>CM069305.1:35840000-37040000 GCA_035609425.1 Epinephelus awoara | reverse complement strand
CTGTGAGCGAAAACCTCTGGCTTCACACTGTTCTGAATACTCGGTTTCCATTGTGTTTGAGACCAGCTGCATCAGATCATGAAATTCTTAATGGTCATCTGATCAACTTTAAATGGTTACGTAACGTATGTACAATGCTACATGCTAATATCAGGTAAACATATAATCCTGGTTACTGACGTTTTTTACTTCTTTGGATCAGATTCCTGCTGGAACATGTCCAGTTGTGGTTAGAAGCTTTTATTGGTGACTTTTCTCAGTAGAAAAAGCAGATACACTCTGTTACAGTCATTCCCCAGCTGTAACAACAGTGCAGAGACACAGTCCAGAAAATGCTGAGCAATCAAAGCAGACTGGGCAGAGAGACAGGCGCTGAGGCTACGTTCACATCACAAGCAAATGTGGCCCAAATCCAAGTTTTTTCTTTCTCTCATGTGACACAGACCAATCAGATCTGGGACACTTTCATATGTGGCCCTAAATTCAACACAGATCTGATCACTGGCCATGTGACCACTGTAAGAACAGGCATATCAGAATTCATGTGTGTTTTTCCCCCATACTGCCATGTTGTTTCTGTCTCATACTTCACTGTGCATGAGCAGATCACTCAACATGCAGTGTCAGAGCGGTGAAATTACAAAAGGCTGCTGTAGCTGTACCATTGCAGCAACAGGTCGTCCCAGGAGCCAGCCAATAGCCCTCTACCGTCGCACGCTTTCTGACAAGACCAGACTGCCTACATGCAGTGACGGTGTCTTCGTGAGGCACTGACAGAAGCACCGTTTCCACCAAACACTTTCAATATAGTAACTTTGGAACCAACAGTAACCCTTCAGACATGGTACCTAGACCCTTGGTCTGTTAAGCGTTTCCACCACAGACAGTCCTCTGCTCCGTCCAGCACTCGCTGTATTTCCTCATCAGCGGTGACACAGATGGAAGTCTGCACCTGGTTTATCGTCCACAGAACGAGGCTGCACGCCCACATTTTTAGAACAAAATAGGCTGCAGTGATTTAAAAAATAGCAGTTTGTGCATTTAGTCCTTCTCAGGCAAGCTCAGGGGTTTAGTGTTGCTGTAGCCCACAGGAAGTGAGGATTAGAATATATGACCTTCACATAACCTGGATGAAATTAATACATATAAACGCTTGAAGATCCACTCATTACTAAAAGTGTGTGTCATATAAAAACTAAAGTGATGGTCAAAGCTGTCACAGTGAAATTTAAGGTGTGCTGATGGATTCACGTCATCAACTCATGCATTGAGTAACATTACAAGTTTTCGAACATTAAAGCATGTAAACATATTCGTAGAAACCTAAAACACAAATATAAACCTGAAAAAATGTCAACACATGAGTGAAAGATGAAACAATCAACCAATCATTGTCTCCGACAGACTCAAATGAGCAAGTGACAGATTCCCTTACAATGTTATCCTTGATGAGCTGCTGGTAGCGCAGGAAGATCTGCTGCCTGCTGAGGATGGAGGTCTCGGACCAGGACTGATAGGCTCTGGAGCAGGAGTCCGCAGCTGCCAGCATCTCCTCCTGGGTAGCTTTGGGAACGCGTCCCACCACCTCATTAGTGGCCTGAGGAGGAGGAGCAGGAGACAGTCGGTACAGACGAGTTGACTGAGAGCAGGGGAAGCCATTACTCTGTATTACGGCATTCACATTAATCCATCGATATTAACAACCACATGTTTGTTGTCTATCCTTTACAGGTTTGATATTTTATGTGATGAAAGTAGACGGCTGTTTCTGCATGCTGTAATCATCCATCACTGCCTTATTAGAGACTCATACCTGACAAGCTAAACTACAGCGGGGAAAGACTTTCGGAGGATATAAAACATGACGGGGCTTTGATTTCTTAGAAACTGAACAAATCAAGACTTATTTCCTCTCCCTAATGTTCATCAGGTGCTACTACAGAACTGCGCTGGTTATTTGCAGCCGGCTTTAAGTAGAGATCTTGTTACCGCAGCCTCCTCGCAGGATGTATATAGTTCATCTATGAATACTTACAGGGTTGTGGATGTCGAGCCATTCAGAGCTGTTGGACTCAACGAACTTGCCATCAATGAACAGCTTGGTGGTGGGCTAGAGGATCAGAGAAGCATATGGTTAAATCCCCTCCTGTCTAGTTGCATCATTACTAAGTTCATTAAGGACACACTGCAGTGTACATCCGTCATCACAACATACACAGAGAGTTCCTAAAGCACATGTTTAATATCTCTTTACTTCCTGTAGATTTATACTCTAATTCTAAGACGGTTTTATATAGTGTGTACACTGGAATGAAGTGCACTCAAATAACGAGGATGCATACTATCAAAACGCTTATTTTCAAGTGTGCTGTTACACTTTTGTCTCTCAATTAATGTACAAAAGAAATACAAGAGCAAAGAACAGGATTATTTTGGATTATTGCAGAAATAAGCTCTGTGGCAAACAAAAGTTTTTGACACTTGCATGTTTTGTTCAGCAATATCGTATTCGTCACAATCAAACCCCACTATTTACGATTTTTAAGGCGTACATGCAATCGCCAGAGATTAAAAGCTAACATTAGGCTATAAACAAACACTAGGGTCAAACGACTTCAGCGTCACCACCACTAAACTTCCAGCTTGTAACCAACAGGTCCAACAGGTCCTGCTATCATGAGGTGAACAGAAAAACTGCACAGTTAACTTGCTTGATTAACCAGTATTGTGACGTGCACCATATAGTTCATTTTGAAAGACAAGCTGTGGCCAGACTTTCAACATTCCTGTGGAGAGGGTCTGGCTGTGGATGCAGGTTGGTGCATGTGAGTCTCAAAATGTGTATCCCACTGGCTAGCTAATTGCTGCCACTCTGCACTGCACTCATACGGCAGTTATTGCAGATATTGGGGCAGCATCATCATGAAGGCGTAGCAGCAAGCCTCTGGTTTCCCTGGTTAACACGTTAGCTCTTTCAGCAACTGTTGTTGTTGCTGTTAGCTCCCTGAGCTGCTAGCCACCAGATCAGCCTCCATGTTGCACTGAATTAGCAACCAAATGTAAGGGATCTTTGTCAAAATGTTTGGTTAATCATATCAGCCAATATATCATTATTAAAACTACATTATGTTGGAAAAACAATGCAGTATCATTTGAGCTGTCATCTTTAAGGAGATCCAAGAACACAGCTTTCATGGATCATAAATATGAATTAACTTATTTCTATTTAACAAACTGCAAACATTCCAAAAAAAACATGGCGTTGCTTTGATATTACTGGGCCAGGCGCAGGGGTGTAGCGCCAAATTCTGGACCCACACTTTCTCTCCTGATCCATGTCTCCCTTACCTTATGATATTTTTTTTTAACAAAGTCAGTTTGCATTCTTTCCCTTTACTTTCTTTATTTTGGAACCCAAATGTCCTTTACACAAGGAAGAGCATGAAAGTGTATGTTGGTGCTCCAGCAGCGTAAAGCTCAGTTCAGACCAAAGACGAGACAAAACCATTTTAGAACATTGCAGAGAAAAGTTGCAGCAGTGTGAACTGGCCGTCTGAGCTCGACTCAAGTCGGCTGATGATGTCACCTGAAGCTCAGCTGGTCAAATTGGTGGAGGCTGGTTTTAGAATGTAAAGCACGTCACCTGTTTCAACAGCCAACTGGCTTGGTGTAAAGTCCTCTGGTCAAGTCACAATGCAACAGACAGTGTATTCCATTGGTGCAGCAGGTGCTCTGCCCCTGCCGAGCCCTCCGTTTCCGTCCTCACAGTGTGCCGGAGTTGGATGGTGGGTCGCTGCTGCTGCTCACTGTATGTGCCTATGCCCCCACTGGTCAAGTGGCGCTCATTATTTATATTATTGTGGCATATTTATTATGAATTCAGTCCATCGGATTCTAGTTTTGTGTCTATTTTTCACCATTTCATCACTACTACAAATGAAGCTGTAGCTAGTATCTCACTATCACTATCTTCATTCATATTCTCGATTACTTGATTTCACTATTAACCGCGATTTTAAACGCCACGGTTTATTATGTGTAAAGACTGCTCAACATCGTCACCCTCCAAAGATTATGCCGTGACGCGGAACCTATACAGTAGGTCAGCGCAACTTGCACGGAACGAAAACAAAGTTACACAAGCGGCATCTCTGAGTGATGAAGTATGGATGAAGAAGACTTATTCCCCCCCAAAAAACGGATAAACGGATTTTGGCTATCGCAAAATGACCAAGGGGTCATTGTTGACGACGGCTTTGCAGTTTGTAAAACATGCCGCAAAAAAGTCGCGGCCGAAGGATCAAACAAAAGCAACATGATACAACACCTGCGGGACAAACACCCGGCTTTATATTCGCAGGTAAAGGTAAATGCACAATAACTGGGTTAAAATACGTCAATCTCAATTTATATAATGTATCACTGAATTAAAAATTATATGTTAGCGTGTCATTTGCAATTAATGGCGTAGTGGTGTGATACGAGTTGGGCTTACAGTGCAACGTGACAAGCTAAGGCACGACTCAAAAACTTTTTTGATGAATAGTTTTGCAGTTTGTGTGCACACAGCGTGAGGTTGTAATGGTTTTGGGTCCGTGTAGCTCTTTGGAGTGAGACGACAGGCAGAAACTCAGGTCCACACGAGTGCGCGATTTCACAAATGCTCGTCGTTTATTTTTTACATCAACTTAAAAACATTCCTACCTTACCAAGCCTGGTTGTACGTCTACTATATTTTCATACATGAACAAAATAGTCGCCACACGTATTTATAACCATCACTGTTGTGCTGAGAGATAAAAGAAAAAGCAGGAGCACATGGAAATAAATTAAACTTAAAGATCTATAAGGAGTGTTCATGTGATTTTACACATTTGTTGTGTGAAATTAATTAATGCATAATAATCGTAAAACCCTGATTATTTCTCTGACAATAATCGTGACATCCCTAGTCTGAACTGGGCATTAGCTGCGTTTGGGGAGAAATCCTTGTGCAGGGGTGGACGGGACCATCTTGTACCTTTAGGTACATCTTGTACCTTTAGGTACAAGATGGGGCCTCAGAGAGCTTCAAATATTTTACAACACAAAGGTCAAATTGGTTTATTTGGCCATTTTTAGTTATCTAGTTATGACCCCAAATTACTCAGAGAGAAAGAAGAAGAAGAAAAAAGAAAGAAAACCAAACTTTTCATTCCCTCTCCCATCGGGGCCCTGGGTAATCAGCCCCACTTGTCCCCCTGCTGAGACGCCCCTGCTCATGTGTGGCTTATAATGAAGATATTAATCAATGCAAAGTTCATAGTATTCAACATAAAGGTGGCAGGTGGCAGGTGGACAGGAGCACAGACACCTCTCATGCTGAACACGTAACAGTCATTGACTGCTGAGTTATAAAAGCAGGTGAGTGGGGGCTCTTACCACTGAGGAGGAGGAGGAGTAACACATGCGACCCAGCTGGAGGGGCGCCTGCAAGAATTACAACACCACAGTCAACTTTAATTCATTGTCCAAAGTGCTGCGCTGCCTGTCTGCATTGTTCACATGATGCACAGAAAACCTACTCGGCTTAAATGGCACATAAATATGACATGTTTGCAGAGAAGGAGGGGTGTGCAGCGTGTGTTAGGCAACGACTTTGCTAGCTAGCAGGTTGTTAGCTATTTTGGAGTTGAATGAGCGTCAAATATCAACCAAATGTTGCGCAAAAAAATGAGCGTGAGTGAGTTTTACCTTCTTGTTTAAAAGGGACCGGAGAATTGCTGCCATTGTGGAGTGTCTGGTGTGTGTGTTTCTGCCCCGGAGCCCTTCAACCGACCCGAAGACACAGCGAGCAAAGAGAAGTTGAGCTAGCTGTGATGTGGGGAGCGCGGAGACACGGGGAGGCTCTGCTGCGCTTTCAAACGATCTACAAAACAATATTAGTGAAACACAGCGGCGGACATGACTTGTAGATCTGTGGAAGCTGCGCGTGGCTGCATTCGCTGCTTCCGTTCATGTGGGCGGGGCGAACCCAATTCAACAGCCAATCACTGCTCTGAATTCACCAGCCGCCCTAAATTAGGAGAAGCTGATTGGCTGTACCTGTAAACACAAAGTAAAATAATTGCTGTTGCCTGATTGAGCTTTTAAAAGCTTTTTCGAAAACTCTAGCGTCAAAAATATCGCTTTACAACTGTTTATTATACTTTTACGACCGGAAAAATGTCGTTTTTGTGTTTAAATGAATTACGCGTCAACACATAGTGGCAGGTAACAGTTTCCATGGCAACTTGCTCACAGGCAACATGGAGTTCCTGCAGTGGAGTTGTCAAGATGTTGCAGGATGGATCGAGTCTTTGGGATTCCCACAGTACAGGGTGGGTTAACCCGAGTCAACACTGGCTCTTACAGTACACGTGTCTGAATATTTCAGCCTTCAAAGCTCCAAACTAACCTCATTATACGTTTCTGTCGCAGGCATGTTTCACCGAGAACTTCATCACCGGAAGAAAGCTCATTTATGTAAATTGCATCTACTTGCCAAGACTTGGAGTCACCGATTTTAAAGACATGAAGGTATTATAGAGAAGAGGCAGAGAAAGTGGAGTTATTTTACTGTAACCTTCAGAGGAGATTGATGTTATTATGGAGGCTTGTTTACATATCAAAGCTGGAGGCTCACACAGTGTTCAAGGCAGTTTTCAACAGGCTGAGTGGCACCAAGATAATGATGGCACTGAAAACTACTGTACTCTGTGTGTGTGCTGTTGTCATCTGGTGCTGAAGCGACTGGATGAGTTTGTCTTTGCTGGCTCAAATTTTGATAAGCGATTGATCATTTAAAGGTTCAGCGTGTAAGCTTTAAGGGGATGAGTAGAAATAGATTATAATGTTTTCTTTAGTGTATAATCACCTGAAGAAAAAAAAGAATTGTGTTTTCTTTACCTTAGAATGAGCCGTCGATATCTACATATAGAGCAGGTCCTTGTCCAGGGAGGTCGCCATGTTGCAACACCGTGTTTGTAGAGTAGACCTGAACACACACACCAAACACTGGCTTCATAGACGACCATTTGCATTTAGTGTCAGAAAAACACTAATTATTTAAATGTGAAACTAGGGTTGCAACAGTATAGTACGATAAACGTCTCAGAAAATATCGTGGTTTGACGGTATTACAGAAATATTATTATTAACAGTCAGAATGACCCTTAAAGGAATGAAAACAGAGATGTTATTGTCGGTTGAACAGAAGTTTTGCTATTATAATTGAAACTTGACACCATGTTGTCAGTGGAAGTATGTGTAACAAGTCTCCCTTTTGAAAATAACTAAAATAAAGTTGCTTTTTTCCCCCAATATCGTAGATAAGCAAAAGTACAATTTTTAAACTACGATTTACCTTTGAAACCAGTGTACTGCTGCAACCCTACGTGAAACTGCTGAATTCAGTGTTTATACCAGTTTTTATCAGTTAGTTCATTTGTTCTGGCAAGGAAGAGATCTCTATGGGTATTTCTGCTCCCACAAAAAACCTCCTGAACTATAAACACTTAAGTCATTCTAAGTGGGAGACGTTTCAGCTGGTTGCAATCTGCAATCCTCACCACTAGATGCCACTACTCCCCTAAATCTTACACACTGTTTCTTTATTTTTGCTTATAGGTCCAGCGTGTAGGATTTAGGAGCATCTATTGGCAGAAATGATGTATAATATTCATAACTATGTTTTCATTAGTTTAAAATCACCTATAAATACCTTGTTACCTTACAATGAGCTGTTTATATCTACATATAGAGTGGGTCCTTGTCTACAGAGATAGATGTTGCTCTACAGTAACTCAGAACGGACAATTCACACACTGATTCTAGATCAGGCCCTCGGGAAGTGGGCCAGGCTTTGAAGCAAATTTTTATAGTGATCAAACTGTGATATTACAAGTTCTAGGCATGTATTGATTACTGAACAGGCCTATCAGGCACAGGCCCAGGGGCTCAAAGTGTCAGGGCGCCCCTGGGCCTGTGCCTGCAAAATGTTCCTCAAAGAGACATGCACTAATCAGGAAGAGACTCAAAATGACCACAGAGAGACATGTTTGGAAGATGTTGGATTTTCTTAACTTAACAATACATTAGAGGTTTTCCTGACATTGAATTTTGGACAGCCCAAATTCAACCAAATTTCAACATCTCACACTATTGGTGGCCAGCTGAGGTACACAGGAGACACTTCAGTTCTGCAGCGTCACTGCCAGATGCCACTATATCCTCCACACTGGACCTTTAATTTGACCATTCCCAGGTTAAAGTAATGGACCAATAAAAAACAAAAACAAGAGAAAGATTAACCTGTAGAAATCATTTTTAGTTGCCTCCTCCATTGTGATAAAAGATCTCTCCAGTTAGCTCTAAGTGGACCATAAACACTGGAAACTGGTGTCTAGTCTGTGCCAACTCTGTTGCACTTCCCATTTGGCACTTTAACACTGTTTCTTTGAATGGTGTGACATCCAATTAAAGTTGCGTGTTATAACCGCGCATCACTGCCAGCAGACACCTCAGATCAGCTGTATCACATATATACTGTTTACAGTTAAAGTGCCTGTTTTTCTTATCTCTCCCAGAGGTCAGGACTAAATTGGCTAAAAGCGCCTTTATGTATTCAGCTCTGCTTTACTGTAGAGGCTTAAAAAAAAAAGAAGCGGCATCTCTTGGTGAGTGTAAAGTGATAATGAAATACCTGGAGATAGATGGGCTCAGTAAAGAAATGTCTGTGCTCTATTTAGTGGAGAATATTAGCCTGTGAGTCCTTTGATGCGTTTGTGTTGGGGAGTGTTACCCCGTCACCTTTCTTCCCATGATGCCGCAATCTCGGTGCGATCTCCTTGAAAGAGTAGACACTCTCACTCTCAGTGGGACTACCTTATTAAAGGAAGGTGAGTGATACTGTAAACACACACTTTATCAAAGGACTCAACCCCGCTGTGCTCCCCGCAGGTCATCTCTGCTCGTGTGCGTGAGCTGCTGGGGATCACAGAGACCCTGTGGAGCCGCAGCATCGCCGACCCACCGCGGGACAGCGTGGGCTCCTTCTTGGAAAAAAAGAGCCGGACAGGTGAACGGGCGGATGGCCTCACCTATCAACGGTTCCTGGGTGATGTGTGTCGGTGAGAGAGGCATGAATCACAACAGTAAAGGAGCTCAGCAGAAAATCCAAGACATGTCGGTGTCATTTCATATCAGCAAGTGTCAGCTCATGATGACTCCGATGAGACACTCACAGGAGGCCACATGCAGGCCTTGACATTAACACTTCCCACCAGCAAAATGCTGGGATGTTGTTGTGGCTGCTGGAAAAAGCACTTACTCTGCTGGGTGTTTGTGCAGGTAGCCAACATGAGTGCAACACTTTCTCATTTATGTGATATCAGTGAGTTTGTGCTCACACATTCAGTGTGATAAACAGATTAAATAGCTCTATTTTACATTTCTGCATAACCATTTTAAAGGGGTAGTTCACCCCAAAATCAAAAATACATACTTTTCCTGTTACCTGTAGTGCTGTTTATTAATCTAGATTGTTTTGGTGTGAGCTGCAGAGTGTTGGAGATATCAGCCGTAGAGATGTCTGCCTTCTCTCCAGTATAATGGAACTAGATGTCACTCAGCTTGTGGTGCTCAAGGTGCCAAAAAATACATTTGAAAAACTCAACATCAATGTCTCTTTGCAGACATCATGACCTGGTTACTCAAGATGATCCACAGACCTTGTTGTGAGAAGTTTCATGTAGGAACTATTTTCTTTCGCACCTGCCAACCGCATCACCACACAGAAGTAAGTGTGCATCGATTCATGGATGAGAGGCTCGTGATAGTGCAAGATGTAAGAGCCCTGATGCACCAAACCAACAGTTATTTAAGCTTAATTTAACAAGGAAAACCTCTACAAAATAAAAATCTACAGCTCTAAAACAAGCAAAATAAAACACAAAATAAGATAACTACAAGGAAAGCCAAAAAGTATGTTCATGTATGCTAGGAATTAACTGGGAAAAAAAACGCAAAAACAGCAACTACACATGATCACAAAGACCAGCCAAGACACACCATGACATCGACATATAGACGAGACAACTGTGTACAAAAATCTTGCGACAGTGTTTTTAAACAGCCGAGAGGAACCAACAAGAGCAGCTTTAAATCCTTCTGCAGAAGATTCCAGCTTACCAAACTCTGTTCGTACCCTCGCTACAGACTATAAAAACATGTTTTGTGAACAGAGAGCAGAGCCATTTTCTATTTTGTGCTAATGAATACACATATAAGTGTGCTGGACAAAGGCCAATAATAGCTTTGTAAACAAGAGGACGCCAATGAAAAAGTCTATGAAATTGTAAGCAGAGCAGATTTTTTCATTGGCATTGCCCTAGCTGTCGGCTCTTGTTGGCTCTTTTTCATCCAATTCAGCATGTTGAATCAGGTCAAGAGGGCGTGAGATTGAAAAAACTTGCTACATAAGATAAGATATTTTTTTTAGTCATTGAGCTCTTTAGTAGAAACAGTTCGTAATTGTTTCATTTTTAATGTCCTTTCATCACTGCAGACGCAGCAACATGATAAATACAGACTGCAGCTGCCTGCTGGAGTGGAGGGTTAATTCCTCTCACGCAGGCACAGAACATACATGCTAGTTAGCTTTCAGCTGTAGTCTTTGTGGTATGTTCAGTGCAACGGGTCAGAGGCGACGTGAGGCAACACAGCAGTCAGCCTTCTTCGCCACTAGTTCTTTGATGTCGATTCGGTGTGTCTGGGCCTTAAACATTCATGGTATCCTCCTCAGCTGAGCTGTAACATTAACTAGCTCTGTGGTGCTAGGTAAGTTAGCAGTAGATGCACGCTTTGTTTTGCATGATGACTTGGCAGGCTGTTGTAGTTTTGTAGAAAGAAAATAGATCCTTTATGAAACTGCTCACAACAAGGTCTGTGGATCATCTTGAGTAACCAGGTCATGATGTCTGCAAAGAGACATTGATGTTGAGTTTTTCAAATGTATTTTTTGGCACCTTGAGCACCACAAGCTGAGTGACATCTAGTTCCATTATACTGGAGAGAAGGCAGACATCTCTACAGCTGATATCTCCAACACTCTGCAACTCACACCAAAACAATCTAGATTTCTAAATAGCACAACAGGAAAGAGGAAAAGTATTTCTATTTAATTTAGGAGTGATGTGTCCCTTTAAACCACTTAAGCTGCTCCCATTGATCCTAACTGGATGTGTTGTAGCTGGACAGAGCTATTGATCTGGAGTCTAACTCCTCAGGGAAGACAGCGAACACCTATCCCACAGTGCCAGGAGGCCCTGGGGAGCGGGTGAGTCCAAGAAGTCTCCTGCACCGTAACAGACTCATGCACATACAGGCTACTTTGCCAACTTGCACAAAAGGCCACAGGATCATTGCATCAGATAGTGACGGGTCGTGTGCCAAGCAGACCCCCGGGGAGCCAGGGCTTTAAGTTTCAGCCAACTCAACACTTTGCTGCCAATAATCTATGTAATACATGCAGGAGCATTCACCTATAGGCTGCTATATTTGGCTTTATGTGGCAGAGTACTGTGCAGCAAGGGTTTTATTTTGAAGGGATGGGTGGGTTTGCAATAAAAGTCTTGCTCAGGCCTCAAATGTGTGACTCTTTTTTAATGTGACTGGCTATGAGTGCTTCTTATTTCATGTAATTCTGAGGGAATATTATAGACCTACTGCGTTTTCGTGCAGCAGAGTTCAATCTACATGAATAAATTATGATGCCTGCCTGTGAGATAGGCTGGGAGGCACTGCATCTGTCTATGCACACAAATGGTCTCTGTGCAGCTCGGAGCGCACTGATTACCATTCCGAGCACAGCACCTCTGGTCAGAAATGGAGCCGGGTCGGTGGTTGACAGTAGTCCGGGGGCAGGAGCAGGAGGAGGAGGGGGGCATATGATGGCAGCAACCTTTCAGTCAATCTGGATTAACTCGCACTGAGCCCTGCGTCGCCAGCAAAAGCCCGTGAAAGCGATACGAACATCTGGCTGGATTGAGCAGCACAGCACCAGTCACTCACAGCGCTGTAGATATTAAAGCAGCCTGTCGCTACAAAGGCGTTTTCTCTTCTGGAGGTGCACACAGGCGGATGCGCAGTAGGAGGCGATCCCGCACAGCTGCAGCCTCGCAGCCACACCGGGACCCTTCAGGTTGCGTTTTACACTGTGTTTTTCACGACAGAAGGGGGAGGCTGAGGCACATTTCCCCGGTTGGTGCGACGGGATCGGCGGAAGAGTCGTCCTTTATATGCTGGTCATGGATTTCTTGAAGGGCATCGCTGGTTTCGCAGGCCGTCACATGTTATAGGAGCCAAGACGCGTGTTTCGGGACACCTGAATTATCTCCAAGAGGCACCGTCGGTCCCATTTTAGGCGGAATGCTCTCAGCCCTCCTGGGAGGACATCAGCTCAAACCCACCCTCCTCTCTCACTTGGCTGGATGTTTCATCTGCAAGGTAAATTCAATCATTTATTGCTGTGCATTGTGGGCTCTGAACTCTTTTGGTGATGGTGGTGGTGGTGGTGGAGGGGGGTGTCTTTCAAGAGGCGCAATATTGACTTGAAGTACTTCTCTCAGGACCCATCTGAAAGGGTTCACATTCCCCCCGTGACAGGGGTTGTGGCCACCAGCCCAGGACCTGCACCGCAAGGTCAAAAAAACCTCCTCAATCGCCTAGTCAGATAGCAGTTTTTATTTTTAGTATCCACTTGGCTGCATTCTGTGCTGCTTTTCTCTCCCCACAGGTGAAGCTGAGCATCATGCCTAATGTGGCCATTATTCAGCCTCTCTGTGTGTCTCCGATAAAGATTTCAGATGTAAGATGTTTCTTTGTTTGTGCATTTATCAGCACAGAGGATCCAGTGATCTGCTGCTCTGTGTGCTGATATGCAAATCACACATCAGTCATTAAGGTGTGATAAAGTCTAAATGAGCCTAAGTGACAAAACTGATATCAGGGTGAGTGTGTGGGCAGCGGGGACGTGTTGCCAGGTGACTGATGAAGACAGGTGAAAATATGATCATGCTGATTTTTTTTTTTTGTATGAAGGGTGAGGTATAATATCTTATGTCGAGTGTTAGTTATCCCAGATCTTATTATTCATGAGTGCCCGAGGCACCAGTGTGACTGCTACACCAGTAAAATCAGGCCCACGCCTCATTTTGCTTCCTATTTGCTCTCAGTGCTATGTTAATGCACTCAGCGATGTGGCTCATGTGCTGCTACCTTTCACCGATAGCAGAGAAGTGATGTGTGGTTCCTCAGCGCCAAGGCTGTTCTGCAGACCAGCTCTACATTCACTGACCCAAATTTTTCTTACTCGCCGCAAAATAGGCTTTTGTTCCTGTGCTTTTCGTGAAGATTTGAGACACTTGAGGTGATCTGACAGTCGTAAACTTGCACCTGGTCCACATGTGGTGTGCATGCACTGTGTGAGAGTTGCTTTTTTTTTTGATTACACAACACAATAAGGAAAGGAGATTATGCATTATTTAACCATTTTGCTGCTGCGCGAGGTGGAGAAACTCAAGATCCTGAGGGTCTTTGGAAGAGGTAAAATGAGTGTGCATACAGTGATCGTGGATTTCATTTCAGCTGTCCTAATTTCCACAGATTTAGAGTGCAACATGAAAAGGGCCCCATGTAGCGGAGCAGAGATGTCAGGGTCTTGCCTTTTCTTCCTGTGCTTGAAACTGCACTTGGGAATCGGATAGGAATTGTGAGACGTGTGCAAGGTTTCGATTTTGCCTCAGCAAAACAGGGAAAATTCAGAGCATTCTAGTGAAATTGTATGCACCTACTGTCTTTACTTTCATCAAAATAAAAGTCCTCTAAATATAAACGCTCATGTTCTAAGTATCAAGGGGGACATGTCCCTTGTGTCCCTCCCCCCTGATATCTACGCCCATGGACGTGTGGGCCCATATAGTGTGGAAAATATTCACTTGACGAGGCCGTATTGATATTCTGAGGCAGTGCTCGCGGATTCTGCATTGCTCTTTCCGGAAGAAAATCCCAGGTCATAAGCCCGTCACATCAGGGCACGTCACCGCGGTGCAAGAATTAAGATCTGAAGTCTGTGATCGGCATTTCAATTTGGCCCCTGCTCAGCCTCGGCATCTAAAATATGAAGCGTGTTTGTTTATCTGTTGGACCCGGCGCTCCGGTCTCGAGATATCCAGCATATCAAGGTATCACTGAATTTCCCTGTGATAGCGTGTGAAGGAAAACACTTGGAATTGCAAGGGGGAGTTGTAAATGCTGATGAACAGCACTTCTATTGATGCAGTGGGGTCTGCTTAGTATGCTATACCCCTGGCACACACACAGATACACACACACACACACACAAGCTTGTCTGACTGAAAAATAATTTCAACTACATCAGAGCGCTACATCAAGTCATTTAGGTTTTTATTACGCACAAGACCGGGGAAATGGTAATGATTCAGTCACTCCAAACACTGAATCCAACACAAAATTAGCTGAGTGTACAATCTCCTTTCTCCACGTCACTGCAGGGTCATAAAAGGTACAATGAGGCTGCTCCGGCCTTCAAACACAACCTCAATTGTCGAGGGCTCTTTGTTCTAAATATTATTAGGTGATCTGAAAAGGAGCCACTGATTACATCTCACCCAAAACTGACGTTTTCTGTGTTGCCATGGCATCAAGGCTGTCACCCAAGAGCTATCGCATTCTAACATTGGCAGCCTCTGTAGGAAAAGGGTGTCACAGCAGCACATACCCTCATTCACAAACACAGATGTGTTAGTTAGACGCTCCATAACGGCATCAGTGTTTGGTCAGGATGTTTGGACTCAGGCTACACCAGCATTTACCCGACAAAACAGAATTTCTAGCAGCTCAGTGAGAATATGATCCTCTCCAGCAGCTGCAGCAGCTCCATTTGGTCTCATAAAGGCAGGCAGGCTGAGGACCTATTTCACTGCTTTGTCGATACCATTTTACCATCATGTTGCAGCATCAGTTTACCTCCTTGACACAACAGAGCTTATTTCTGGCAGCGGCAGACGTCCGGCTGCTTCCCCCAGAGCAGCCCAGGTGAGACGCTGCCGAGACACTGCCATCGTGTCGACTTGCGTGGAGGCATACCAAGCAGACTTCATCTCATTAACTTCCCCCCTCGCAAGGGCTGCTTTCCCTGACTCCCTGCCCAGACGTGGATTGCAGAGACTTTCTCACATGAGCTCCAGCATAAGTTAGACCATCTGAAAACATATCCCCCATTACCTCACCGGACGATTGGCATGCAGTATGCTGCATAAGGCTTTTCTTGGCGAATGCTGCCCCAGGGAGACCATAGATATCCTTTCCTACAGTATACTGCTGCTGCTGCTACTGCTGCTGCTGCTGCTGCGCATGAATGTCTGTCTCCATTGCTGGGGGTTGTTGTGTAGTGAGCTACCTCTATTAGGCACAAATCCACCCACCGGTGTGCGTGTGTGGGTGTGTGCTGTCAGTCTGTTGTGTCCTCCGAGGGCGAAAAGATCCGCTCAGAGGTAGTAAACGAACATTTGATTGACTGGGAAGGAGATTATGGTTAATGCATCACGAGATTATCTGTTTTCTTGTTTATTCGTGGCCCTCCCAAATCGCCTCACCATAATGAACAGCCCAACCTGGAGGATAATGATTTTTCTGGGGGTGTGACATTTAAAGATGAAGTGCGTGATTGATGAATGCATTGATTGATTATCTACTTATTTGTTCGTGTACCTGATGAGTGCAACCTGTTATGCAAATCTCCGTGGATCAACCATAATTAAATGCAAATTAGGGGAGACAGCGGAAGACATTTCCGGCCTCGTCTCAGCAGCGAGGGGGGCTGTCCTTTTGTCCTCACAGAGCGAATTTTGTAGGGATTACCGTTGCCACCATTCTCTTCACGTTTGGCTGAGTTTTCAGCGGCGGAAAAAAAAAGAAAGCCCCATCTCCACAGAGTGAATCAATATCACGTCTTCAGCGCCATTCGAGTCTGGAAGTAGCAGGTCCTCTCCGCCTCATTGCACATCCAGAGGCCATGCCATTCAGAGTCAGAGCAGAAGGTGGTTGGCACACCAACACGAATGCACCTACACCTCAGATTTTATACGCTCTCCTCTGATACGCATGGAGTGGATATTAAAGTTTCCACTACACATACAGTAGCTTTGCAGCACTGCTTGACACTGAAGTCATCTGCCATCTTTAAGGAGAGTCTTGACAACATTTAATAATGACTCCACAGTCCATTTGCTCAGCGGCTCAGATCTCTGCACCACTGCACCCCAGACTGCGATCCACCAAACGGGGCTCTTGTGCGACTTGGTGAAGTTGTCCCCTGTAAAAATGGGTCGAGAAAGACATTGATTCATCGCTGCTCGATCAGCAGTATTCATGAAAATGTCACACCCGGCGTGCTCCCTCCAATGATATCATTCCCCCCTTTGCTATTATGGGCCATTTTAAGGCGACCTCTCCTCTGCCTCCTTCTCGGGCTGTGATACATTTTACCCAGCTGTCAAAACGCAACTGTTGTCAGCGGACGCCACCAGGCATCCTCCACTCCCCTCCTCACATTAAACACATGCCCCCATGTGGCACGCATGTCACTCCCATCTCCTCTGATGTTTTCTTTACTCCATGATATTTTCCTCATCCTCCAACTGTCAAGGTTATTACACCTTGAGTTGTGTGTCACAGCTCCGGTGCAAGAGAGGCTTTTTGAAGCATGAAGGCACTCAGCTGGCAGGCTCTTTGCTGAGGCAAGATTTTTATGCACACTCTCCAAGACCCGACGTCGACAATGGAGACATTACCAGCAGACCACAGAAAGCTATAATCATAAATCAGCCATTCTCTTCTGTATTTAAAGGTTAGCCTTTGTATTTTTACTACAGTTGTGGGATTGGATCTCTTGTTCCCCGTGTTTGATCGGATTGGTGTTCCTTTCTGTGTGCTGTAATGGGACACCCAGAGGGCTGAATATTGCATGTTCTACCAAAATGACACTAAATTTCAGTTCTAAAAATAATCACAGCTAATGTCACTGGCGCTCTGGCACATTGTGCGGCGCACCTGCAGAGCTGTGATCGGATCTCCACTGTCTTAGTTTTATGACATGCTATATCCCTGACAAGGTCTCAGGATTCATCAAATGGATCCCTCCTTATCCCCCATCTCAGCTGTGTCATAAGTAAGAGTAGCAGCAGAGAGAGCAGAGAGAAAATCAATAGCGAGGCATAGCACATCCTCGCCGAGGCGCTGGGCCCAATCATCCCTTCCTACTGGTGATATGATCCTGGGAGATATCAGTCTAATTCTGACGAGGCCCTGGACTGCCAGTCTAGACTTTCATCCTTCTGTACACAAACATAAAAGGACCGGCATTATCATATCAAAAAAGTACGATCGGGGGGAGCAGGGGCTAAAAAGGAGAGCTGTCACAAAAATCATAGAAGATTACCGGGGATGTTTCACTCTCAAGTCTGCAGGTGACTAATTAGTTTCATGTCTAATTGCACAGCGTTTATTGTTTGTTCAGGCATTGACTTGCTCAGCTCTCCTGCTTAGAATTTGGACTCTCTGTAAATCTCAGCTGTGAGCTGGCAATGATGGGGTTTCAAATCTAGCGGAAAAGCTTTAACTTTACACAGCAGAATCCCCCAGTTCCCTTTTTAAAGGGGGAAGTCTCAGTGCTCATGTGATTACCCAGAAATTACAGTCTGATGAAAATGATACAAACAACAATCACAGATTTCATGCTTTGCATTCTTTTAAGATGCATTTCACTGCTGGAGGGATGGTGTTGTCATGGAACTGGGTTGTCTTTGCTGTAAAAAGACACGGATACTTTTAAAATTAGTGCTAAATCAGAGACAGCAGAGAAAAAGGGTTGTGGGATTAACTTCTGCTCAAGAGGATGGTTGAAAACCTACAACTAGAAATGCACTGCGCCGCACCGGAGCAACAAATGCTCCCACCGGTGGGTGATGTATGCTGCGTTCACGTGCTCGTTGGGTGGTCCCATTTCCCAAGATGGGAAGCTGTTCGACAGATAATATTCAGGTGGATGATGATGACGAGGAGGAGGATGTAGACAGCTCCGCCCCTTCATGCAGCAGTGCCAAATGAAAGACAGGCAGGGAGTGATGCCAGCCAGATAGGTAACTCCAGTGGAGAGAGACAAAGGAGGAAATGTGTCTTTTCATTTTGTCACGTGTTGTGAATTTTCACAACAAACAGAACAATAAAACGCATCAGAATCAGTGTGCAAGGTTTCTCTGCGTAACGATTTTTTTTCGGATGACAGATTTAAAAGAAAAACTCATCCGAAAAAGAGAAAGGGAAAGAAAGCAAACTATGTAAAGTGTGATCAAAAGAGGAAGGGCTGAGGACACAGAAGTTAGTGCTACGCCCCTGTTTCAAACATTGGTCACGTGGCGAAAGTCCTGTGATGTGTGACACATCCACCACTCCAAACTTCCTCCTACTGGGACTACTTTCTCCTTTATTCTCCTCAGCACATTGGTCATGTGATCGCAGTCTTCCCAAATGCGTATGTGGGTTATAAATAAATTCCTGGCTCATGATTATGTGGGATATGTACAAATTTTGGTGCATTACTTTATGTAGGAAAATGTACAAACAGTGCATGAGAACAGCCTGATTTTACTGCTCAGAGCATTTAAACCTATTTGTGCACCAGTAGATTCACCAAAACTATTAAAATATTACTTTACCTGACATGTTATCATGCTAATAAATAACTTTTCTAACTAAACTAGGTCACTCTAGGGGCGCTTTCGTAAATCCAATCTAATGCTTTACACTAAAATTTCTGAACAAACTCTGCGTAGACAGCAACTAACACTTACAGCCTAATATCAACATTTGAGCAAAACACTGATATACAAAACGATTTAATAAAAAGTTTCTTACCATCAACCAACATTTACTTTTGTCTGCAATGTGTCTGTATACTTGACGTCAAAGTCGGCTAGTTGGCAAGTCACATAACTAAATTTTTCGACTAATCAAGTTGTTGTTCAAACTTGATGATTGAGGAGGCATTCATGTCAATTATTTCCAGTCAGGAACTAATTTTTACGATTACACAGACACCACATGAATGCAACAGTAATGCCAGTTGGTTTTCGTTTTTTTCAAGTGATTCGGTATTAGAGTTAAACAGTGAGCTAAAAATGTGTTTCTGAAAACATTTTAGGTGACAAATAGGCAACGCAGTCACAGAATCTTGGTTCACGTTTGATCAGCGCTGCTTAGTTTGATCTGAGTTTGGTCTGAGTTTAAGAGACAGAAAGAGAGCAGGGCTTTGTGTCTGAAGAGCGGGCATGACAAATGAGGATGTACAATCTGTAGTTCAAGCATGTTCGCAAATGAGCAGGGAGATCTAGGCCATGGTTCCCAACCTGGGGGTCCCGCCCTCACTAGGGTCACCAAACTTTCAAGGGGGGTCTCAGGGCCTTCTAGATTTTATGGGATGTAAGAAAACAGTTAAAAGAACATACAGTGGGCCTATATCTCAGTATTTTATTCATTTCTGTGAATGAAACTAAATGAAATTGTTATTTTTTAAACCTTACATTATCGTTCAAGATGAGAAATGAAGATAATATAATAGGATAAGGGCAGGGTGAAGACCTCAACACAGGCTACATTCACAGAGCCTTCACTCTCTGCTAAACAGCCTCGTCCTGCGTTAGAAAAGTACACAGTTAAAACAACTCGAGCTAAAAGAACAATGGCCAAATGTCAGGAAGAAGAAAACACTATATTTGTTCAAAAAGGAGCCTATTAAATATGTATGATTGCCAAAATAAAATAAAACGTAATACAGACATAAATTCAGATTAAAAAAAAGGTCCTAAAAATAACAGGAAATCTCATCTGATGTAATATTCACACAGAGTAATCTGCTTAAAATTCATCCAAATCTCTTGTTTCACACAAACATGCTGCAGTTATTGTGTTCACTGTCTGAGTTAATAGTACAGTTTATTGTTTGTTCTGAACTGTTACTGTTATGCATTGAATATAATATGTAATATTGCTAAATATGTCACTTACTTCAGTTCAATTTCAGTCTTATTTATACAGCCGAATGTTAAAAATCAGAATTTGCCTCAGAGGGCTTTGCAGCACACAACATCCTGTCTGTCCTTGGACTCTCACAGTGGATACGGAGGAACTCCCCAAAAACCCTCCAATGAGTAAAAAGAAGGTGGACACCTCAGGAAGAGCAACAGAGGAGGGATCCCTCTTTTAGGACGTGCAATAGATGTCGTGTGAGGGGTCGTCAATTTACTCATACAGTGGTTACTAACACAGTTCATTTACACATACGACCCACGTTGTTATGATACAAAGCTGGTTGAAAGCGGCAAAGAATCCCTTTAACTGCTTAATGAATAACACGCCTTTCTCTTTCTTTCTTTCTGCTCTGGTGTTTTTTAGGTGTATTAACCTGACTGAAGAGCCAAATGGAGTCTCTCCTGGTTTATCTGATAGTCCTCGGTGTGGCTGTGAAGGCCCACAAAGTTCAGATCTGCCCCAAACGCTGCGTCTGCCAGGTGCTGAACCCCAACCTGGCGACTCTGTGTGACAAAAAGGGGCTCCTCTTCGTGCCCCCGAACATCGACAGGCACACGGTGGAGATGCGTCTCGGGGATAACTTTGTCACCAGCATCAAACGCAAAGACTTTGCCAACATGACCAAGCTGGTGGATCTGACGCTCTCTCGGAACACTATCGGCTCCATCGCGCCCCACGCTTTCAAAGACCTGGAGAACCTGCGAGCGCTTCACCTCGACAGCAACCGGCTGGCCCGCATCCTCAACGACACCTTCAGCGGCATGTCCAAGCTGCACCACCTCATCCTCAACAACAACCAGCTCACACACATCCAGATCGGGGCCTTTAATGATCTGACAGCGCTGGAAGAGCTGGATTTATCCTACAACAACTTGGAGAGTGCGCCATGGGTGGCCATTCAGAGGATGTCCAACCTCCACACACTCAATTTGGACCACAACATGCTCAGCTACATCCCAGAGGGCACTTTCTCTGGGCTGCAGAAGCTCAAGAGGCTGGATGTGACCTCCAACAAGCTCCAGAAGCTTCCACCTGACCCTATTTTCCAAAGAGCAGGGGTCCTGGCCACCTCTGGGATAATGGGGCCTACGTCGTTCGCGCTGAGCTTCGGGGGGAACCCGCTGAGGTGTAACTGTGAGCTGCTCTGGCTGCGGAGGTTGCGGAGGGAGGATGATCTGGAGACCTGTGCCTCACCGCAGCACCTCGCCGGACGCTATTTCTGGACAGTTTCCGAGGAAGAGTTCCTGTGCGAGCCTCCTCTCATCACCAGGCACTCTCAGGTATAACCTCCAAATTGAACCATGTGCACTGTAAGACACTACAACTACTGTTACACCCTCTGAGCCAGACATTGGATTCTGACTCAGTTAATCCTTTGTGGCACTTTGTGCTTTATTTGACTGTCACACCAAATATTAGCTTTGCGAGCCAGAAGAGTCTTACTGTACAAGACGTGTGGGACTCATCTGGGCCGCTCGGCTAACTGAATATTGTAAAAGTATATTGGACTGACTTAAAAAATGGAGCCCAGCTGTGGCCTGTGGAGAGTTCTTGGAGAAGTTCTTTAGCAGGATTTTCAGTTACCATTTTAATAAAGCTATTTGCAGGTTTACGACAGATCCGCAGCGAAGCTCTTATTACACCGGGAAGGCTCACAGTGATTTAGCCCTTGATTCATGCATCCAAACAAAATTATCTGATCAAATCCTTGCCAAATAACTACAGCTATATCGCCTAATTTACATTCAGTCGACTTCCTTTGCATAATTGCAGAGGAAATTATGTTTTACTTGGACTCCGTCATATGCACTGCAATGTACTGTCACATTGATTATCTTGCCTTCATAAGCATGCTAATTCAATATCAAGACAATGATCAATTGTTGGTTATATTCACAGGGAATAAAACAACACCATCAATAAGGGCATTAATTATAACATCCGAGCTGATCCTCCAGCACAAAGGATAACTGTTTGTCCAGTTTTGGGGATTTTCTTGCATTATTAAATCAGTGTGTCTCTGTGTTTAACATCCCACTCACCGCCTCTCCTGCCTCTGCCTCAGGAGCTGCGAGCTTTGGAGGGTCAGAGTGTGACTCTGCGCTGTAAGGCCAGGGGCGACCCCGACCCCATCATCCACTGGATCGCCCCTGACGGACGCCTTATGTCCAACTCCTCCCGGGCCGCGGTCCACACAGATGGCACGTTGGACATCCTCATCAGCACTGTCAAGGACTCCGGTCTGTTTACTCCCCCGGGGGCTGTGCTTGTGTTGTTGACTGAACGAAATTAGTTGTTTGCTCGTGTACGCAGAAGACTATAGGGGCTGAAGTACTTGTCTACATCAGGCGATAAAGTTTGGAGTGTGGAAGAGTGTTGGCTCGCACACTGATTAAAGTTACAGGGGGATGAAGGGACTTTTTCACCTTGTCGGCTATGTTTCGGTCGTATGGAAAATTGTACTTTCTCACATCTATATGGTCTTGTTCACACGCTGCATTAACATCATGTCTCTGGTGATCAAATCACAAGTGGACAGCTCTAAGTACAGATGCGAATGTGGTCTGAGCTGCATGTGGCCACATTCTTTAGGCAGCGTGTACACTAATGTGTCCACACTTAAGGACCGCCTGCTCGGCTGATGTCCTCTCAGGCATGTGTTTGTGTGTGTTGCTCACAGCTGATCCACAGCTTGTAAGATGATGGAACGACTTCCTTTGCGACTGAAGTAATCTTTCGCCATGTTGGAGTGGGCAGTGATGGCGGTTTGAGAGCCATATACTGCTCGCCCGCACTAGTTGAACCCCCATCTCTCCTCGAAACCATCCTCAGCCTCCTGCAGTCTGTCCTCTCGAGGCAAATGAATAAATTGGTGCTGAAGTGTGCATATAGCATAACAAACCTTCCAAACACAATTGGACACTGGTGATTTGCATTGCTGCCTCCAGCTGGTTAAAAACAACAACACATTTGGGCTCTGCAAATGGAAATGATGAACGTGTTTATTTGTTGAGAAGCGGGGAAGTGAGATACGATCACATGTGGTCACTCAAGACACATGTGGAGACACATGCCAACACCAGATGTGAACAGGCAGACTGAAAGGGCTTTCACACCAGAGAATCAGGCCTGCATCTGAGCACACATGACTCCAACATCCAGTTCACTTGATTAGTGTGAAAACTGTGTGCCGTACTCAGGCACTGAACGCCAATCTGTGCCCAAATCCACTTGAAAAGGCGGTCTCGTGTTTGGTTCATGTGTATTCCGGTACAATTCACATCAAGTAAAAAAAACAATTGTACCAAAACATAGTGGTGCTATTTAACAAGACTACAAGGAGTTTTAAACAGTCTCAGTTTAATACCTTGCCTCTATATCAGACAGCAGCACAGTCCACCGTGGACAGACCCAGATCAGGGTTTACTGCCGCCTTCGACCTGCAGTCGCAGCTCCAGGGGGAGGAAGAGAGCTCCAAGCTCAACAGCAGCAGCTCCTCCGCTTCATCCCGCTGCCCTGCCAGTCCCTGCTGATGACAGTCCCTGAGGCAGCAGTGTCCGTCTGCGTCCGTCTGTAGCACAACAAATGTCACGTATATGATTAAGCAAGTGTACCCTTCTGTGCGGAGTTTGCATGCATCCAAAGACAGGCAGGTTAATTGGTGTAGGTGTGAATGTGAGTGACCTGTCCAGGGTGAACCCTGCCTCTCACCCAGTGTCAGCTGGGATAGGCTGCACTCCCCCAAACAAGATAAGCGGTTACAGAAAATGATTGAATGAATGAACATTACTAATGTGCAAGCTGAGCTGCAGAGGAGTGTTGAGGAGGGGGACTCGTACTTGAGCACGGTGCGACTCAATCATACCTAATATGAAAACGCCCTTAAAGCTGTCCACTTGTGATCAGATCCCCAAGATGCATGTGATACCAGGTGTAAACAGGGCCTGTGTTTTAGTGCTTGAACCATCACATGTTCAAAAATGCCAAATTATTTTCTTTCTTGCTGAGAATTAGTTGAGAAGATAAATCCGACTATCATATCTCTCCATTAAAGGTGCTGTATGTAACTTGAGTCTCATACCCAGATCGTCAAATACCAACCCAAAACAGTATTTGAGGACCTCGGACTGAGACTCGACCATCAACTATCTTCTCCAGAGTTACGCAGCACTTTTAAATATGAAGCTACAGCACAGCCACCAGCTGGTTAGCTTAGCAATTAGCCTAGCAGACTGTAAACAGAGGGAAACAGCTAGTCTGGCAAAATCCACCTTCTAGCACTGCTCTCTAAGCTCCCTAATTACCACACTAGTTCATGTTTGTTTAATTCACACAAACATGTAAGTGTAAAAATGACGAGTCGTGGTTTTACCAGATTAATGAGCTGTACCATTTCTTAGCTGGGAGCAAGCTTATGTTGATGGGTT
Organism: Epinephelus awoara; assembly: GCA_035609425.1. Taxonomy (NCBI): domain Eukaryota; kingdom Metazoa; phylum Chordata; class Actinopteri; order Perciformes; family Serranidae; genus Epinephelus; species Epinephelus awoara. The sequence goes on along the minus strand of CM069305.1, from coordinate 37,015,386 downwards.
AACTCCAATAGTACAAACAGTAATTGTTTTCATGCTAAGGTTGTGTATCGGTTAAACAAAACACTTACAAATTGTTAGTTAGTGAGCTTTAGAGGTGCTGGTAGGCAAGTTGAATTGCTTTTGGAAATAGCCAGGCTAGCTGTTTCCCTGTGTCTTCAATCTTTATGCTAAGCTAAGCTAACAGGCTAATGGCTGTAGCCTTTCAGTGTATTTGCCAGACAGATATAAGAGCACTAAATTCCCGAAAGATAATATTTTATCTTGTTTGCACAGGATGTTAACTTGCATAGATGTGTTTTATTGCAACTTTAAAGGGACAGTTTGATCCAAACTCAAAAAATACTTCCACTTCCTCTTACCTGTAGTGCTGTTCAGCAGTCTAAATTGTGTAGCATACGGGTTCGATGTGTGCTGGTTGGGTCAATTGTACATCACAGCAGGATGGAGACAGATATTCTCTTACGCAGCACTTTACTATTCTCCACACTTAAGCAGCTTCACGACAACCACACTTCCTGGTTGCACTTCCTTGTTATGGGTCATATGTCTCTGAACTAACCAATGAGACGCTAAAAGGACTTGGACTGAGGTAAATGTGTGTGAGAGTTACTGAGGCAGATTATTTAACGGTTTTTAACAATGTTGCTGTGAATATTTTAAAATGAAATAATAACTGAGCATAAATGTATTTAGTTAACAGTACAAACACTGTAAATGTGTTTTTAGCAAGTTACTAAAACACATGAATTAACTTGTAAACCTTACAATTGTTTTCGTGGGAGTTGGAGATATCAGCCGTAGAGCTGTCTGCCTTGTCTCTAATATGATAGAACTAGATGGCTCTCAGCTTGTGCCCAAGTGCCAAACTACACCTGCCAACAGTGTCACTGCGCAGAAGGAAGTGTGCATCTACTCATGGACGAGAGGCTTGTGCTTGTGACATTAGCTTTGTCTCGGTTCAGGGGCTGCAGCCTTCGAAGGCTGCATTTGAAGACCGATTGCTTCCCATTCCAAAGGCTCCTTCAAACGCAGCCTTCTTTCCCAACGGATGAATCCTTTGTGGCCCAGACTATCCCAAGATGCATTGCGTGCCTATGACGATTATATATTAAGTTAACTAACAGTTGCCTGAAATATATCATATGGAGGTGTTTCTGGCAGTGAATCATCTCCTCAAGTATGAAATAAAAAATATATACATATATTTATATAATAACAATCTCTAGGTCCATGATTTAGGGCTAACTAATTTACTAGCTTTCTCCTTCTTTCGTCAAGCGCAGCTGGTTGCTAGGTAACAGTAACGCCAACTGGTCGGGGTGAGAACAGCTGGTGGTGCAAGCAGGAAATCCTCCAGACCGTCCCATTTCGGAGAGTATTTGGTTTTGCTGAAAGGATGTGGACGACTAAGACCACGAAGGCCGCGTCCTTCAAAGGCTGCAGCCTCTGAATTGAGACACAGCTAGTGTGTTATGTAAACATTAATGGCGTCCTTCTCAGCTGAGCTCTGACATTAGCTAGCTCAGTGGTGCCAGGTGAGCTCACAGTAGATGCACGCTTCTTTCTGCGCAGTGATACGGTCGGCGGGTGTAGTTTGGTAGAAAGAAAGTAGTTCCTGGGTCTGTGGATTATCTTGAGTAACCAGGTCATGATTTCTGTAAAGAGACATTGATGTTGAGTTTTTAAAAGTTTTTTTTTTTTAGCTCTGAGCACCACAAGCTGAGTGACATCTAGTTCCATTATACTGGGGAGAAGGCAGACATCTCTACAGCTGATATCTCGTACACTCAGCAACTCACATCAAAACAATCTAGACTGATAAACAGCACTACAGGTAAGAGGAAAATATGGATTTTTGATCTGGGGATTAACTGTCTCTTTAATTCCTATTGGACAGAGCCCGGCTGGCTGTGTCCCTGTGCTTACAGTCTTTATGCTAAGCAAAGTCAGTCGCTACAAAAAAATAGGAGAGCAGTATCAATTTTATCATTTCACTCTCTGCAAGAAAGCAAAACATACTACTGAGCCTCAGAACCCCCAGAAGATAATATTTTCTTATCATGTGCACACAAGATGTTATCTCAGATATGTTTTTATTGCACCTTTAATGCATGTGTGGCTCGCAGCGCTTATCTGTGAATCACAATAAATATCAGGAAGGACCATAATGGATTTAGTTTGTGTTCCAGGTTCCTTCACCTGCGTGGCCTCCAACCCAGCAGGGGAGGCCCAGCAGACGGTGGATCTGGTCATCGCTAAACTCCCTCATATCACCAACAACACAGTCGCAGAGCAGGAGCCCGACCCCGGATCATCAGATATCGCCACGGTGACTAAAACGGGGGCAGAGGCGGGAGGGTTGCCTCTGGGGAACGCCAAGACGAGCCAGGAGAAGAAAGTGGTGATTGCTGAGGCCACGTCCACCTCGGCCATGGTCAAGTTTAACTTCCAGAGGAGTATTCCTGGAATACGCATGTTCCAGATCCAGTATAATGGCACCTATGATGATTCACTGGTTTACAGGTAAAGTTATACCTGACCTGCTGGGTTGATATAAAGCATGAACTCACAGTTCACAATTCAATCACAAAGAGGAAAATGCTCCTTTCCTTAAAATGCTGGCCAGTTTAAAATGTTATTTCAATGCTGGAGAGATGCTCCTTTCATAAAACTGGGCTCTGTTCAGTAGAAAGACACAAATAATTTTGAAATTGTTGCTATATTACCAAAGAAAACCAGAGGAAAAAGGCTGTGGAGTTTGTTTTTGCTCTAGATGTGTAAAAGCTACAACTACCAGAATGCACTGTGCTTCACAGGATCAGCAAACTCATGCTGGCGGGTGACCTAATGTGAGTTGCTCATCCAAAAAACAACAGGTTGCTCGCAAATGATCTCACATTACAGTTAAACAGTAAAAAAATGTTTCTGAAAACATCTGAGGTGAGAAATGGATAACAAAATAACTGAACCTTAGTTTATATGTGATCAGCACTGCCTTACAGTTTAATCTGAGTTTTTTCAGCCTCCATTGTTACAAGAAAGGAAACAGTATTATCTACTTCCTGTTTACAAACTCTCATATTTCAGCCAAACAGTGCAATAAAATATGTGTCTGGAGACATTTTAGGCAAGAAATAGGCAAAGCTACGGAGCCCCTAAAGTCATGACACTTTAGATGTTGTATCTTGTGGGAACAAGTGATTATCTTGTGGGAACAACTGAGCTTGTTCCCACAAGATAATCACTTGTGCAGATGAAATAAACTTGATCCTACAAATAAAATAATTTGTGTGCAAAAGATAATTTTGTGCACACAAGATTAACTAGTTCCCAAAAGTTAAAGAACTTCTTCCCACAAGACAAATAACGTGTTCCCACATGATAATAACTTGCTCTCACAAGATAATAAGTCGTTCCCACAAGATAATAACTTGTGCACACAAGATAATAACTTGTGTGCACAAGATATAAAAAATTGTTTAACTTTCTGCAATTTCGGGACTCCATATAATGCCATATGTGAATCTTGGTTAATATTAGATTTGCACTGCCTAATTTTACCATTTGGTCTGTTTGGGGGCGTGCCTCTCTCAATCTGCTTCCATACTCTTCGTGTCCATGGCGGCGGTTGCGGCATACAAAAATGAGGAAATACGATCTGTTGTTTTTCGCTGACGAATGAGCACAGAGATCTGGGCACTGGCATGATGGAAGTGTACCACAGTTCATTTACACATACTACTGACATTGTTGTGATACAAAGCTGGTTGAAACTCATCAAAGTGTGACTTTAATCTCGTACACAAACCTTAAATCCGAATCTGAACATATGCCAGTAAGCTGATTGGGATCACATTATTATAAATTCCTTGACCCCTGCTTTACCTCCATAGTCTGCTTTGATTGCTTAAATCCCTTTAGATATTTAGTCATTAAGAACTGGACTTGGCTGTCGACATGATTATTTGTGGTGTCTATTAATCCTATCAGGAAGACAGACTAATGCACTGCGTCTGACTCCCCATTCTTCGACTCATAATCCCCCCCTCGCCAGAGTGTATCGTTTACTATGTGCAAAACCTTGATAATGCTTAATCAACAAAATCAAAACAGAATGTCAGCACTAAGCTGCGGACTGATAGGAAGATGAAAGAGTAGTCAGCCAGTGTTTTACAAAAAGCATCAGAGGCTTCGCACATGCCCATCTGAGAAACTGGCGTACGCAGCACTCTTTCATGTCTGCCCTCTTTCACTCCATATTTAGCGCTAATCACTGTGATATGACAGGATTGTCGCAAAGACCCCTTTTTTCCAAAGGAACTTCGAAGTCAACTTCACATATGGTGCTTGGCAGCGGCTACCGAATTCTGGAGACATTAAAGAATTGGCTCGGTAATCCTGATGTTGTAAACATAAGGACTGAAAGCAACCTTTTATCAGCGGAGATGCTGGCAGGAAATAAATCAAATGTCACAAAAGATTATGCCTAGACAGATCTTAAATAGCCCCCTGAGAGATAAATGATCGTCATGTCATTTTATCCACACAAAACAATAAGCTGGATAATCTGATTTGCTTCTGTTTCCTTTCATATAACCCTCCCTAATCTCACAACTCACAAAGCCTTTCTTCTTTTTTCCACAGGATGATACCCCCCACCAGTAAGAGCATCCTGGTAAACAACCTGGCGGCTGGAACGCACTACGACTTGTGTGTGCTGGCCATCTACGATGACCAGGTGACCTCGCTGACCGCCACCCGGGTGATAGGTTGTATCCACTTCACTACAGAGCCGCAGTACCTGAGATGCCATTTCATGCAGTCTCAGTTTCTTGGCGGCACTATTGTGGTTATCATCGGAGGGATTATTGTGGCCTCAGTGCTCGCTTTTATCATCTTCCTCATTGTGCGCTACCGGGTGTGTAACCAAGGAGATGCAGATAAGGTCAGTTTGGCATGATTCCTTCTGTTTTGTTCTTTTTCTGTTCATTATTTCTGTTGGTATTGAATCAGGGCGTCTAATAGAATTTCATTCTTCTCTCTCTTCCCATACTTCTCTCTTGTCACGTCAGGCTCTAGAGATGGGGGATATTCGGTCACTGAGCAGTGATGGACAACTACAAGGCTGTGGAATTCCCAAGTCCCTGTCCAAGCAGGTCCTGCGTCCAGAGAAGAACGACAAGGACTGCCTCCGAGTTGCCCTGCCGCCCGCAGAGCCAGCCAAGCAGCGACCTCCGGTTGTTGTAGCCACCACCAAACCCTCCGTCCCTGACTGCACTGTCTCTACCTCTGCTGCCAGCCACAGCTGGCATCCGGCCTCCCCGGGCGCCCCAAGACCCAAACGTTCCAGCGCTCCGCCCAAACCCTCAGAGTCTCGCCGAGCCGAAGCTCAGGCAGATGTCGAGCTGGATAACATGAACCGGAATAACTCGTCAGAGGTTAAAATGACCACAGCCGTTGCTCTGGCTGTTCCTGGCCAGCCCACCAAATGGACTGCTGTTCCCAGGGGTCCACGGCCCCAACAGGCCGCTCGACATTACATGACTGTGCCTGCAGGGGGAGTGAGGGTGAACCGCAGGCACTCGCTTAACGCAGACTCATATAGGGAGCGGTGCTACGTGGCCTACCCCAAACCCGGGGCCAGCCTGCGCTCCAAGCGTAGCCTGTCAATGAGCGGAGAGCTGCCGCAGCTGGAAGGCACGACAAACATTCACCGGGCCAGGGACAAGCTCTCCAGGTCTGAGTGGCTTCTGGAGAGCACTTTATGATTTGGAGTTTATGACCTGCGTTCTCTTGTTTTCTGGGATTGGATTTGTGGCCCGTTGTGGAACAGACAGGGATTTTATGCCTTGTGTCGAGCTTGTGCGCTCTCTACTGAGGGACCTGTAAGCTTCCCTCATATACTGTGTGTGGGGTCAAGGCAGGCGTACAGGGTTATGGGAAACGTTTCACATTTGTTTTCTACCTTATAACCTATCAAAGTCGTCTTTGCAACGACGTTTGATCAAACTTTGATGAAAGGCACAACGATGTATAAAACAAATTCATGTACAAAAATGTTAAGTTGTGTGAGATGCTGTATATCTCAGTACAACCATAAGTGTTCATGTGGTATTGAATGCAGTAACCTGGACATACTGTATTATAACAAAGAAAGAAAGAAGCACACAGGGGAGGGGTTATTATACTCGCGGTCTCATTGCCTGTTACTGAAAGTGATACAATCTCTGTAGACTCTGAACATGATTCTTGTCTCCAGCTCTACACACAGACGGTGACATGTCTTAATTACCTTGGCGGTGGTTTGGGGAGATTACGAATGTGCTTTACATCCCAGAGGTGTTGGAACAGAATGTAGTAGACAGACAGCGCTCCATCTTTTCATCCCGACACCCCCGAGACGCAGCACAATGCAGTATTTTTGTGGCACAAGTCGACTCGAGCCTAATACTGCCCTCCGGTTTGAATCGATACATTTTTATCACATAATTACATAAAGACTCAACCCTGATAGGATTCCTGTCACGACTGATTTGAGCGACAATTGAACCAACACCAACAGCATGACAGGTGCGGGAAGTAATCTGATACCAGGTGTGGATGAGATCCAGAGGAATGGTGCATTTCCATATTTTTTACGTACTGACGTTATCCTGTCACGCCGATGACAACCATTGTAAATTAACTTGTCGATGTAAGAGAAACGATAATCACAAGTATGGGAGGACGTCGGCTCTTGATTTTGCTGTTGTTTCTGTTTGATGTTTATCAGTATAAATAAACCAGTGATAAAAGGGAACACACTCAAACGTATCTCATTTCCAGCTTCTGAATTCTCCCACTTTAGAATTTAAAAGCAGCCCCTCTTTGTGCTGTAAAAATGTTTCACAACACAACAATAGATGCATCCCTTAGTTGTGTGAGCTCCGCCAGCCAGAGCGGTAATGAATTTCAGGTTTCAGTAGTCTTGCAACAACACGATTCCCCTCTCTCTGCGAGAGGTGGACCTCTGACAGATCCCTGCCCTGAGCCCCTGTGTTTGTTCAAAGAGACGAGGGAAGCAGAAGATGAAAAGAGGCCATGCTAGTCACCGGGGACGCCCCTCGCCTGCGCATCTCCGCGCTCCTCTGACAGCGCCGCGCCTGTGCCCCTCGGACGGCAGCCACTGCAGAGACCTGATGCAGGAGAGGTTAAACACGACCTCCGCAGTGGGAACCAGTGCACGACTAATTCTACGGTTACAGTCTCCCTGACAGCGGGGCTGACATGATATGCATTATCTGCTGGAATACGAGCTCTGAATCACTGTGTGTATTGGTGGTCGGATGCTGCCTGATTGATTTTTATATACATGCTCTGGTATGCCTCCTTCAGCATGAAACCTCAAAGGATGGAGGAGGAAACTTGCACATGCTGTATACAAGACATACGTTAATTGCTGTCACCCAAACAGGCACTTTTAGTCATTATTTCTTGCTCATTACGGGTGATTAAAATGCTGAGGAGCTTGGCCTGAACCTTGGTTTAGTCTTCGGCGAGAGCCAGAGGTGTATGTTAATAATAGATGCATTTCTGGGGAGGGAGAGACGGAGGGTGGAGGGGAGGAGAGAGGAGGCGAAGCAGAGAGAGGAGTAGATGGAAGGTTTTGTGAAACAAATACGGCGACGAGGGTGGGAGGCAGAGAGGCAGGGGTGAGGATGAAGAAACGGAGAGGGAGCGCGAGGTGCAGGGAAGAAAGCGAGACAGCTCAGAGACGCAGGGAGAGAGAAGAGAGGGAGAGGGCACAGGGAGCTGGGAGTGAGGGAGAATGTAGAGCGAAACACAACGAGGAGTGCAGGAGACGGAGAAAAGAGCATCCTTTGTAAGCCAGCCATGCAGCCTCTGGCTCCTCGGTATTCAGTGCACCTTCACAAAAGGGGGTGAGAGGGGGGAGAGGAGGAGGGGGGGGGGCAGCGGTGGGGTGAGTGCGGGTGATGGACCTCGGCTGGAGGTCTGGCAGCGAGCAGAGCGGAGTGAGCCCTGTGGCCAGATCAGAACCACACGCTCCCCTTCACAACACTGCACGAGCCTGACCCGCTTTCCAAAGCCCTGTAATGTGTTTCCTGGCCTTTGTCTAGTCGTCGTCCTCCCCTCACCACCATCTGACACCCCCCTCCTCCTCCTCCTCCTCCTCCTCCCTGGTCTACTGTCTTGCATCATGCTGACTCACTCCTCTCTGCCATGCTCCTGAACAACCCACCCAGCCCACTCACTGGCCCACTTGAGAGCTGAACCTGCCAATCTCTCAGAGTCTGACCTGCCTTCTACAAACAGAGCGGCCAATCCCCTTGTCGGTCTGACCTGATTTGATATGCAACTCAAACGCCACCGAGGTCACAGTGATCGTCGGAAGCATTTTGATTAACTCGTCCCCCCTCTGCTCAATAGTAGCCTCAATGTTCCGCTGATTAAATCCATTTTATGCTGTCACTGCTAATGGGCTTTTTCATCCCTTTGTGTGAGTTTCACTCAGTCCAGACAGGACGAGTGCCTTCACGGAGCACTTAAACCAACACGGCCTCCGATGGCACCTTTGCCTGCTTTAAATGACAGTCATGATGTGAGGGAAATCACATCCGGGGCACTGATGTGTCCAATTTGTGCTCAATTGTCTTATTTAAAAGAGTAAAAGAGATGGTCGGGCCTATTTCAACAAACTGCAGAGCCTATTAAAATCACAGTTGGCGAGAGGTGATGCGCAGACTTAATGGAAGAAGACTAAGGTCCTTCAACAAGTGTGTTAGCACCTTTTGCTGCAGCTCAGTGTTTCATTATCTCCACACAGCAGGCGGTCTTAGTCAGACTCACACATGAGACATTGCTCCCCTGGTGGGCATTATCCCTGGGAGAACATGTAAGAGAGAGCCCGGGGCAGAGAGACCAAAACACCACTGATATGCCTCTCAGGGGGGGAGGTGGCACAGTGTAAAATATGCACAGGCAATTCCAAAGAGTATGCATTATTGAGAGGAGTAAATGGGTCCAGGATGAACATCATGGCTCATTAATAGTGAATGTGATTACTGTTTCTGGGAAAACAGCAGTCTGGGTGAGGGGGGACATAATTGAAATGGTCAAATCTAAACTAAAGACTTCCTTGTTTACTCAGCACCAACTGTTACTGTCTAGTCAAACTCGTGATTAAAGCCGATAACTAATGCTGCCAAGTGTCCTGTTATGATGCTAATTGCCTGCGCTGGAAACTACTCCACTCGCCTCTTGACCGGCGTTTACCTGTGCAGTTTTTAGACACAGCAGATTCGAGGGGGTTTAGAGAACGCGCGCAGTCATTCATTTTTTATGATCTCGGCTTTCGAGTCAACTGTGCCTCAATTACCAACAGGATTTTGACAAAGCCGAGACAGAAAATGACTGAGCATTTTCCAAATCCCATTAGAAACGTGGAGGAGTCCGCCAAGGGAAGGTCACACACCGGGGGGTGCTGACTGAGTGACTTCCTCCGTTTGACGCGCAGACTTACTAAGTGACACGGCGTCATCCCGCAGCACAGACACCAGATTTGGTTTGACATGAACCCAGATTATCGCGTCGCCCCCCGAGGGGTTCCCATGCTGAATGAACAGATGCTTCCTCCTCTTCCTCTCCTCTGCTGCCTCCTCCCCTCCTTCAGTTACATATGCTCCAGGGTGATGGACGACAAAGAGACTGGCTGCAGTTTACACCAGACATAGCAGGCACCATTAGGAACCATTTTCTGCCCATTTGCCTGATAGCTGCTATCGCTTATAGAAGTGCTCTCTGTCTCTTCGCCGAGCATCCCCAGTGATGGATCTCCCATTGATTCCCCAGTGTCGGAGATCACTAAGAGAACAGTGCAGTAACCAAGCAGATGTGCCAGTCAGCTCCCAACCATCTATCAGCTGTTGGTGGAGGGGGACAGTTTAAGCCTCTTTAAGGCTCCCATTCACAGTGACTTACCAAAAGTGCTTATGTTAATCTTGTTATCGCTTCAGGCCTCTGGTAATGGAGGACAGGAGGCTGCTGGGAGGTCATGGGCCATGTTATTTTGCTCACCCATCGCAGAAACACCAAGTGCTCCCAAACTGTGGTCCCAAATGTTACTGCGTGCATGCCTGCGTTTCACTTGCTGAATCATTTCTACATCCACACACAGACACAGAGATCTGCATGGCTTCGGGGCTTTCATAACCAGCTCACACTCGGATTATGAGTTGACTGTGTTTCTGGGTGCTAATCTTATTTATTGCTCACAGTGATCTCATCTAAGTGTGCTTGTTAAGTTGAGATATCAAACCATGGTGTCACATTTAACTTGAATTTCACGCTAATTGGGCACATAAAGCGCACACGCTAACGCACATGGTGATATAGGCAGAAAGAGTCCCTACAGCTGTAGTTTGATCAGCTGTCCTCCGCCACAGCTGAGAGGACGCAGCCACTGCGGGTAAAATTGAGAATGTCAGGTAGCTCTTCATAAACAAGGCTTTAAAGGTCCTTTGATCTGACTGTGACCGTGTTTGCGGTGTAGAACCTGCAGGCCGATCACATCTCCACGCAGCTTTACAGTCAGCGATTTAAAATGTAGATGCCACGGCTATGCTCTTCTGAAGAGAGTTCACCTTTAGTGACCGGGTGGAGCGGAGCGGGGACGTGATGAGGATCCTGAAATGAGGCATTAATCAAATAAAGGTCGATTTGTGATTGACGTGTGGTGGCTGACGGGGGAGAAACGGAGGCACAGAGGAGAGACTACAGTGAGAGAGAGGACAGTACAACACTCTCACAATCTGGACCAGACTGTACATCAACAGATTGGATGTCTACAACAAATCCCAATTCAACAGCCAATACCTAGAAACAAAGTGAGTGATCACAACCTGGCTATTGAGACTGGTGGACACAGACAAACCTGGCAACCCAGAGAGGAGAGACTGAGTCAGTCTGCCAAAAACAAGAGGCAGAGACTGGGCAGCACTAAATGCTTCACTAACACTGCAGCCCGCACGAAGACAGAGGCGAGCTCTTTACCAAAATAAAACTCAGCGACCAAGAACTCGACACGCTCTCAGACTTCAAAGCGCCCTCGTTAAAATATTCTGTGTTGTAGGGCTGCGACTAATCATTGTTTTCCTCAGTGATTAACCTAATGGTGGAGGAAGTACACAAAGCCTGTGCTGAAGTAGGAGTAGTAATACAACAGTGTGAAAGTACTCCATTACTGCATCCTGCATTCAAAATTATACTGATGTAAGGGTACCAAAAAATAAGCAGCAAAAGGTACTTGTGATGTTTTTAATTTACTTGTTCTGCACAAAAATGTGTCTGTATGCGCTCTCTACATCGTCTGGGTGTATTCCTGATGAGCTGGCGGATGGTGTCCTGGGGGATCTCCTTCCAGACCTGGATCAGGGCATCAGGAAGCTCCTGGACAGTGTGGCGGTACTTGGCGGCGTCGGATGCACCGATACATAACGTCCCATAGATGCTCAATTGGATTTAGGTCATATGGACTAGAGGGCCAGTCAATAGCATCAATGCCTTCATCATCCAGACACACATCCTACACACTCTGGCAACATGAGGCCTGGCATTGTCCTGCACCAGGAGGAACCCAGGGCCCTCTGCACCAGGAGGAACCCAGGGCCCTCTGCACCAGGAGGAACCCAGGGCCCTCTGCACCAGGAGGAACCCAGGGCCCGCTGCACCAGGAGGAACCCAGGGCCCTCTGCACCAGGAGGAACCCAGGGCCTGATGCACCAGGAGGAACCCAGGGCCCGCTGCACCAGCGTCAGGTCTGACCGTCACTCCGAGGATTTCATCCTGGTACCTAACAGCAGTTAGCGTACTGTTGGCTATGACATGGAGGTCTGTGCAACCCTCCAAGGATCAGCCTCCCCAGACCATCACTGACCCACCACCAAACCAGTCAAGCTGGATGATGTCACAGGCAGCATAACGTTCACCACGACATCTCCACGACTCTTTCACGCCTGTCACATGTGCTCAGTGTGAACCTGCTCTCATCTGTGAAGAGAACAGGGCGCCAGTGGTGGACCTGCCAGTTGTGGTGTTCTCTTACAAATGCCTCTCGAGCTGCACGGTGCTGGGCTGTGAGCACAGGTCCCACTAGTGGACATCAGGCCCTCATGCCACCCACATGGAGTCTGTTTCTGACAGTGTGGTCAGAAACATGCACACCAGTAGCCTGCTGGAGGTCATGTTGTAGGGCTCTGGCAGTGCTCCTCCTGTTCCTCCTCACACAAAGGAGCAGATAGCGGTCCTGCTGCTGGGTTGATGCCCTTCTACGGCCCGGTCCAGCTCTCCTGGTGTAACGGCCGGTCTCCTGGTGTCTCCTCCATGCTCCTGAGACTGTGCTGGGAGACACGGCAAACCTTCTTGCAACCACGTGTATGAATGTGCCATCCTGGAGGAGCTGGACTACCTGTGCAGCCTGACTGGGCTGCAGGTACGGCCTCATGCTACCAGTGGTGCCAAGGACACTAGCAGGAGACCAAACTAGAGAAGAATCAGTCAGGAAGGATCAGGAGAGAGCAACTGTGAACACCACATGTAAAACCATTTTCTCTCCATTGCACCTGTTGTCACTTTGATTTGCTGATTCACAATCACTTGTGCTTCCTGAATGGACACAGTGATATCCCTGGAGTTTAAATGAATTAGTATGTATATAATTATTTTGAGCAGTGTAGTTCCATTATATTCAGAGATCGCAGACATCTCCTCGGCCGATATCTGCAACACTCTGTAACTCAGAACGATCTAGACTGATAAATAGCACTACAGGTAAGAGAAAAAATATGCACCTTTCATTTTGAAGTGATAGTTACAGTAGCTTGCAGTGGTAATTATCCCTGTTTTATACATCGAAGAACTTCTATTAAAAAAATGAACTGCTTGGCAACCAGACCAGGCGTCTAAACACGTGGCCACACCGGGCTAGTAAAAGGGACTGGATGTTTATTTGAAGTTTAACAGTAATTAAACTACTAACTACATGTTGCAGTAGCTTGCTGGTAGTTCGAGTATTTGCATAGTGATTTAAGTAGTTAAATTACTTTCAAAGAATTTTTTTTTTTTTTTTAATAAACTGCATGGTAACCATGCAGGCCAGGCGTCTAAACATGTGGCCACACCAGGCTAGTAAAAGGGACTGGGCTTTACTTGAAGTTTTATGGTAATTAAACTAGTAGTTTAACCACATGTTCCAGTAGCTCGCTGGTAGTTCAGTTATTTGTACAGTGATTTAAGAAGTTAAATTACTTTCAAAGAACTTTAAAAAAAATAAATAAATAAATGAACTGCTTGGCAACCAGACCAGGCGTCTAAACATGTGGCCACACCAGTCTAGTAAAGGGGACTGGACGTTTAACTGAATAATTAAACTAGTAGTTTAACTACATGTTGCAGTAGCTTGCTGCTAGTTCAACTATTTACAAATTGATTCAGGTAGTTAAATTACTTCCAAAGAACTTCTAAAAAAAATGAACTCCATAGCAACCAGACCAGGCGTCTAAACATGTGGCCACCAGGTTAGTAAAAGGGACTGGGCGTTAAATTGAAGTTTTCCGGTAGTCTTTATTGTACGTAGTGTTCTTTTTCACATTCTGAATCACCACACATACATAGTAAACCGTACAACCTACTCTGGTAACAGCGTAGTTAATTGTGGCCATGCCAGTAAAGCTAATTTGAGTTTGTCAGGCACAGAGAGTACGAGGGAGGAGACAGGTGCACACAGAGAGAGAGGAAGAGAAGAGAGAGGAAGGCGGTCTATATATAGGAAGAGACAGACTCGGAGCTGATAAGAGGACCAGAGGTGAAGAAGAGGGTGAGATGCAGAAAGATGGATCACAACCTCTGCTGTTCTTTGGTGTGACACTTGAAAAACCCAACCGTCTTGGCAGTTAAAGGATTCAAAGTCAGGCTTCAGATGTGTGACGAGTGTTAAACACGGGCTGAAAAAATCTGCTGTAGCGATGCTGACAGGGTGGAGCGTTGTGCTCTACGTCTGCAGCGGCAGTCCTGGTATTCAGGGGGTATCTCAGCCTCTCTTTCTCTCACTCACAAACACACACACACACACACTCTCTCACTCTCTCCTCTGTTACCTTGGCAACATATTTTCTGCATGGAAATAGCATCTCTCGCCGTGCCCACCGCAAAAAAAAAAAAGGCACTTCAAGAGATTTAAACGTGTCGAGAACAGATTTAAGTTACAGACCTGAAGATTGGATGGAGTTATACTGCTCTGCATGCCTTTGCATCAAATTGGATGCGTGACAGAGAAATGGAGGAGTTAAGTATAATAGTCACTGACAGGCTTTCACTGAGTGTAGGGAGGTAGAGGAAGGTATATCTACATTAAAGTCCATTTGTACAAATTTGTATTTGCAGAATGAAGTTTAGGATACACTAAATCTATGTATACAATTTGATGATTAAACTGCCTCAGGATTTATTTACATCCTGACTGTGAGATTCAGAGCACAAGGGAGAGAAAGATCCCCGCAGAAGTGTTATTATTAAGAAATGTAAAATGAATAATAAAGCACAGAGAGCTGATCTGTCAGGATTTCCTGATTTACTCTCCACTCACAGATGAAGGGGTTTGGTGCAGCTGTAAGAACTGTGGGCATCTCGCCGCCTGCTACGCTTCAGTGTGATAAACCTTTGTTTGCTCGCTGCCAGCGCAACAGACAGAGAGTGAAACAAACTAATGAAAGAAAATCCAGGCGTTGAGATTGTAGGTGAGATCACACTCGGCTGCAAATAAGCTCAGGCTTGGCCAAAGCAGAGAGAGTGTGAGAGGAAGGGGAAAACATCCAGGTAAACATGCAGCACAGAATTAAAAATAGGAAGGAGGAGAAAAAAAACCACAAGTGCCTTGACTCCTGGGAGAGAGGAGCCATAATGAAATAAGCATCTGAAAGAGAGCAGGTGTTGGAGGCTTGACAGACTTCAGCTGCATAACAAGTAGTGCATTTACTCTCCCCTGCCTTTGTCAATCAAAACAACCAATCCTGTGGATAAATGCTCCCTTAGAAAAAAAAAGAGACAGAGACCCCCAAGTGGAATCATGCCTGAATCAGCCTTTACATACTCTCGCACATAGACACACAGAGTTGGTCCCAGGTAGAGGGAAAGTGTGCCTGCTTCTGAATTTCAAGGAGCACATCTGAGCTGTTTGGAGCCTAAAAAAGCCAATAAGACATCAAGAATGCACCGGAGCTGAATCAATTCATTTCCTCACACACAGAAACACAGCTCCCTTTTGTTTCCCTCTTCCTCTTGGATCGTTCCGTGGTGACAGGCAGCCAGCACGGTTTTCAAAAAGACTCAAGGGAGAGCTCTTCAAACTTTAACTCACAGAGGAATTGAAGGCATTGTTGTATCCACCGCCGCCACCGTGGCATCAGCACCATGGATAGCACTGTCACCTGGGTACAGTCACTGCAGCCTGGTGCCAGAAGGGGGCAGCAAGAGCTGGTCTGGAGTCATCAGCAGCTGGATGACCAGGATCAGGCTGAAGAGCAGGATCTTAGCAGGACGCTGAGGTAGACAGTTGTGTTAATCCTGCTGGCTGAGCAGAAAAAGGAATGGACTTATGTGTAAACTCAAAAAACTGCAAGTGGAGACCGGAGGAGGAAGGAAGGAAGGAAACTCCACCGAGCTGATGCAGCTTTTAGAAACTCAGTTATCCTCAGTTGTGTCTAGTCTGAATAAAGAGGGTCACTTTTTATTTCTCTAAACATAAAACACGTTG
This sequence comes from Epinephelus awoara, assembly GCA_035609425.1. Lineage (NCBI taxonomy): Eukaryota > Metazoa > Chordata > Actinopteri > Perciformes > Serranidae > Epinephelus > Epinephelus awoara. The sequence goes on along the minus strand of CM069305.1, from coordinate 36,999,581 downwards.
TGAAACATTTAATCAGCAGCGATAATAACATCTGTGGATATCAACAGTTCTCCTGAACATTCAGTTTTAACATGTCGTAATTCTGAACCGACATATCTGTATTAAAATTGTGCCTGGCAGCAATTCTAATGAAAGATATCTATAACTTCATTAGAGGTCAACGTTTACTATTGACTTCTATTCAAACTCAATTACAGACATCTATAATTCAATTTGCCACACTGACATATCCATAATGTGATTATGACTAGTAGCAAACTGGAATCAAGCCTGTGGCCTCTGCAGCAGGGACAAAGCCCTTGTGCATGGGGTGCCTGCTCTATCCACTGAGCCACTGGGCGCTCCAACTAGTAGCGAATCGAAATGAAGACATCTGAAACTTAATAACCACTAGTCAGCTTTTACCATTGACTTCTATTCAAACTCAGTCACTGATATCTATAATTCAATTTTGACCTGTTACAATTCCAAGTTAGCATATCCATAATGTCATTATGTCAAATATAAATTCTGATTTAAGATATCTGTGACTTAATTACAAAGAATCAACTTTTACTATTGACTTCTATTTACACCCAATTACAGATGCCTATATTTCAGTTTTGACGTGTTATTCCAAGTTGAAATATCTATAACGAAATTTGACTAGAAGTTATTTTAGTTAAAGATATCTGTAACTTCATTACAACCAGTCAACTTTTACCATTGACTTCTGTTCAAACTTAATTACAGATACTTAGAATTCAATTTTGACATGTTATAATTCCAAGTTAGCATATCCATAACGTAATTATGACTAGTAGCAATTCTAATTAAAAATTTCTGTAACTTAATAACAGCTAGTCAGCTTTTACCATAGACTTCTACTAAAACTCAGTTACAGATAACTATAATTCAGTTTTGACATGTTATAATTCCATGTTGAAATATCCATAATATAATTTTGACTATAAGCAAATTTAATTAAAGATATCTGTAAATTAATAACAACTAGTCAGCTTTCACCATTGACTTCTATTCAAACTCAGTAACAGATAACTATAATTCAGTTTTGATGTGTTAGAATTCAAATTTAACATTTCTGGTAGCGATTCTAATTTATCGCTAACTTCATTACAAAGAATCAATTTTTACCATTGAACTCTATTCAGTCTCAATTACAGATAGCTATAATTAAAATTTAATGTGTCATAATCCAAAATTAACACATCCATAATGAAATTTTGACTAGTAGAAATTCCAACTAAAGACATCTGTTACTTAATTAGAACTAGTCACCTTCGACCATTGACTTCTACTAAAACTCAGTTACAGATAACTATAATTCAATTTTGACGTGTCACAAGTCCAAGTCAGCACATCCATAATGTAATTTTGACAAATTGTATTTCCAATTAATGATACCAAAACCTAATTCTCACTTGTGGAAATGTTAGTTTTGTATCTTAATCACAACAAGTCACTTTTACCATACGTAGAACTGATTGTGTTAATTATAAGATTATTAGCATGTCAGCTGGAGGCTACTTAATGTAAATGTTGTAGCTGAGCTGCTCCAGGTGGAGTTTATTTTACCTGCTCTATATTCTGGGCATTTTAATCTATAACAGTGGACCTTATTTTATGAGGGGATCATGTTTTTTATTGTAAAATTTTAATCAGCAAAGTAACCAGTAACATTAGCTCTCGCATAAATGTGCTTTCCTCAGAAGTAAAGTGGAATAAAAGTATGAAGTAACATGGAAATATGTAATTGTGTAGTACCCATGTAAATGTCTATAGTTACTTTCCACAGCTGATGACATTTTCATGAACTGTGCAGGCCTGCGGGTGAGAGCGCTGCTTTCACGGTGGTATGAGAATCCAAATGATACAAACAATAAGCCCGTTGTTGTGAAATGGATCTGATAACATGCTGCGTTCAACAGTTCCTGTTTGACAGGTTACCGAGAGTTCCTGTCCCCGGCAGGTTTGAATATGTTAATCTACAGCTGATCTTCATACACAAGACTGCTGTGAAACGTTACGAGAGGCTTCCTCATGTTGAAAAATCACATTCAGAACACTCCACAGTCGTCTCTATTAACATCTGGGCTGCAACTAATGATAACTCAAATTACTGATTAATCTGTTTTAAACAACTGTTTCCACCATGACTTGATGATCTTCTTTATAAACAGTAGAAAAGAACATTTTTTGTGAAATGTCTCATTTACTCACTTTATCCAGCAATCAGTCCAAAAGCAAAAGATGTTTAGTTTACTGTGGTATATGACAAAGAAAAAGCAGCATTTGTGAAGCTGCAACTATTAAATATTTGCCGTTAATTGCTTGGTAAATGACTCATACGACTATCAAAAAAATTGCCAATTGACTAATAGATTGATCATCTTGTTGTTTCAGCTCTTAATAACATGTCTGCTTTAATTTAAATTGGGTAAAATCTGCCAAAACACTTGCTGTATGACTTTCAGATGGTTTGCTAATAAAATACAGGTTAAAGAATATACAGACTGTACACTCACCAGCCATTTTATTAGGTACACCATGCTAGTACCAGGTTGGATCCCTGGTGGTGCTGGTGTCAGAGAGTTTGGTCCATGTTGACATGATGACATCACAGTTGATCCATGATGTGAATCTCCCGTTCCAGCACATCCCAAAGGTGCTCTATTGGACTGAGATCTGGTGACTGTGGAGGCCATTGGAGTACAGTGACCTCATTGTCATGTTTGAGATGATGTGAGCTTTGTGACATGGTGCGTTATCCTGCAGGAAGTAGCCATCAGAAGATGGTACACTGTGGTCATAAAGGGATGGACACGCTCAGCAACAATACTCAGGTAGGCTGTGGTGTTTAAACCATGCTCAGTTGGTACTAAGAAAATCTCCCCCACACCATTACACCACCAGCAGCAGCCTGAAGCGTTGATACAAGGCAGGATGGATCCATGCTTCCATCTGAATGTGGTTTTTCCAATCTTCTATTGTCCAGTTTTGAATTGTAGCCTCAGTTTCCTGTTGTTAGCTGACAGGAGTGGCACCTGGTGTGGTCTTCTTATGCTCAGGCTGAACTTCAGCAGCTCGTCTTGATGCCTAAATGCATTGAGTTGCTGCCATGTGATTGGCTGATTAGCTATTTGTGTTAACAAGCAGTTGAATAAGTGTACCTAATAAAGTGGACAGTGAGTGTAAAACAAATAAGCAGCGGTCAGTCTAAAAGATGCACTTAATAAAGGTTGTTGTGTATTTGGACAGGGTTGGAATGAGCCGTTTTATTGTGGGCAGTTGAGATACATGAGTGTAAATATCAACAAAGGAAGTTAATGGTTGACGTCTGTACATTACATTCTAACAAAGAAAGTGATGGTCTCGCAGTCAGTTCAATGTACGCTCCAGATGCTTCAACTGAGACGCGCTCTGAGTAAGTTTACTCATTCATCTGTGTAAAGACAGTTCATAGAAAATATAAAGCAACTCATGACTAAAAGTTTAATTGGTTAACACTTTAAATCACACCTCTATCTATGTCTACGTAATTTCAATACAGCCATACAATACAAGTATACACGGTTATTTTTGTGGTTAGAGAAAAATACAACCAAAGAGGGTATGGAAATGCAAACATACAGCTGTTTTTAAACTTCTCATACATGTGATAACAGGTCACACGAGGCCGGCGGCCTTCTTGTATCATAGGTACGATCTCATAATGCAGGAGAGAATAAAGAAATAAATCACTAAACATAGCCTGAGACAAGTGTACAATATGCACACTTGGGGAAAATAAAAGCTATGTGAGAAAATAAAAATACTAATAGAGTGCTGCCTCTCTCCTCGCTCTGGTAAAAATAAGTCTCTGATGTTTGTCCATGAGTTCCATCTTCTGGCAGCCGAGTGCCACTGGAGAAACAAAGGGACTGTGTTGGCCGGGGCTTCGGGGAATAGTCACTGTGTTCCTCATCCAATATGACAGCAGAAGAAAAGGGGACGCAGGAAAACTAGGTGAATTTCAGTGTTTTTAAGTCTTTTAATCTGTCAGATTTTTTTTTATATAAATCAAAAAGTCTCAAGCTTTTCATTCCGTCCTCAAACGAGGTTTCAGGTGCGCCGCTAGGATGCTCTTTTTTTCATCTGTGTGGCTGGTGGAAGGGCTCTCATTGGTTATTTTTGGCTTTGGCGTGTGTGAGGATGTGAGACTTTAGGTTGGTCGACTGCGCAAACTTCTTATTGCAGCCATCGAAGGGGCAGACGTAGGGCCGGTCTCCAGTGTGGATCCGCACGTGTGTGCGCAGGTTGAAGTCCAGAGAAAACCTTTTCCCGCAGCCTTCGAAGGTGCACTAAGAGAAAGCAGAGGGAGCAGGGGAGTCAGTCGTCACGCTCATCATGCACTGCGTTACAGCCAATTTCTGGGCTTAATTGACTATTCGCTACACCTCTCTCCCAAACAGCGATTGTCCAATCACAGCTGAGCAACAGCGGGACCGTCAAGATGTGGATTTCCCCACTTGTTAGGCAGTGTGTGCATGAGGCATTTTAAAAGTTTGGAAGGCTTTTTTAACCTTCCCAAAAACCAAAGACACGAGAGGAAAAGTTAAAGGAGTGGACTAAACAGTGACACATGCAGACTATTATTCCACATTTAATTTGGACATGTAAACAGCAGATTCAAGCATAATATGAATAAAGTATCTTCTAATGAAGGCATGTGGGATATGCTGATAAAATTCAGATTTTAGGAGCGTTCTTGGGACGTGTGTGCAGCACATTTGGAATATGCATCTCAACTGGGCAGTTTTCAACACACGGCCTCTTAGAACTGGCTCTATGTGTTGTACTCAAACCAACTGGCCAACAATTTGAAAGGCTGTGGGATAAAGATGCACGCCCAAACGAAAGGCCAACAATTCCAGTCAGAGGAAGACACACACCTACTTCTAAACATTATGAAAGACTTTAATATCAAAAGGGTCTTTGGATATGCGCAAATATCATAACGCTGACCTTTTCAAGGTGTCATAAGCAATGTCAGAAGGAGGCTGTGTTCGTCAATTGAACAAGTATGCCGACAGTGGAAAATTTAAAAAAAAATCTTATTTTGACACAAACAAGCTTCAGCCATTCCCCTTCTCCATATTTTGATCTGATAAACGACATTAGGGTGCGGTAATCAGATTGTGCATGGCTGCGCGTAAACTGGAATATTAGTGGACACAATTTACTTTCATCAGCCATGTTGACACCTTAGTAGGCCTATTGGCCTTTTTTGCGATCAGGGAAAAAGAACAGAGTATTTCGAGCATGCAAGTTTGCAAGCTGCAAACTTTAGCATGTCCAGCTAACTAGCTTACTTCCTAATGGAGAGTTGCATAAATGAACTACTGAACAATAGTTTTGGGTTTACTTTTTACAAAAAGTTTACAAAGCCATACTGGGTAAACTGAGATTGAACAGAGATGTGACTGTAGCTACAGTCTGAGGTCGCAAGACTTAGTCTTGTCGTCTGTTCCTGGTGCTCCGACTGAGCTGGGAAAGAAGGTTTTTATGTGCTCTGCTCCTCTCACTTAGAATAACCTTCATGAACTGGTCTCTGCCTGATTTTAAAGCTCTCATAAGTATGAGGATGAATGAGTCGGTTGGGTCTTGTCATTGTGTAGGTGTTGTAATTTTTCTACATGTTACTGTGCATCTTTTATGTTTTTCATTGTGTGGTTGTTTGGCTGTAACTTTTTGTGTGCTGCTGTCTCGGCCAGGTCTCCCCTGTGAACGAGATCATTGATCTCAACAGTATGTACCTGGTTAAAGATGGGTTAAAGAAAATAAATAAATAAAAATGTAGTATTTCCCCACTATGTGGAAGTTGGTTGATAACACTGGAGGAAGTTAACTCAAAGTCCAGCCGCTAATGTTACGCAAAATAATGTTTCCTTTGTCAAACACATTGGTTATTGCTGATAGGTTTTGTCTTCGTTGTCTGATATTTCTAAATTACAGACCTTGTTATGGAGGCAGCTCTGATCACAGATGCTTAGCAGTCATTTTTAAACTATTAAAATGATTTAAAAGCAATGAAATGATATTTAAATCAATACTTTGTGTCAAATTATTGATGTATGGTAACTGCTAGAGTCAGACGGTAACAGTAAAAAGATTTTAACCATCTCATGAAGCTAACATTAGCTTCATTAGACAGCTAGCTACAGCTGTTAGTGTAAATTCTGGTAGGTATCAGTTAGGTATCAGGTATTGTCTGTGCACCAATCCAATATTATGCCATTTATTAATAACATGTATGGTAGTTTCACACCTGGGTAAAACGCCAGTCTTCCCAGAAATCAATCCATCGCCCCTCTAAAGCAGTAACCCACACAGTGAGTCTCGTGCAGCCACCGGCAACGACTGTTTTAGAGTTAGAGCGGCGAGGAATTGATTTCCAGTAAGTAATGTAATTTTTGCTGTTAACAAAATGTCAGTAATTTGGCAATCTTTTTCAATCTCGCTTCAGTGGCGAGGGGTGAATAATGCCATACAACATTAGCAATCACCTCACATCTGTACGGCATCAGTAGTATACAGCCATTTTTTTTGTTTTGCTTTTTTAGCGCAGTGTTTTTAGATCAGAACTCAGTTTCGCCCAATATGGAAACACAAATTGGAAAAAGTCTGATTTATGTGTCCAAAAAAATTGCACTGAAACATGTCAGTAACATTGAAGAGTAAACCAGAATTATGAGATTATTTTGGAGCATAGTCTGGAAGTTTAAGATCACACACAGACAAACTGTTTCCCGTCAGTGTGATAGCTGACCTTTGATTTACCCACCCAAGACAAAGTTTTACTGGCGTCTGGTTCTTGGTGGGTGATGATTCTGAACCCCATGAGCGAGCAGTGACTTATATCTCATTCTCATTAGCTTGAGTTTGACTCAAACTGTGATGGGCTTATGTGCTTAAAATGTAAAAATAGTGCAGAATGTGTCTGTGCGTGGGGGACTGTGAAGTCAGTCCAGATGCCAACCTGGAAGGGTTTCTCCCCTGTGTGAACAAGTTGGTGACGTTTGAGTTTGGAGCTCTCCACAAACGCCTTGCCGCACTCGGCGCAGACGTGCACGCGGGGTCCGTGGGTGTGGAGATGCTTCCTCATGGCTGAGTTATCCCTGAACATCTTTGTGCAGCCCTGGGGACGACATAAAGTGCAGCACAGTTGACAAACAGCACAGACAAGCAAATAATGTCAGGTTCTCTGCAGCAGGCTTGTAAACTCTGAAGTGCTGCACCAAAAGGGCTTTTGTTTCCTCGTGTATAAATGTCAAGCGTCCCCAGCTTAAACCCTGCAAGGAAGAGTTGAATCTATTCTTCCCTGACGTGGTAACGTATTGTTAACAGCTTCACACTCCGATGGCGGACTGCTCATACAGCGAATCGCCCCTTACATTAGCTAAACACAGAGTTCAGATAAGGCCTGATTGTTCTTGTAAGTACATGAAAATCAATACACTCGAGTGCTTCTACAATTTTAAATAACCTTTACAGAAATGCTCAATTATCCAGAAAACAACAAAGCAACAGTGTAAGACTATTAAACCTATCAGGAACTATGTATTCTATTTGAGTGAAGTACAGTCAGGGTTCACTCGGGGACATTAGACTCACTTTATGAGGGCAGGCTATCGTCCGGGGAGCATCGTCCTCTTTGACTTTCCTGGGCTTCATCCTGTTCAGGAAAACAAGGGGGGGGACATAGTTTAGAGTTTTAAACAAACAAAAACAGATATACGAGGTAAAACAATGCCTTTCACACAAGCTTCACTAGTTTAAAGCTTCACTAGTTTAATGTTGATTCTTTATAAAAGTTAATCAATAACCAGTGTCACTAAAGGGCAGCCTGTTAGAGTAGAAATATCCTCACATGACATTTCACCCTGAGGCAGCATGTTGACAGACACGTGAAGCACACGGTGAAGATTCAGTGAAGTTATTATGGTAAATAATTACATAATACACACTCACTGGTCTCACAATAAAATATGCTTTGTTTCCATTTAGCTGACCTGCACATACAAGACTACTAGTAGATAGCAGGGTTGTAAGAAAATATTGACAAACTTGAGTATCACACATCTATTCTCAAAAACACTTTTAATAGATTTTCATTCATTTAAATGTTTTAATCTTAACTTGTTCACCTAAATAATCCTGCGAGCACTTTTTAAACTGACACAGGTAAATGTTGAATCCTTTGCTCAAATTGAACAACACAATGTTGGATGTCACAGGGACTGTGAAAAATACAAAGGCAGATCCCACTGTCCTGATAACATATGGTGGCGTGTTCTTTATATGTTTCCTAAAAATTACATTATTTAAAAAAAAAAAAATCGCAATATATCGCCTTGATTACAGTATTGCAATATACCCTGTATTGTGATTCATATCACACAGCCAATAGAGTGCCCCAGCAATGAGTCCTAGAACCAGGAAATGAGCATGTTAGCATTTGTCTTAAAATCAATGGGTTTTTGTTAGAAGCTAAAATAATGTCTGTCATTAAAACAAGCTGAAGATACTTTCATGTTTTGTCTATGATATGAAATCAGTAAATACCCCACGTGTGAATTTTGAAGCTTTTCTGTGTCTTAAAAAAGGCGGTTGTTAACAAGTGGCTAAATGCGACTACAACACGTCATCACAGCAGAGCACAGCTTTACAGCACTGCTGTGGAAAGGATGTTTTGTCATGACTAGAGTTGTACCGATAACAGTATCAGAAATGCCTCTGATACTGCCTAAAATGTGGTATCGGCGAGTACAGCCTATGACCAATCCGATACCACGTAATGCCTCACATCATTACGCATATGCACGCTACAGGCAAACGAAATGGAAACGGAGCAGGGTTTAAAAAGCATCCTACTGTCGCCTTTAAAATGTCTTTTTACCAAATAGTGTGGCTGCACTTTAACCTGTGTCTTGATCTGTGTCAACACTGAATAATAATAATTAAGAAAAGTTTTATGGCATTCATTCTACTGTTATGTTTTTATTTCTTAATATTCTACAAAGATATGGTTACATTTAGGCTTCAAAAATCATAAAAGTGGTGTTCCTTTGTGAAGATTATCTTGCTGAACAAAACATGTAAGTATCATGAACGTTTGTCACAGAGCTTATTTTCTGCAATAATCCTATAGGCTTTTTATGACCTGCACTTTCATAGCTCACTTCTAGTCATCTGACCACTCAAAGTGCTGTTTACTATACATTCACACAAGGTGCCACCTGCTACTCAGTAAATAAACACATTCATACACTGATGGAACAGTCGTAGGGAGCAACTGCAGCCTGGCAAAGCCAATTAGTGGACGACCCACTGTACCTCTGAGCCACAGCTGCCCCATGATGAAGGAACCAGGACAACACTAACTTCTGTGTTGGCCTACGGAGAGACATCGTCCCCACAGCTCTCTATAGACAGCCTGACCTACTAGACCTGAAATATCTGTTCAATAAATCTTCACAATTTAAATGATTTCAAAAATGTACTGTTTTTTAAGAGTATACAAATAAATGACAGCTTAAATGGGTGAATAATAAATAATGCATAATTCTTAGTTGCTGGGCTCGCCTAAATGCTTCACTGACTGCACTGAAGACTTTTTCCTCCTTCATGTGTCACTTTAGTTTTGACCGACAGACACCCCTAAAACACAATCTGACATGTCTGAGCAGCAGCAGCACAGACACCTTTTTGTGATCAGCCATTTATCATTTTATAACAAAATATAATGGGAACAGTGAACAGAACAGTTTCTTTGGGTCTCCCTTAGCGTTAAGTGTTGTATTTGCTGCTCTGTTGTTGTTGTTGTTTTTCTGTCTACCTGCCCAGGGACAACAGATGCAAATTAGCTGCTGGCTAATTTTGGTGCAATTACTTTTAATTGTGTACTGTGTCCCTGCAAAAATAAACAATTAATTAAATGAATAATAAGAATGGTTCACCTTTCCCCATAATGCACAGAGCTTGATGCTCAAACATTGTTCATATACACAAATCAATATATGAAGACACACAACCATGCCTGCATACCAACTGTAAACATTTCTTCATATACTATATTGCAATTTTTTTGTTGTTCTTCTTTTCTAGGATTTTTTTCTTGTTTTATGGGAGATGACTCATGTTTATCTCTCACTACATTTTACCTTGATGATAGCTTTTTAGCATTTCAATGAGAGTTATCTGTAATTTGTGTTTCTCTCAGGAAACAGGTGTGTATACATTCTGTGAACAAGGGATGCTCAGTCCTCCACACACACACACACACACACACACACACACACACACACACCTACCTGGCAAACTCAGCCAGCTGTTTGGGGTCTGAGAGGTCGATCCCCGGGATTCCACCAGGTGGCAGCTTCTTCCCTGTCATGTACTCGGAGTAGTCCGGAGGGGAGTTCTCGCCGACGATCTGCTCCTCCACCACCGACTCATGGTCAATGTCTTTATTGTCATCTAGGAAGACATTACAGAGACTGAACCGATAACACATTGGTGTTTCCCTTGCAACAAACTGAGGGAGGGCAGGAATATCTCCGCCTCAAAGATATATCAGGAGTGACATTATTGTTGCATTATTACTTTGGCTTTATATTAACAGAAAATGACCCATTTATACATTAGTGATTTCCCTATCGCTAATTATTTTAGCAGGTTTTTACTTTGTAAATTACACTGTAAACATGTAAACACAAATTATGCTAGAATGAAATTTAAGACCAATTTCACAAGAACACAAATTGTAGGGAAAAAATAACTTTAACAGACCTCAGTTATTTTGCCCAAATGTTTACTGTGACATTAAATCTGACTTTCTTGGTAAAGTTAAAGAATTAAATGGTTTTCTTTAAATGCTAAAAATGTACAAATTTCTAGAAACACATAGAAAATCATGTTAAAGTTAAATAAAATACTCTTGATTTAAAAAATGTATATTACCAGTTAATATATGTTGACGATATTCTGGCTGTTATTAGGGGTTAGCGATTGGATTTCATGTTTTGTTCCCCGTCATATATATGCTTTAAGCTTGATAACAGTTTTGAATTTAATAAATAATATATAATAAATTATTCTCAATGAAATACATTTTAAAAATATATCCCATTATTATAAAAAATAAATACAAAATGATAATATTCTGCTTCCTGTGTCTGAGCATTTCTAGGATTTGAAATTGATTTAAGACGTTATAATACCAATTAATTCGTTATTTTTTGATTAATTAATTTAATGCCTTTTACACTTTTTAGGATCCCTGCAATATGTAAAAAAAAACAACACGCAGAGTAAAAAAATACAGAAAGAAAAAAGTTAATAAGGACTAAAACCAATAAAAGAAACCATAAAAATAATTTCAGCCATATTTCTACAATTTAAAGTGCAGAAAAATATGTGCACACACACCTAAACTGGTTGTAAAATACTATTCTTCATTGCTAAATGAAAAACCAACAGCCTCCTTTCATAAAGAAGTGTGTGTGTGCAAACATAAGAAGCTGAACAATTGTTTCTTACTGTAACCAACCAGCAGAGTGCACTAAAAATAGCTCCTGTGCTCTCAAAAACAAAATAAACACGCAGAGTATCAGCGAGGAATATGTCAACTATTATCCCCAACCTGGCTGTGAAATAAAATGACTAAACCTCATTAATATCAGCTACTGATCGCCTTTTAAATCCTTTATCGATACTGATCACCTGGTCGATAGTCCAGCGCACGCAGTACCAGCAGTCTGCACAGAGGCACTAGTTAGCCCGCTGCAGACGCAAAGCTGTCTGGTGAACCACCACCAACAGCAGCCGCAGCTAACAGCTAAACCATCTACTCCCTGAAATAAACAGTACCTGACTCACGATTTCACGCGTATTAAACTTCCACACACTTCACATGAACCTCCGGCGGTGCGCCAGCTGCAGCCGAGCCGCCTGTGCGCCACAGTGTTGCGGCCTGCACAGATCCACAGCCCCAGCTGTCTGTCTCTACCTCCCCCTTTAGCACCGCCGCCATCTCTGCCTGGCCGCGACTATCGCCATTTTTTCGGGGCCGCCGCCATACTTACTAGTCTCGGGGAATATGGCGGCGCCCAGCAACACCTAAAACATGGCCTCCCTTCAAAACAAAAACATTTCGGTATGATACAGGAGGGTTTCGCATCGAAAACTCGCACTATTTGTCGCTTTTGGCGGCGGTGCGACGTAGCACTCCAGGAACTAGTCTGGTGCAGCAGGACAACGCCCTGGCAATGAGGCCTCATGCAACGGCTAACAAGGGAGCTGACAGACACGGCTGGGCTACGTTTACTTACCCGATGCCCACATTGTAACAGAAAACTCCCCCTCCAGTGTCTTTATCTGCACCTGCTTCTGCTCCCATTTCCTCCCGCCGGCCTCCGCTCCGCTTAAATAGCTCTTTTTGCCCGCTTTCTTGCCCCCGGTGCCGCCTCCCCGTTTCATGCGACCCACCGAGCTCTTCCCGGCCACAGTCACCAGAGTCTGTTCGATGTACTCGTCCTCCACCCCGGGAGCCGGCACCGGGATGAGGATCTGGTCCTCGAACCCGCTCCCGCCGTCCGTGTGCAGGTCCGAGTCATCCCCACCGACCACCTCCTCCCGGGTCTGGACCAGGATCACCTCCTGGTGGTGGTGGTGGTGGATGGAGCTGGGGTCGTCCGTGACCAGCGGCTGCAGCGCGATCATGGGCTGCCCGTCGTCGTCGTCGTCATCCCCGCCGACCACCGTGGTCTCGATAGTCTCCACCGGTATCGTTTCCACCTCTATCTCGTGGAGCTCCACGATCTCGGCCGGCATCTCCGAGCCGTCTGTCTGGATGTACAGAGTATCTCCGGATGCCATGTTGAAGTCCGCCAGCTTGCCTGTCTCATTCACGCCGTGTTGTGCTCCTTGTTGGACCTACAAACACACTCACACGCCCCCCGGCTCTGCTCCTGCCTCCTCTCTGCTCCCTCTTCTTCGATAACAACTCTCTTCACTCCGTCCCACGCCACTTCTCGTCGCCACTATCCTCTCGAACACAAGCATCGCGAGACTTGGGGTGAACTCAGCGATAACTTGATAGCAGCTGCTGGGAGTTTGCCAAACTTCAGATTTGACCCACAAACATCCATCTGAACACACATGAGTCAATGATTACATTTAATATAAATAGTAAAATAATTATTCTATAATACATAGAAATATCTATCTGTATATGTGTATATGTACACGTGTTTGTAGCCTGTATATGTGTGGTGTGTGTATATATTGTTAACTTTTTATATTTGTAAGTGTATGATGGCACCTTGGGGTTGGGAGAAAACACAATTTCGTTCCCATGTACTCTGTATGTGGAAATGACAATAAATTTGAACTTGTCTTGACTAACTATTCTGACCTGCAGACATTATAAAACTTTACTTAACATCTAGAAAACATGATATAAACCAGAGGGCCACACACAGCCCAGTTTGATCTCAACTGGGCTGGGACCAGTCAAACCACTGCATAATAACCTGCAAATATCAACCCCTTCAAGTTTTCCCTTTTTCAATGTGAAGAAGTTCATTCTGAAAACAACACTGATGATGGACAGCCTGCGATATCCTGAAAAAAAAAAGGTGCAAATCCAACAGTATGTCCTAGTTTATCTACTACTTGCCTCGTTACATGCGTTTGAGTTTCTTTCATAATTTTCAACTAAAGTGAATGCTACTGAAGAAGCAGGTTTCTTGATCCCCTGCCTTACAAACCATTTACAAATCTGTTGTCAGTGCCTTAGGACCAGAGCTCCACTAATATTGTTTTAAAACACATTATTTTGTGCGGAAGCGTGGAAGCAAATAAGGAAATATTTGTACTGTGGTGTGGAAGCAAATACATAAGTGCTTCAATTTTTACAGCCATGGTATACTTTTTGTAGCTTACCACCTCTTGGAAACAAAAAAATAGAGGAAAGAAATTTCAGGATTTGCAGTTCAAAAAGCTGAATTTGATTTTTTTTTTTCAGTTTCAGAATTAAAAAAAAGATATATATATATATACATATATATCTTTTTAGGTTGTTCAAATTCAAAATTTGAGTTGAAAAAACTAGCATAGCGCTAAAATCAAATACAGTTGGTCAAAACATCAGGCTCAGTTGCCTCACCTGTCCGGAGTGGCTGGGATGTTTCTATTTGACTTTTTTAAACTTGAAATTTCATGTCTGAATTTGACCAATCAAATCTGAGCAACCTCTTGTTTTACTTCTTTTTTTTTTTTTTTTTTTTTTTACTGTTTTTTATAGATACATATAAATACATAAACATATTTAAATTCAGTTTTTTAAATTGCAAATCATATATTTTATATATTAATTTTAAAGAGGATAATTCAGCAAAAATAAAAAAAAAAGTAAAATATTTTAATGCTATGAATTCTGTGGTGCTACGTTATGATTGGCCAGTCTGCATCCAGGGGCGGGACCTGTGACGTACAGTTACTCTCCACATCAGCAGGGGGCGACATCCCTCACATAAGGTAACTGCACTAAGTCGGCTAAAACAAAGAGCCTAACTAGCATTAGCATCCTTAATCACTGCTAAGCATGCTAATGCTAGTTAGGCATTAGCACTAGTTAGATAAAATAAAACTACTAATGCATAAATGTGTTTATTACCTTAATATTGAGGCTTTTTTGCAGGTATGACCACCATCATAGTTTATGTGGTCACTTTTATTATTAGTCTGAATCTGCAGTTTGCAATTATTTTTTTTTAAATTATTATCCTCTACCAAATCAAATTAATTAAATGATCAATTGGTTTACAAAATGCCCAGGATTGCAAGCGTTCATCACAAGTAATAACACAAATCATATAATAAAAGTTGGGTAATCTGGTTATAAGGGTTAAGATCAGAAAGATTTTTTTGTATTTTTTAATATCATATGTACTGACCATGATTGATTGGTATTATTTTTTAAGAGTTAGTTTTAGCTAATTTAATTTAATTTTACTTTATTTAGACCTCAAGTGGAAACTTGCAGAATTGTTTGTAATCAAAGAAAAGAGTTCATTATAGGCTTTTTATCTTTCATTATCACTTCTGTGACCTTTGACCTCAACTGTACACTATGGAGTTCAATCAGTCCTGCCCCTGCTGCCTCAGATTAAGATACTTAGATCTATAATTAGATCTAGATACTGTTATAATGATCAAACCCAAATGTAAATGTAGTTTTACTGACTAAAGACGTTGAAGGTTGGTGTGGAAGCAAATAAAGGACATAAGTGCTTAAAAGTTTACAGCCACGCTATACTTATTATTGAAATATAAACACCATCAAGTTCATAACACGGAGCATGTAGCCTTCACCTCCTCCAAACAAAAAATAAAAGGAAGAAATTTCCCGACTTGCAATTCCAAAGCTGAATTTAAATGTATTTTTTCCAATGGTATGAATTAACACAAACTTTTTTTTTTTTTTTTACTTTTTTGTTTTACTGTTGTTGTTTTTTTACACAAAACATTTTTACAATCAGCTTTTTAAATTACAAATCAATAAAGTTTAATTTCAAAGAGGTAAATTCAACAAAAATAAATAAATTTAGCTACACGGTTTTCAGAGTAAAATATTTTAATGCTATGAATCCAGTAGTGTTTAAATTTTTAATATTAAGTATTCAGTGGCTTTTAACCCTTTGGAACCTGAGCAAATCGGCTTGATGTTTTTAAAAACATAACAAGGAAATGAGGAAAAAAAAACCTGCAAGAAGTAGTAAAAATAGAAAATTAAAAACAAGAAAATCAGTAAAAAACAAAACAAAAACAAAAATAACAAAGAGGGTAATGACCTGGAAAAAGTACTTAAAAATTATAGTAAATCTGACAAATAATTCAAAAATAACATAACTACTACTACTAACAACAACAATACAGCTTTCCCTAAATTAAAAAAATAATAATTTTAAATTTATTTGACTTATTTATTTTTGTTGTAATATGTAGGACATTTCTTACCAAGTTGCTCATGGCCTTTTCCCCTTATTTTTGAAAGACTCTCAGAGTTCAAAGGTTTAAATACCTGTGAAAGGCATCTAAAAGCAGCACAAGAAAAGTGAAGTCACTCCAGGTTTCAGAGGGTTAATATTCAAATCGTATGTCTCCCATTTGCTTCCATAGATGGCCAATTAAAGAAAACATGAAAGAATAAGAAAATAAAGGAAGTATGTTGTTTTATTTAAATTACGGTACCACAAAAGGCTGCAGCAAACAGGCCCTTAACGTTACACACCACACTCCTGTGGTTAAATCTACGCACTGGTGTTGTAATAAGTTCAATACATTTTCACAGTTATATAAATACTTTCATGAATACCCAGTAAATGGACTAATCCATAAATATCTGGGTTTAACTTTTGAATGTTTCTTAAGCTGTGTGCAGCACTTGAATAACACAGTAAGGTTAAACAGGAACAGCTCAGATGTTTCACACTTGTGCTGCACCAGCTGTAATTTATGGCACTTATTTAATATGCACAAGTCTTTGGGTAAAGTGTCAGACAAATTCACCAGACAGGCATCAAAATAGCACCATAAACAACACAAAAGGAAGAGACGGCCTCGTTTATCCAAGACATTGTTCACAGTTTTATTTGAATTCATTTTAGTGCGTTTTTTTTGTTGTTTGTTTGTTTGTTGTCAAACCAGGAAGCACTTTGTCATAAAAGGAGAGAATAAAATGAACAATACTTCACCATATCCTTGCAGCCATTAAACATTTTATTAACAACATGATCACAAATACTCTGGTGCATTATTTATTTATTTTTTTTGTTGTTTATAAGATTGCAATATCCAAAGATTTCACCCTCGGCCTATCAGGTCAGAGCCTGTTGTTTCTCTGCCGTGTTTCCACACGCAGCTGTGTCGGCCAAAAGGATAAAAAACCTTCCAAAAAAATGTTCCAGGTTAAATGATGAGAAACTTTATTTTTTGGGATGTGCTTGCAGCTGTATCTAAAACAAAAACAATTGAAAACAAACAATAAAAAATACAAAAGGCTGACATAAAATGATGTGCAATAATAATTATGAACATTATCATTACTATCATATTCTCATGATCATTTCCTCATTATTACCATTGAACTCACTACTCTACTACGACTCAGATCCACATGACACTGACAATCATAAAAATGATAGTAATAATAATGAAAGTGATAGTAATAATAATATTTAAAAAAAATTAACTTGTGAAAAAAACAAAACAAATAAAATCATGTGAGTTTTATCTGTTTTCCTTCAGGCCGAGGACAGAGGGGCGAACTAACAAACAGACAGAACATGTTAAGAACTCAGAGGAATCAGTGCGAGAGTGAAGCCCCGGTCACGTCCAGACAAACAAACCAAATGTTACACAGACACGTCTGAGGTGTTATAGCAACGTTGCCGCGTTGCTTCAACACCGCAGCTGAACAGGATGAGTCGATGTCACAGTTTGGGCCTCCGTTCCTGACGTCTCCTCCTCCTCCTCCTCCTTCTCCTCCTCAGGACCACAGCAGCTGCTGCAGGGGCAATGGTTCAAAAAGGTGGTTCATGTCGGGGGGGAGTGGCTCTGAAAGATTATGTCGTGCTAATTCGACTGAGTTCATGTCTAATGGCTGCGGGCAAAGGAGAGAAAACAGTGACACAAAGTTAGGTTGACAAAAACATGTTAGCAACTGTCACAACATACAACAACAGAGACCCATGATCCTCAGTGAGGACCTGAGGTGACTCCACAGATCTTACACACTGTACGAGGTTCAGTTCAGGACACAACCACACTGATGTGTTCACGTTTTAAAACAGCACTGTGAAACGAAAACGACCTCTCATCGCAGCACCTCCAAATCTGAAACCGTAGTTCTCTGCCGGAAACCGGTGGATTGCCCCTCAGTCCTCAGAGGTGTCTGCGGTGATGCGGGCGAGGGCGAAGCTTTCGCTTTACTGCTCAATCTACGTCCCACCCTCACCTACGGTCATGAGCTCTGGGTAGTGACCAAAAGGATGAGGTCACAGATACAAGCGGCCAAAATGAGTTTCGTCCGTGGGGTGTCTGGGCTCAGCCTTAGAGATAGGATGAGGAGTTCGGACAACCAGAGGGAGCTCGGAGTAGAGCAGCTGCTCCTTCACGTTGAAAGGGGTCAGTTGAGGTGGCTCAGTCATCTGATCAGGATCCTCCGAGACACTTCCTGTTAAAGGTGTTTCGGGCACGTCCCACTGGTAGGAGGCCCCGGAGCAGAGCCAGAACACACTGGAGGGATTACAGATCTCATCTGGTACTGTGAACGCTCCCCCAGGAGCAAATGATGGATGTATCTCTGTACACACGAACCTTTTAGCACTGTTAAATAATCTCGTCCATAATCACGCCTGCAAACGTGTATCACATAACCGTCAGTTTAAAAATCAGACCTTATTATGTCATAGTGATGTCATCGTGGTTATGTGCCATTGGTCTTGAGACTTGTGACAGGAAGTCTGTTTTACAAACTTGAGGTTTTGAATTTTTTTATCTGCAGGTGGGTCCTGATGAAGCAGGATGACAGTCTGTCCAATCACACGTCCCCTGTCAGTCTGTAAACTAATGTTTACTCCTCTTGATTTGTTTGTAAAAGTCAGTATAAACAGGAAGTGAACAGGAAGTGGACCTGAACTAAACGCAACGATACAAACAATCTGTTTTTCCCTCGGTGATGAACAAATGAACCAAACTACAGATGTGACAGCACTCTAACAAGCTGTGATGTCTCGGCCTTTCTTTCTTTCTGTCTCTTTCCTTCTTTCCTTCTCTTTGTCTTTCTTTCTTTCTTTCTTTCTTTCTTCCTTTCCTTCTTTCTGTCTTTCTTCCTTTCCTTCTTTTTATTCCTTTCCTTCCTCCTTTCTGTTGTTCTTTCCTTCTTCCCTCTCTTTGTCTTTCTTCCTTTCTTTCGTCCTTTCCTTCTTTCTGTCATTCTTTCCTTCTTTCTTCCTTTCCTTCTTTCTGTCTTTCTTCTGTTCCTTTCCTTATTTCTGCCATTCTTCCTTTCCTTCCTCCTTTCTGTCGTTCTTTCCTTCTTTCTGTCGTTCTTCCTTTCATTCTTTCTTCCTTTCCTTCCTCCTTTCTGTCGTTCCTTCCTTCTTTCCATCTTTCTTCTGTTCCTTCTTTCCTTCCTTCTGTCTGTCATTCTTTCCTTCTGTCTTCCTTTCCTTATTTCTGCCATTCTTGCTTTCCTTCCTCCTTTCTATCGTTCTTTCCTTCTTTCTGTCTTTCTTCCTTTTCTTCTTCCTTTCCTTCTTTCTGTCATTCTTTCCTTCCTTATTTCTATCGTTCTTTCCTTCTTTCTGTCATTCTTTCCTTCTTTCCTTCCTTATTTCTATCGTTCTTTCCTTCTTTCTGTCTTTCTTCCTTTTCTTCTTCCTTTCCTTCTTTCTGTCATTCTTTCCTTCTGTCCTTCCTTATTTCTATCGTTCTTTCCTTCTTTCTGTCTTTCTTCCTTTTCTTCTTCCTTTCCTTCTTTCTGTCATTCTTTCCTTCTTTCTGTCCTTCTTCATTTCCTTCTTTCTTCCTTTCCTTCTTTCTGTCTTTCTTTCTCTCCTTTCTTTATGTTTCTCTCTTTCTTTATACCTTTCTGTCTTTCCTTTCCCTCTCTCTTTAGTTTCTCGTGTTCTCAGTCATTCTCTTTCTTTCTCTCTTTCTTTCCATCCTTCCTTTCTTTCTCTCTCTCTCAGTTTCTCTCATCCTCCAGAATCCAGCGCCTCTTTGAAGGAAACTCAAAGAACATGATGCAACGTCAGGAACAGATGTTTCATGAATAAAACAAACACAAACAAATAATGCATTCATTTAAAAAAACAAAACAACACGTATTGTAACTGAGCCTCTCCATGATATGAGCTGACGATGTCATAAACACTCCTATGAATGTTTTTCGGGGATATTTTAACTGCTGACCAACAATGTGAAAACACACAGTCACATGTTTCTGATCTAAGCTGAGGTATTATTCACAGCACTGTTCTCACATTGTGTATCCATGTTGTATGAGGCGTCCATGTTCATGTTTCTGGGCCTGTAGTGCAACCTAGTGGCCACAGCTCCACATAACCATCCAGCTCCCATCATCCCTGTGGTTACATTTCCAATTAAACATTCATTACCATACATTAGGAGAGAGACAGTGATCCTAAATGTTGATGGATCACCCCTGTTTAGTGTTTACAGAGACAATTAAACGTACCATCAATGATTTCATCCTTCACTTTGTGCAATTCACGAAACACTTCTTCCAAGATTTCCTGATGAGGCACAAACAAGAAGAGAAACAAGTGTTCACACTACATCACACATTTCTTTATTTAATGTGGAAATAATTGAACACAGGGAGAGAGAAGCAGGACACAAATTAACTTCTGGAAAACAAAGTTTGTTTGTCGCAGTTTTTACCTGTTTCATTCTATCGAGGTCTAACGAGTCTGTGTCGCTGCCACCTCCCGCGGTTCGTACCCTGAGAGATATAAAAATGATTGTGCGTCAGATTCACTGCTGTCACTCTGCTTCACAGACAAACCAATGATCTGTGCTGCGTCCAGCTCTCACCTTGAAACCATTGACCTGTCTGCAGAGTTAGCTCGGTCCCACGGCTTCTTTGCTCCATCTAGAAGACATCCAGCAGGTACAGTGACATTTCCACATAACAAATGTGATGTATTCTCTTCTTTGAGTCAGTTAGGTTTTCCCAAGAATAACTGCATATCATTTTGAAATAAACTTTAAAGGGACAGTCCACCCCAAAATCAAAAATGCAGATTTTTCCTCTCACCTGTAATGCTGTTTATCAGACTAGATTGTTTTGTTGTGAGTTGCTGAGTGTTGGAGATATAGGGCCCGTCCCAGTTACCCCCCTTAGCCCTACCCCTTGGCCCTTTTTCAGATTACGATAACACGCCAGCTAGTATGACTATGCTGCCTCGTAATGTTAGCTGCTTAGCTATCTAGCTAGCAGAAGTCCCCTGTCATCTGTCGTTCATCAAACGAAGCATGATGAATGCGGCAAACGCGATCGGTAAGATGAATGAGACTCCATTGTAGATGCCGGTTGGAAATGTAGATGGCTCGCAGCTTCCTGTTTAAAATAGTTACGTATACGTGAACGTAACTGACGCGGTGATGTAGTGAGTTGTGTCCCAGTTCCTTGGGGAAGATTTTAACCCCTACCCCTCGTTGCTTCATTTCGAGGGCTACGGGGTAGTAGGCAAGGGGGGTACTGGAATAGGGCCATAAGCTATAGAGATGTCTGTTCCTCCAGTTAATCCACAGACCTTGCTGTGAGCAGTGTCGTCCTACTGAACTACACCTGTCAGTCACATCAGTGAGCAGAAGGCAGGGTGCATCTACTCATGGACAAGAGGCTTGTGCCTGTGACAGCCCGAGTAGCTAAATAGTATAGGGCTACCATAGAAGTGAATGAATTTTTTTAATCCTTATGGCTATTACTGCACGAGCTTCATGTCGCTTCTAAAGTATGGTGGCTCTAAAATGTCACAAAGAACAGCCAGTAAAAAAAAGTCCTGTTGGTAGAATTATGGTTTGTCATTTCAGAACTGTTCATAGACTAATACATGGGCATTGTGAAGGGCAGGTCTATAATATGAAATATAATAACATTTGACCCAATAAATTTAACCACAGACTAATAATTTGCCCTGGTATGTATGACATTAAACTACACCCTCCGACTACATCACTGCGCAGAAGTAAGCGTGCATGTACTGCTAGCTCAGCTTAGAACGCCATTAATATTTACATCTTGCACTGTCACGAGTAGATGCACACTTCCTTCTGCATGGTCATACATGGGTGTAGTTTGGTAGAAAGAAAATAGTTCCTGCAATAAACTGCTCAAAACAAGGTCTGTGGATTATCTTGAGTAACCGAGTCATGATTTCTGGAAAGAGACATTGATGTTGAGGCACTTTGAGCACCACAAGCTGAGTCCCATCTAGTTCCATTATATTGAAGAGAAGGCAGACATCTCTACGGCTGATATCTCCAACACTTGTAACATCACACCAAAACAATCTAGACTGATAAATAGCACTACAGGTAAGAGGAAAAATGCATACTCTAGGTTTTGGGGTGCACTGTCCCTTTAAGTGTATCAATAAGCATTATAACCCCTGTTCTCTAAAGACAACCCCCCCAGAACATATGAACACTGTGCACAAACACAAAAGCCTCTTTCTTCCACTTTCAATCAGATGTTTGTCTGTGTCTGCTGCCTGTTTATTTTTCAGTATGTTTGACTCCCTCTGAGACGATACGAGATTCCCAAATTGTTGAAAATACATAAAACATTTTAGTTCCGTGTGCTCAGTTTCCCCACCTGTGGCGTTCTGTCCACTCCGGGTGCTGGGTGACGGAGAATTTGGGTCATCCTAAAGAAAGACACAAAGATTAATAAGCATCACTCCCCCCTCTATCATCATCATCATTATAGACACTTTCATCTATTAACACATAATTACGGTACAGGTTTCTTTCATCTGTATTTCTTTGTTTGTCATTTCTACCTCGTCGCAGTAATCCTCATTATGACTCAGTTTGTCTCTGTTTTCATCACATTAAAGCAGTGAAAACTGCAACACATCAAAATAACTCTGATCATCATCATGCTCATCTAATCACCACCAACATTACCACGATCCCTGCCTCAATCATCATCCTAATTGTCCTCGTGAATCACAGCAGCTTCATGAATTACAAACATCAGTGTTTTCTCTTCACTCACATTTTGGCTGTCCTCGGGCCTCTCTGAGGCTGCTTTCCTTCTGGGGGGAAGAAGAAGCCTCACGTAAGAACAGGGCATGTCATCCAGTGTCAATAGTTTGAATGAGTGTAATATTCACTAATGGATCCTAAACCACATATTGATTAAAGGCTTCAGTGACAATTATAAGGAGGTTTAGTTTGTTTGTTTGTCAGCAGGGTTACAGAAGAACAACTGGCGCAATCTTTATGAAACTTGGTGGAAAAACCAAACACATTTCAGAGCGGGTCAGACTCCTGGAGCAGACACACAAATGATTTCTTACTTTATAACATAGCGCAATGGGGCATTTAGCCATGGTGGAATACACGGCATACTTCTTAAAATCCAGTCGATGGTAGTAAGTTCAGTTGTGACAGAACAGCCAAATGTAGAAATACAAAAAACAAAACAAAAACATATATATATATATATATTTATTTTTTTTTGTATTTCTACATTCGGCTGTTCTGTCACAACTGAACTTACTACTTGTTTTAGTTTTGGAATTAAAAAAAAAAATAAATATATATATATATATATATATATATATATATATATATATATATATATATATTTTTTTTTTTTATTCCAAAACTAAAACAATAAGTACTGCTGTTTTTTAAACTACATTCAATGTCATTACCAAAAGCTGAAAGCGTTATAAGGTATAGTGACAAATTTAGCAGTAAAGCAGTAATATTAAACACAAAGTGATAAAAAAGAATAATTTTTGATGAAAATTTGTCAAATAGACAGTCATTTCTTTCTTTTTTGGGAGGGATATTGTATGTGATGTTTTGAAATAAAATGGCAGCAAGCCCTATAATCTTATTTTGCCACTCTCCTCTTTGTGTCAGGAGAGTCTGTGCCAAATTTCATGTTTGTATGACTATTTATGTCGTCGTAGTGCCCCAATATCTGCATTTAAATCATTTCGCAAGGTACATGTCCCAGAAAAGGGGTTTTGGGCCCCAGAGACCTAACAGGGGGCTCTTTATCAACTTGTGATGGTCCAAGGTATTTACAGCCTGACAGGAAACAATAATGATAATAATAGCAGAACAAATCACAGGGGCTGGACCTGGATGGCTCCGGCCCATCCACACTTCCTGGTTTTAAAATCCGGCGCAGTTGAATTTGTAATTGAATTAGTAGGTCATTATTGGCAGAATAAACCCCTTCAGGGTGAAGACGACTTCAAGTCCTGCCTCACACTCTCAGGTTTCATTTCACAGTAATGACCTACTCGCCGTCCCGTACATACATATTGGCTGTGCTTGCAGATTTGCACATTACAGGCTCACTGAGTGCCCCTCTAGTATCTAATGTGGCTGCAGGATGGTTTTGTGGTTTTCTCTTTGCTCTGACCTTCGCGCCAACAGAGCGTTCATCTCCTCCATCAGTCCTCCGCTTCCTCCACTTGTTCGGTTGGCGTCGTTTTTGCCACCTGAGGAGCTGTCGTCTTGAGGCTGGGGAGAAGAAAGGAGTGAAGTTACTTCTCTGATGTGTACAAACAGTGAACTTTTGGAGTGTATCAGTGAGGTCTGGTGGAGGTAATCCAGTTACATCCTGCCTGACTTGAAGAAGTTTGATCGAGACATCAAAGTCACAAAGATAAACCGGGGTCTCACTCTTTGAACGCGGCGCAGTTTGGCTCCAGCGATCATAGCGGCGAGACCCGTCTGGGCGGGGGGCTCGTCCCCGTGACTCCCTCCACCCATGGGAAGTGGAGGTGGGAGAGGAGGTGGAGGTGCCCCTGCTGATGGTGGTGGAGGTCCCGGCGGTGGTGGAGGAGGAGGGGGGCCGCCCATGTTCATTGGTGGAGGTATTACTGGGGGGGCCACAGACAGCACAGCAGGGTGGCCTTGGAAAGGAGAACCTGGAGGGAAAGTTGAACATGTGAAGATGGAGACGGCTCGATCTGTCTGTATGTTTATGTTCAAATGCAAATGATGATGATGATGAAGAAGATTTTTACACTTCAGCTGACACGTGCTCTGTAATTTGAGTACCTGAGTTGGATGACCGTCGCTCCCGCTCCATGTGCGCCTGCATCTGCTGCTGCTGCTCCATCATCTGCCTGAAGGGACAGAAGGGAAACACGGCGGGTCACTTAATATCACAAATGTCACGTCTCATCTGTGATCCCGTCATTTCACTATCCCACAGGAACAGAGCAGCCAACCAGCTCTCAGCAGCAGCCAGAGAAAAGTCCTCCTGCCTCTTAGCTACAAGAGGAAACTTCAAACATCAGCCGGTCCAAACAAAAGTGACAAGTAACCTGAAAATGCTTCGAACACAGTAATTACTGCAGGCTGTGTTGTGCACAAGCTGTGACCAAGCAGCTCTAAATATAGTAACGATAAAGGTTTTACAAATGTGATCTTTAGTCTGTTCCTCACAGGAGAAAAGTGACAAAGATTTAGATCGTCATCAGTGTCTGTGTTCTCAAATCATTTCTGCGGATGTTTTTCAACACATATTAGATAAATGAATTTTATTCCAGTACCAACATCATTACTTTCAGCTCCTCCTTTTCACGCTGTGTCCGACTTATCAATATCATTTCTGTTGTCACTGATGCTGCTCTGTTCTGTTCCCGGGGGGTCTTTGCTGCTGCTCTCCCTGCCTTAAGGCTTTCCACGCAGGCCCATGGAAGAGGCTTTCTGCGTAGGCCCAAGGAAAGGCAGAGAGGCCCCAGAACAGAGCCACACCAGCAAATATAATGCTGCAAAAGGAAATAAAGTTTTCTGACAAAAGTGGTTCTGACTGAACTACATTTTTGAATCCATTAACATAACAGAATACCTAGAAATCTGTATATTATTTGGGGAAAACATGATAGTTCCCAAGAAAAATAACCATCTTGTGGAGCTACGTCCTATTTTGTATCTAATCGTCCTCATACTGTCTTCATCATTCTGAAACCAACACAACAAACTAACTTTCACTCCTGAAGAGAGCCCAAAAATTGTCTGTCTTTCTGGACAGCATGGGGAAAATGCTCTCTTATTTTAGCTCTGATTTGGACTCCAAAAAGCCAAAAGGAGAGGAGGAGGGATAATTCTCTGTGTTTGTTGCAACGAATGACCCCCTTTACATTAAACAAAGTCGATTATTCCATTCTTAAAATAAAAAATACTGATTAGTGCAGCTTTAAAATCTTAAAATCATGATGCTGAAAACATTTTTCCCAAATCCCACTTTAAGACGAAGTTGAATGAAATGAAGAAAGAAACACCAGAAATTATGTGAAATGACGGGGGCGTAGTTTTACCTCAGTGGAGTAAAGTGCATCCCATCTTATGTGACAGTAAACCATTTCTAAACATAACCTCAAAGTGAAATAGCTCAGTGGAAGTGCACAAATTGCAACGAGGTATACCCGACCCTCCAACACAAAGCCCAGTGCCTCCTCGGACCAGAGTACCAAGAGCCGAGGTGAGAAGACACCACCCTCAGGGGATTCAGGAGAGATGGACAATCCAGGTTTGAAGTCAGATATCCTTCTCTTGAATAAAGACTTTACAAAATATGGTAAGTGAGATGAAGGCAGAAATGGCAGAGCTAAAAGAGAAGTGTGAGGATATGGTGTGTTCTCCAGCACCACAGCATCTGTGTCAAACCTGCTTACGGAGTTGCTAAAGTTGCAGCTAAAGTTGCTGCTTTTCAGGAGCACCTTCAGTGTTTCCACGTCTCCAGTATTTTGTGCAAACTGCCTCTAAACGTTGGCAGATGGGCTGATTTTCTCTGTTGCTGCCATCAAACTGAAGGCAGCTTTGATTTGTGTCGACTTTACATGACTTGTCGTCTACTTGTCTTGACAGTTCAAATAACTTTTTGGCATTGCTGCACAGTTTCCCCTACAGCACGCTAAATGTCCTTCTCCTCGTCTGTCCAAACCCACATCACTCTCTCCTTCATCTCTGTCCATCTCCACTCTCCACCTTACAACCTCCCCGCTCCCAGCTCCCATCAAACCCTCCCCATCTTTCCTCACATCTCTGTCTTTGATGTGAGAAGCATATGTGTGTCACGACTCAGGAGAGAGAGAGGGAAAGGAGACAGCTCGTGGAGAGGAAGTGGAATTTTCCAGCTGTGCGTCGGAGTGGAGAAGTGCTGAGCCAGCAACCTCTCCGACGTGACAGCGGAGTACGCAGCGGGAGCAGAGCTGCTGAGCAATGCTGCCCTGCTACCACTGGAGAGAGCTCAGTCAAATTAATTTGCGTCCCCTGACACACGCGTGCACACGCACAAATCCGAAACCCATACGCATAAGCACACAATCTCCCCTCACAATCACAGACGTAATCCTTTGTGCCAGAGGTTCAGTTTAGCAGACACGGGATCAGAGAGAGCCGTAACTCCCATCATATTTGTTCTCTTAAGCTCTGGCATTTGGCATTTGGATGAACCAATAGGCAGAGCTGAAACAGGTTTAAAAACAGCAACAAAGACCTAGTTGTGCCTGAGTGTGTCTCCGAGGGGGAGAAAGGAAACGTAGCTAGAGTGGAAGAAGGGAGGCCGCTCAGCAAGCCATGGAAATTGCCTCAAGCATCATTTCCAGTACTACTCATCCATTATTTTGGGTTATTCAATGTGCCACCATAATTCAGAAAAAAGGCCGTCTTGTTTTTTTTTTTTAAATCTTGCTGTCTTTATCTGACTGTTCCCCATGTGTGTTAGTCGTGGGTGGCAGACTGAGGGCATTAGAGAGGGATGAAAGAGAATAGAAATAAAAGTCATTACGGGCAGCTGTCAGTCGGTAGAGTTCATATTCTGTGTAACAGGTTGTCACACACACACACACACACACACACACACACACACACACACACACACACACACACACACACACACACACAGACGGAGCTGCACTCACCAACATAATCCTAAACATTATACTCATTTAGGCTCAGTTCACTTAAAGGTCGTCCACTGGTTTGGTGATGATTCAGTTTAATGTTCTGAACAGGCTGAAAATCTTACGGTAGCCTGGCAGGACCATCCTGATGTCAGAGCTCGAAGTGAAACTCTACTAGGAGCTGCAAGAAACAGTTTTCAGTACCTTGCTCTCTGAGCTTCCATCTCATCTGAAGTCGGTCCATTCTGGACTTGGCGCTGGACAGCTGGACCTAAAGACGCACATTACAGCAGGGAGAAAGAAGAAGAGGAAGAAGAAGAAGCACAGATTAAGTGAGGTTAACCTTAATACTCCATCACCAGCAGTGTAACGATAAATGAAATCAGTGCCAGTCGAGACAATTAACTGCCAAATAACTCGCTCCAGGTAAACGAATATTAATTGATTCATCCTCTTGGACATAACACAGAGTGTGTGAGGGAGCTGCTTGACCCTGCTGTCACACTGCTCATATGTTTGCTCCTGTTACCCATAATGCTCTGTTAGAGATACATGATGCTCTGGTGAAGTCTCAGTACTGTTTAGAACAATGTACTCATCTAACACACACATGTGTCAGCCACAGACCCATGAGTAGGGGCAACACACACGTTTTCTCTTGCTACATAAATGCCATCATGACCTCTACATATTGTCAGTGCTGTATTAAAAATCCCTGACGAATATCAACAGGACTCGTCCTCTCTGCAGGGGACGGTGGCTGGAAAACCATTTTAGCACAAAGTAAGTAAATATTAAAATCCAGGGGTATTTTTCCGAATATAAAGTTCTGTTTCTATGTTTTAATATGTCATGCGTTTTATCTTATCTTACTTTGTAAGTGTCTAGATTTGCGAGCAGACCTTGATTTATTTGTTTTTCCAGAATTCAGAAAGGACCAAACAGGAGTAGCTTATTTTCTGGATGAAATATGGTTTTTCCAGGAGTGTAAATATAGACAGTGCAGACAGGGCGGTTGCACTGGGGCCCACAAGATGAGGGGGCCCATAGTAGACCCTCTTACAATATGTACAATATGTTTTTATGTGGCACACAAAATATGCCTGTGTTAAAAAAGAAAAAAAACTTGACCTGTTTGATTTGTAAAACAATCAGTCGCAGTCTATAAAAAAAAGTTATAAAATATACGCTTATTCTACATAAGAAAATGAGGAATTATTAATTTAATTGAATAGTTTTTTTGTAGCTTATAGTTTGAGTATTTTTGACATATACATATATACAGTGATTATTTCTGGGTAACATGTATGTTGGTTACAATGTCAAGTCTCCATTTGATCATGTCATGATGATAAGATTACACAGTAACTAGTTTAGGCGCACAATAGTAACTAGTGTGATCTAGGCCCGTCATAACAGCGTGCACTGGGACCCATTGTAACGACCTTACGCCACTGTGTTTTGCACTTGTTTTTTGCAGCCAATTATCTGATGTAATTTTGTTTTTTGTATTCCAGGGCCTCATATAGTATGTCTGTTTTTTTTTGTTTTGTTTTTAAACTTAGTGACTTTGGGTGTGGCTACATTGTTGACCGTCAAGGGCTCAGTGGGCAGTGACGCACTGGTGTCCCCAGAAGCATGCATCAAATAAGGGTCATTAATATTCTGAGCTTGTAAAATGATGCTCACAAATAATTCTCTGATAAATTTAAGTTTGTGAATGTGTAAAAAGTTTTTCTAGCTGTTGAAATACCAACATTCTTTCTTTGACCTTGAACTCAAACCATTGTGTTGCCCCACTCAAAATATTTTATTTAATAATTGAATTAATATCATAAACATGCAGGCGACTAGTCGACAAATGGCCCTAAATGACGACTAGGAAAACTCTTAGTTGGGGGAAGCCCTAGCTCTATGATTGAATAAAAACAAAAACCCACTCTGTGTTCAGTCAGATGTCATGTCATTACATTCATTACATCAAGCTGCTCGACTGAAACATTGTTGATTTGCCCTGAAATATATTTAGTAGCTCAAACTGATACAGCTGAGACTCATATACGCTTCAATTGGAAAATCAGAGTGTCCAGTTTAATTCCTCTATTGAAATACTCTACGTGACACATGCAGGTCGTCTGCTTGAAAATATTAAATATGTAAGTTAGAAAAAACTGAGTTAAAGTGACAAATGTTACAGTTTTGCAGACTCCCTCTTTTACTCTGATGAAATGCAGCTTGTCCGTGTGTTAAGTGTCATGGAAAGTAAAACCAGAGCGACGTCTGCAGAGTGTTTGAGCTGCTCTCTCCAAACAGACCACCCTAAATTAGAAACAGTGGAAATTCTGTCGTCTGCGGTTTCCGAGACATTGACAACACACTGCAGCTCCTGTAACATCTGCTCTGGGGTCAAAGTTCACAGACGAGAGATCTGACTTCAAATTCTGAGCCATTTTTCACCTTCAGATTCTTGTTTAATATCATAAAAACCCAAAGGCGGTTCGTCCCTGCTCCCTTCATCAGTCAGCTCGGACAGTTTCGTGTTAAATACGTGAAGTCAGTTTCCTGATGTAAAGAAGTCACAGCAGAGGAGGCTCAGTGTCAAAGACTTGTCACTCCCTCTGGTATCTCCTCCTCCTGCTTATGATGGGATTTGAGCTACAAGGCATTGGGATGTAATCCGTTTAACACCGTAAGTGAGATCTGCAGATGGAGAGCCAGATAGGGAACGTAATTAATTGAAGACACGATAAGATGAGGACAAAAGGACGTCGACGCAGGGATTACAATCGAATCAGAGTGAATCATCAGTTCAGTGAAACTTTTCTCGCAGCTGAACTCCTCTGTGACGATATCCATCTTCATTGTTCCTCCTGAGAACAGCTTCAGAGGAGAGGCTCAGGATTTATGCTCACATTTGTGGTTTGGCACCGGCCTCTTTTTGAAATTAAGAAATGGGATGAAGCCTTTTTCAAGTTATGGGACCAGACGAGAACCCTTGCAGCGTAAGGGCTTTTATTTCATTGATTTATGACACTTAGATACGAAACACTGACAGAAAGTTGACGACGTTTCCAAAACAAAATAATCGTTCTCTATTTGGGTCGTTTCCAGAGAGCCTGACCTCTTCTGTCCAATGAAAGGTGTCCCTCATGAAACAGTTTTACAGCTGGACACAGTGAGGTTGTTTCAGGGTCAATACTCAGTGACGATCCTCTCCACCGCTCACTGCTCTAATGGAAGTCACTCTGCGGCGCTGATGGCCGCCATTGATCAAGTTACAGAAACCCAAAAATAGCACAGCACGACAAAAGACCTGACTCACGCCTACTATAAGACACCTCCTCTCATACACACACACACACACACAAACACACACACACACACACACACGGTTACAACTGTGTTTCTCTCAAACACAGGACAGCAAATACTATTATGATTATTTTACTTTTTTCATATTCTGTGATGAGAATTAGGTCTGAGAGCATAAAATGTCACCGATAAGAGGCAACCTGTGACGCCTATATGCTGAGTAAAAGAAATGTTTTCACATTTAACCCTTTGACACCTGAGCAGATTGGCTTGATTTCATACAAAAACATGGAAGAAGGCAATGAGCAAGAAAAAATGACGCAAGAAATTGGTCAAAAAAAAAAAAAAAAAAAAGAGAAAATTAATTTTAAAAAATTAAATACAATCAAACAAGGGAATAACCCTGGGAAAAATAATTCTGTACCAATTTTTTAAATAAATTTCTAAACTTTTTTATTTTTTATTTTTGCCTATTTGTGTATTTCTTATCATGTTGCTCATTGCCTCTGTTTCCCCATGTTTTTCCAAAGGAACTGCACCAAATTGCTCAAAGGTTCAAAGGTTAAAATGAAGCGCGGTCTAATTAAAGTATGATCTATGTTTCTATTTTTCACTTTTACATGGTTACCTTGTGTTGTTTATATATAGTTTTTCAGTGTCTTACTGGTGTATTCTAGTCAGCTGTTTAAGAATAGTTTAACCTTTGGGCGACATCAGTTTTCGTGTGCTGCCTTCAGACGCCTTTCACAAGTATTTGGTGCAGTTCCTTTAAAAAAACATGGGGGAAAAGGCAACGAGTAACATGGTAGAAAATGTCACCCAAATTACAAAAAAATAAATAAAAAATCAGAAAAATTATTTTTTTTAAAATGATACAGAAATCTTAGAATTTTTCCCAGGTCATGTTTGTTTGTTTTAAATTTTCTTTCTTTCTTTCTTTTTTTTTTTTTAATCTCTTTTACCAATTTCTTTTGGATCATCTTTTCTATGGTTGCTCATTACCTTCTTCCCATGTTTTTGTAAGAAATCATGTCAGTCTCCTCAGGGTTCAAAGGGTTAAAAAAGGTTGAGTCGGGAAAATCACTTTTACTTTTTACTTTAGTGTCTTTAATGCCAGTTTCTAACAGAGTGAATGTTGCAGTCTTTCAATACAAATCAGAAAAAGTTTGCTCGATTTATTTTTAAGTAAAATAAATAATGTATAAACTCCTCTCAGCTGTTTGAAAGCCATACAAACCAGAGAAGCAACCTTCTTCCTACTGTGGCGGCTCAATAACTTTAAAATGGACTGTTTCTTATTCTTACTGAAGCTGGTCTTTTACCAGAGAACAGTAACAAAATGCTTTTATTGTGATACGACACTGTTGAAATAAAACAGGACAGAAAAACAGGAGGTTGATTTATAGATTAATGTCTTTGGCCTCTGCTATGAAGTTATTATATTGGCTGATGGCAACCATGAGTCACACTCACAGGAACACACCCCACAACCTTCCATATGCTATCAACACAAACACACAAACCTGCGGTGATAATAATTGTCATGCAGAAGTTCACACACACACACACACACTGAGAGCTGTGGTACCTACAGGACATGCTGAAGAAGAGGAACCGGCTGTAGCAGACACAGAGGCACTGACAGACCCACTCCCCGCTCACCATCTCTCGCCTTCAGCTGCCCTTCCTCCCCCTCCATCACCTCCCTCTCTACCTCTCTGTCTCTCCCCTCACCTGCCTGCCTCTCCTCCCTCTCCTCCTCCTCCTCCTCCCCCTCTCCCTAGCCACAGTATCATCTGTCATCTTCTTGTAACCCACACCTCCAGGCAGCAGCAGCGCAGCGAGCATCTCTGGTTAATGTTTCAAAAGGTCGGGTTTGTCTGCAGGCTGCGCAGCCTAGTACCACACACACACACACACACACACACACACACACACACACACACACACACACAAATATTACAGCAATTTGATCCACATTCATCTCTGGTTCAGAACGAGCCTGATCGTCCAATCAGCTACCAGATCAAAATGTCACTTAAACAATGGACGTGTTGTGTTTACTGCAGCTGGTGTTTGACCTGCAGACAGTGGATCAAACACTTTGAACTAAATCAAAAATGATTCTTTTACGATTATTCTCCTTTGCAATAAATCTGTAGATCTGAGATTTTTCTGCTCAGAATGTGGAAATTTCAACATCTAAGTTTCCATGACAACTTCACATCTGTTGAGGAGGACTGTGACAGCTACTCAGTGAATGTTCTGGTGACATTTGTGTCTGCTACTGTTTCCAACTATGAATCTCAATCTGTTAACAGTTTCTTTAATTGCTCAAAGAATAATTTACTCTACTTGTGCATCAGCTCTATGCAGAGCCTACGCCGTAGCCTACACACGTGGCCTACACCGCTGTGAGCATTTATACTTGTGCAGCTGTGTCTGTGTCACTCTGCAGTTACACCTCCACAACACTAGTCGGCAGCGGAGTTTTTATGAAGTGCTGTAAAGTTGAGTTAATTCAAAACACACATTAAACACACATTAAACACACATTAAACATGGCTTAATAGAGACTGTTTCACAAATCAGCTTCACTATAACTGCAGCATTCACAGACAAACACTTTATCTGGACACATTTTCCCCACAAATACAACATGCTAACATTATTAGCACAAGCCTATGGCATTTTACATTGTATAAATTAGCCTAGCGATGAGCGGAGATTTCCTCTGCTCATATGAAGCCAGGATAAATTAATTAAAGTAAATGAAAGCTGCAGGCAGGGTGGAAACACGGTACAAGTAACACAATATTATGTAAAAAGTAGTTTTTTGAAGGAATGAGTGCTTTTCATGCTTGTTTAACTGTATTTCGACTTTTTACCTGAGTGTACTTTTGAGCCATTAATCTACTTTTTATGTCACTACATTTGCCAATTATAACTTCATTACAACTAGTCTGCTCTACATGTAGAAGAGTGTGCAAAGAGTGTGTGAGGAGCACCTCTCCTGCTCCAAGTTGCAGCTGCCTGGAAGAAAAAGAAGCAGCACCTGTCTTTTGACCTCAGTGCAAGGACAGTGGAACAAAACCCAGAATAAGAAATGAGAGGCAGCTTCCAGCAACAATCCTTGACCACGTCTGGCCACAGTTTTGTTTTGTTTTCAACTAAAGATCTAAAAAAGCCAACAGTTACATGATCATGTGCTCTCTGTGCCACCTGAGCTCTCCGCTTCAAACCTTCCCAAGCACAACAAAGTCAGTAGCACAGACTGTAGGGGAAAGTGTTGTTAGCTAGCATTAGCTCTGTTAATTTTTCATGTGTAACGTTAATCTTTGATGTTATGATAAGTAAGAGGGGGAAGAGAGGAGGAAATGGAGAGAGTGGGAGATTGTTCATGTCTCAGTTGTATAAGCTAACATGGTTTGAGTATCCTACCTGATCTACTTCAACAAGTCAAGTGACGTTTTTCTTATCATTTTGCACCAGCCTGCACACACTAAAAATATTAAAATGGAAGTAACCTGTACTTGAGTGATCTACGATCCATGTACTTAATTTTACTTTTACCTGAGTAGACTTCTCAAAGAGTAATTTCTAATAAGATTTACAGACAAAACTTGACATCAGGGCACAAAGGTCAGCACGCTGCAGGCTCCAAAACAATAGTTCAGCGATGCAGTGTTTCTCAAGTCCAGGTGTGCCGCGGGACACATTATTAGTGCAATAAGTCAGCTGGGCCTGCACGAAAAGTTATGAATGAATTTTTAATCGAATGTTTCAGTATGTTGTGCGCACCCATTTCATAATAGCAAACCTGAAGAAGCCTTGGGCAAAATGCTTTTTTGCTCCGAATAAAAATTACATTATAAAAGACACCTAACAGATACTCACTTAATCTGAGTATTCAGCTCAAATATATTTTGTATATTTACTCGATTCATGATTTTGCCCCAAATCTGTTGATCATCAAACGGCTCATGATTTCAGCCCTGCAGATAAATTTGACATCAGTCTTACAGGGGTCATTTACAGGTGACAGGAAGTATCTTTCTGACTATGACAGCAGGCGTGGGAATAACCCCAACGGGACTACAAGGGCGTAAATTTTGTTTGAACACTGGGGGATGGGGAACACATGTAAAGGGGAGTTTGAGGTCCTCTGCTAGAAAAATTTGAGCATCAAACACTTGATTTCCTGCACCGATTTGTGCCTTTTCAGAATTAATTTATGGTGGAAATAAAAGTTGATCCACATATGCACATAGTAAGTATTGAGGGGAATGTGTCCCCTGCGTATCTATCACATTTTGTATTTTTATTGCTCGTTTTTTCCGCCACAATCCACTGTGTTTACTTGGTGTTGCAATGTGAGAACAGAGGACAAGAGGTCAGGTTTTGACCTTCTTACCACTAGAGGGGGCAGGCACACCTGCTAAGATCCGAGGAACAATCTCACATCATCCTGATCTTTGCTCTACAGGGTGTGAATGTGTCTTATAAAATCACTTTGAGCACACAGACGTGATGAAACGAGATGTTTTGCCATGTAGCAGAGAAAAAATAATTGGCTCTTTCTCTCTTATATAAACACAAACACACACATGACCGTGAAAGTTGTTTTTATATCATGTGTTGTCTGCAGTGTGTGTGTGTGTGTGTGTGTGGTGTTGGTACCCCTGCACACTCAGATTGTATCTCTTCATGCAGCTGCTGCTGTGTGGTAGCGAGCTGGCAGCATGGAGGCTATCAGTCTTCCTTTCTGTCGAGCGTGTGTATCCTCCTCTTGTGTGTTTGTGCACTTGTGTTTGGCTGCTGTCACTCGAGCCTCTTTGTTCCCCGTCCCGTGTTATTAGGCAGATGAAAAGATCTGCTCTCTAGCACGGGACCCGGGGGAGGTCTTCTCAATGACTCATTCTAATTAAGAGGCTGGAGGGGACTGCAGGGGGAGACACACTGCTGCTGCTGCTGCTGCTGCTGGAGTAATGAGTGGCAAGCTGTGACACTCACTCTGCCTCTCCGTCTCTCATTCTATCACTGCCCAATTTATACGTGTCTGTCTTTCTGTTTATCACACACACTTGTGCACACACAGAGCTCAAGAGGATGAGCTTGGCTCTCTTGCATGTGTATTCAACACTAAGACGAGACTTTATATAGACTCTTTTTCTTACCATGTTGTGACTGTAGCAGGAGAAACACAGGTGGAACTAATAACGTTAATGATGCCTCGTTACTGGTGTGTCACAGGAAGCCATACCACTGAGCCAGCGAACACAAAAGGCTCTTCTCTTTTCTAAATCTGAACGTCCTTGATTCCTTTCCTTGCCTCCTCTCCTCCTGTCTTAGGCCCTGTCTACATGTGTATGTGCATCATGAGCTGTGTGCCGCATCTCTTCCATACATCACAGGCTCCAAAAAGACTACACCTGTGCATCCTCGCTCATAACTCCTCTGGCAAGCCTCCTCGCTCCTCTCTCCTCGAGATGCATTTTAGGACCTGAGGTGTCCTTCAAGACTGCACATTGAAATCGATTTGCAGGTAACAAGCAGGAGGATGGAGGAGAGATGAGACGAGGAGGCAAAAAATACACAGCTCTTATTTCTGCTACACGCGAGGATGTTTGCTGTGAAAAAGGTTTACAGCAGATTTAAGAACTCAGATATTCTTAGATGTGGTTGTCACTTGCTGAGGATTTTGTGTCAAGACTTATTTTCCAGAGTGCCCAGTAGAGGGGACTGGGTGTCAAACGAAGCTGCTCTAGCTACAATATTAAAGGCTTACTGTTTAATTTAAGGCTGAAACCAGGAATGCAGACCTGACTGACATCTCTCTGACCCTCCTTTTAGTTGCATTGCATCTCTTTGTTGGGGAGAGTGACACATTTATCATTCTTTCTGGTAAAGTTTCAAGCACAGTTTCATCCAACTTTGACCTGAAAGCTGACCTATGAGAGTCTGCAGGGTCTTTAGAGTCTACTTTATACTACGTCAGCTGATGTGAGCATCCAGTATTGCCACACATTCTTCACATTGGAGTTAACTGAAAGCTTGGTGCACTGCATACAAATGCTAAAGGATGTCAATATGAGAACAGGTTGCACACTTACAGAACTGTGTCTTGATCTACAAGGAGAAATTGGACACCCTCAGCTGTTTAGTAGCCTGAGAAAAAGTATTATCATTATAATATGATGTTGGTGATGACAAACCTACAACCGATGCCCCAGATGGCAGAGGGAGTTATGAATCTGTTGCTACAGTGTAAAACAAGATGTGTGACAGAGCAGCAGCAGCAGCAGCAGCAGTCTAAATCACTGTGAGTCCATCAGCGACTTTCTGCTGCACTCTGCTGAGTTTCTACTGCATTATTGATATTCACCATATTAATATCTGGCTGGATTTATAAACTACTGCAGCGACAATATACATGTTTGATTGCTTTCTCTGAAGGGGAGATGTCTTTTCACTTTTATGATACAGAAAAGCCAACTCACCTGTAAAACAAGACATATTTATTAGGAGGGATGTGCTGCAGCTTCAGAAACACGCACGAAAATCCAAAACACATACAGTAGCAAGCAAACATGTTGCAAATACAGAAACAAAGTCAAAAGTCAAAAACATACAGAGCCCTAAAGACCCCAACAGAAAAATGCTGCATACACCTGCTAAACACAGCAGAATTTCTCCAGGCCTTGAGGAGGAGCAGCTTAAAGGAATACTCCGACGATTTGGGAGTTTCTTTCTCTATCATTTTCATATTGAGACAACAGGATGGATCTTTTTTGTGGCTGTACGTTCAGTGGCTGGGTCTCAGCGGTTAGCACTGCGGCTTAGCTTAGCGAATACAAATGAAGTCTATAGGGGGTCAGTAAAAGTGAACAAATAAACGTTACAGAAACCCTAAAGCTGGTATTTCTGCACGTGCATTTAAAATAAACATGTTTAAACATTCGAAAAACAAGAGTCCTTTTTAGTCGTTTTAGAAGAAGTTTGATACAGGGAACTATAGTGTGTTTACGCCCTGCGCTGTGAGCCATGGAGGGATACACCGGTGAGCAGGCACAGGCACAGACGTAGCCTGTAAACAAAACTCAGTTGTTAATTTAGCCTAACGATATCTCCGGACTATAGTAGCTGCAATGGACGACTTTGAACGCGATTTTGAAGAGTTCTTGTAGCGGACACAGATCCAGAGCCATACCTGTG
This sequence comes from Epinephelus awoara, assembly GCA_035609425.1. Classification (NCBI taxonomy): domain Eukaryota; kingdom Metazoa; phylum Chordata; class Actinopteri; order Perciformes; family Serranidae; genus Epinephelus; species Epinephelus awoara. Next base: position 36,961,314 of record CM069305.1, on the reverse strand, counting down.
TGAGCCGGAGCACACAGATGAGGAACTCCAGGTGTTGGATGCTGAGCGGGCGAGAAGAGAGGCTGAATCCTCCGAGGCAGTGGAACAGCAAGGGGCCGAGGGGAGACGGAGGTCAGGGGAGGACTGGTGGTGTAGCTGCGGGGCTTGCCAACCTCTGCCTACGGAGGTTGAATCAATTTTCTGCACAGAATGGGATTTGGTGCTACCACCGTATTGTAAAGGAGCAACATATTAATGTAGCTCCCCCTAGAGGACTGGAGAACACCTGCAGCGTTTCATCCGTTTCAGGGGTTTATGTGTTTTTGATTAAGCACTGTTTCTGTACTTGCAGCGTGTTTGCTGTTTAGTTATTTTGGCTTTACTTTCATTCATTTACAGTGCATCTCAATGTTGTATTTATTTTGGATTTTCGTATGTGTTTCTGACTTGGCATCATTTTGCTCTTAATGGAAATCTACAGGGCTGTTGTAGCTTGTTTGTCCTTGCTGGCTACCGTACACCTGCCCCTAAAATGACCTTCATCAAGATGCTGACAAGCATTTCATCTGCTGATGTAAACTTTTCCAAAGCTGTCAGCTGTTAAATTCAATCTGCTTTTTGATTTGGCCATATGTGAGCACTATAAATACAATCTGATGCTCTGGATGGAAAGCTGAGCGTCAGGCGAGTAATAAGTGAGCTCTTCCTAAAATAAGGAAATCTTCCATAACAGTCTTCCTCAGCTTGACTCCATGTGTGCTATCTTGTGTACAACATGTTGGTGTGATGCATCGAGGGGAAACGCACCTCCATCCTGAGCGCTGAGGACATTAAGGGCAAAGAGCATGGCGTTGGAGAAGGTGGTGGCCTCCTCCTTGCTGGCGAAGTTGAGGCCGTAGACCTGCCTGGCATCCCGCCACTGGTGGAAGGTCGGGGTGGCCTGGTTGTACTTGAGGCCCTTTACTATGGAGTAGTTGATAACCACCTGTGAGCGAGGAGGAAGAGGAGAGCAGATGTGAGACGGAGCTGCAGCACACTAAAGAGAAACAGAATATCCCCTGCGGAGCATTTATCTTAAACAGCCATCCCTCTCCTTTATCTGAGGGACGATACACATCTACAGATGGTCGGCTGGGGAGATAAACACAACACGACACACTACAGTTCTCATAACTCTGTTGTGTTACTGGCAGAGAGATCTTTAACTGCCACAGAATTGATTGCTCTGTGTTTAAAAGGATTTAATGTCAATGGTTCCACTGTAAAGACAGAAAGACACATCCAGAGCCGACTGTAAAAGCCTCTGGATTTATTTGGCACCTGTAACAAGTTTTATGTGGTTAACATCATGAGCTATGATTTGGAACAAACACAGTTGTAGATCATAAACTGTTTTTGCCACAGTTAAACACTGACATCAACTTAAAGGAATTTTTTTTCTTGCATGCCTCTGGTGAAAGAAGCATCCACAAGTCCATTCTTGATGAATTGAAATAAATGGGCGGTGGGTTAAAGAACAGAAAAACTAAATCAAACTCTCACAAAACTCGTACAGTATAATCCAAGTCTATTTTGTCCAGTTGTATGCTCAGTGCTTCCCAAACAGACAGCCCTTTATAACAGGGAACTGAGCTATGAGTAAAACTTAGCTACGCTCTATTCAAAGCCAGACTCCATTGCCAAAAAAGAAATATAACCTCACTGAACATGTGAGCTGCTGATGGATCACTGCTTCGATCAGAAGTTAGTTATTGTGTGACTGATGTTTTAGAGGGTGAGTTCGGACTCACCTAAGTCACTCAATAGCACAAAAAAACTATCAATCGAGGCAGCAGTAGACCAGCAGCTCCTGTGTTCAGTGGAGTGTGGTTTAAAGAAAGCATGGACGAGCTGTACTTTTCTTTTCTTGTATTTTCTTAATGTATTTTATCTTATTCTATTTGATCAGGACCATGCAATTTAACATAGCTCCAATACAGAGTACGGGACTGATGTTTATTTTGAGTTTGACCAACATACAAGGTTTCTCTACACACGCTTGTCTCTGTTTTAGAGCACCACTATTTCCTCCTATTAAACATTCCTCTAGTGAAGAAAACTCACAATCACAACCCAAAACAGCCCGAGTGTTGTGAATGTTGCAATCCTCCCACTGTACGATGAAATCTCTCTGTGGTGACTGGATGACTGAAAATAACATCCCACATGTCGACATCTGCTGAGTGTGTGTTACCTGCTGGTCCTGCAGCTTGACGCCCACCACTCTGAAGGTGTTGTTGGCAGTGTTGTGGTAGATGTTGATGCGGCTGAATCCCTGCTGTCCAGGCTTGATGGGCACCCACTTCTTACTGGTGTCATCGTAGACCATGACGGAGGCCCGCGCCTGGCAGATACTCTGCTCACTGGGAGGGAGAGGGGAAGACACAGAGTCGAGGGAGAGTTAATCACAGCAGAATTCATCAGTTCAGAAGTGAATCAGAATATACGGTACTGTAATCCAAGAGTTACTGATTTATTGATTTGCCCTTTTTTAATCAAGCTGCCACATCTGTCTCAAAAACAGTTTGTGAGAAACACTTTCAGTGAGCCTCAGAGAAAAGACATAAAACAGCACATAAAAATTACTGTTTGTAAAGAAATAAAATTAAAGTTTTCCTTCTATGATGGATATAGGCAGTTAAGGTGAAGATCAATCCGGGGCGCTTCTGCGTGAACCTGCTTTGTACTTTTATGATTCTGTCGCACTTTAAATGGAGGACCACACATATGTTTTGCCCCGTAAGAGGGAAACCACGCCACCAAATAAAAGAAAAAGATCAGATAAGCGAGGACGGGACAAAACACAAGTGAATATCAATGCTGCTTATTCCAGGTGGAAAGAACTCCTGAAGGAGAAGGATTTCACAAGGGATGTGGAGGTTTCCTGCTTTCTGCTAGACAGGTAATTCAATCTGATACTTTAAAATCATTTTGGCTTCATGTTTGCAACTATTTTTCCCTCTCGTCTAAGTTTGAGTGACGGCTACGTTTACATGCTAACTTTATCCTAGCCTTGGCTAACGTTATCCCAGAGCTACAGCTAAATGGTTAGCCTAGCCCACAGCCTAATCTGTTGATTCCTCTCGGCTTTTTGTCCTACGAGGCCACCGTCACTTACCCGATGGGAGGGGTGAGTGAGTGAGCGTGAGTGAGCGCTGCAATCTAGAATTTGACCGCTGATGTCACTGTTACTCACTATTTTTACACACTGGAGCTTTAAAAGAACAGGAAAGCAGAAAGACATGAATAGTGAAATATATTCATTCATCATTCATTTTCCGGAAATTCCTATCATGTTATGGGTCAAAGGGGGGCTGCAGACTCTGGTGAGAGGCAGGGTTCACCCTGGACAGGTCACCAGACTATCACAGGGCTGACACATATTGACAGACAACCATTCACACTCACATTCACACCTACGGACAATTTAGAGTCACCAGTTAACCTGCATGTCTTTGGACTGTGGGAGGAAGCTGGAGCACCTGGAGGAAACCCACGCTGACACAGGGAGAACATGCAGACTCCACAATGCTAACCACTGCACCACCGTGCTGCCTCCAGTCACCTCCAGTCACCTTATCCAGAGCCCAGGACAAGCTCGTCAAACACCCACTCCTCTTCACACCCAGATCCTCAGCTTCCTCCTCATCTCATCTCATCTCATCTCACCACCAACATCGAGACACCTGGAATGTATGACCCTGATTGAAAGGACAACTTGTCTGCTGTGCCCAGTATTATCTGGACCACCTCAGCATGGACACACAGTTTAAAGTCTACCAGAAACTGCAGCTGAACCAGCAGATGGTGGAACAATTTCAAGGATGGGAAGGAAAACTTTCGCATTTCCAGAGCGTCACTTGTATCTTTGAGTGAGCTCCTTCTTCCTTATATCGAGGGGTAATAAGCCGTGGTGAGACCTCCAGTAGGTGTTTTGAAAAAGGCAGCATGTATGGTGAATGTTAGGAGTTATTTTGCATCGTAGTGTGGACGGAGGTCATGTGTAATATCTATACTCCAGACTATCTGTTTGCATGTAGACACGGCCTTAGATGAGTCTTTATCAAGCCAATGCTTTTTTTATCTCTCTGTTTTTTTTGTTTGTCTGAATATAGTCAGTTTTGTTGATGAAAAAGAAAGTTGATCACCAAAATCATTTCAGGGTCAAACCTTCCTTTCACAGTGGTGACTGTTGTGTGTTTGTCTGAGGATGTAAGTGAGATAATTACAGTGAACAAGGCAAAGACTCGCTCTCCTAATCCTGTGGTACACTAACAGTCTAATCCAAACGTAATCAAGCGCTTGTCCAGCATCTGTTGATGTTCTTAATGAGAGGCAATCGTAACGTGTGTGTGTGTGTGTGTGTGTGTGTGTGTGTGTGTGTGTGTGTGTGTGTGTGTGTGTGTGTGTGTGTGTGGCCTTAAGAGTTTGGTCTGCCTGCTCTCCCAGCTGACTGTGTTTATTACAGCCCACTGAGGCTCCTGCTGTCTCTCCACTGTCCTTCACACACACACACACACACACACACACACACACGAACAGTATACTGTAAACAGTACACGAGCAGAGTTTCATGACCTTTTCCATGTTTTTTCACATCGCTTGCCAGACAAACGCATGTGCTGAATCGCTACAGAGTAAAAGAGGAGATCAAGGTGAAGTGCAGGAGGAACGAGGAGGGGAAAAAACACAGGGGAGAAACACAGAAACAATTTTGACTTGCAAATGAGATTAACAAGAAGAGTCCCATCTGTGTCTTTGCCTCTTTGCCAAGCTAAAATTAGTGGATCGACCCCTGAGGCCGAGTGAAAGAGCTGCGTCAGAGAGGGGAAGGAGAGGGAAAAGAGAAAGAGGGAAAAGTCTTGTAGAGAAGCTAATGTGAGGCTGCAGCATAAAGTACAGTAGGAAACAGTGCTTTCATTTATATAAGGACATGTTATAGAAATAACTGTAGCATTTGGGGAAATATGACTGTCATGTCTGTGCACTTTAGTGTTTTGTCTGTGTTTCCACCAAAACACTTACTGCACAGTGCCGTACAGAGCTGGGGCCTGGACACAGTTAACTTAGCTTAGCATAAAGACTGAAAGCAGGGGGAAACAGCTAGCATGGCTCTATTCAAAGATAAATATAAGCATACCAGTACGTTTTTAGGGCTATTATATCTTTTTTTTTTTAACATTACAGAGCTGCTGGAAAGTCACAGGAAATGGGCAGAGAGAGAGGGGATGACATGCAGCAAAGGGTCAAGGGTCATAATCGTTTCCATGCTGCTGCCAAGGATTAAGCCCATACAGGGCACGCGCTCTACCAGGTGAGTTATAACCAAAATACATGGGGCATTTGCACGGCACGATACATTAGCCGTGGCATGCTCGCAACAAACCGCGACCGTTATAATTAACTGAAGCTGCTACACTGTACACCGAACCCAGAGGCCACAGAGGCCATGCTTGCCAGTGCAGGCACTGCACTGTTAAACTTTATTTTGTGCGGCTGGTCTGTTTCATCTGTCTGCACTGCACGCAGCCCCACAGCCCTCCGACAGGTAAAAACTACACGGTACTGTTAAAAAAATGGGCAGAATCTGTTTAAAAATTCTAACAATGAATACCTTATTGTACCAGAGTGAGGGCAAAGCAGAAGAGCAACAATGTGTTTTTAAATTTCACATTAAAAATAAATCAAACAAATTGATGCATCGAGTTGTCGTCCAAATATAAACCTTCTAGGAAGGTAACAACAAGCAGGAAATTGATAGAGAGGAGTTCAGTTATCTACAATTAAAGGGATAGTACACCCAAAAATGAAAACTTAGCCATTATCTACTCACCCATATGCCGAGGGAGGCTCAGGTGAAGTTTTAGAGTCCTCACATCACTTGCAGAGATCCAAGGGGAGAGGAGGTAGCAACACAACTCCACCTAATGGAGGCTGACGGCGCCCCAGATTCAAACGTCCAAAAACATATAATTGAAACCACAAAATATCTCCATACTGCTCGTCCAAGTGTCCTGAAGCCCCGACATAAAAAGTTGTTTGGAAAAACGTCATTTGAATGTCAATTTTTAGCCCTCGTGAGTGTGCACACGTCAGCGCAGTGCACAGAGAGGCAGTCAGAGCTACAGGCTACAATGAGGCTAAAAACAGAGTTCAAATGACGTTTTTCCAAACAACTTTTTATGTCGGGGCTTCAGGACACTTGGATCACTACGGACGAGCAGTTTGACGTTTGAATCTGGGGCACCATCAGCCTCCATTAGGTGGAGTTGTGTTGCTACCTCCTCTCCCCTTGGATCTCTGCAAGTGATGTGAGGACTCTAAAACTTCACCTGAGCCTCCCTCGGCATATGGGTGAGTAGATAATGGCTGGATTTTCATTTTTGGGTGCACTATCCCTTTAAGTATTATCTAGCGATCTAGCAACGGCGACCTACCGTTACACCAGTACACTAATTCGCCTTTAATATGAGTTTTAGTTCAGAGTTAAATGTGTAACTTCATTTTACAGGTATTTTGTAATAGTCTTACAGTATCAGTTGGGACATTTTTAGTCAAGCTATAACATTATAGGCTGCTCTCACAAATTTTTCGTATTTTTCATACAAAAAGCAATGCACCCAAATTTGTACATATCCCATGTTTTTTTAAAAGGCTGCAATCATGTGACCAATGTGCTGACGGCAGTAAAAAAAAAAAAAAAAAAAAGGCAGTTTCAAGTGCTTGCAAGGAGACTGGTTGGGTCTTTTTCCTGGAGTTGTGTGTTTGGATCCGTGTGAACTTTGAGTGAACTCTGAGTCATCTCAAGGTACATTCTCACCATATTTCTTTTTCTTTACCGGACCTCAGTAACTCTACTTGCCTTATGCAACCTCTGCAACTCTACGCTAATTATGTAACTGTACGTTAAGGACGTAACATCATTCGTGGGGCTAAAATTGGATATCAGGATATCAAACAAACCATTATATGTCATGTCCACACTCCTGCAAATGAATTGCAGCATTTGGGACAAAAATAAAATAAAGTTCTAATGTTCATAACCACCAACAGTTGTTTCAGCTGCACAAATGCTAAACTAAGTTGTGGAATATGGCTAACATGCTACACATCAGCATGAAACAAAAGGTGCTCATCACAGATAGAAATAACTTTACAATGCCTGAGTTGCATCACTGGAAGCTACAGGATAAAGAATGCTCTCTTCAAGCTACTATAGTGGTAGCAGCCGTAGTACATGACGAGAAAGCACCAGGTCAACACTTGGATAAAGAAAATAATACTAGCATTCCTTCTCCTTTACTTCAAAGCTGAAAGCAGAGCGTTGGAAGCAGCTGAAACTTGTAGCACCAGACTATTCAAATAACACAACAAAAGAAAATAGCTCCACATAATACTCCCCTGCATGAATTATGAGCAGGAGTTATAAATAACTTCCTCCCAGGTTGAGTCCTACTCTCCGCACACGTTATCTTGCATTAGTGGCTTCGATGTGCACACACTTGAAATCAGCCCGAGCACCAGCAGGGCAACGATGTGTTTAATTTATTTTCTTTAACTTGTCGACTCCGTTAATTTTTAAAAAGAAGTTCTTCGCAACCAGCTGAAAATGGCATCGAGGGCCCAGGAGCATGAATAAATGAGGCTCTTGTGCTAAAAGAGACTCGAGCAGGAGAAAACGGAGGAGACGGGGAGAAGGAGAGGAAGCGGTGGAGGGAGAAGATGAAGAGACAGAGGAGCTGTGAAGAAGCTGAGGCAACAACAAAACAAGTTCCCTTTGACTGACAGTTATGGGACGCACACACACACACACACGTACATGCACACAGATGCAGCAGTGTAGTGTAGATCACTCCACGCACCACGCCCGTTGAAAAATTAACAATTGCTGCGCAGGACATGAATAAATCAGACGATTCTGAATGTACCTTGACAGACACACACACACACACACACACACACACACACACACACACACACACACACACACACACACACACACACACACACGCACACACACACACTCTCTCTAAATGCCATCGTCCTCTTTGGCCTGTTCACGTCGGTGCTACAGCAGATTCGAGCTGACAGGGACAGACAGAAATCTCAGAGAGCTGCTCAGGAATCGTCTTCCTTTGAGTCACAAAAATAAAAGGTGCTCACTCACTATTAAAAACTGCCTTTATGAAAAAAAACAAAAACTACTCTGCATGATGATGCACGTTTTGGCTCGGCTTTAAAATCCACACCAATGACAGCGTTTCAAATCTAGCTATTACCTCTAATTTCATCCCTCAATGGTTGCGTTTGAAATTCCATCCTAACGTAATAGTGCCTACACACTCAGGAAGTATCATCATTTATGCTCAACGTAAGATTCTTAAATGGACATGAAAGGAGTCTTCTGTCCGTACTCTGCGTTCATGTTGTCTGTATTTGTGCATGTTTTCTGAAATGAAGGCTTAAGAGCAGTTCCAATGGAAACCTGAGTTCTGAAATTTTCAATCTGCCCTCTAGGACCATCTATGGGCTCTGTCTATGCCAGCATGGAGGTATGTGGGCAGCAGTGTTGGGAGTAACACGTTATTTAATATATTAGGTTTTAGCAGTAACAAAGTAATATATTAAATGCATCGCCAAAAGGATTTTGGGTAAAACTGTTACATCTCCAAAGCTGCACTGTGTGTTATTATATTCAGTGTGTTTCCAATAATTTAATGATGTACGTTTCCCATTCTGCTTTAGCGTCCGGAGGCTGCCTGAAAGCAGCAGAGATAAGGAGTTGGCCTCCAGCATCTTCCAGCTGCGGTGTTTTAATTTGCGCTTGTCATAATGACTGACTTGCACGTCAATCCCTTTGTTTTGCTAACCTCAACAATTGACCTATGGCTAAGCCCCGCCCTCAGACGCGATGAGCCAATCACAGTGCATATAGCCATTCCCATACACTGGGACATCCTCTGCCTGGACGTCCATTGAAATGCATCACAGAAAGTCAGTTTTGTTCAGTTTTATGAGCTTTTCTGAGATTTGAGGTTTAAAAATGGTCAGACGGTGTGCATGGGGTACACGCAGCTCTGACACAAGGTATCCTGAGAGGCTGGGCAACCAGGTGTATTTTTACACTTTAAACCACATCTCGCGAGAAAAGTGTCTCCTTTGGATAAAGTTGTGTGGTAACGTTAGACCACAACATCAACTCAACGTGAATAAGATTAACAATGATGTCTACATCTGTTCTAAGGTAAGTCAACATTGTGTTTGAGGCAACATATTGTCACTTTGCTGGAAAGAAATATAAAGTTATCGTCTCTAGCCAAAATTCGAATTAAAATCCCCTGATTCGCACAAACTAAAATACACTCACATTAGCCGGGTTTTGGTCGATTCGAAAAAATGTTGATTCGCAAAACGGGGGATGGAAACGGTTATGTTTGAATTAAGTCTGACGTAGCGCACCTCTCTCCATGGTGATATCCACACTCCGGGTCGGGAAGGCGGTAATGCATTTACAAGCTGCTTGCCAACTGCCAGAAAACGTAGAAGAAGAAGAATGCGAGACTTGTTTTGCTTCCGGTTCTGCGGAAAACTCGCGCGAGTTCGTATTTTTAACCAAAGTTCGCACATTTAATGGAAACACCAGGATTCATATTTCTTTTAATGCACATTTCCCAATGATTCAAATCACTTTTGGATGGAAACATAGCTACTGTGACCTGTAAATTTTGGCTTGTAATTTAAGCTTTTCATCGACCTTCTCAACAATAAAATGATGAATATATCCCTCCAATGCGTAGTTTAGGCCCTTTTGGTTACTTCTCAATGACCGTTCTGACGATCTGATCGTTATGTCCCCAAAAATCATCAATGCCGTGTACTGTGACACCTGCCATAGCGCCGCTCACTTTAGGTCTAAACCCCACCTGTTTTCATTACAGATAGACTTAGTTAAACAGATGCAGACATGGATACATGTAATGGTGTTCTCGCTCATCCCTACCTATTAGTATGCATTTTGAACAGAGCCTGTGACTTTAAACATCACAGCATAACCTTGACAGTGTAGAAAGAGACGACCACACCGCAGGCAACTAAACGCAACACAAACACTGGGTACTGTAAAATATGGCTGCAGCACATGTACTATAGAAACTCACACATCCCAGAGCGCCCAGTACACTCTGATTTGTAGCTTAAATGACTTGAACACAAAATATTATTAGACCATCATCACTAATATGTTTTGCTTTGGCTTCACAGCATCGAACCCGTGAAGCTAATAGGTCAGTGTGTCTGTCTGAGGTCACATTAATGAGGGTCTGTAATGATAAACACATGAATTATTCATCCACACTGCTGCATGTTTGCAGGGCTGAAAAGAATAATTACAGCTCAAGTGAACCCACTCTTTTTATCTCCCTCCTTCTTCTGCACACACACACACACACACACACACACACACACACACACACACACACACACACACACACACACACACACACGCTGTACACACACAGCAGCCCCATTAAGTTGCTCCCCCTTGCGTCTCAGGTCACTGCAGGGTTAATGGGATGCCTGTTTCACCCAAACTCCTTCCACCATTGTTGGTTTTTCTCCATTCTCCTCTCGTTCACACAAACCAAAGTTCATTAGTTCCCCAAAATCCACATTACAAAAGCATCTCACAAGTGTTTAGCGGTTCCCTCATCACTTACGAGGACATAACAGTCCGCTAACACCTGGACCAGTCACACCATTGGTTCACTCTAACCAGCAGCTTCAACTCGTCAAAGTGTTTCGTTCCCCTCTCTATTTCTGCCGCCACACTTCCTGTCTGCCTGCACTAAATTTACTCTGCCAGCGTCACCGCTCTGATCCGAGATGAGCAGCACAACCAGGAGCTGTCGCAGGAGAGGGATACGCTTTTGACTCACAGAGAAACCCAGGTAGAATAAAACACATGGAGAGGAGAGAGAAATATACGCATACACCGGTAAAACCCCCCGAAGCATGAAACCTAATTAGCACTTTGATCCTCTCTGCTGCTGATGAATTGCCAAAAGAAGGAGGTGGAATTTAAATTTAGCCAAATTACTGCTTGGTAATGTAATCTTGTGACGAAGCACAGGTGGAAATTCTCACATTTACACATAATTTATCGCTGTTGCATAATTTGGTTTTCCATCTGAGGGAAATAAAGCACTCATCTGTTTAAAATGTCATTGAAAGTGAGAGCGAATGTTTGACTCTGAACAGTTTTCATTCATTTTTCTGTGTGTTTTTATGAATCAGCAGCAGCCAGAGGGCGCGTCAGTTATCACGGAGCTAAACTCTTAATATCAGCAGCTCTGAGTCAGTTATGAGCCTTTGGTAACTGTAACATTATGTGGAAAAGTGTATTACTGTCACTCAATTCTCTCATTAACATTGGTGCTGCTCTCCTGCCACAGTGTGTGAGTGTCTGCACGTGTCGGTCCGACTCTGCCTGTTACACTAATCTGTGCTGTCAGAGGGCCTTGTATACGACTCGGTCTCCGTCCACACAGCAGCTCTTACACCACCCTGCAGACATCACAACATCAAAGCCATTGTGCTGCTCCACTTTCCGGGGCCTCCGCGCTCAAGGCAGCGGTGCGCTAACAACAAAGAAGGATGTGCTTGAAATAGCAGCGCCGACACACACGTCGCTGCATGCAAATTTGCGTACACACTCGCAGTACAGATTCATATTGTTCATATTTGGATGAATGAAGACTGACAAAGCCGACACATTATCACTCCCAACTTGTCAAAAAACTACGTTTTGTCGGTGGCCCTACATGTCAAACTATGACGCTCTGGCTACCCTCCAGCATCAGTCTCAGACGTTTAGGGACAGTGTGTCAGTTTGAGCTTGTAACATACAGTACATTGTCTTTTCAAAATAAATGTACAGTTTCTGCAAGTCTCTCTTCAAAATAAACTTAGAATGTTGGTAAAACACTTTGTTTTTAGGTTTCCCTCTTTAGATTTAGGCAACAGAAGCATGTGGTTAAGTTTGAGAAAAAACAGCAGAAGTCCTTGTTTGTTGATGTTTTTAAGTCACACAAGTTGGTGGTTTCTGGTTCAGTTTTACCTGTAAGCTTACACGTGACAATATTGTGTCTCCAACTCTGCTCAAATAAGTTTCTGCAGAGAGCACACTGTGTCCTTTTGCCAACTGTCAGAGTGGAGCTCAAAGGTCGTGGTGTTGTGCATTTCACGTTCCTGCACAGCAAAGGCGACACACTTGGTGTCTGGGAGGCACATCTGTTGACACTGTGACTCCACAGAAACCAGCAGTGTGACTGATACTGTAATGTTTGGGCTCTTCTCTCTTGGCAGTGATGATACAGTAGGTTAAACTGTTTGCACGTGGAAATTTGGCAGACACTGCTGAGATAAAAACAAAAGATATTTTATATTTCCATTCTTACCTACGTTGTAAAGCAACTGCTGCAAAACAATCTCCCCCAGAATATTTTTATTTTAGACAGAGACAGATTTTATTTTAATAAAGGACACCTGAAATAACAAGATGGAGCTTTATGGCAGCTGATGACAAAGCAGAAGATAAGCAGACTTATATTTTGCCGTGAGGATGTGAGTGGCTTTGGCAAAGAGACAACGAGACGTCTGACATCATTCAAAGCGAAATATTAAAAAACTCTGGCACATGAAATCCAGAGACAAATTGGGTCTGAGGCAACGGAGCGCACATTCTTTGGCCTAACGGCTGATGGAATCTCTGATGTAACTGCGTCTGAGCAGTTTTCCTACACCTTCTGTGTAAGATCGTGCACATACACGGCCATGAGCGCACATTTATCATCATTCCATGTCTCATATATCCAGTCATATGCTGAGTACGTTTTTGGATTTTAGCTTAATCTTGGAATCATGCAAGAAAAACAAAGTTTGCTTCACAGATTCAACAATAGTGCAGGTGATATGCAAATGGTCATTTTGTGGGTGAAGTGTTCCTTTAAGAAAAAAAGAAAGAGTTTAAATATTAAAGACATTAAAAGATGCAAACAGCATAATAACAAAACTGGTACCCACACATAACATTCTGTTATACAATATCCCACCAAACACCACAGGCCACCTGCCTCAATCTAACTCCTGATGTCAGCTTCAGCAGTTTACGATGACAGAGAAAATACAACCTGAACAAAATCCAACATTCTGACTGACAATATTGTGCCTGAGTGGAAACGTGCCAGTGGGCAGCAGAGGCTGAACCAAGAGATCAAAATGTCCTAAAGTGATTTGATGGATTAGCTTATCCAGTGATGCTGCTGAAGCCAGAACAAGGTTAATACGTAGTAAACCTCCTGATGACGCACCACCAACGACAGCGACAGAAACAGCGTCAACAAGATGAAAATCAGAGCAACACGGAGCCTGCACGTCCTGAAATGACATTATTATCAGGAAAATAGACTGAAACTCTCCACAGCTGCTGCTAAATATAAATATATAGAACTATAAACATAATTATACCATAATGAAAGGCTAAACTGGCACAGACGTCATTAGCAAACCAAATATTGTATTCTCCTCCACGATTTGTTGCCTCTACAATCATTACATGCTGCAGCAGCGACCTTGAGAGTAGCCGTGCAGCTTCTATATATTTCCAGACTCTAAGATTTAGCTCCAACATTCCTGGCTAATATCACTGTCTGCCGCTGTGGTGGCTCAGCAGTCTCTGAGTTTGAGTCTGGTTCATTCTCTCCTGTCACAGTTGAAGGACATGAAGTCCCTGCAGGTGAATAACAAGTAAATCAGTTCAGGATGTCTTCAGGATGATTTTCAGCCCAGTAGTTTAAAAATCTTTATTCTTCTCCATGACTGATGCTGATTAACTCCTCGTCATCACTGTAAACCTTTAAGTAATAAAGATTTCTTTGGGTTTGTGGCTCAGTGAAAGAGGAGGAGGGCAGATCATATAAAGTGTCTTTGTGTCCCGCAGCCAGCTGCTTACAGAGAGCAGCCAAATCCCGAGAGTTCGCTGGCAGAACAATCGTCACCACAAATTGTTTGTCTTTTTGTCTTTACAAAATGTTCTCTGTTTTCTAAGACAGGAGGAAAAACGACAGAGAATCCGCTGCCTGCAAACTGGCCAAAAAGGGTGCACAATGAAACTTCTGTGTGTGTGTGTGTGTGTGTGTTTGTGAGCGTGTGAGCATCATCTGCATGAAACATCAAAGCTGCATAAAGCAGAGAGAAGAACAGCTGACAGCTTAAACATTTATAAGCGTGCCAGGGCAGAGCTACATTAGCAATGAGCCTGAGCCCGAGCTAAACCACAGCTTTCATAGAAAATGGGATAAATTGTGATAAACCGACAATCTAACCACAGGGGCCAGTTGGCATAATGAGGAGCCACTTTGGTTAAATGACATTAATTTCTGCTCCCATCTGAGCCTCCGAACAAACACTCGTCTGCCGTCGAGCGTTACTTCAGGGAAGATGCGCGAGCACTGACAGAGAGAGTTTGTCCCAGTTGCTGCTGCTGCTGCACTTTCTGTGAAACCAGAGCCTGCTGTGTTGGATGTCAGCCCTGTTTGCTCTGCAAGAATGTTCAGGCAGCTCGTTCTCCTGAAACTTTGTGAAATGATCAAAAAGTTTTGATATGCAAATGTATTCTCTGCACATGAAATATTCCACAACAAGGGCTGTGGACGGGACTCCACTAGAAGCAGGCAGCAAGAAGGACTCGTTTTAAAAGACTATAGTTTAAAACAGTGGAAAACAGCCCCCTCTGGGTTGGGAGAGGGTTACTGTCTCAAGCAAAGGACTTCAAGTATCTCGGGGTCTTGTTCACGAGGGAGGGTACGATAGAGTGTGAGATGGATCAGCGGTTTGGTGCAGCGTCTGCAGTGATGCTGGTGCTGCACCAGACTGTCGTGGTGAAGAAGGAGCTGAGCCGGAAGGCAAAGCTTTCGATATACTGATCCATCTATGTCCCAACCCTCACCTATGGTCATGAGCTCTGGGTAGTGACCGAAAGAATGGGGTCGCCGCTACAAGCAGCCTTAGAGATAGGGTGAGGAGCTCGGACATCTGGAGGGAGCTCGGAGTAGAGCCGCTGCTGCTTCACTTTGAAAGGGGTCAGTTGAGGTGGTTCGGGCATCTGATTGGGATGCTTCCTGGTTGCCTCCAGTGAAAGGTGTTCTGGGCACATCCCACAGGTAGGAGGCCCCGGGGCAGACCCAGAACAGGCAGAAGTATCTCATCTGGTCTAGGAACGCCTTGGGGTCCCCCAGGAGGAGCCTGAAAGCATCGTTAAGGAGAGGGACGTCTGTGGTGCTTTGCTTTGCCCTCTGCGCCTGCGATGCGGCCCCTGATTAGCTGATGAAAATGGATGGATGGATTTTTTAAAATAGATCAAATAAGCTATTTCTTAAAATGTTAAACTATTAGTTTGTCTTTAGCAAAAGCTTTTCTGTTTCAATCCTAACCTCAACTATTCTTTAAGCTTAACAAACTCCGCTAACACTTTATAAGACCACCTCTTCAAGAAGGTCTCAGTCCGGTTGTTTTGCTGTGTTCACACCTGCACAAACAAACCCTCAGGTTAAATATAATGAGCATGGAGCAGGAATGTGGGAATTTACATAAAGTCAATCTAACCTGTTAGGAATATTTACCCAGGTCAGTTGAGCTCTGCAGGACAAAACTGCTCAGCATAGATTTTCTTGCACTGCAGCTGAAAAAGATGCAAATGATGAGTTCTAATTTTGAAAAACTACCTTGTCTGAAACAGTGGAAAACATCTCTGATTATAACTTTATTTATGTGGTCATATATTAAAACCTTAATGGTGCAAATTCGGTGTAAAAATTGACTCAAAGTAGACTCATGTTAAAAAAATGCCCTCTGTCCTTCAGCCTACCTGCAGAATATTTCATATTTATACATTAAAAATAATACATAAATCTACATTATGCAGCTCATCTGTGTTCAGCAGTACATGTGAGTAAAATCATGGTTTGATATTTTCTAAAAAATAATCTAATTTATTCCTATACAGGGGAAGCGCATGAATAAGGACAGCATCACAGTGCGTGC
Source organism: Epinephelus awoara (assembly GCA_035609425.1). Lineage (NCBI taxonomy): Eukaryota > Metazoa > Chordata > Actinopteri > Perciformes > Serranidae > Epinephelus > Epinephelus awoara. The sequence goes on along the minus strand of CM069305.1, from coordinate 36,945,198 downwards.
GTGCCCATGCTTCTGTCCCGTGGTATAAATCCCTGCATGTTTATAAGTGGAAGCATGTTTATGAATGTATCTGTGAAAAATGGTCTAGAAGAAAGTAAACTGTCAGGCCGGTTTGCAGGCCAGTTACATAAGCAGCTTGCTTGCTTGCGTATTTGAGGTTTTGGTGGTGAAAGGGGGGGGGGGGGGGGGGGGGGTGGAAAAAAGTGAAGCAGGGGGAGTGAAAAGAGACAGAAGACTCAGAGGAGAGAAAAATGGGCCCGTGCTGACAGCAGACTTTCAAACAGCCTGCCGGCTCTGATACAAAGAGTTATAAAACAAACCGAACGGCTCCACTTGCAAAGGAAAAGTCTAAAAATAACTGGCCTTGGCTGAATGAGGTTACACATTTTATAAGTGTGCAAATCAGACGCACTCACTGTGTGCTTGTGTAAATGTTTACAGTGAAGGACAGACCGTGTTGTGACCTGACGGAGGAGATGGTCATCAGTCCTCCACACTCACGATGAAGGAGTGGTTCATGGGAAAGCTGTAGTGTGACTCAGTAATGGCTATTATTGTTGGATATGACGCTGCATATTAGGACCAAAATAGAACGGCGGTTTTTAAGCTTCATCTCTGTGGACCCAGAGTTTTAAATCATCTCTCTCTGGCCCAATTTTTGCAGGCTATTGTGCAAGCCAATCTACCAAACTGTGCATTGGTTTAGTTCACTGACACCGTCGCAGGGACGTTTTCTTTCAACATGTTACAGCCAGAAAAATTTGAACAGACACGCCAGGGTTTGTGCATGTTTAAGGTCATGTAGATGGCCGAGTGTCCACCACTTTGGTTCAGACATTTAAGGTTTTCAGAGGATAAATCCTAATGACTTTTAATAATCCCCTGATTTTACCTCTAGCGCCACCATGAGGGTGACTGATCCTAACAGCAAACCTTCTGTTTCTTGTGTGTGTGTCCCTGCTGGTCCGTGAACGCAGGGCAGGCAAAACTCTTTTTGTCCACCAAAGTCTTTTTGTCCAAGCTGAAAATGCCAGGCGCTCCATAGGAAACACCCAGCTTGAAGCTTTGGAGGTGCAGCCTTTTTCAGATGACTTGGTTGCCTCTGGTTGCTATGATAGAGAATATCCACAGAAATCAAAATGTCATCACAAGGCAGAGTGCCTGCTTTGGATGGGAGGAAGGCATGCAGGGAGAGATGATGGACGCACCGGTCGATGTGGGTTGAAGAGAGGAAACAAAGTATAGATACAGTATAGTAAGAGATTTCTTTTCCATTATTGCCACTCGTACATGTCAGATGTGACAGTTTGTCTGCGTGGTAAGTTATCTGTCCCTCCTCCACTGAGATTCAACAGCTGAAGTGACACTGACGAGTGCAGTGTTTTTACCCACAGTTTAACATTTTTCAACTCTTCAGTACAGGCAGTCTTCATGCCTGCTGCATGTTAGACTGCCTGTATTGGCATTCACCTGAAAGCGACGTGTTGCTACAGTCTAACAGAGCCATTACGGCTGCAGACTTGTTTAAATCAGTGAAAGTTGTGACTGGTTTTAGCTCATGAGCTGAGGAAAAATCAACTTGCAGAGATCTGAAACTAGTCTGCACTCGGCAGTTTGAGTTTCTGGCTGTTCGACACACTGATATTTATTTAAGCAGCAGTTTTGACGCTGACCCTTTAATGATGTTTCCTGACTTGTTTGTGGGTTTTTTTTAACATCACCAAACTTCGTGAATTCAGAGCTACTGGGCAACGAATGCCTACCAAACACTAGCAGACTTTAGAAAGACTTAAGTCCGACATCCTCTATATCTAAAGACAGTGTGAGTTTTTAGTTACAGACTGCAATATTTTGCATAGACGGGGGATCTTGCAGGGTCACTATTTGCAAGACTACAACTAGATTCCTTTTGAGATTATTTCCCACCCTACTCCTGCATATTACGCCAAACTCCATTTACGAAATATGATATTTTAACAAATCCTTGTGTGTCTGTAAAAACACACAACTCTAGAAGCATAAAATAAAAGTCATCATATGTCGACACCATTCTTGTCAATTCGGCATCATTATAATCTATAAAGATAAACTGTATTTGCATAAAAACTTTACATTTTAGATTTTGTCACTTCAGCCTGCTGTCAGCCTCCACAGGTCAGCTGTGTCATTTCAAAGCGAGGGGAACGTGGTGATGAAAGATGAACTGCTTAAAAACCAATCTGGTGTAAGGCCGGCATGATACTGAAATCTCTGAGCAACTTACAAGCACTTCCTGGCCCTTCACTCAACCTGAGACAGACAGGGAAGGTGGGGAAATACAATATCTAACCATAAGCTATAAATAAACATAAATACATGTATATTCTTTGGTAACAATTTCACACCAGCAAACATATTTGCATTTTGCCCTGTTTTATAACCATCATCAGACTTATAGGACTTAAAAAACTTTCTTATTTCTGATGCTGAACACTTTTATGTATTGTGAAGTCTGTCATGAATGTCATTCAAAACATGCTAATCAAACAGTCTGAGTGTGTGTGTGTGTGTGTGTGTGTGTGTGTGTGTGTGTGTGTGTGTGTGTGTGTGTGTGTGTGTGTGTGTGTGTGTGAACTTGAGTGTGCTCAGCCTGTGTGTATTTGAATGCATGCCAGAGCCTGCAGAGAAGACGCCACACACACATACACACGCACTCTACTCTTTTGCCGACCGCTGAGACCATGCAAGAGCACGCTAATCTGTTGGCATGACAACTGGAGTGGAATATTCGCTTGGCCTAGAAAATATGGCTGTGAAGAAAACATGAATGAGCAGTGAGAGATGAATAATAAAAACATCAACATAAGCCTTCAGACGCTCTGCTCTTTAATTACAGACCCCACTGTCTCTGCAGCGTTACTACAAAATATCCCGTCTCATCCTCTCATCGTCAAAGAAGTATCACACGTGGCTGCAGCTGTGTATTAACGCGGGCGTTTGCATCCATATGTATTCAATGCTATGGAATACTGTATGAGCTCTCGCTGCTGTCCCAAAGCCTCCAAGGCAGACACTACAGACTCCACAGACCGTAAAGCATCTTTATAACCATTTGCTTTGTCTACTGTACATGTTGCCTTGCTTTGGGGGGTTTTGTTGTTCTCTTTTCAAACCGCTAATAAAGCGTTAAACTTCTCTGACAGTCCACAGAGGTCAGACGGGACGGCCAAAAGGAATAAAAACACGTCCCGGTGTCATAAAGCAAGTCTGAATTTATGGTTTAATTCCAGCTGAAAGCAGGCGAAGAGAGAGTGCAAGTATGAGTTTTCTTTTACTGCTGCTCCGCATGATCGCATAAAGCATTTAAGAGTTTCCTCAACCCGCAGCGCTAATGCTGAGACTCTGATAAAGCAGCACAGCAGCGGGCGGAGGAGGGCAGAATCAAGAGGTTTAATGTGAGATCAGGTGCTCTTACGTTTAGCCAATAAATGCGTGCAAGTGTGATGGATTTGCTAATGTTGCTTTACGATTAAGATGAGTTTAAGTGGTGTGTTAGTGGACTGAGGGAGGATGTTTTAATGTCTGTCAGTGGTTTCAAGCCATATGTACAAAATCTAAAAGGTCATAAAGGGGTGTCACGTCAGCAAAACGTCTGCAAGGTCTACCAGTTCTGGCAAGCTCACACTGGATGGTCTTAACTCTCAACTGTTGTCCTGACATCGTCGTGTTCCCTCCTAACTCATCACTGAGAGAAGACGGCAGGCAGAACAATTGAAATTAAAGAAAGGACTGTCTGACCCTGCTCGGCTTATATCAGAGAGACAGAAGAGAGTGGAAAATAACTGAGAGACTCAGCGGCGGAGGATTTAGACTTCGGATGGTCCTTTATGTCTCTGCAAAGACGGCCAAATCCTCTGACATAACAGACGCATCGGCACAGACAACACATGGTCAATAGATCCCTGATGAGTTGACTGCAGCCCTAAACAAACATGTTAATCTGCAGTGAACTCAGTGCAACCCGACACGCGGCTGAGGTTTGATGAGGTGCATGCAGATGGGATTTGAATCCTGCAGGTGCATGAGGGTCGTCTTAAAGCAAGAACTCCACATTTAAGATAAGATCAATTTTTTTCGCCATTCTTGCCGATAGTTCAATGAGATCGTTGATACATATTTGTCCGTTAAATCTGCTACAGCCAACTGGTTAGCTTCTACAACCTCCTGTAGTGCTGTTTATCAGTCTAGATTGTTTTGGTGTGAGTTGCAGAGTGTTGAAGATAAAGATATGTCCGTAGAGATGTCTGCCTTCTCTCCAATATAATAGAACTAGATGGCACTCAGCTTGTGGTGCTCAAAGAGCCAAAAATACATACTCCACAGCAATGTCTCTCTTTAGAAGTCGTCTACTCAAGAAAATCCACAGACCTTGGGCATATTTAGACCAGAGGAACCTTTTCAAACTGGAACAATCAATTCTTAGAACACTATTTTGAGGGACTAGTCGTCAAGCATAAGAGGAGCCTTGAATGATGCAAGTGTACACTGACTGGTCGAACCTGCCAATACAGCACCGCACATAACAAATATACTATGTGGAAAACAAATACATACAAATGGTCAACAGTGAAGTCCAGCCTTGACTTAGCATATATGAGATGGTAGAAATAAAACCCAATTTCATCAAAATAAAAGTAACGGTACTATACGAAACCCCAGCTGGCCGACAGTACGTCCCTTTAACGTTCCTATCAGTGGTGTGAAAGCAAACAGAATGAAAGACCTTGAAGGTATGTGGTTCTTGTTTGGCAGTAGAGCGTGGCTTGGGCCGCATTTTCCTTACCAAATCGAGTCCAAGACATTTATAACTGAGCCCGGCCCGAACCTGACAGCCTTTCTGATCTTTAAGTCAGAACCCACAGAACCGACACAGTTTGTTACCTGACGTAGTTATTGTTTACCCTGGAAATCCAGAGTTCTCGCGAGAGCACAATTTGAATTTGCTCAGCGAGTCACTCTGGCAGTTGGCCCTTGGAGCCGAGCTGCACCAATCACATCGGTGTATCTGATATAGGCGGGCCAGAGGTGAGCTAAAGAGCTGCAACGACGAAGTCCGGGATCAGTCAGTAAACATTGCAAGATGGCTACGGATGAACACCAGTTGCAAGAAGGAAGTTTTTGCTGTTTTGCCGACCGGATACGGCAAGAGTCTAATCTACCAGTTAGCTCCGCTGGTAGCTAAGCTCTGGATACGTCACCCCGTGTATTGTTCTGATTGGTTGAAGTGATATTTATGCATGCTTGGTGCCGCCCCTCAAGTTGGGCCATGTGCATTACTCATAGCCAGACACTAAATCTTTCTAGGTCTGGGTCTGGATTTGCAGGCTAGTTATTGTTATGGACAGTGTGTAAATGCCCATCAAAAGGCTGCTGTTACACAGCACAGCACACGCACTCAACTGGAGCAGAGCATGTGTTGCGTTCAGGTGTTGTCACGTAAATAACAAATTCCAGCACTTGAATAGACCATAGCACAACACAGCAGCATGTTAAGTGGGCCGGACCTGAACCAAACCCAAGCAAAACATCCACACTTTGTTGGGCAGTTCCTCCCAGAAAGTCCTCAGAACTGTTTGTTTTGAGTGGTTTCATGTAGGAACTATTTTCATAGCACTAAACTACACCCACCAACTGTATCACGTTGCAGAGGGAAGTGTGCATCTACTCATGGACAAGAGGTTCGTGCTTGTGACAGTGTGAGATGAAAATGTTATGTGTTTATTAGTGAGCTTTAGAGGTGCTGTAAGATTTTTCACCTTTGGACAGAGCCAGGTTAGCTGCTCTTGCCCCCGAGCTTTCTGCTAAACTAAGCTCAGCATCTCTTGGCTCCAGTTTTATATTTAACAGACACAAGAGTGGTATCAATCTTCTCATCTTACTCTCAGCAAGAAAGCAAACAAGTCTGTTTCTGAAATTGTCAAACTATTTCTTTCAAGGACATTTCGTTTCTGTTTCATGTGAGGCATTAAACGCCTCAGGTCCACCAAGGAGCCAGACATTCCTGTCTGGTTTGTTGTTCATGGGAATCTTGATCTCAGCTTAATGAGCATTTGCTGGAATGTTTAATAATCGCCCTCGTCTACCTCCAGCTGGAGCCATGTGCTACTGTAAACATTTTAAAGGGATCAAACTTGACTGCGTGTGCGCATGTAGGGAGGTCAATCGTTCTCCCAGTCAACCCAGGCATGAGCCGACGAAGCAAATGGTCGGACAGAGACGCTCGGACCCCATGCTGAGAGGGAGAAAACGAGACGGGGAAAACAAGGGACAGAGATAAATCAAAGAGCCGGGAAGACAAATTAAGACAGTGGCAGGAAGATAAATCGAGGAGGCAGAGAGATATAGGAGATAGGGAGCACAGCAGAGAGCGGGGGTGGTTTTAAAAAATGCATGCGTCTCCATTTGGCAGAGGGGAAAAAATTTCCCAGCAGAGCGAAGGCTGTAGGTGAAAGCATAGCTGGAGCATCTACAAGAAACGCGTCCTCATCGCTGGAAGAAAAGAAGGAGGGAGGTGAGAGTGAAGGGAAGGAGGAGAGGAAGCTGTGGAGATGCCCCGAGGCTGCGCTCTCTCTCCCCCATGATGCCATTTAACTGCTGCTACTTACTGCCGAGCCTCACACACAAACATATGCACAAACACACACTCAACGCAGACGTGTTTACATGTGATCCATTTTACAGTGGAGCGTTTGCTGAGGGCCATTAGGTTAAGTGCTCTCCGTCGCAGACTACAGTGGGAGCTGATAGTCTCACTCACTCACAGGCATCTGTAATTGGCCGACTCGTCCTCTCGTGATACCACACACAGTTTCGTGGTCGACATGTGGTTCCTATTTGTGCCGCAGATCATCAGTCAGTGGATTCAGTGACCCAGAATATTTCACAAATTTCCAGCAGGGCTTTCTTATGTTTGACATGCGTGTGCGGTGGAGTCCGTCTCTAATCTGTCAGGTCACGGTGCGCTGAGGGAATAATACAGACATTTAGTCTCCTCTGGGAATCCTGAAAAACAGAGAGCCCTTCCATCATCCCGGGACATAATCCTCGAGCAATAATGTACATTACAGCAACTCTTGGGTTTAAGTAAAAGGCTTTTAAGGTGAATAAGACGTGCGTGAGCTGAAGGAGAGAATTAGCACAACTGAAATCCTATTTTCTGACGAGAGAGAGGTCAGAGACTCAAAGTTGATTCAAGCACACGTAAGAAAAAAGCAACCTTCTCGTCACCTTTTGGAGGTAACGTTAAGAGAATCTTGCTAATCCTGTTGTTGACTGTGACTGTTAGCTACAGAAATAATTCCTGACTGTTTTCTGACCTGCCACTGCTATGGGGAAGGTATGGTTATGAACACCTCTTGGTTAAGGTGAGGAAAGGATGACGTGGTCAAGGTTAAAGGTACACTATGCAAGATCTTTAAAAAATGTATAGACGTGTACAAAAGTAATCCATCTCAATCATCACTTATGAAGCACTAGAAGTGTGTGGTGGTGTATTTATCTGCAGAGACTCTGCCCTCTGCCTGTATTTTCTTATTTCAGTGACGTCAGGCAATAACAGTCTGCAAGTGGGGTCAGGACTTTATAAAGAGGCAGCGACCAGGTAGGAGACTGAAGCATCACTCATCCTAAAGAAAGCTACGAAAATCTAGACCACAAACCAAGAAAACACAAATACTAAGTGGATGCAGGTTGTTCAAAAATGAAAGTGACGTGGAGTAGGTCTGTGTTCTGTTGGACAGGAAGGTGCCTGCAGTTAGCTTAGTTAGCTTATTTTTCCATTACAAGAATTGTAACAATCCTACAACAGTAGTTTGCAGTGTTTGTGAAAGCAGTGTATGGAGGAGGGGTCAAGTCTGAATGATGTATTTACAGTTAGTGACTGACAATTCCTGCATGGCATACCTGTGAAGTCCTCATGACATAAAGGTACATTTTTCCAGATTTAATTCTGTCTCTGTGTGAACTGATCATTTATTTCTTGTTGTGCCGGATACAATATTTTTACATCTTTTCTTTGTTTAAAACAAGGTGAAACGGTTTCAATGTGTGATGACTCATCCTGCACTCAGGGGTGTTTACAAAAGTTAATCCGATCAAATGACTCTTTCATTGACTAACTGGCCACACCAGGTGAATAAAACACACTTCAATGTGGCGAACGTCTAATTCATTCACCTCTCTCTCTCTCTCTTAGGGAGCGATCACACCGAGATGAAACGCTAGAAACGCGACACCAGTAAAACCATTGTTTTCCTATGATACGGTGCGTCTGACCAGCGTTCAAGCGTCTTTTTAGACGGTCGTTTTTCCAGCATCTTTTTAGACGCATATTTTTAGACGTGCGTAGACGCTGAAAAGTTAAAATATTTTCAGTTTTTTTGAGCGTCAGACGCCAGTAGCTAGCGTGCATTGAATAGGCGCTTCCAGCGTTTCAAGCGTCTTTGAAGCGTCCGCGTCTCTAGCGTCTCATTTCTGTGTGATCGGCCCCTTAGAACTGTACACCACTCAAATGTTTCACTAGGAAATACGTCTCAGTAAGAGAAGCTGAAGACACTCTAACTTCTGTTTCATAGGACTTTATGGAAAGATAACAGTCAAATTAAACCAACACTGACTGTAAAGATATCATGCATTTCTGCCTTTGCTTCTGAGACATGAAAGTCATAATTCACCTGGCCACATGGAGTCCATGTCATAACACAGGTCCATTAAATATTTATTAAACATTCCTCTTGAGAACAGTGTCGGATTAGCTTCAGCCTCCCAGTGTAGGCTAATACTTGCTTTACTAATGTTTCAGCACAGAAAGACATATATCAGTGTGTGGTTGATATCAGCTGAGGGGAGCAATGGCTAATGGCTAATAATGAGCAGCTAGCTTCAGCACGCAGCAGTAATTTGTCAATGTCAGCCGCTGGTTAAAACCACACATTGTATAAAATATGAACGTAACTACTGTGACGTCACCCACTGGTTTAAGGACTTACAATGTGAAGCCTTGAGTTCAGACTTTCAGCTGTCGCCATTTTGTGTTTGTGGAGCCAGAGCTGACCATGGGCCTTTTCAAAACCAGACCCTGTACCCATTCCCACTCTGTCATAGAATTTAACTCTGTTTGCGTGAATGCGGAAACAGAGTGAAAGTGGGAAAGGGGAGGGTGTGGGAGGCTGTTTGGGAAAGGCTCCATATTTGGGTAAGAGGACACTATCGGCAAACAGCCTGTCACTCAAAGCAGCCACACCCTTGATTATGCTTAACTGTAAGCGTGGCCGCTCAAGGAACCGCAGGTTTTGCTATGAATTGACTTCATTTTCTAGCCCCGGAGCTTACCGCTGGGTTTATGAGCTTACAACAACAGTCTTTTCTGTGGTCCCAATTTCAAATATTGAGATTTGTCATCATTCCTGTTTTTGCCAATGAAAATAAGACATGAGGCCAACAAAAAAGACACTTTGCTCACTGAGCTAATATCAGGTGGGCAATCAAAAAGTGAAATAAAGAAGCGCTCTTGAAACCTTTTTTACATAAATATCACTGCACTGGATCTTCAGAGCAAAGACAACAGAGCCATCACACATCACCATGAAGGTTGTGTTTCTGCTTGGAGCTCGAGGAGGCACTGAAGCAGAAGGTCTCTCTCTGTATGTGTTTGCGCATTTCTGAGCATACATGTTGCCGTACATGTCTGTATGCTCTCATGGATTGGCCAGCACTGGTTGTCATGGTTATCTGGCTATATACTGTGCCTGCTTCAGTCACCATGGAGCCTAGGCTGGAGCTAATATCCCAGCATCCCTCGCAAAGCGTCTGCCACACCTAAAACCCCTCCAGAAACCATCATCAGACATATTTTCTTTTGTATTTCCTCCACAATCACACAGCCGGCTCCTCCTTTCTCCTCTAATACCACCTCCATCCGTCTGACTGTTTCCTCCCTCACATTTACAATCCACTCTCTCCTCCTTTTGCTTAGCTTTGCTTTTCTCACCATCCCCCCCTCTGTCTCCCTCCTGGTCTCTTATTTTCCCTCATCTCATTCCCCTCCTCTCCCTCTCTCTTTCTCCTCTCTGTCTCTCTTGATTTTTCATTTCTCTATCTCCAATCTCTCTCCTCCTTCTTCCCTCTCACTCAGCTCTAATGAGCTCACCTTGCTAATAATATGGTTCTTGATGCGACTGTGTAGTTGGATCCATTTCCTGGTTACAGTCAGCTGAGCTAACTTTAACAGCCAGGAAAAATATGACTGGTGATTAATCTGCTCAGAAATAGACACAGCAGTCTGTTTAGTAATGCGCATTTTTTTAAAGAGAGTATTCATTGCATAAAATCTGATTTGTGAAACATTAATATTGCTTAAAGGCCTGGATTGGTTTTGTGAAAACATGTTACACTTTAAACCTCTTTAATCTCCGCAAATGCACGCAGGGTTCGTGTGTGTGTGTCGGTGTCCCTCCCTTACGAGTCCCTCTTCCAGCGAAGGAGAGGAGAGGTGTGAGGCGCAGCCGGAAATGTGCGAGACTGTCGTGTTTTTTTCATTAAGGCTGCATTTTGCACAGACACATCAAACGCTGATATTTGCTGACATTTCCTGATGTTTGCTGATGTGGACGTTCTACAGAGGGACATTCATGTGAGACCGCTGTGGATCGAAACTGTTAAATTGTTTATTAGGCTTAAAACACTTTGCAAGCAAAGCTCTGACCAGAGAGTGAAATATTAACCTGGGTTACAAACAGCAGGTGTGACATGTACGGAGGCTCATAAGGGTTAAAAATGTGATTATTACGGGTTTTAAAACACACAAGTGTTTCATTGCCATTTTAGAATGAATCGTTGTCCATATTAACACACCTGAAACACAAGCAAGACCAGAGATTTCTTTGCTTGGACCAACAAAGAGGTGGAACTGTTACTTAATGTAACACATGAGTATAAGGCTGTCAAGCCAGCGGTAAACAGATTAGGAGTTGTTGCAAGGCTGATACCGTGACATATCAGAGCGGTTCATGCCAAGAGCGTTATTGCCAGAGGACGCCATGACGCTGTGAAAGAGTGTAACCACACAAGAAGGATGAAATCACAAAGGGTAAGTAGACCGAGATATAATGTTTTGAGTTGACTGAAGCCTCCGTTACACTTGCACTGCAAACCTGAAATTATGTAGATATTACCCGGAGGAACTGCACATTCATTCATAAATTCATTTTCCGTAACCACTTATCCTGTTAGGGGTTGCGGGGGGCTGGAGCCTATCCCAGCTGACATTGGGTGAGAGGCAGGGTACATCCTGGACAGGTCCCAGACTATCGCAGGGCTGACAGGGAGCTGTATCTGAGTCAGTTGAACCGGAAACAAAACAGACTTTATTCCACCAGCTCTCTTGTACAAAGTCCATGTAATATCTGACTGAGACCACGAACAGAGCAGGTCATTGTCGGGAGAATTCACAGCGAACTAGTGAACATGTTGATGATCTTTCTATCAAAACCATTAGAAAACAATCACCCGAGGGTGAAGAAGCGGGCAACGAAAATGTTTGGAGGGCTTTCTGCTTTACACCTATGGACCTCTGATAGACAACCAACGCCACTTTATTTCCATTAACATCAAGAATGCAAATAGAGGAGGTGCTCTAGGAAGTACACGATGACAGACACTCCTTCCCCGGATTTCTGTCAGTAACGGCCAAAGCAGGAATTGTCGGACAAATTAAAAGTTACGGCAGTGTCTACCGAGGCCCCACCCCTCACCTAAACCTGAGTATTTCCAGTAGGTAAGAATGTTTCTGACAAAGACAAGCTCCTGCTGTGTGCTACACGTGTGAAAGAAAAACTCCAGACAATGCCTGCTCCTGATTCCCCATTAATTGTCCAAAATTCAAATGAGAAAACAGCTTATTAAGAGCCAATCAGGAAGCAAATGTGAATGGCTGTGTCTCCGTTTCCACCTGTCCAGACTGAAATGCAACCGTGGAGTTTCGCAGCTAAAACCTGTTAAACAGTGCTTTCAAAGATTTCCGACAGAGTAGTGTGGAAGCTAGGCGTAAATGTAGTGGGGAAAAAAAGCAAATTAGTGTGAATGAGCTGCCACAGGATAAAGAAATGAACAGTCCACATATACAGCCTCACTTTCTTTCCCTCTCTTTCTCCTGGTGATGTCATCCAGCCGTGAACGCCCTCAGACTCCTATGGAGCCACCGGGGAGCTCGGCCAGGCCGTGATAGTGACACGCTGTAGGCCCATAAAGCTGAGCCCAGAGCACTGGCCAAAGTAAAAGCTGCTTAGTAAAGCAAAACTCTGGCTGAGTCCCTTAAAGCTGCACTAATCAGAGCTGTTAGAGGAGGCATCGTCAAACGTATCGCACACAAGATTACAAGGGTATCTCAGAACGTGAATGCAAAGATGAATGGATGTATGCACGGACAGATGGTGCAAGAGAAGCTGAAATAATTGTGTGATTTTTCAAATGTGGGTGTCAAACAGCATCGGGTCCGACTTTCTTGCACCCCTGAATGCAACAGCTCCATCCGGCACTATTACATTTCATCTAGACAAAGAGCAGGGAAGCTGTTGCATATCTGAGCATGCGTCTTTGAGCGCTCTGAGACCATGACGGGCAGGCGTCGGCTGTGGATGCAACAAGCCGCCCTGAGTACTTTCGGCGCTGATTGCAAAAAAAAAGAAAGAGGGAGGCAGAGAACAAAAGAGCCACAGAGGCAGCGAACAAGAGGGCTGCAGCGGCCACGGGGCCCTGAGTGGCAAATGTGACACAACTGCGGCACTGTCAACCCCTCTGTCCAAACTTGGCAAGCTCCTCCGTAGGCCATCAATGCCCTCTGCTTCTCCCAGGAGACTCACACTTTTCTGCACAGCTAGCTAACACATTAGCATGCAGCCCCATCCCCCTGCAAGGGCAACCAGCCGCTCACAGCAGCACTCATCGTACACAGAAACGCTTCATATGCAGCTGGGGATCTTGTGCAAAACACATTCATGATGCTACATATTTGGGTGGATCCTAAAGGCACCTGATACTAACAAAAGCAAATGGAGACATCAGAGCTGGGTGTCTCCACCATTCAGGATCGTAAAACACCTTTCCCACCCTCCAAGCATACCTGACTTTGAACTCAGTGAGCTGTGGCTGTGCCCCCGGTTCAGCACAGTAGATCTGGGGGAAGTAAAACCGGTGCGACTGAAGGTTGATGTCCATGGTGTCCCCACGCAGCAGACACACAGGTCAGCCCTGCTCCGCGACGACAAAAATGGAAGAAAAAAAAAGTCTGTTGCTTTTTCCTTCGTCTGTCCCGAATTTGACACTTTCGCTAAAGGTCGGAGTTCAGCGCCAGCATCCCCTGACACCTTTTCCCCAAGTGGTCGCAGGGTTACAGAGCGCTACCGCCAGGAAGGCATCCCCCTCTTCTTCGCCTCCTCCGTGTACAGCACATTCAATCACCTCTGCTGCCCGGCACCGAACAGGCACACTAACCTATTTCCCCACAAGCAGCCAGTGTACACTCAGCAGCTGTGAGCACGAGAACAAAGATGACTCCAGTGAAAGATGCTGCAGGAGTGACAAAAAAATAATCCCGCTTTGTTGTCATCAATTCATCCTTCAGCAGGTGGAGAAGCAAAATTAGGAAGAACTGGAGGAGAATTTTGAAGTGTGGGGCAAAGAGAGGCTTAAAAATGTGAGAGCAGCCCTCAGCCACAAACAGAGGAGACTGAATGGGAGATGAGAGTCCTGTGGTTTTTTTACGCTTCAGATACAGAAGAGGGGGGGGAGAGAGAGAGAGAGAGAGAGAGAGAGAGAGAGAGAGAGAGAGAGAGAGAGAGAGAGAGAGAGAGAGAGAGAGAGAGATGGAGATAGAGAGAGATTCCCGGTGCTGTGAGGCGTTGCCCTCGCACTGCCTCTCCTCTCTGTGTCTCATTGGATTACCTCCTCCCTCTCCATCCCCCTCTCCTCTCTCCTCCTCCCTCCATCCCTCCCATCCTCCCCTCCCAGCTGTGACAAGAACGATGGGCCGCCAGCCCCGGAGGCTGCTGGTCCTGCCCCTCCTTCTCCCTCCTTCCCCCCCTTCTCTGCTCTCCTCTCCCGGCTGCCGGATTGGCCGAGGTGAGGATGCGTAAGCCTGCACGGAGGAGGGGGGTGAGGAGGAGGAAAAGGAGGAGCAACAGATTTTAATTCATCTGATGGCTCCCGTCTTTTCTCGCACATGATTTGAGGTGGCATGCTGGGGCTTGGGTGGAGCGCTGGATGCAACGCAGTCACATACACATACACACACACGCTGATATGATGGCTTTTAGTGGAAGTTCATTTACAGAAAAGGACTCAGGTGGAGCAAAAGAAATACATCCCTTTGTTGGAACTTGTAGCTCAATTGGCTATGCACAATAACTGCAAATTGCACACAGTTTGAAGCATGAATTGATTGATCAAATGTCAAATTAACACATACCCACCAATACGAGGCACAAAAGGCCTCTGAGAGATGCAAAGAAACTGCAAACAGACACCAAGTAACTACAAAAACAGACAAAACAGGCACAAAGAGACACTGAATGACTACAAAGAGGAGAAACACAACCACAAGGAGAAAGAAACCACAAAGCAACACAAAACAACCAAAAATACACAACATTACCTTAAAGAGACCCACAACTACCTTGAAGATACACAAAATTACCTCAATAAGACCAAAAAAATTACCTTAGAGAGACCCAAAGGACTACAAAAAGCAACCACAAGGTGACAACAACAACTACAATGCAACACAAAACAACCAAAGTAGACACAAAAACATGTCAAAGAGAGGACCACAAAAGACACAAAGCAACCACAAGGATAGACAATATGACTACAAAGAGACATCAAACAAACAAGAAAACATATAATCACCTCAAAGATACACAAAATGACCTCAGGGGGACACAAAATTACCCCAATAAGACACAAAAAACCTCAGTATGGCACAATATTACCTCAAAAAGACAAAATTACCACAGAGAGACAAAAGGTCACCTCAGGGACACAAAATTACCCAAAAAGACAAAAATTACCTCAAAAAGACAAAGAAATACCTTAGAGAGACACAAAAAACCCTCAAAAAGACACATAATTACCACAAATATACACAAAATTACACCAAGACGACACAAAATTACCTCAGAGAGACAAAAAATGATCTCAAAAAGACACAAAATTACCACAGAGATACACAAAATTACCCCAAGAAGACACAGGTTCACCTCAGGGACACAACATTACCTCAGAGAGAGACAGAATTACCTCAAAAAGACAAAAGAAATACCTTAATATGACACAAAATTACCCCAATAAGACACAAAAAACCTCAGTATGGCACAAAATTACCTCAAAAAGACAAAATTACCACAGAGAGACAAAAGGTCACCTTGAGGACACAAAATTACCTCAGAGAGACACAAAATTGACCCAATAAGACATAAGGTCACCTCAGGGACACAAAATTACCCAAAAAGACAAAAATTACCTCAAAAAGACAAAAAAATACCTTAGAGAGACACAAAAAACCCTCAAAAAGACACATAATTACCACAAATATACACAAAATTACACCAAGATGACACAAAATTACCCCTGTAAGACACAAAATTACCTCAGAGAGACAAAAAATGACCTCAAAAAGACACAAAATTACCACAGAGATACACAAAATTACCCCAAGAAGACACAAGTTCACCTCAGGGACACAACATTACCTCAGAGAGAGACAGAATTACCTCAAAAAGACAAAAGAAATACGTTAATATGACACGAAATTACCTCAATGAGACCCAATTGACCTCAGAAAAACACAGAACAACAACAAGGACAGACAAAATGACTACAAAGAGACATCAGACAAGAAAGACACACAATCACCTCAATAAGACACAAATGTCCCCCACAGAGACCCATCAGTAAAATATATAATAATAAAACCAATTTTAGCGTGCAGTGGCAACATTTGCCCCTTTAATACTCCTCACTCTGTCCATACAGATGCATGTAGATTATAATTTCTATACAGTGAGTGATGTGGGGCTGTAACACTAATCTTCTGGGTGGTTCCACGTCACAGCAGCCTGCCGGTAACCAATAAATCCCTCCCATATTTACTGTACATCCTCTGACATCCCAGAGAAATATCCCACCCGTGGGCTCTTTCTAGTGCAGCTCACCCGGCTCACATCACCCACATCTGTCCTGCTGTGTGCTGCCAGCAGGCAATTTCATTGATTGGACTGGCGATAGAGCTGTTGGACGACACGGTTGGCTCTGCAATCAGTGTGGACGACGGTGGACGCTGCAATTTGACAGCAATTTAGTCCTGTTGACTCGTCCTCTGACAATGGTGTTTGGCCACAATTCTTCATAGCAATAGAATTTCACCCTCGTCTTTATTCTTAATGTGCGTGATATTAGTTCACATATTTGTCAGAGCCTGGATAAAACATTTGCTTCAGGCTGGATGCAAATGTCTCCTTGCAGTGAGTTGCATCATGTAGCCTTCTCACGCAAATAAGGCGTCATTACCGCTCCACAGCGGTTTAAGCACCGATACAAAGGGGTACTCCAGCGATTTAGAGCTGCACTTCCACAAAGTTAGGAGGCTTAAAAGAGACAGTTTAAAAAAAAAGAACAGTCAAAACTGAAGCAGAGGCTCATTTGTATGGGCACAGCTCCAGAAACACTGCACGCTTTAGTTCCCATAATTCAACTCAATAGCTACTTTCGTTAGACTTCCCCTACTGTATACACACATCTTTGACTCCTGTGCCAAGATAATCATGATGACACACCCATTACAAATGTTATCATCTTACTGGATGGGCATTATCAGTGGTTATCTGCCTCATAGTAATTGGTTAGGAGGGGCCTGCTAAAGCAACTGGAAGGTTTAGAAGGCTGTTATCAGCCCGTTAAATGATGGTTTCAGATGTCACTGGGAGCAATTTCATCACCTGACTTTCTCCTTTGCTGCCATCATAAATACTATGGCCACAAGAGGTCGCTGCATAAAACAAACACAGCCATTTATTGGGTTGATCCCAGCCTTTTAGGCCTACTTGTAGGTATAGCAGCCCCCTTCTAACCCATTTCTACGAGGCTGATAACGTCCGTTCAATTGTCTAAAAGCGACAGCAGACAGGACCAGAACACAGTGTGAAGCCTTGACGACTAGGGCTGTCAAAAGCACCATGAAATTAAGTTAGAATATTTTCAAATTAATTTAGTAAAGTTTGAATTTATTATTGTTATTATTTATTTATTTATTTTCCAAATTATTTATTTATTTATTTTTTGTTGGCGCAGCGGGCTCCTCCATCGGCGCCTCTCCCTCTGTCGCTGCGTCCCTCTCTGGCCGGCTTGTGCGCGAGCCATCTCCGACCGAACGGGATTTGCCGTGATATACAACATTATTAATAGTATTAATTAATTATCAATGATATTCGATTTATCAAATTTAGGTTTGAACTTATAAAAAATAGATATATTTGAATATATTTCGAACTTCAAATTTTTTTTGACAGCCTTATTGACGACATGCATGGGAGATTTAAAAAAAAAAAATAGCATGATAGCAGTTAGCGGCTAACTCAAAGAAGAAGAACAGCACCCAAAAATGTCCACAAATAAGAAAAACAAGAAAGTCCTGGAGCTCCTTACACTCTGAGCAGAGGACGAGATCAGCCACAATATAACACAGACGGTAAATGATGATTACTGACATATTATGCCATTGTTATCGTTAGTATGTTCTATGTCACACTAGAGGCTGACGCTGTTGAGTTACACATCACGCTTGTTTTGCTTCTGCGATGTCGGCATGTTTTCTAATATCACACACTGGAGCGGCATGATGCTGCCGTTGTTTGGTTCTGTGCAAGACATTGAGACATACAATTATACTGTCTTAAAACCAGTAATCTGCTTATCTACGATATTGAAAAAAATTTATCTGGACAGAGAAATTTTTTTTTGTCTTTTAAGCCCCAAAAGCTGAACATGACACTGAATCACTTGTTCAGAGGGATGTTTATATTTTCCAGCTGTGTGAGAGTATTGTGAGGTTTAAGCTTGATTTATAAGCTACATCAAATTCCACAGTGGCCGGTGTGTATCCACACACACTGTGCACAGGACAGTTAAATCAATAAATGACATTCTCCAAATTAAACTTCAGCACGCCTCAGACAGCAGCGTCCCTTTCTCCTAAACTCTTACTGTGTTTTACTGACTGAGGACTTTGAAACAGACCGAGGCAGCACACTGGCCTGCATTTATATCAAAGCATGAATCGCTTCTCTCTGTGAAAAGGCAGCGAAAGAGCGCTCGCTGACTGAACAGTGACTCCTTCTCAAGTTCAAGAACAGAGTGACTTGTTTACCATCATCATTATAACAGACGGCACTCTCGTCTTCACCGTAGTGTGTTGGTGATGTGTGAGAGTGAAGGACTTTATCTGAGCAGAAAGCACAAGAGAAACTGAGAACAGGAGGGAAACACAAAAGGAAAAAACATGCAGCAGATTGACAGATCAGGGGTCACAGATGGAGAAGAGAGCAGGAATGGTTTTACAACAAACGGATGAAGGGGGGGGGGGGGGGGGGGAGTACAAAAAAAGGTGGAACTAGGGAGGGGGTAGAGGGTAGACAGATGGACGGACAGGTAGAGAGGGTTAAATGCCTGGGTGGGTTGGAGATAAACTGCACGCAGAGAGAGAGAGGAAGAGATGGAGTCAGGCAGAGGGCAAGAAGAGGAGGAGGAGGGAGAAAGATGGAGAGACTGAGGAGGAGAGGCAGAACAGGAAGGGTGAAAGGACGTCCAGCCTTCACTTACAGTACACACCCATCCCCCATCCCCCATCCTCCATCTCTCTCTGTCTCAGGTTAGACCCCTGCAGCAGATTGTATTCTAATCCTCAAAGCTACACACCTCCGGTACTACTGTGTGTGTGTGACCGTGTGTGTGTGTGTGTGTGTGTGTGTGTGTGTGTGTGTGTGTGTGAGTGTGAGAGAGAGAGAGAGAGAGAGAGAGAGAGAGAGAGGGAGAGAGAGAGGGAGAGAGAGAGAGAGAGAGAGAGAGAGTAACCAAGTGCTACTGTAACAACCTGCCTATTAGCATACAGCAGGAGGGATGGCCTTCTCTCTGACACACAGCATGACTGAGTAAGTGTGCAGTGTGTGTGTGTGTGTGTGTGTGTGTGTGTGTGTGTGTGTGTAGCAGAGAGGAGAGGACAGGAAAGGAGGGCGTGATGGAGCTTTGGGGTGAATCGCACAAAGCAAAGATGGCGTTAAAAATGATGCTGCTCAGAGTAACTGTAGTAACAGTGATGTAAAATCTGGGCGTGCAGTTGACACATGAGGTGTTTGTGTTATTACTGTATTGTATTGTGTGATTTCACAAACTGTAACCTTTATCCTTGAGTCATATCGCAGCTTTGCATCTTTTGTTGAACCCTGAAAAGTGTTTTTAATAAGCTGAAGAGGCTCTGTGCACCGTTTTGACTCTTCCTCCACCCACTACACAAGTCCTCTGTGGTTTGAACAAATGTTTTTTAACTAAGTCTCTAAAGGCTGCGTGATTATAGCAAAACATTACAGTCACAATTAGTTTGGTTAATATTGAGATGAAGATTATTAAACAGGATTACTCTCTGACTTTGGAAACATCATGCATGTCTTTTTAAATGGTAAACTGACTGCACTTGTAAAGCACTTTTTACACTACATGTCACATTCACCCATTCACACGCTGGTGGCGGAGGCTACTGTACATGGTGCCACCTGCTACTCAGTAACCATTCACACGCAGTCACACACCAATGGAGCAGCCATCAGGAGCGATTTGGGGTTCAGTATCTTGCCCAAGGATACCTCGACATGCAGACTGGAGGAGGTGGGGATAGAATCGCCGATCTCTACCTGCGAGTCGCCCAGTGGATTATTTTAACAGTGAACTTTTAATAGCGGCGAACTTACCATTAGGCAAAACTAGGTGGTTGCCTGGGGCCCCAAGTTTCTGAGGGCCCCATCAAACTCCTCATACATTTATGGTTCATTTAATTTTTTCTTATTTGCACACATTATTTATGTTTTGATTAAAATCCTTTCGCTCGAATGCCAGCAGAATGTTTATTGTATTATGTGTGTCTCAGGGCCTCCCCTTCAATCCCCATTACAATGGACTAGTCCATCTTACTGTGCATGTGCCGAAAGGATTCAGGAACACAGCAGCAAAACAAACGGCTTGGCGCGGAGAAGAGAAGAGGAGAAAAGAAGAAGACAACGACAACGACGAAGTTGAGAGAAATGAAAAGAAGTTACCCCAGCGGAACTGAGAAAAGGCAGCCTGGAAATCCAGACCCACATCTAGAAAGATTTAATCTGCCTTTTCACGCTCATGAAGTTGATGAATGAGAGACAGCAACAAGCAGACGATGCAACCTGACCCTTAATTAGTTTGTTTGTTCATTAAATCACAATGAACCTGCCTTAGAAACACCTGAGCAGCCTGAAACAAGGGGACAACAGCGGGGTAAAACAAAGGCGTTACAGTTCCTACACAGTTTATCCAACATATATGTGAACACACTCAAAATAAAAGTGATTGTGAGCCCTTTGACCTCGCTGCCATTGTTTCATTTCTAATCCAAGGCGCTGGAGTCAAAGCAACAAAGAAACGTGTCACTGTCTAAGTACGTGCAACACAGCTATCCGGTCACATGTTGTTCCGTATAATCTAATCTGTCTTCTCGGTCTCTTCATCCCCACAAACACCCACAATCCACCTGTATGCAGTCACGCTACACGAGCTAAAGTGAGCTGGAGAAACAAACGGGATTAAATGAGTGTGAGAGGTGTGACAGCGACGAGGTTAAAGATCTCTGACGTTTCCTGTCTTCTCGGTAAACTCACACTGGCTCATCCTCTCGGGCCCCGGGGGGTCGAATTTCAGCTGCAAACAAATACACACATGCACACACTGTCTGACTCACATGAGCCGATCATTTTAATTACGCCACACACCAATGGGAGCTGGCAGAGGAGGTACAGAGGGGGGAAGGGAGGCAGAGCGGGGGGAAAGGAGGAGGAGGAGGAGGGAGTGATTTCCCTCTCATTCACAAAGATTTGATTACCTCTCTGTCTCTTAAACACACACACACACGTCCGTGCGGATCAGCTTCAGCGCTCTGCCTTGTGACGCCTCGGTGTGCATAATTATGACTCATAAACCACACTGCTGTCACCCAGAATGCACTGTGTTATTATACAGATTCACAACAGAGTCGGGACACGTGACCTCACACCTGACACTGGATGTATCACAGTGTGCAACGGCCCTCTCCATTTTGTGTCGCGTTTGTCGGACTGCATTATGACAAATGTGGCCGTTATTCTTACTCACAGATGTGATGTGGCTGCTGCTCCGTGCACAGGCGTCCTGGTGCAATCTGTAAGCTTCAGCAATAAATATATACAAGTCCATTCATTTCCTTCATGCCAGCAAAACAACAAGCTGCTGAACTTTCTGCTCACGCACTGTCACAGACGTCTGTGCATTCTTGTTTCTGCCTCATTAACAAAATATTTTTCACAGACATTGGCTGACAGTGCAGCTGGCAAGTGCACAATGAATGAGAAACTGACGACAGCTTCTAAAAGCATCACAGTTCTTTGCAGCTTTTAGCAGAGAGACTCACACACACAAGGAGACAGTCAAAGTTGGGCTGTTGGCCCTCGTCGACCCCAGTTGGCCCTCGCTGTTTCAACATGTCAGCTGTCAGCGAATGAAATCACTCTGATTGGCAGTTCAGCTCAGCGCAGGACAAGAGAAACAGAAGAGAGGTAAGTAAACAAAAAGCTACAGTCAGGAGGGAGTGAAGCCGAAACAAACTTGTTATATGAGGTAAGATTGTTTTTCTTTAGCCACTGAGCTCTTTAGCAGAAACGTTTAGTGATGGTTTGTGTTATTTTTCACTGTCGCTCTGTAAATATGTTCTGCTCTGTCAACACTGGATTGTGTCGTTAACGTGCTAACTAGCTAACTAGCATCAAGGCGGTCTTCTGGTCCCCTTTTTTGAATGACAATTGCAGACACACTGCCATCTGCTGATATGAAGTGGTATGTCCTCTCACGCAGGCACAGAGCATACGTGCTTGTTGGCCGTTTGGTATGTTCATGTGCAACTTTTTGGCTGAGACACACCAACAAGAGGCAACGCAGCAGGGGGCTCTAGTTGACGCTACTTTTTCTGACACCAGTTTGGTGTGTCCGAGCCTTTAGGCTAGACCAAAATCTAGGACCTATTGTGCTCTTTTTTTTAGGTGCATACCTGTATTTTAACTTTCTACCAGAACATGTTTACACGCTTTAATGTCAAAAACACTTTATTTTCTGCATACTGCACTTCACCAATAAATCACCAATAAAAGTTTCTAAACACAATCAGACATGTTCAAGAGGAATATGATGCAAAATCACCAAAAAAATGAACCACATCAGCGACCAAGATTCATTTGTTTACCTCATTATTTGAAACTTTGACCATCAGACATTGTAACACCACATATGAGACACAAAACACAGAAAAGCATGATAGGCCCCTTTAACCAGGTACAATATGTTTCTCATGTCAGAGGCAAATACTGTAAAACAAATCACTGTCACTGATGGTTTTGTTCGAAGGTTTTTTTAGTATGAACATTTTGCAGCTGTGCAAACATGTTCCTATAAAACATTTACTTATTTTTTGCACAAAAACCTAATCTGGGTCACATTAGGTTCATTTCTAATGTATTTATTTACTGTTATTTGCAAATACTTACTATATGTACTATGTTTACGAGACCGAACTGAAACCTGAGTTTGTGTCTCTCATTGTGTCTGCTGTTGGCCTTTTAATTAATTGCAACTTAGTGCTTGCCAGCTAGCTCTGTTAACCCATCAACATTATGTAACATCATCCATTTTAGCTGCAAGTGTTCCACATGCAAAGCTAGTGGTGAATAATAATCAATAGCAGTGGTCAATAGTAGCAGTCAAAATAGTACTCAATATGTTAATTAACTTGCATTAACTTGTAGATAATGCGGGTCACATTACTAACTGACATATTTAAATCTGCATCAACACATTATTTTGGACACGTGTATGTGGTTGAAAGAAGCTGCAAACACAACATTAAAATATCACCTTTAATTTCAAATGGCGAACTTGTCAGAAAGTAGCTGATGATTTATGCATCCAGCAGAAACACATTACACTGTATGCTTTGGCTCGACCTGACTCAACTCAACTCCCTTTTGGTACCAAGTCCTTTTCTCTATTTCCTTTTCTACTGTAGATATTATCCCCTCAACACAGGTGGGACTCTCACTTGATCACCATAGCAACATCGTGCAAAACTGCCATGACATCTTCAACCTCTTTATCAGCTACTAAACAGAGGAATGTCTGCACTTCATCAACTGTACGGAAAGTTTTGCGGGCTGCCATTTTTTTTCAAACTCAGCCAGTATCGAGTGAGTGCCAGGTGCCAGGTACCAGATACTATCCACAACTTTTACTAATGTAAAATCAAAAAAGAGTGAGTCGAGTTGCATAGAGTTGTGCCATACAATGCAGGTGACTAATGTTTGTGACTACCTGACAAAAGTAAGTCCATTATTTACTCCCCTTTAACCTCTTTTTTGGTCTCCACCAACTTCTGAGGGAAATATTTGGCACCTCAGCTGCTAAATGCTCCACTGTGTTCACCAGGTGGTTGCTAAATTTGTTTTTCTACTTCTTGGTGCTGGAAATCAAGAATCAAGAATGTTCATCAAGAATGACCGCTCTCACACAGACACAGTCATTTGATCTATTATTCATATAAAAGTATTCATCATAGCAGCTTTAACTACTCACCAGATGGTGTTTTAATGGGTAACAAGCCTTGTAACATTGGAAACTGATGTTAGTTAGATACTTTCAGGATCATAAACATATTAAAAAGCACTGCAGTGTTTACCATGTTGAGGGAACGTGACCTGACTGCATCCTCGACAGCCTGGGGTTTAAATCCGTCCTAATTTCAAACATCTCTGGAAGAAAATGGGAAAGAAATACCTCAACTTTGAGGCTGTCAGGTTGTAACGAGGGTGTAATCAGAGCACACACCTGTGCGACTTCAAAGCACACAGCTGTGCACTGAAAAGGAAATCTGACCTCCTCTGCTAGTCAGGACTCTTTGGTACAGAGAGGCATTAAAAACCATAAACCAAGACATTTTGATTTATTTCAGCGCAGCCACCAGATGCACGCAATATTGGTTTACAGAGGAGATGTATTATGGAAATGCAACCCCCCCTCTTTGAAGCTTATGTTCCTCTCACAATAATAAAAGTGCAATAAGAAATGCACATTCACTTTCACACTCCTGTGCACTTGCATTAGCCGGGCTGTTGGTATGAATGAGCTGATTTCACCTCTGTGTGTTTGTCCTTGTCCTGCATTAGTTCAGCACACAGTTACTATTAATGTTGGTATTCATATGGGTCACACACATACCACCAACTGCTCCTGTCAATAGACATCAGCCCACAGTGATGACGCCGGATCGATACGAGCCCACACTTCACTTTCACAGCATAATGAAACGCGCCGACCCACGCAAATGGAGGTATAGTGGCGATGGTTGGAGGCCACCAACGGGCAGGCTCAGGCTCAGGCCACAGGCGGAGCCACACATCAATCCTGCTGTCACACTTTATGATCAGTCACAAGCACATGCACAAAAGAGTCGGTTAGTTACAAAATATGCCACTTAATATGCAGTTAACAGGAACACAGGGTTTCATCTGGGTATATCCTCGTCATAGTGGTGCAAATCACATCAAAGTCATCTGCATAACCTGACAGTTAAAGCTGGGGTAGGCAGTTTTATTTTGAACATATTGTCATTCAAGTGGACTGAGAGAAAACCAGACCTTTGCACAACCTCTTCACTCTGTTTTCAGGCTTTAGAAAATCTAGCCAGTGACGGGAGACTTTGGCCAATCACAGGTCATTTCAGAAAGAGGGTGTTCCTGTTGGCAGTTCTACAAATGCATATGCACATACATGCACTTTCACATGGTGAAAGCCTGATTCAGTGGTGGAGAATCCTGCAGAGAAACCCTTAAAAGGAAGATGGACTTGTCAAAAAGAGACTGCGAGAGAAAGTCTGACAATAAATAAAATATATTTACGAAGTGTTTCAGAGATGGAGAGAAAATGTTGCTAATAGTTTAGCCTTCTGCTAACTGGAGCTAAAGGCTCATGGTGCAGCTTCAAACTCATTTTTATGTAGATAGTGTTAGCTAGAGTGCCTCTTCCAGATTTCTGCTTACAAGAGCTTTAATACGAATTGATTAAGTACGATTCCTCTATGAAATCTAAACTCAGTTTTAGGTGGTCATACAGAGTAAAAGAAACAAGTTGATTGGATTTAATTAGATAAAAATTAAGATCAAATAAGCATCTCTGAAATTACAAAATTAAATGATAATGCTCCCACTGCTGACAGAGGATTATTTAAGAGCCTTATGTCAGACACTCAAATAAAATATCAGCATTTTTTTGTTCTCAAATCAGTCATCTAACTTTAGAGCTCTCTGTAAAGAGAGAAATGTTTTTATGTTCAGTCTCATCACAGTACAAAAGCCTCCAGTTCAATGCGATCAGTGGTGCGTCAAGATGCTAGTTTTATCCGACCAACAGTTCAAAACTGAGAAGAACAACTTGATAAACAACTTTAACGATTGATCAATGAAAGACGACCATGTTAACAGCTCTGTAAAGATGTACTTTGGTACAGCAGTGCTTTGGGCGAAATGCTAACTCTGACTTATTGTTGTTGTGTCGGTCCAGCACACTAACACAGAAAAGAGGCCGCTGCCTTTACAATCTTTTAATCAATAGAGAGGGAGAGACAGTGGAGATGGAATCTGTAAAGATAAGAGGAATCAGACATTCAGGCTCCATCGTGCCAGGGATCAGTCCTTCAACCTAAATCCATGACTAGAACCACCAACCTCGGCTTTACTGTCCCAGGATTTTCCCCCAGAGACCTACAGCACCTTCAGCCTCTCCACAGCTGGAGATAATTCAGACTAATATGACTATACTTGAAGAAATGAGAAACAGATACTGAAGCTGTGATGGTGTCAAGCTTTCGACTCCCTCGGTAATTGAAAAAGGAAAATAGGATTAGATAGAGATCTGTTGAGCATAGCTGAATTTATGATCAAATTCAAACATTTTTATATGATGACACCTGAAATGTGGTTCCTCATATTCTGTTTAAGCAACAGAGCAAACTAGCCTGAGTGCTGTATGACCAAGTAAGTTTTTAAAGAGGGGACATTGAGTTGTCTGCACGCAGTTCTCAACATGGAGGCACCTGAGCAAGTGGCTAGCAGCTAAACGGGGCAGCAGTAGCTCAGACTTGAGTACAGAATCGAAGGGTTTCTGGTATTCAGGGCCCCAGCCAGATCAAATATGGGGTGTTGCGCAAGGCACAGAACCCCCAACTGCTCAGGGCACCTGTCCATGGGCAGTTCCCTCGCTCTGACATCTCCCCATTTAATGCATGTATAGGTCCTGACTGTGCATGTGTGTGTATTTTGGGCCTGTGTGTATATAACAACAGAGTAACAGAGGGATTATTAAAGTATATCTTCATCTTCATCTTCTTCTAAGGGGACGATCACACAGAAATGAGACGCTAGAGACGCGGACGCTTCAAAGACGCTTGAAACACTGGAAGCACTTAATCAATGCACGCTAGCTACTGGCGTCTGGCGCTCAAAAAGTTGAAAATATTTTAACTTTTCAGCGTCTTCACGCATCTAAAAACGCACGTCTACAAAAACGCACCTCTAAAAAGACGCTTGAACGCCGGTCAGACGCGCCGTATCATAGGAAAACAATGGTTTTACTGGTGTCGCGTTTCTAGTGTTTCATCTCTGTGTGATCGCTCCCTAACTGTGATAACTGTTAGCAATAATGGCAACAGAACGTTATTATGGATCCCACTGCTTCTGAAGGGGTAGCACAAGCCCTAACCGTGACCTCTTTGCCCTCAACCTAACTGTCTCCAAGCGTGGCACATCAAGGTGATGAGTACGAGCCAATCACAGCACACTAGGGTGAGACTTACCAAGAAAAGCAGCTGGATCCATAACAGCAGCAAAAGTGCTGACAGAGCTAATGGTGTTAACCACGGGGGGAATCGTAGGGTGGGTGCTACAATTCTGTGCCGCCACTGTCCCGATATGAGCCGAATACTCGGATGAAACGAGTATCTGGTACGAATAATGTACTTTTGATGAGTATCATATGAGTAAAATGTGTCATTATCTGTTGTGGGAGCAGAATACGACAGAATTATTTTTTGTATGGTGTATATGTTGTACTGGGTATCAGGTCTCACGGGGTAATTAGCGGCCATGATTACATATCTTCCTGAGACCCTGTGTATCACATTTTGGGTTTACTTGACCTTATACTTCTTTCTGCTTAACTTAGACCGGCTGTGCTTGTTTGTGGACACACTAATCCATGTAAAACAAGATGGTGACCATCTCTGCCAAGTCAGTCTGCAGCCGATCCCAACACAAAAGTGGACAAGTTTCAAAACCTGATCACATTTTAAGGTTGAAACTTGCTTATCTATGATTAATAATGTTTGTAGTTTGATATTGCAACAATAATTAGAAAGTACTTGTTTGAAGACATTGGGACTTTATCGTCTCATTTGAGGATATTAGGACTTAATTATCATTATACTTATCGGGTCCTACTGATCCCAAATAGCTGGGAGAAATTAAACATGCATACCAAACAAACTTTCAGGTCTCAGTTGGATATAGTAGGAACCTTTCTTTGTCTGGTCAGGTGTTCCACGCGGATGGAAAACAGTTTTTGATCGTCGAAGCATCTTGTTGCGTACGAGTTACACATGTGGATGTTTTTGAGTATTGTTGGAAACATGTTTAATGGACACTGACAAGTTCAATCAGCAGGTTATTCCGGTGCAGCGTCTCAGTGGCTTCAAGCGTTGCCTTAGCCTCTACATCTGATAACGGAAAATTGTCATTTGGGTAGTGGCGTTAAATCTATTACTCTTGTGATAAGAACAATCTGAAGCTCAATTCTGGGACTGTTCTGTAAATACTTTTCTCATAGGTAATTAATATTGTAACTTCTGATTCATTAATATAAATTTCAGGCTTACAAGAATAACTCCCAATTAGGTCCAACCCACTTTCAATTTAAACCCCACCCCCTTCAGATATGAATCCCGCCTATTCTGAGTACAGATACAGATAATTTAGTTGGTTGAACAGATGCAGACACATACAGGTAAGGCTCAGGAAATCACTACTCCTCTATATCTTTACATAACAAAATGTTGCTTGCTGCTACATCAATGCTCTGAATGCTGCACACAGGACCTTTACAAAAAAGGAATAAAAAACTTCATATCCCGTGACCTTTAAAACACTTCCAAACAACTCAGTTTCTGCCTTGATGCTGCAGTATATCCGACCTTCAGTAATGCATGTCTGAACTGCAGCTCACAGCACTGAGATCAATGCTCATTAAATCACAGCACTAAACAGCTGTCCCACTAACATGCATACTATAGTAGGGCAGCAGAGATACTGTCGGACCAAACAAACACTGCTCCACTCACAGTCGACACACACACACATGTAGACAGAGGAAGATACAAACGGGACCACACACACACACAGTGACGAGCAGAGACACACTCACATGCATCCAGCTGGGCCACAACAAACTGTATGAGGTGCCAGCTTGTTGTGGTGAGTCACAGTCTATGTTGCCACCTACAGAGCGCCGCCGTAAAGCACACAGTCACTCGTACTAAATCACAGCTGAGCATCTAAGTGGCTGTCAGACAAAACCTAAAATAACTGGTGTAGGAGCAGACAGCTTGTCAGGGCGGCTGACATCAAACGAACACTCCAGCTGCAGGAATAAAACCTGTCAAAATTCCATACGTACTGCTGCAGCTCTGAGATGTTGTTTTTTGATGTGACAAATTAAAGTACTGTGGAAAAAAGACAGTGTGCTTGTGTTCTTGATGTATGCTATAATCCCGCAATGCAATGCACAAAGGAAATGGAGGATCCACTTTCAGCTGGGAATAAGAAATAAAACAAATAGTCAGTTATCAAATCTTGAATTTAGCAGCCTGTTTCTGAACCTTAATGGATTTGATGTTTTAAAATTGTGGTTTGATGGATGTCTTTTCATCTTTTCTGCCAATGCAGAATAATTTGTTAGACACTAAATGGAAAGAAAAAAAAAAAGCGTACTGTGAGAATTAGTTTATTGTGCACACTATAACAGAACAGTTAGTATCAGAGGTGTAAATATAGACAGCTGCGGTTGAACTGGGGTGCTATTTACTATGGGCTATATGCCATCAAAAATATAAATCCATCTCTAATTTAATTTTATTTAATTTAATTCAATTTAACTTAATTTAATATTTTAATTTATTTTATTTTATTTTATTCTGCTCTATTTTTTTTTTTTTTTGGGTAATAGTAGCAATCTATAACAAATGTAGATGCTTATTTTACATTAACTTGAAAAACTATATATTTAAAAAACGATTAAATTAAATGAATAATTTCTTTTTTTCTTTGCAATAAGGATTGTTGGGTAACATGTATGTTGATGTTTCCTAATGTCACGTCTCTATCGGATCATGTGACAAGACGATACAATACAGTCACTAGTTTAGGTGCTAAATCTGTCAAGACTGACAAGCTGAGCACAGTCCAGTGAGCAGTCATGCCTTTGTAACATAAAAGCAGCAGTAAGAAAGGACAAGAGAGGAACTAACAGGAGGACGCAGTAGCACAGCTCCCTAAATTTGAATCCTTTGTTTTTTTAAAAAGCAGATACCAGATAACAGTGTTGTAGTCAAAACCACCTAAACCAAGACAAAGTCATGAGCAAGATTTTGAGGGGTCAAGTACTGATACCCAAGGCAGATAGAATTGATCCATCAGATCCACATTCCCATAAAAATACCTACTGAAAACAAATGGAGATTATTTTCTTCATTCATCTCTTTTATTACCACACTGTATATGTGTGTATGTAGAAGTGTTAAATGATAAATGTCTTCATAAAATAATCAAAAGGCATTACTGAGGTGAATTTTATGTATATGGGAATTTGGCAATATTTTAGTGGTTTTAGGGTTGTGGCTCCCAACTGGTGGTTTAGGGTCTATTCTGAATGGACCACAAGCGACACGCAAGTGTGTCAAGTTTTAAAACACATTTTAGTGAATTTCCTGCACAGAGATTTTATTTTGAAATGCTGCTTCCTGCTGTAGAGTGAGTGACTAACAGACAGCTATTTGACAGAGACAGCAAACTAGCTTGGCGACACGGCCAAACGCGAGTATGATGCTGAATGTGTTAATCTGTGTGGACCTTGATAATGAGTAAGGAGAAATCTGGACGTCGTGGCTGAACCAGTTGGGAACCACTGGTTTAAAGGGTGTACTGGTGCAGCAACAAGTCAGGGATAAAATCACTTTGACAACAGTTTGAAGATTTGTGTTGATTAAATGTCCTGAGCAATAAAATACAACACATCTCATTTACAGTGTCTACTGTTTCCACACTTCAACTCAAAACTCATGAACAACGAGCAGCATCCTCACTCTGGAGCCAAGATTTTATGTGTGTGGCATAAATGTATTCAGGTGGGGTCCTGGGTGATAAAGTCATGTTGTGTTTGTCTGATTTGTCGTCTTCCACACACCAGGCTGCAAAACTAACATCCATGAGAACACAGAGCCTTGCCCACAGGCACATGTCCAGCCATAGAGAGCATGTTTGGTAGCATCACTATAGACAGAGCGGAGCTGACAGTGGGGACAGAGGCAGCAGCACAGACAGAAGCAGTGGGAGTCTGAGGGGGGAGCTTGTTAGAAGAGACACTGACCCAGAGCATGCTGGGGGCAAAATCCCACTCTGACCTTGGGGCACACACTCACACACACATTTCCAAGCCAACAGCAATTAGAGTGAGCTCAGGGTTCCTCCTGCTCATGGTGAACCTGTGCCAAGTGCTGCCGCCCCACCCACATCTGTGTAACAGCAGCCTCGCAGCCGATTGGCTGCCCGGCTGCCAGTAACACTTCACCTGATAGGCTCCTACAGTCAGCCAGTGGAACCAGCGCTTGCATCCCTGACACAGCTGTGTGTGGATGCCTGTGATGAATCCTCTCAGCTGATTGGCTCTGAGCTGGGAAGGTGTGTGCGCGCGTGCGTGTGGTTTTCATGTGCGTGCGCGCGCATACATAGATATGCTTGGGGGAAAAAATCAAACACGTGGATGCCTTTGAAAATCTAATGATCAGATATGTGTCGCAATTAGGAACGACAACGATTATAACAATTGTGCACGTGGTCTGGTTTCCATGACAACACCTCTTTTTCTGCGCAGACAACCTGCACGTGACACATCACAGAGCGAGCTGGAGTCAGGGGTGTTTCATCAAAGCCCTCGCGCTGCGTGTTTACGGCTGTGGGGATGTTAATGTGCTGACGTGAGAGCAGCCGCCGCTCTTAAAGGTCCATATTGTGTCGGCCAACAGGTGACCTGCCGGGCAATGCAGGCGCGTGGTGCCTGTGATGCACCTTTGTGCTGCGGTGACCTGCACATCACAGGCCTCTGAGTGAGACTGCGCCAGTGAAACAAACAGTATGCCCGTTAATAGGATGTCTGGGCTTATCTCGCTATATCCTTTAATATCCCATAATAATGCGCAGCAGAATCACAGCAGCCTGCGCGTCACTGTGCAGCAAGAGAGCAACGCATGCTTGTGCTTACCTCATCTTCCTCTGCTGACCGTGTGGATGAGATCAATGTTTGTGTCAGTGCTTTGTCCTTGAGTTGTAGTAAAATGCTCCAGCAGCAGAGAGCACCTCTGGGTGCGACGGTGCCAGCGGAGCCTGCAGCCGGCTGGGTGTGCAGATGTGGAGAGAGAGGGTGGAAGAAGGCGACAGGGTGTGGAGAATGCTACACGGATGCCCACAGTTTTCAGGTCTGTCTGGTAGAAAATAGAGATAAAAATGCTCTCCGGTGTCTCGTCACGCGGCTGGTGGGTCGGTCGAGGCCATTTCAGAGGGAAGCGCGCCGCTGTCCGCAGGACGAGGAGCCGGGCGGAGTGGCTGACAGCGGCTTGTGAGGTGCCATCTTTTCCTCCCTGCAACCACTGGGAGGCTGGATGGAGAGAGAGACAGGGGAGAGAGAGAGAGAGAGAGAGAGAGAGAGAGAGAGAGAGAGAGCAGGCTGCTCAAATATTCAAGTCCTGGTTGTTTGCTGCACGGTGGCGCCCTCGGTCTGGTCGTGCAGCTACCGTGCAGCCAGGTATCAAACAAACGCACAGAGAGAGAATAAGTTCTGTCAAATGAATTTTAAAAAGGCTCAAAGTATTTGTGGTCATCACTGTATCTTATATCCAATCATAAAGTCCCGTGAAGCTGTTAATGGTGCAGGTGTCATTCAACAGGACAGGGGGGCGCACTCATGAAATGGGGGTCCTGTGCTAGAACATTTGGAGCATCAAGCACCTAATTTCCTGCATTCTGGTTCATTTTGATGCACCAAATAATTCATAATTCTGTTAAATAAGAGTCCTCTGCTACTTTAATGTTTATATTGGGGGGTGGAACAAATATTGAGTGTCTCCTGTGTTCCCCAGAAGAATTAGGATTAAAATTAAAGGATTAAATTAAAGACATTTACGCCATAAATTGATGCAGAAATGGCACAATTCCCCAACAGAGGACCTGTTGTCATGTCAGATTAAATACATTTTTAATATTTATACTTCCATCACATGCAATAACTTTTTCCTTTATTTATTTTAAGTGCAATAATTTAAATTCATTTTATATAACTTATATAATATGATTATTATATTTTTTTAATATAACTTACTCTATGAAAACATGAAAGTAGCAGAGGACTTTTATTTTAACAAAATTAAAAATATTTCACACCATAAACTGATGCAGAAATGACTCAATCTGGTGCATCAAAACTCACCAGAATGCAGGAAATTTAGTGTTTAATACTCAGAATTTCCGAGCAGAGGATCCACAAACCCGCATTTCATATGTGCCTCCAACTACGCCCTTGATTCTGCTGCAAAACAATTAACAGCTCCATGGGAATATATGATTGGATATAAAATACCATGATTACCACAAATACTTTAAGCCTTTAAGACTCTGCAGAAACAGTATTATATTGTTGTATGGTGTGTGTGTGTGTGTGTGTGTGTGTGTGTGTGTGTGTGTGTGTGTGTGTGTGTGTGTGTTATTCCCATCCACTGGAAATGTCTGATATGACTTTTCATATTTCATGATATGGGAATTTACTGACTTTAAATCTGTCATTTTATCTTCTGTAATCACGTCCCGTATTCCCTCCTCAACTCTCTGACTGAAGATACACTGCACACTGCTGTACTTAGCCACACACTGTTCATGTGTAAGTATGTTAAAGGACACACAGAGTGTATGTGGTACACACACACACCTGTCTGTCAGCAGCCTGGATCGACCAGTAAACATCTGTCTCTGTGTGCGACGGCCAGCTGCTGCTTCCTCACATGGAGGACAGACAGGCTCAGTTAAATCTCCACTGAGGACCTCAGTTCATCTGAGGTTTTCTCAAAAGGACTTATTGTTGTTGTGAAGCCGCTATTATCTGTTGTCCTATGAAAGAATCAAGAGAAAGAACAGGATCAGGATGACTTTCCTTTCAAAAGTATATTTTGCCACTGGACAATACATTTTAATTACGTTTAACTTGCTTTTTTATCTGATTCTCTGGATTTAAATTGTATTTAATCTTTTTATTTTAATCCTGCTTACTCATTTATGCTTTTTATGTCTCTGTTTGCATGCACATTTACACATACACTTCGTTTTTAAAGTGCTATATATATGAAATAAACTTGAAACGTGTTGTCAGATTTCAGATTTTCTTGCTACTCTTCAATGATATTAGCAAAAAATGAAGTAAGAACTATGAAGTTTACTTGTAATTTTAGAGTATTTTTATCAAGATATTGGTTGTGTTCTGTGTGCTAGAGAAGACACCACATCACATTTAAAAAAAATGTAACCTAATATTCTGCAGACCGCTCCCTGTGGATTAAATTATAATAGGATTCAGACTGCAGTCAATTCCCCATGAATAGAAAAGGCACGTGGGCTACACAAGATTCATTTCTGGATTGATGCTATAATGAATAAAGTAAAACATACAAATGATTAAAATAGCAATAAAGTGTCAACACAGGCATGAATGCCTGGTGTTTTTCTTTTACACACGTTTGCCAACAAGACATTTAATTTAATAAAATAAAATAAATTAAAGTGCTTGTTTTTTTGTGAAGTTTTGACTCATGAACACAAGCAGTTTAATGTCCCACTGTAGCACTTCATGCAGGTTAATGCCACAGCTCAAGCATTACAGTCAAACCTGTAGCAGTTCTGCCTTCTCAGCAGCAGAGGTCCTCCTAACTTCCAAACAGCACAGGAATGTCCCCTGTGATTCACACAGTGGTGATGATCCACCCTCAGGTCATACAAGCCACACCATGGCTTCATGATGATGACAAAATTCAGTCCCTGTCATTAAGGAACTTTTATTTTATTTAATTGATATGTATTAATGCCCACATGATGTTACTCTGGTCTGTGGGTCTTATCTCCACAGGAGGGAGCTGAGGCTGTGGACACTTGGAGCTTACTCACTTCGACACGCATCCAACAAATTTATGAAAGGTCACAGTGATAGAGTCCACTCTCAGTATATTTCCAAACAAGGCTACACAGTCTCTACATTGTCAGGATTTAGGCATCTGATCAGTCCAGTCTGACAAAGTGTAGATCACTGGAACACGTGCTGAGTAACCAACCTTTCCTCAGGGTGATTTCAAAGATATGGGGGCCCTACTTTGCCATATCTCTGTGTTTAAGTGACTAATGAGAACAACACTTAATGAAACTGGTGCAGTATTGAACGAGATGGCTGCAGGCTGCAACCTAACACATGGGGTATGTTTGCAGTGTCATTGACTTCCACTAAAAGTGCTTGTTATTGTCACTGACAGGCTCATTTGTTATTGTAAGTGTCGTCAACATTATGGAAAGGATCCCTACTAAGATAGATCTTTTTGTTAAAGAGTAAGACCCTTTGTGTTTAACCAGAAACAGCACCAAAATCGCTCTTGCCAAACCCACCAGACCCCATTATTCATATAACACACTATATTCAGAGTCAATAGCTACAGATACCCCTTTTCCACCAACATGGTACGGTTACGCTCCATTTTATACACTTTATTTTGAACCATTTGAAGCAGTTCATCCAAAACTAATTTGGTTCAGAACCTAAAAAGTTTGTTCTCAGCTGGAACCGATAAGTAGCAGGTTTTCCTTGATCTCAAGTGCGGACCCTGACAACAACAGCGGGCCTGTCATATTGGAAAGAGAGGATGCAAAAGGCAACAACAGAGACATCAAGTGAGAAGTCACTGGAAAAAAACATCTTCCAGTGGTTTCATTAATAGTAGATCAATGCCTGTTAATATCTGTAATAACAACAAAAGTTCACAGGTAATCAATGTAATCTGCTACTGTTTACTTCTGCTGGGCACTGTGCAATGACCTCCATTCATCTGTGAAAAACTGGTGGCTGGTTCACTAAGTAGTACCAAGGTTCCAAGAATCCTGAAGGCAACCAATTTGAGAACAAAAAATAATTTGGTGGAAAGGGATAAGGTTGTACCACGGCCACAAAGAGTACAGAAGCCGAATGCGAATGATACCGGCCCCTTTCCTCTCTCTTAATTTCACACCAAACTCAGATCAAACAGTAAAACTAGGCAGTGCTGATCAAATATAAACCAAGATACTGCTGCTGTATTGCTTATTTCTCACCTCAAATGTCTTCAGAAACGTATTTCATTGCATTGTTTGGCTGCAGGATTTATACATCTCCATCAAATCGACGCCATAACTGCAGCGTAGGCTCTGCGTCCCCAGAAATGTAACTGCCCTTCACAGTGACGCAGACCTTCTATTTCTGTAAGCTGAAACCATTTCCCTCAGTGGAAACTAAGCTTTTATTTACTTTAATTTCACAGATCAGAAACAATAAATGGTGAAGACAATAAAGCCTCCACAAAAATAGCATTTTAAGTCTTGTGTGTGATTTATCCTGGCTTCATATGAGCAGAGGAAATCTTTGCTAGCTGCTAGGCTAATTTATACAATGTAAAATGCCATAGGCTTGTGCTAATAACATTAGCATGTTGTATTTGTTTGTAAAACGTGTTTAGTATAAGACAGTTGTTTTGACAGTTTAATGTGTGTTTTGAACCAACTAAACTGTACAGCACACCACAGACTCCTCCACCGCCGACTAGTGTTGTGGAGGTGTAACTGCAGAGTGACACACACACACACACACACACACACACACACACACACACACACACACACCACCACTACCACACAACTATCAATGCTCACAACAGTGCTGATAAAATAAAAACAAACTTCAGTTACTGCGTCGCCTATTTATCATCTGAAGTGTTTTCAAAAGCATATTCTGGATTACCTTTTATCTGTAACTGCAGATCGTTGTTAACCAGCCGGCCGCCATGTTGTTTCCTGTTGAAACCACCGGCGTGAGCGTTTATTGGTCCAGTGCAGCGCTTTGCATTCTGGTAGTTGTAGTTTTGTTTTCATCTTGAGCAAACGCAAACACCACAGGCCTTTTCTCTGCTCTCCGGTCACGTAGCATCAACTTTAAAAGTACTTGTGTCTTTCTACTGCACAGACAGCCTAGTTTTATGAAAAGACCATGATTTCAGCAGTGAAATACTTTTTTATACACAAGATCTGAGTATTTCTTCCACCACTCCACTTTGGGGACAATGATTTAGGGGCTGGATCTGGTTAAACAAAAAGGATCTTATTCTTTGACAAATATCAGTCAATGTGGGGGGTCTTTTCTATATTTTCAGACAGCTAAAATAACAATTTGAGCCTGTCAGTGGCAAACACCAACACTTTTCGTGGACATATATCCACAGTGCATCGTGTCCTGTGTGGATACGTTTCAGTCTGTTTCAACACTGGCAGCTGCAGCACTCTTACTCAGTGCTGGACCATCTTTCATAACTTGTCACTTAGTCACTTAGACACAAAAACGTGGGAAAATAGGGCCCATGTTGAAAAATTGAATCAGCTTCTGACTCAAACTTTATTGGAGTGAACTGAATCCTAGAAAAAAGTTCATGTTGCTGAGTTCTTCTCACAGTTGGAGTGGAAAAAGTTGCACCGGGCACAACTCTAGCATTTTCCACAAGTCTTCATTTGACTGTTTATGCAACTGAAAAGGTCATGGCACATGATTTACAGCAATTTCCTGCTCATCAAAATGTTCAGTGGCCATTTATTCCCTGCAGTCACTTTGTAAAAGCCCGTTCCCATCATCAGAGCGGGGCTTCAACATTTGATTAAGGTGACTGAACTTTTCTTGCTCTCCAAGGGGCTGATTGGACTTAACCATGGCAGGAAAATGCAGCACACAGTGAAACACGATCTCTGCTGGAATATAAAGTACTCTTCATTTAGTCAGGTCAATAAGATGCCAAGCTTACACACACACTCACACACTCAGTAGCAGATAATACAAGGAAAAGTCATCCCATTAGTGATTTAAGTTTTTTATTGTTTGTCCTGAACTAGAATGAGCCGTTCTGACTGACTCTGGTACACACTGTACTGTCACTAAGCTTTAAGTGGAACGTCGACTACAAAACAACTAGAAACATCACAGCACACGGGCATGAGACGGACTCATTGACACACACTCATTGATATCAAACACAGTCAGTGCTCAAAGACGACTACAGACACACACACAGTGACGGAGAGAACGTTTACAGTACACACAGGCATTCAGTGAAACAATACGCAGACGTGGGAGACGGATCTACAACTACAGTGGTGTCAGAGGAGGCTAAAAATGCATTAAAGCTTTCATACTGTCCTACACTTGAAATAAATAAAAACTGTATCGACAGTTACTCAAACGTGTTAGTGGGAATGTTTCTAAATGCTGTGATTGCTCATGTTGCAGATACCAAAAAGCAACAAAGTCAGGATGCAGTACAGAGGAAAATCAAGCCATCCCTGCAGTTTAATAAGTGCATATACCCGTTTTAAAACAACCCAATCACCAGAATAAATGTTGGCAGTGAACGTTTCTGCAGAGTGTAACATTTGTGTGTTGCTGTGGTTAACGTTTGGTTATGTTTAGGCACAAAAAACACTTGGTAATGTTTGGGAAGAGATCATGTCTGGGCTTAAAATACCCAGCTGTGGTGCCACAATGAAAACCGGAAATACCTCAATGTCTCGTTAAAAAAAATGCCAAGTTTTGGTGGCACAATCGCCTGTGGAAAAGCTGCCAATGTGTTGCTAAAAACATCCAGTTTTGGGTGCACAGTTACCACAAGAAATGCCATGTCTTGCTAAAAGACATGGCAAAGAGATGGCACAGTAAATGCTGGAAATGAGGTTGGTGTCTCCCTAAAAAAAACCACCAGTTTTGGGAGCACAATCACCCTTGAAAATGCCACATCTCACTGAAAACACCCAGCTCTGGGAGCAGAATCGCTGCTACAAATGTCATGTTGCTTTGCTGAAACACAATGAGTTTGATGGCACAATTACCGCAGGAAATGCCAGGATGTCCCACCACCTCCTGATGACACTTAGCTGATATACATGTAATCAGAAATCACTTTAGAAACGCTGATATGATAGTATGAAATGAAACGTACAATTGTAACAAATCTGTGTTTTACAGAAACACATGCCAACATTTTCTTCGTGCGACTGGGCTGTTCGAATCAATTTCTCGTTTTTGAGACATTGAAAGAAAGTCTTTTAAGTTCAAGTAGTCATTTGAGGCTTAAATAATTAGTTTGGGTTCAACGGCAGAGAGAAGTTTGTATCAAATCTATTCTCCTGCCTCAGTAACAAATCTGAAAGTACTGGCTGGGCGATTTGAGGGGGCTCTTGTAGCTGGCTGTGTCCTGCTGCGTGCTCTGGCTGGTTGTGGTTTTCTGCAGGTTTAAAGTGAAGGACGGGGTCGTCTTCTTCGACTCCGGCTTGCTGCCCCCCTTCGCCTGAGGCTTGTTGGATGTTGCCGCGGGCCTGCTGTTGGCAGGCACGGCGGCCGTGGATTTGGCGGTCTCAGAAGACCCAGTCTTTCTTGCGAGGGGGCTCAGATAGATCTGCATAGTCACTAAGTGAAGTGGTGAAATGAGGTGAGGAGGGTGAGTGAAGAGACAAGAGGGGTGGTTGGTCAGCGGGACGGGTTGGAGGTCAGGTAGTGAGGATATTTTAAAAAATAAGGGTGCAAGGGGTGAAGGGAAGGCACACAAGTCATGGTGAGATGTGAGAAAAAATGAAGGATAAAATAACAGCCCAAACAAAATGCTCTAAACTTTTCCAGGTATTACAGATAAGCATATTGTTAGGGATGAATCCTACCTTTGCAGTGTGTCACACGCCTCGTCCCTGCACAGACACAACACACAAACACAGAGCTCAGATTCACTCACGAGCAGCAAACAACACCACTGTCATGTCAGTCTTTTGCAAAATCACTTTCTATTTTTTACAGAGGCTCAGTCAGCAGCTGTTTCACATTCTTGTTACGACGCTGAATGCTGCCAGAAACAGAAAAACAACTGCAGGGAAGCAGGGAGAGTGCTCACTTACCTACATTTACTGCAGCCTCCTTGGGTTTGCTGCTGTTATAATGAGAGAGA
The DNA here is from genome assembly GCA_035609425.1 of Epinephelus awoara. Classification (NCBI taxonomy): domain Eukaryota; kingdom Metazoa; phylum Chordata; class Actinopteri; order Perciformes; family Serranidae; genus Epinephelus; species Epinephelus awoara. Next base: position 36,905,171 of record CM069305.1, on the reverse strand, counting down.
GAAAGGATTTGAAATGGAGACAGAAGAGGACACGAGGAGGAGATACAGTGACACAGAAACAGAGAGATCAGTTTCAGGTTGACTAAACACTTAAACATGCTTTCAGCTGGCGTTGAGAATGTTCCCTTTGTGGTGTGGTGTGAGGTCTTCTCACATGAAACAGGATGTTGGGGTTGGAAATAACCTTGATTTGATTTTAGAGATTTGACTTGATCGGCCAGGAATAACTAGGTCACCCCAAAATCAATGGATATCCATACTGTGGGGTTTGCAAGCGGTGTTTGTGTTAAAAACACTGACATAAAGTAACAGGAAGAGAAAAGAAAAAGATATATGACATAAGATTTGGCTTTGTAATGATGGACAGCACAGAAGTTGACCTGTGTGATCGAACAGCGTCTTACCCTTCTGAAGGCTTCTTACAGGAGGAGGCTGCAGAGCTGGGTCGTTTAGCGTCCTTCACGCTACCTGGTGGGCTCCTCACACCACTGGAAGGAAAATAAAAATCTGGAAGGTCATTAGGCTCTTATGACTTTAAGCTTTAATTTTTTAAACATGCATTCAGTTTAACAGTGTAAACTTCCTCCTCTTTATTACTGTAACTGAAGCTCATAAACCAAATTGTTTACCCAAATGGGAATAAAGTGACTTCGGCCACTGAGATGAAGAAAATGAGATGTGTGGTGTGAGAATGTGCAATTTACTGATGTCACAGGATGTAACAGGATGATTGGAATAAAGGTGGTTTAAACTTTACAGTAGGATTTGTTTTCCACTGTGTCTTGGTGGCTTCTTTGTGTGTAAGTGCCGTTTTTTCCCCAAGAGAAAACAATACTTAATGCTGAAATTTAAATACTTTACTATATTTTTTTCACGGACCGTTTATTGAGTTACTGAGTTATTACAGACACCGCTAACGGCTAACAGCTAACAGCTAACCGTTAGCCCAGCTAATCTACCATAACCATGTTATTAATTATAACACACAAGCATTTGTAATCAACAAGGTGATTCCCTCTATTGCTCTTTTAGAGATTATTACTGTGGCAGACTGCTTTATATTGTGTGTCCCTCTTGAGTTGCCGTAGGGCAGACAAAGTTTTGGGGTCACATTCTGCTGTTTTAAGGGGCTTGTGCATGTGTGAGAGTTTAAAAAATAAATGGGCAGCAGCTGCTGTTCCAACTGTTACACCGTCTTCCGTCCTGTTTATTGTTTTATTAATTATTCAGTTAGGCAATCCCAGGACGCTCGATGACATTACAATGCTGCACAATGCGTTTTTGAGAGGCTTAGGAATGTTAAAAAAATCTGGTACCCACATTCCTCTCATCATGTCAGACATATTTCACATTGGTTTCATTAGCTCCGCCCACCTGGAGGTCAGCCATTTTGAATTTTGTGCTTTTTTTCATGTGTTTTGTACAAACTTAATTGAACTCCTCCCACAGGTTTGTCAGACTTGTTTCAAATTTGGGTGGTACAGTATTGTGAAAGATTAGACAATAGCTCCAACGGTGATGTCATAGGTTATGTGACAACGTCACTTTGCAGCTGGAACTTTATGAAACTCCTCCCAGAGGATTCGACTGATCCAACTCAAATTTGGTCACCAGAATTTCAAGACCTTCACGATGCCGAAGTGAGGTGCTTGTCTGTTTTCGTGGAGTGGCGTTGCTGTGGCAAAATTGGCAGTTTGCTCCGTGCCATGACACAGGAAGCTGTTGTAACTTGATGTTATACAGTCCAATCTGCCCAAAATTACACATGCTGGATATGAGTCCAGTGCAAATTCAGCATTATATTGATAATGAAATTATCAGTTATCTTATTGCAAAAGGGGATTTCAAACCACAAACGTTCAGAAATGCAAAAATATTTAACTACTATAAATTCAGAGGTATTTTATCAACATTAAAGTACTTGATAAACCTATTATGTATGACTAATGTGCTTCTCAGCTGCTTCAGTCTCAATAAAATGAGATACTTTAATTCACATAAATAGTTTTGCATTTAGTTCCACACAGTGCATACTCTGTATTCCACTGTTCATGATCACAATGAAACGCTGCTGTAAACTCTGAGATAATCTTGTATTTTCACAGGTGCGACGTGTCAGATGGTGAAATGTGAACGTCTCTTGCATTAATTTAAACACATTTCCTTGGACTGACATATTTCTGGAAGCTGTGAGAATATAAAATAAAGTGCTGTCAGTGCTGGCAGCAGACATGCTCCTGTAATAATGAACCCACTGAGGTGGTCGGTGGGTTGCTGAACATGTTGTACTTTAAATTGATGTGAGAAATACGTGTATAAGACAGTGAATGAAAACAGATGTGGCCGCTCACGGCGGGGGGAAGCAGTTGAAGGCAACACGCAGTGAAGAAAAAAGCGATGCAGACGTCAGTGTGAGAGAGAGAGGAAGACGACAGAAGGTGAGATGAGATTAATTAGTGGAAATAAAAGGTGAGATGAGAGCGGAGAGAAATTAACCACCGCTGCTAATGATGATGATGATGGCGATGCCTCTCACTTCATCCTTATATTGAACGGACAGCCCTAAGTGAATGGAGATTTACCTCTCTCTGTGCAATTATATCAGCATACTCCGGATATAGCAGCAGCGCATTAAGGCACCACAGAGACAGACTATCATGCTCTCTGACTAATGCTACCTAATGGCAGCATCATTTGAAAGGTAATAGAGAGGAAGAGCGGAGAATGGTTTGCTGCTTTATTGCTCTGAAATAAAGGCAAGTGTTTGGAATAATTATTGTGAATCCATGTGCAGTGTTTCTTGGATAATGGAGGGTGTCTGCTGATTGCTTTTGCACATTTAATAATGACAACTGAAGCCTGAGATCTGAGACTGACGCTTCATTTTAAGCTGCTTCATTAGAACTGTATTACATTAATACTGTGTGTGTGTCTGGGTGTGATTCATGACGAGTGCTGTCAGAGATGAAAAGAAGAAGAAGAAGTGAAGAAGAAGAAGTGTCACTGTGATGTTTTGTTTTTCCCTGTTGAGAAATCAATCAACAATTTGAACCTCTTTGTTTTACTGCACAAATGCTAATAAAGAACTTGACAGCTCTCTCTTCTACTCAAAATCTTAAAAATATATCTTTTAAATGCATGTAGCTCAGCCTCATGAGACTGTGTCCTGCCTGCACACTGAGCAGCAGCAGCAGCAGCAGTGTTTACCTGCGAGGCGGTGTTGGGCTGTAGTTCCTGGCTGTGGAGCTGGAGGGCAGTGTGGAGCTCTTCTTTAGGGAGGCAGCGCTGGAGGTCACCATGGGCGGTCTGGAGGGCAGAGCCAGAGACACTGGTCGGGCTGCAGACACACACACACACACACACACACACACACACACACACACACACACACACACACACACACACACACACATGAACTTTCAGTTTGTGGTGAAAAGTAAAGAATTATTAGGACACGTTTCCTTATGTTCAGGAATATTTGTCTTTGAATAGATACAGAAACATGATGAACTACTGACACCATATTTTTTGATGATTCTTAACTAATGACTGCAGGTACAAAAATCATGTTAACATTAAGAGTCGACTCATAATCTATTGTATGTACAATATTTATAAAAGTTTTAGTCTTCTCCCTGACACTTGGCCATTGTTCTGTTAGATCGTTTGTTATTTTAACTGCACACATTTCTGATGCCGGACAAGGTTGTTAAACAGAGAGTGAAGGTTCTGTGAATATAACTTGTGTTCAGATCTTTACCATGCTTTCACGAGTGAGATAAAATTATATTTTCAATAACAGTCAAGGCTTTAAATGTAATTATTTCATTTCATTTTCTTTACAGAGATGAATGAAATGCTGAGATATAGGCCTAGTGTGTACTTTTTAAAAGTTTTCTTACACCGTTTAAAGTCAAGAGGCGCTCGTGACCCCTTGTGAAGCTTTGGTGACCTTTAGTGTGACACCCAGCTCGGACTGAGTTTATGATCACCTTACATCAAATGATCAAGATCACAGGAGTGCATCATGACTCAAGAAAAACTCTCATGATTTTATTGTGACTTTGGAATTTTGTCTGTGTCAGTGAAATCACTTACAAAATGTTTGGTGTAAAGCCAGCATTTGTTTTAGCATCTCACATGTGAGTTTTTGCAACTTTTCCTGATAACTTATGGAGCAAACAAACAATTGATTAATTCAGGGAACAATTGAAAGAATGATTGGTAATGACAATAACTATGGTTTGCAACCCTAAAAAGTCTCATCTTTGCCAACACCGTCAAATTTACACATGAATGTGTCAGGACAAAGATGTATGCTGAACACACAATAACAACACCAAAGAGTGTTGGCCAACATATAATGATAATTGTCACTTATGAAAATGAATATTGGCCAATTAAACTGCTCTCAGCAGATTCCTGTGGTTGCACGTGAGCCACAATAATCAAAACCAGTTTAAAGTGGAATAAGACATGTTGTTTTGCTTTAATTTCCCATTATGAAGTAAAGGTTGATTGCACAATGAATAATGACATCATCAGCATTTAGATTGGTGTCCTATAAGCTTCACTTTAAATATGTAATGTTGGGGTACAGCTGGTGTGATCCATTTGCAGTGGGAAGTCAAAATTGAGTCTGCAGTCGGAAATTTCAACTGGAACGTCCCCTGCAGTCAGATTTGGAGTTGAAGGAACCTCATCAACCCTGACCTGAACATCCAAGATGGCTGCTCTGCACGTCAACATTGGTCATTGATACACACATAACTTGTCCAACTTCTATCTGTGGACATGTAGATTCAGTGTTTGTATGCACATAATACAGTATTATGTGTTGCTATCAATGCTAACATTGCCTAACCTGGATAGAACTGGTATTGCTAGCAACACCTTAGTTTTCCGACCTATTGTACTGCAACTTAATCAACTCACGTGTGACATCATTCTTAGCTTGAACCTACAACTCTGAGATAAATGTAATGCAGCAGACCTCCTGGGAAGTGAAGGCTTCATTTACGGCACAAAGAAAGTGCATCAACCAAAACAAGAAGAGGACAGCACTTTGGTTTTCCCCACAGCTATCAGTAGCTATCACCAGTTACCAAAGAGCATCAGTGTAAGTTCTTTGCAGTTACCACCCCCAGGAGAGGAAATGGTGGGCAGTGGAACAACCAAAGTAACTTTGGAAACAGTGGTAGTGAGGATGCCAGAAAGCGCTCTGGTTGTCTTTGAGACAGCAGCGCCAAAAGAAAAAAACGCTGAGGGGAAGAAGTTAAAGAGCTGCCTGTCTCCACTTTAATTATTTCCTCATGAAAATATAGCACTGACGATTCCTTAAAGAAATCAACTTCTCCTCCAGTAGTCTACATAACAAAAGCTGTGCACACTGAGACACCTTAAATCCTCAAACTGACATGTGGATAATTGTAATAATCCACAAGTAGATCTTTGCTCACCTTTTGCGCCTGGAGCTCTCCTGCCAGCAGCAGAGGCTGCAGCTGCCTGGTGCTCCTCAGAGATGTTGAGCCTCTTGAGGACGTCAGCCAAAGCCATCTTCAACAGCTGGATCTCATCTTCCTGCATCTGCATCCTCTGCTCCAGGTAGGTCAGCCGGTCGGCAACGTCCAGGCCACTGGCTGCCGAACTGCGGTCATCTGGAGGGGTAATACAAAACGGGATGAGTTCTAGATAGATAGATAGATAGATGGATAGATAGATGGATAGATGGATAGATAGATGGATAGATAGCGTGACATGTTCATGCCAGGAAACAGATTATGTTGCTTGTTATGCTTTTCAGCCACATTACATAACTGATGACATGCTTAACCGCCATTAAAATGAACAGTAGAATCCAGAGCATCTATTGAACCAGACCATGTCTAAATATGTTTAAATATGCAGCTTTTATAGAACAAAAGGAAGAGTAAGCTCACAGAGCAACAGTTAACCAACCGAGGGTGAGTGACATACAGTACATAACCACACACACACACACACACACACACACACACACACACACACACACACACACACACACACACACACACACACACACACACACAGAGGCAGAGATAGGTGCCAAGAAATGTGCGGTTGACTCATATTGAAACCATGCGACTGTTTGATAAGAGAAAATCTTGAATATGAGAGAAAATAATTTTCCAGTCACAAAGTAAGACAGCGCTAGTTAAGTGTACGCTCATCTGTGATATCTCTGTGAATAACAAAAGTGCTTCCACATCCAAATTTTAGCTGATAAAAACTTTAAACTTTAAAGTATTTATTTGTGAAATTTTACCATAAATGTTTCTTATCTCTTTTGGCAACAGTAAATATAATCAGCGAAAGGAGTCTCTTTAACGTCAGCTCTTTAACATCCCATGATCATCCCTATGCAGCAGAAATCAAACTAATGAGGTCACAGCACAGCTGGTCACCACACAGCAGCATGTAAACAAAAGTAGCACAACACATATCCCACAACCAACTATTATTTGGCTTTCAATCAAGTTCTACTCAGTATTTTTCTTTTCACTGCTGACAGCCATCAGTCCTGCACAGTAATAGTTCAGAGGAGGATACCGTGGGAGACACTGGACGCTGATGAGCAGTCTGGGTGCTTCTGCTGGCCGACTGGGCCCTCGTCCACTGCACCAGACGTCTTCCTCCTCTTCCTTTCCTCTCGCGAGCACACTCTCTCGCCCCTCTTTCCTCCTCTGGCTCCAGTCAGATAGGCCGGCTCTCCCTCCATCTGATTCTGATCCACTGGCTGGTGTCCACTAAGATCTCATCTCCTTTACTCCACTTATGTCACACACACACACTAACACACACTCAAAGAGCAGCCGTACTGGTGTTTTCCTGGTGTCCGCCTCTGTTTACAGCATCCGCGCAGTATTGCAGTATCTACAGTATGTTATGATCCTCTCACAGTCCCTTGGTGGTCGCCTGACACGCTCTGGGACGCGGTGATGTGTATGACAGCACTTAAAGCCCTTTTGCTCAGGGTGTGTGCTTACATAAAGGTGGGGGTGGGGTTGATAATGCTTAAAAACTCAGTAGTCGTCCAATTCAGCCTAAATTGTCTGTGCACGTGTGTGTATGTGTACTTGCATGTGTGTGTGTGGGTGTGCAGACTACAATGATAATCCCTCAGACTGAGCCTCTTTGACCCCGCCCCCACACATAAGCCCCATGTCACTGTGAGAGATGGAGACACAGAGAGGAAACAGCAGAAATAATGTGGCCTGGTGTTGTGCTGCGCCGCAGTAAACATCTTGTTCATCCACAGAGTTACAGAGGTTACAGTGCAGGTCAGTCTGAGTGATAGGGAGGATGAGGAAGAGGCCAAATAAAACAACAACAACAACAGAGGGAACACCACTGTAATGCAGTAATGTAGTGAAGCATTATTTCCCAGCAGTTTTCAAATCAAATTGACTGTGAGGAAAAGAGATCACTTACACAACCTTTGAACTTGTGTGTGTGTGTGTTGTTGATTCCCAACCTAAGATTGTGGAGCGCTCCACTAATTTGAAAAATTAAATTCTGATTTGATTATATTCCCATATGCAGTCAGATACATAACACCTGAACACCATGTGTCGCAATAAAGAGTGTGAAATGTAACATCTCTGTTGAAACAGTTAAAGTACTGGATACATGTTAAATATAGATGGCGAAATGGCAGCGATATTAAAATAGTAAAAATAATGGATAAACAAAGATAGTTAACTCAGAGTAATGGTTAAATGGTTAAAATAGCTAAAAGTAATGGATATACAGTTGAAACTAAACTTATGAGGCAAATTGCAGAGATAGTTTGTTAAAAATAGCCTAGTTGCTAAACAGTTGAAATAAGGTATAGTAATAGATAAACGGTTTAAATAGTAAGTTAAAAGTAAAAAGTAAATGCTTGGAAAAGTTATAACGTATCAATAATAATTGAAACAGTCAATCAAACGTAATAGCTAAACAGCTGAAATGGTTAGCTAAAAATAAGAACATGTTAAAATAGCTAATAGATAAATGAACAGCTACAAGTAAAAGCTAAACGTTAAACAGTTAGCAATAGCTAAAGGCTTGAAACAGTTACAAAAGTAATCAATAAACAGTCGAGATCGTTAGCTAAAGGTAATAGCTAAGTGGTTGACAGAGTTAGCTTAAAGTAATGGTAAAACAGTTTAAACGGCTAAAAGTTAGTTAAAATTAAGATATATGGTTAAAATAAATTACGTATTTTAAAGTTATGGTTAAGTGCAGCTCTTATAACTCCATGTTGATATAGTCTTGTGGAATTTTAATTTAATAGACCTAAACAATAAAACTTCAGCCTATCTACATTTATATATAATATCTGTATCTAATCTAATCTAATATCTATCTATAATTACTTAATGATCACATTTGGAACATGGTGGGTGATGTTGATGAAGAAGTAGCTAGTAGGAGTTCGTAGGTTGTGTCTGACCAAAAAGGTTGAGGACCTCTGAACTAACCTGCTGCCTGATGCTGTGATGTCTATAAAGTTTAGAGTTTAGTGTCTCAGTCTGGAAACCTGCTGTGTAGTTTTTTAAGATACATATTAATGTTACAATCTGAGTTCTTAGGAAGATGTAACCCTCTGGATATATGAGCTGATCTGCTGTGGGCGAAGGCTCTCAGTGTAATCACTGGAGCATGCAGCCAGCAGTAACAGTAATCTGTCTCTCATGGAGAGTTGTGACTCGGTGTAGGCCACTGATTTCCTGTTTCCCCTCTTGTCCTGGCCGTGACAACATCCTCGTGCCACCTCCACACACCCCATATGGGATTGGGATTAGAATAGCACATAATCCCAGTGCTGTAAAAGGGAATTAGCAGCCCAAAGCTCAATCTCTGCACTAACTCAGCTACACAAAGAACAGGCAGGCTCCCTGGACGCCTTTCATGCAAATGTGAACACACAAACAAGCACATGCACCGTGTCTATCTCTGTGCCTCTGACTCACACACACACACACACGTTCACACACGCACACACACAGCCAGGACACCGCTAACAGTTTCAAAATTCATATGCCTATTATACATCGTGGCAGAATGAAAATACACGGAGGCATAACTCCTTCATAGAGAAGCAGCGGAGTGTTTTAATCTCTGCTCGCAGATGGTGTTTCTTGAATGAAGGAACAGCATCTGTCTGCTCATATCAGCACCCTGCATGCTGACACATACAAGCCATGTGTGCACAAGCAATCCCTCATATATTAGTCCGCTGATATTAATATCCCCGAGGGAACGGGGCATTTCCCTAAATCTGCTCAGTGGAGGCACATTCCATCACACCCACAGTTTGACTGTGTGGCGTTGGACAGGTGTGCAGGACTAATGTTTAAATTTAACTTGCCAGTTTAAATAAAGCACTGCACAGGTTGAGTGAAAATCAACAGTAGTCAAAGAATTCACAATGTTTTCAGGCTGGTTTAGTACAAAGTGCAGTCAGTATTTCTTTACTGTTGTTGCCCTGTGAGGTCATACAGTTAGTTAGTTATCTGTCCGCATTTTAAGCAACATGCTCGACCAAAGTGTTTTCTGTCACTTTGTTTTCAAGAGCTTTAATAATCCCAATTTAGACAATATTTTCATTAAAAATTGGAAAATTGATTGAAGTTGAAACAACATCGGTTTAGTCTTCATTTGAAACTGAGTCAGATTAACATCATTTAAATTAAATAAATGCAAAACATCTGCATTTATGTATTTATTTTGATATATTAAATTATTTTCTGGTGAAAAATTGGAAGAACAAACCTGAGCAAACTCACACATGTATGCACAACCAGTTTGTGATCAATTGCAGGAAGTGTACATCTCTCACTGATTACAAGTAAAGATGAATTTCCTGCATACAGAACACCATAGCTGTGGATTTCGGGGGGCACGGGCGTCACATCTCCCTCAATATTTAGAACATGTGCATTTGTCCCCCACTATAAAAACAGAAGACATTTGTAAAGACATTTACACCATAAATTGCAGAAAATTAAGTGTATTACGCTCTAAATGTTTAGTAGAGGACCCCCAAACTTCCCATTTGATGTGTGGGGGTTAACTAACACTTGCAATTTGCACCTAGCAGTTAATTTGCATTTTATTTGCATATGTTTTTACTTAAACATCTCTGAAAATTCAACTTTTAAATCATATTTTTCAACGCTTTGAGCACCAAAATACAACAAAATAGCATTTACCTCAGCTGAACGCAGAATATTATTTGTCAATTGACTGAACCGACCCTTTAGCCTCTTAACTGTCTCATCTCTCTACCTGTCATGAAGTCAGTGTCAGGCGCCAGCAGGGAGTCACTGTGGTAGCTCTCCTTCAGCGAGGGCCGACTCAGCAGGTCGTGGGCGGTCTCCTCCATCCCCAGGCCCTGGTCCACCAGCTCCTCCATGTGTGTGTCCCGCTCCTCTATGCCTGCTGCCATGGCCCTGACAGAGTGTGTCAGAGTGATCCTGTGCGCTCCGACTAAGTCTTCTGCGCTTCACTGCCGGGCTAATTCACCTTCCCTAAACCACCACCACAACCACCTCTTGCTTCCCCTCCCTCCCTCTCCCCCGCTGTCCTGTGGGGAGTGTACGGAGGGTGATGTCACTCAGAGGACAGATTAAGGACCTGGTAAGCCATCTGAAGCTCAGGGAAGGACAAGACTATGAGAGAGTAGGAGTCTGTAGTGTGTGTGTGTGTGTGTGTGTGTGTGCTACAGTGTGCAGACAGTGGTCAGGGAGGCTGCAGACTGGGAAAACACCATCATGTCACATTAAAGGAATATTCCCTCAAAATGAGCATTTGTCAGCCTATATCAGCTACTCTCTCCGTGTTACACTGCATGTTTGAGGAGTTTTTCTTGCAGGCCTTCAGTGAACGAAGAATCCAAAAACTGAGAATATTCTTGATGAATTGAAGTCACAAAACATGTTTGAACAAGAGCAAAACTATATCAAAACATCCATTTACAAGCTGTCCTGAAACCAATCTATGCTCTCCTCAAAGCCAGACTCCATTGACAAAAACAGTAATTTTATGTTGCTGAACACAGGAGCTGCTGGTCTACAGCTGCCACGATTGGTTAGTTTATTGGTGTCATTGTGTGACTTTGCTGTTTTAAAGGGTTAGTTTGGATTCACTAAAGTGACACAAAAACAAAAACTAGTAACTGGTCGTGGCAGTGATAGACCATCTGCTCCCATGTTCAGCGAGGTAAAATTACTGTTTTTGTCAATGGAGTCTGGCTTTGAAGAGAGCATAGATAAGGGTGCTTTAAGACCTAGAGTTTGTTTGCTTTGGTCTGAATCAGGGAGTAATTGGTTACACAGTTGTGTAATTGCCTAGAGTTGGTTCGTGTTCTCACGGCAGCATTTTAAGTGGACCAAAAATCCAGGAAGTAAAGCAAACGTTGAAGAAGAGTACACTTGCAAGATAAATGTGACACTTTCTAATGTCACAATGGAGGGACAACTACGCAGGTTGATTTTAGCGCTGCTCATCGTGGACTATATTGCTGTCATTGTTCATTTTAGTCAAACCATACAGTTTGAAAACGAGGCGCGGCTCCAACTAGAAAACAATGTTTTGATGCATTGGATGTGCTGAATGTGCATATTAAGGCAGTACAGGAGGAGGTGCACATTAATAATCCTCCAGGACTGTAACATGCTCATGTTTAACCCAAACAATGTGTCATGTGACTGCAGTTGCTTCACATCCAGGTCAGAACACCTTCTCACCACAAACAAACCGCACCAGAGTTCATTAGTAACCGGACTGAGACCACCTCTTCAAGAAGGACTGAGTGTGATTGCTGTGCTCACACCTGCCCAAACATACTTAGGGGGCAAACATGTTGCTGTTGTTAAACGCACTCCGCTTTGATGCCAATTCATGGAGAATTTTCTCGATTTTTGGATTCTTCGTTCACCAGAGGCATGTGAGAAAAAAGTTTTCTTAACAAATTCAATGTAACACTGGGTGACTAACTGAGGGTCCAGTGTGTAGAATTTAGGGATATATATTGGCAGAAATGGAATATAATTAAACAGGAATGTTTTGTTGAGTGTATTATTACCTACGAATCGTTGTGTTTTTGTTATCTTAGAAAATATCTCTGCATCAGAAGCAGGCTCTAATCCACGGAGATCACTATAACGCATTGCAATTTTGTTCTACAGTGGCCCGGGACAGACAAACCAAACACTGGCTCGAGACAGGGCCATTTATGTCCTCCCACAGGCCACCATAATTAGCAGCGACCAGCCAAACAGTGTTGGAAAACACTGATTTTTAACATGGAACTGCTTCATTCAGTATTTTTACTGGTTTAAATCACCAGCTCTGTTTGTTTAAAGGATGCAGAGACCTCTGTGGATAGTTTGGCTCCAGGTAAAAACCTCCTGAGCAATGAACACTAAAGGAATTCAATCAGGAGTTCACACTTGGCACGTGGGAGAAGTTTCAGCTGGTTGCAAGCTACAATCCTCACCACTAGATGCCACTGAATCCTCCACACTGCTCCTGTACAAATGGTCATTTCAGGGGGTGAATTACTCCTTCAAGGGCCCCAAAATAACTTCCTGAGAGATAAGCTGTGTAACTCCTCTGTGCATACATACCCCTATTGCTCCGAGACGCAAAGGATGAGTAACAATTACTGACCTGTGTGCTGAGAAGACACAGCAAAAACACAGCAGGGTGGGACAATGCAATTTGCTGTTGCACGCAAAGTTGCAGCCAAGCACACAATTACATTCCCAAAAAGAGCTTACATCAGGCTGCCATCCGGTGTGGCCAGCCCTGGTGCACTGTAAGGATGATGAGATCCTGAGATTAGGGAGCAGAACTTGATTAATTACAGTCATCAAGAGGACAATAAGCCGGACGTGGTAATTAGACCAACAGAGAAAGACAACAGGAGCAGATGAAAAGCCAGTTAGGCGATTGTGTCGAGGACTCCCCCAGTGTAAGCTGCCTTTCTGTCTATTTTGCATTCGCCGGATTGATTCTTTCACCAGCAGATGCTTCACTTTGCTGATCTGTCAAAGCTTTCTGGCCTCGTAGCGGAAGTCCTCCACCTCCCTCCGAATGTTAAAAAATTGCTTTGCAGTGCATTTCTTCTCCTGATGTTTCACAATATCATACACTCTAATGAAAGATGGTGAAGCACTGGAGACCACAGTGATCAATGTAAAGTGGGTATGATGCTGTATTAGCTGTAATAAATCACAAGCAGCAGTTTCACCTTTCGCTTCCTCTCATTAATCCTCATATTTTCCTCTTCACATTTATTTCGTCCTCTCGCTCATTCATACTTCCTGTTACGTCTTAGTTGTCGCACAGCTGCAGTACGCTAATGGTGTACGATGTTAGCACATTAATTATAATCTTGTTTATTGTTGCTGTTGTTATTATTAATAATGCATTCACAGGACAGAATATGCAGCCCAATTTGGGAGGAAAATAAGACACAATAACAAACACTGGTTATATAAATAAAAACAGGAGAGAAATGTTACGGAAATAATAAATTAAGACGTGGTAGAGAAAAGAACGCACATTTAATGAGCATAAACAACTTAATTCAGTGTTTCAATTTGAACTCTGACTTTTGCTCATTATTATTCAAGATGAATTAATTATTAATCTCTGCAGTATACATGCACGTACAGTACTTACCTGTATATTAGATACCTGTACATACTTGTGTGTGTCTACGTTCTTCATTCACTGTATATAATTCTCAGTGTTCACTGTGCATTTCAGTATACTGTTTGCTAAACCTGCACTAATGAACAGGCATTTTCCCAGGTGCTATCATTTTTTGTATTTAGAGTTCAGGCCCCAGTTCGAGTGAAGATTTAGTTCCTTGTCTAATTTTATTTAAGCTTGTCTTATTTGCGCTGTTGGGTCCATGTGTTGTTTGTTTTGTGATTCATGTGGGACTTGGCTGCTAAAACACTGTAATTTCCCCTCAGAGTTAAAAAGGTTCTCTCTACATTTCTATCTATCTTTCTCTCCTTCGAATTCTACCGAGGACCGAGTCCTTCCTTCAGAGAATGTTCAAGGGTGTATGTGTGTATCCTCAGCGAGCATCAAGTACCCACAGATCTTCAGGGCGGGGCTCTTCATTGAAACACATGAACCCTCGTTAGCCTGTTCCAATATGTGGATCCACTTAATACAAGGAAGGAATCTTGCCTAGCCTGTGTACCTGACCTGGAAGGACCCATCTTACCAAGGCAGCGTCCTTAGAGAAGCACCTATTAATTGGGTTCCGCAGAAGCTGCCATGTCGTTTCTACAGTAGCCCAGAAGAGACAAATGGAACACCGGCTATAGATATGGCCATCTGGGTTTTCGCATCGGCCACCGTAGTTCTAATTGCTCAGCACACAGTAGTTTCAGATGGTTGCAATCTGCGACCTCACCACTAGATGCCACTAAATCCTACATACTAGACTTAAAGGGCTGAGTCCTAACTGCAGCGGCCTGGGTTCAAGTGGGGCCTGGGCCCTTTGCTGCATGTCAACCCGTCTCCCTCCTCTGCCTTTGCTGTCTCTCTCTCACAATCAAAATATAGCAGAAATGCAATTAAATTAAACAAAATAAAATACAGCTTAAAAACGAGTCTGGATAAGAAAAGTAGAACACGTGGATTCATTGGACAAAAAGTTAAAAATAAAAAATAAATGGAATATTCTCTAATATACTAATTATTTCATTTTCAAAAGCAGAATATGCAACGTTATGACAAACTGGCCTGTATTCAAGTGGAGTAGCTTTACAATTTACCCTTTACAAACATTTTTAAAAAGCTAAACAAACTCTCAATTGCAGTATTTTTATAAGAGCTCTATGCCAAATTCAGAGCTTATGAGTTGTCTGCACACAGTTCTCATCATTGCAGCTAGCAGCTAACAGTGCTAACCCCACAAACGGCACTAAAACAAGGCCAACGATGCTGACTGAACTCACGGTGTTGACCACCATATGAGTGCTGTGCAGAGCAGTGGCAATGAGCTAGCGTCAGAGATACACACATGCACTAACATGAATGCAAGGCTGGGCCGTCTACCACAACAAAGAACCGAGAAGGTCAGATTACAACACACACACACACAGAGGGAGTGTGTCTTCATTTTCTGCTCAGGTCAGCATCACTCCACGATATTTCTTAGATAGAAAACAGTGGCTTGCAGCTATATTAGTGCTCTCAATGTTGCATAAAGAACCTTCAAGTTATGTTGTAAATCCAAAATGGAAGGACTAAACAGCTTTGACTTATAAAACTTTGTTTTAAGGTGATGCGTAAAGACAAACAGCTCAAAATCCTGAAAGATTGTGAGGCTTCTGAGGTCAAAGTGTGCAGCTAGTTATATTATTATGAGACACTAATCGTCTGTTCTGGCTGCTTTAACTCTGTGTAACAGACACCAAGGACCTGTGGTGTGTGTGTGTGTGTGTGTGTGTGTGTGTGTGTGTGTGTGTGTGTGTGTGTGTGGGACATTCCTAATGCCCTGAGGCCTGAACAGGGATAAAGGCCAAAGACAGATAATGACTGCTGCTGAGGACGTGTTGGGAAACATGGGAGAGGGACAGGAGAAGGTTGAAACTTGCCTCCTGCTGTATCTGTATCTGTATAATTAACAGATGATCATGCACTGTGTGTCATTTAGCGCCTAAATAAAAAGGTCACAGAGGGTTTGACCCTGACCTGAGCATGCTGTCTCACTGCTGACCTCCTGTGGAGACTGTGCAGAACAACAGTTGCTGGTTGGAGGAACTTTACAAACTTCCTGCTGGTCACATGCAGTGAGAGCAGCTTCCCTTTCACACAGTATAGTGTCATGTAGGATAGGAGGAACAACACCGCTGCAGACGCTTGGCTCGTAATAAAGATCCATACACAGAATTTTCACAAAGGACTTAAAATTTATAAATATTCTTTCAATGGAACATTAAATCAGTAGGGATGTTATATAATTCTTCCAAAAAATCCAAGAGATTTTCAGAGAGCATGACAAAGTGACAATAATCTGATACACACGTTGCTTCTCTACTCCAAAAATATCTAGACTTTTTTTTTTTTTTTTACTGTATATCCCCCGTTTTTTTCCAAATATATCAAAATATATGTTGACAATAAGCATCAATACGGACCACACAGAAAGCAGAATCTCACGGGTTGGTCGGGTGCTTTTGTTTTTGAACTCATGGAGCAAACACACTTCCTGTGTGGCATCAGTAAAGGTCACTCAGTGTCTGACCCCCACACCACTGTGGACACCCTATACGTACACACGCTCCTCCCGAGTGCTGGCCCTGCCTGGTTGTCATGGCAACAAAAGATGCAACTGTGTCCATGCAAAGCTGCTAGGAAATTAAGTCACGTAAATAATAACATACAATCTAGTCCATGCTATTCTGCAGGGCTGGCCAGCACTTGGGAGGATGACTCACGGCAGCTTCCCTTTACTGAGCGCTCTCCATCGCCTTTTTTCCAGGAAGCTCCTGCATCACTTTCACGAGCCAAAAGATAAGGATGCAAGGAAAGAGGACAAGGAGAGGAAGCCGCTGAGCAGCTTTGGGATGTGGCCATGAGACTGTTCTGCACACATAGGATTCCTGCCCTCTAGGGGACGAACACCGTCAATGCACATCTGGGAGAAAGGCAACGGTGGCCAGCTGAGTGAGATGGTGGGAGAAGACGTTCAGCAAATCCTCAATTTGACCGACCCATGCATCATATTAAAACTCCTAAATTTCCTCTCAGGCAACTGTAAAACATTGTACCTTTAATGACTCAAATAAGGGACTGTACGGAAATTACTAGAGCAAGGATCTCCACATACATATAAATACTGTCTTTGCACCCTCCCTCTGTGCAATACCCTCCATTTAATATCTAAAAAATAACCCATTTATGGCAAACAAACTAAGGCGCCAACTATTTTGGTGCTGACAGATGTGAGCACTGCAGAATTAATTTTAAAAAATTACGATTGTGGAGTGAGAAAATGTTGAAACACCCTCCACTGCTTTCTCAGCAAATACAGACAACCCTCCCTTAAAGGGCACCTTCAGTATTTTTCAACTTGAACCCTGTTTTCCTACATTTTTCTGTCTAAGTAACAAATTGAAGCAACAATTTTTTAAAATTGTCCAGTACTGAGCAAGAGGGCTGCAGCTCGCTGTGTGAAACAGGCTGCAATGTAACGTCAATGGGCAATTGTGCACCGTCAATTTATGTCCACTTGCAGTGTTTATTTTTGCCACTGACAGGCTCAGACTTTTATTATATGTGTCTGACAACATTATGGGAAGCATCCCTACAGAGATAGACCTTTTTTCAAAGAGTAAGATCCTATTTGTTTAACCAGAAACAGCCCTGAAGGTTCTCTCACCAAACCCACCAGACTCCATTTAAAAAAAACAGTAATTTTTTAATCATGCAACACAATTCATTCAAAGTCGTCAAAAACAATTTTAAGCTCATAATAACCATCTTGGTTTGTTTTTCCAACGTTCCAGCAACCACCAACTCTGGTTTGGTTGAAATAAAACCTCAATTCACCCATTCAGTTGTAAGAATATGCTGCCTTTATCCAAGCTTAAATTACAGGTTATTTAAATGGAGTCTGGTGGGTTTGGTGACAGCGACTTTGGGGCTGTTTCTGGTTAAACAAAAATAATGTATCTTTAACAAAAAGGTCTATCTCTGTAGGGATCATTTCCATAACGTTGTCAGACACTTGAAATAACAATCTGAGTCTGTCAGTTGCAAAAACTAAAAAATACTGGACCGATTTCAAAAACTGTGGAAAATAACAAAACATTGGAAAATAAGGTTAAAGGTTAAAAAATACTGAAGCTACCCTTTTAACAAAAATCACATCTTTTCTCACCACCCCATCCTCAATCATTTTCGTACAGTCCCTAATTCCTTACTGAAAACACTCTGTAATATTGGGCTAAATTTAGAGAAGGGAATCTGGTCTTAGATCAGCGCCTGAGGGAATCTTCTACCTGGAGCCCAGAGGACGTCCCGTCCTGTCTCAGGTGTTCTGTCTCTGTCTCTCCCCTAATAGGACGAATCAATAAAAGCTCAGGTGACCATGTTGCCGCGGCATTCTCCCAAACGTCACACTTAAGGTCAGTCAGGTTAGGCAGGAGAGCTGGAAGCCGTCTCTTCACGCAGGTCAGATCTGGGAATCAAATCTGGCCGCGAGCCACTTCTGCTCTCCCGTCTGCCAGGGTGTGCTTTGGTCTGGTCTCCACCCCCTGACAACAAAATGATATTAACTAAACAACATTTACATCTCTGTCAACAAACCGCCACTCAACCATTTAATTTCTAAACTTATAAGTTACAAATAAACAGAAATTCATTTCTATCCTGGAGCACAAAGAAACAGGATATAGTTAATCAATTAGACACAGTATTTCCAAATAAGTTAAATCGAAATCTTAATATATCGTATTGTTTACTCCATTTAAATATTTTTTTTCTTACTTTAAATATAATTATTACAGATCTTGCAAAAATACTACACTGTGCATTGGCTGTCTGCTTGTTTAAAGAGTGCCCGGTGCTTCCTGGATTCAGATATGTACACTTCATTAGAAATCGCCTGGAAGGGAGTGTCTCATTATCTACAACCTCAGGTCATGTGACGGCATCGAGTGCCTTCATTCTCCTCTTTCTTTCATTTGGTCAAATCTCAATTAACGCTGTGATGACTTTAAACTGATTTGAAATGAAATAAAAATGCATATTCCTTTTCTTGATTTGTTCAAGTTCATTTTTCCAAAAATAGTAAGTCTAAAAATATATTGCATATGCCATCTTAGGAAATCGACATAATAAAATATTCTTAATAAGGAGAAATTGTAAAGTAGGAGAATATATATTACCTCTTTGAAGAATCTGGGCGATAATAGAAATTAAAAACAAAAAAAAAACCAACCCAATCATCAGGATTCGATTTTGTTTTGGGTTCAGAGTTGCTGCTCAAATAGAGTAAAAGTCAAAGATGGCTTCAGGGTGAAAACTTTGATCCAATGTTGAAGAACAGGGCGTTTGCAGTGTAGGAAAGCAATCGGGTACTCTTTATGTTTTTAAAGGTACACACACTCCGACGCTACTCGTTTTCTGAGTGACAGTAAAACACTTGCAGGTTAAAAGGCAATGAAAGAGTGTGGTCTGACATCCACCACCACTCAATTAAGTATCGAACACCCTCCCACGCATTCCCACCCCCCGTCAATCCAAATACACGTCTAACATGGTGCTACGTTTGTCCGCACAGCGCGTCAGGCCTCCGTCCAGATGCCTTTTGCAATCTAAATCACATTAACAGTGTGGATACATACATATATATATATATATATACTGTATATTTATATAAGTATGTCAGAGCTGATTCAGAAATCAAATGGAATGACTCTAGTAATATATATATATACTGTATATATTCCATGGGACTCAACAGGTTGTGCATCGGGTAACATGGCGAACACGCTGGCCGACTCCTCTACAGGTGAAAGGATAGAAATATACAGTTTGCACTGACAAAAAGCAGCCATGACATCCTCACTGTTTCCTTCTCTACAAAACACACACACTCACATAAATGACACACACAGTATGCCCCCCCCCCCCCCAGTAAGATATTAGTAGCTGGAACATAACAAAAAAAAAGGTGAACGCGTTTGTTGTAATTAAGGAATGGATTAGTGCAATATAATAAAGGGAACGAGGGCAGAAGTGCTGACAATGAGGAGGAGTGCGAGGGAGGAGACGAGGGCTTGTGTGACATCCTTTGGTTTATCTTCAGGGGGAGGAGGGAGGAGGAGGAGGGAGGAGGAGGGAGGAGGGAGGAGGGAGGAGGGAAATAACTGGTGTGGATGTAGAATTAGAGCAGGTAGAATGGACATTTCCGCAACGCGAGCAGCTAGAGCACAGCAGGTCAATGACATGAGATGTGCACTGTGTATTTAACGAGCTTAGAGCTGCAACAATGACTCAAGTATTTCATCAGCTGATCGACTGGTAAATAATCTGCAAACTATTTCAATGATTATACGATCATTTCCGTCACTTCTTAAAGGGACAGTTCACCACAAAATGATCTTTTGTATATCAGTCACTCACCCTGTGTTACGTTGAATTCCTGGAGATAACTTTGTTTTCTTCACGTCTCAACGGTGAATGAAGACTCCAAAAAAGAAGAAAATTCTTGATGAATTGAAGCAAATGGGGGCCACATATAATATTCCGTATGTTTTTTACAAACGTTTGGACCACGACCCATCACTTGGGAACCACTGTTTTAAACAGGAAGCCTTTAGCAAAAGTTTCATTAGATTTCTCTTAAAACGATCCTGTCATAATCTATTACTCCTCATTTTAATTAGATTTTTCATGATAGTTAAACATATTTAATAGCATTTAATTTCCTCTCATTAGTTTTCATTTTTAATAATTAGAATACAGAACCTTACAGATTATGCATTTATAACTAGAGAGTAATAACATGAATGGAGACATCGACCATGCAGAGACATTTCAAACAATCAGCTGCCGAAACATTTTGCAATGGTCTGTAGTGACATAGCCGACCAATGTGATGGCTAAAGGCAGCTAGACGACGAGGTTGTGCACAAGATTAAAGAAAGGACTAGACAACAGTGAATTAATGTGCACATGCCACCAAATGGATGAGGGCAGGTTACTTAAAGTTACAGTAGATCAGTGTTCTTACCTGTAAAAATGATGAACGGCCTTCAAAGTTAAAAAATTGTTACAAAAATTGAGTCAGTGATGGAAAATATTTACTTAATGTAACGTCTAGTTTGGGAAGACCTGAACATATGACTTGGATTATACTGCACAAGTTGTGAGAGTTTGTATGTGGATGTTTTGACCCCTGTGACTTCAATTCATCAAGAATTTTCTGTTTTTGGATTCTTCGTTAACCATGAACATGCATGTGATAAAAACAAAGTTTTCTTCACAAATTCAATGCAACACGGACTGAGTAATTTAGGGGGATATACTGGCAGAAACGTGGACCCCTATGACTTCAATTATTAATAATTTTCTCTGTTTTTGGATTCTTCGTTCACCATGAATGCATGTGAGGAACATAATGTTTGCTTCATGAATTAAATAAAACACAGGGTAAGTAACTGACATACAAATGATCATTTTTGGGTGAACTGCCCCTTTAAAGCGAAAAATGTCAAACTTTTCTTGGTCCTCGCTTGTCAAATGTGAGGATTTGATGCTTTTCTCTGTCATAAATGTCAGATATCTTAATATATTTGACTGTTGGACTGCTGGTTGAACAAAACAAGGTACGTTAAGAAGTCATCTTCGGCTGTGGGAAACTATTCTGTGACACATAACTGCCAAAAGTAGTAATTGATGATGAAAACAATCATGCGCTGCAGCCCTAAACCGATGCATTTTGTCCAGTGTTCATGTCGCAGCTGTCAGTCAGTCTTTGTCTTGGGATTACAGTACATCTGTTCTACCACTCCCCAGTTGTATGTGGTGAGACTAGCTGCCTGAAGCTCTACCTGCAAGTCATAAGGCAAGTCACAGGGAACAGGAAAGGTGAAAGAATGAGGGAAAACAAACAGAAAATGACGAACGATGGCCCTCGTCTTAATAACCTTCACAGGGCTCCTCAGTAAGAGCTTTCTCTGTTGGACCGTTAGAAGACCCTCTCTAGAGCTGGGCATCTTCGAGCCAGGACTGTAGCTGAGATGAAAGTTTGAAAATACAGTGGGGCTTTTGTCTAATGTGCGTTTTTACTAATTGAATCAATTTTATTTTTAGTGTCCTGACCCAAAGTAACAGCAGCCCTGCTCTAGAGTCAAGTTTGGTGAGGGGAGGTCTGTCTCACAGACCCCCTTCAGGTACAGTATTTTAGTTTGCGCAGAGCATCACTCGAGATGAAAATGTTTCTGTCAGTGTCAGTGCGCTGTGGCACACAGGACAGAGGACGGGCAAAGGGAGCCACGCTTCCTCTAAAGCTGCTTGTTTGGTTTGATTGCCTGAAAGCCTCCTAAAAAACCATCACACATTTATCCATTTATCCACACTGACAACACTCGCTCTCCCACTCTCGCTTTCACGCGCACAAAACACACACGACTGAGACAAACTCAAATCAGGAGAAATAAGACGACACTCTCCATTAGCTGCTCCTTCACCCCGGCTGGTTGAACACCGTTAACATCGAGCTGACAGTGGAGGCTTGTTCCCCCGGAAGCACCTTAGCGCCGGACCATTCCTGAGCCATTGGCTTACAAATGGAACAAACATGATTGTTGTGCTAAGACGCTCTGGGGGAAACGCGGTCCTGACAGTAGCCCAGTTCAGCCTGGTGTTCAGCATTCCTGGCAGGCGAGGGGAGGGGGGACGCACACAAGCCTCCGTGTCACCTCACACTGTTGTGGAAGCTGAAAAATCCAAGCTGATGAATGAATGCTCCCGTCCTCGCTCTTCCAAACCAGGAAATATTGGTGCTCTGACTGACGTGGATTCATCTGTCGCATTGTGACCCCTCTGTAGTCAACTAAAGGGATCTGTGCTTCATAATGTGTCACTTTTTGCTTCATCTGTCCCTCCTCGAAACCAGCCCATCATCCCCCTTCCCTCTGATCGTGAGCGTCCCCAGCAGAAAAGACAGGGGTGTTCAGTCCTTCAGCAGCCCCCGCCCTGTCCAGGAGGGGGAGCTATGTTATGATTAATTCACGGGAGCCACACCCCTTCTACCCTTTACTGCAGGTTCTTCAGGATGCGTCCGTAACGGAAGTCGTAGACGTGCCGGCAGAGATACACCAGCTCGGGGTCGACGTCTGTGGGCACACAGCGGTGGGAAGGGGGGGCGAAGTCGGGGCGGCAGGGCACCATGCTGGCGCTGCCAGGTGGGGCACCTTCGGCACGCCGCTTCACCAAGGCACAAAATCTAAAAAGAAAAAGAAAATACAGTCAGCACAATTTCAAGATGGACACGCAAGATAAGGGTCACCAATACATATTTGACTAAATGACTCTCCTGAGTTGTCCCTGAGTTATGCTGTTGAATAATGGCCAGAAAAGTGCATTTGCAGAACATTATGATGTCACAGTGACCTTTGACCTTGACCTCACTTCATCTGTGTGAATTTTTTGTCATAAACAACATATGAATTCTGGAGTTACGGCCAAAAACACCAGCAAAGTCTTACCAGTTCATCTTTGATTCAAAATGGATGTTTGTGCTAAATTTGAAGAAATTCCCTCAAGGCATTCTTGAGATGTCACTTTCACATGAATGGGACTGATGCAAGGTCACAGTGACCTTGACCTTTGACCACCAAAATCTAATCACTTGATCTTTCAGCCCAAGTGTTAAGTTTGTGCCAAATTTGAGGAAATTCCCCCGAGGCGTGCTCGAGATATTGTGTTCACGAGAATGAGATGGACACATGGTCCCAGTTACCTTGACCTTTGACCATCACAATCTAACCTGTTCATCATTGAGTCCAACTGGACATTTGTGCCAAATAAAAAACAAATAAATGAATAAAACTCCCTCAAGGCGTTATTGAGATATTGTGTCCATGAGAGTAAGACGAATGCAAGGTCACAGTGACTTTGACCTTTGACCACTAAAATCAGTTTTACCGTTGAACTCAACGAGTAGACGTTTGTGCCAAATTTGAAGAAAGGCATTCTTGAGATATTACATTCACAAAAATGAGACAGACAAGTTGTGCTAAATTCGAGGAAATTCCCTCAAGGCGTTCCTGAGGTATCACATCCACCAGAATGAGACTGATGCAAGGTAACGGTGACATTGACCATCAAATTTTAATCCGTTCATCCTTGAGTCCAAGTGATCGTTTGTGCCAAATTTGAAAATATTCCCTCAAGTCATTCTTGAGATATCACCTTGTATGAGAATGGGAAGGACAGAGGTGGCACTCTCAGTTTGTACTATCCGCAGAGAGATCAGGCACGAGTCAAATATATCTTCCTGCTGCTGCACCTTTATTTGAAAATAATGAGCAACTGAACACGAACAGATATTCGCAAATGATGTTTAGCAAATGTTTGTGGCCCAGTGTTCCCTCGAATTCATTAACAGTTGCAGTGTCACCGATGTGCGATGAGAAAGTCAGAAAAACAGGCTTCCACATTTCGCAGAAACCGAGGTGTTAATTAAAAGGAACATCTCCAAACCCTTTAAAAAGACTTTCTGCTGACGTCTAATGCTGGGGTATATTCCTGTGTGTGTGTGTGTGTGTGTGTGCGTGTACTCACCTACAGTACTGGGCTAGTGGGAGAACGTAGCATCTGTCTTCTATGCAGGCCACACTATTTTCATCCTGATGCCGAGAGGCGAAAATCTCATTCTGAAACCAACAGTGGGTGTACAATGTCACATCAACACAAGTGTGTCCAATAGTGGTGGCTGAGGGCTGAAGAAATGACAACACTTTTCAACTGTGAGCACAGAGGAGGCTGTAGTTGTTCATGTGCAGTAGGACTGTGCCTCTGTGTTTCCATCCCGTGTGCCGCCGCAAACACACTCACACAAAAACACCCTGCTCTCCTCAACACAGGCTGTGAACATCCGTTGTGAATAGAAACATGAGTGGTGTTTCACTTTCTAAGGGTGAAATCGCTGCTCTCCCTTTTTCTTTGTTCGTGCACGACTGAGGTGGCACAGATATCATCATCTAGCTCCAAAGTGGTGCCCAACTTCCAACAGTCTGAGGGCTGCTGAGGTAAGATAATGAGGTCTGCAGGAGCACTGACTGTTTGTCCACCTCCTCCTCGCACACTGTTTTCTACACTCTGTATAATCACTTACTTATTAAGGATGTGTGCAACTCCTTGACTAGTCCTTGACTTAAATGTTGCTACTCGCGCTAGTCGGCACCAGAAATACTAGTCTGTTAAACTTACTATTCAGATATCCAGAGGAAATGGGAGGAGTTATGGCACTGAATAATGGCCAGAAACCGTCACAGAACCCTTTGACCTTAACCTCACTTCATTATTTCAATCTGTTGGATATTTATGTGAAATTTTGTCATAAACAGCAAATGAAGTCTTGAGTTATGGCCGAAAAACCCACCAAAGTCTAATCAGTTAATCCTTGATTCAAAATGGATGTTTGCGCCAAATTTGAAGAAATTCCTTCAAGGCGTTCTTTAGATATCATGTTCACAAGAATGAGACAGACACAAGGTCACAGTTACCTTGACCTTTGACCATCAAATTCTTATCTGTTCACTGCTGAGTTCAAGTGGGCCTTTGTACCAAATGTGAGGAAAGCCCTACTTGAGATATTGCGTTCACAAGAACGAGACAGAGTCTAGGTCACGGTGACCTTTGACCATCAAATTTTAATCAGTTCATCCTCGAGTCTATTTGGATGTTTGTGTCAAATTTGAAAAAAATCCCTCATGATGCTCTTGACGTCTCATGTTCATTTATCTCATTATTTGTTTTTAATAGTGGACACACAGTTTGTCAGTGTGCAAAGCTGTCACTAAATGAAGCCTCACCTCACAGTGTGCGCTGGGATCTCGGCCTCCCTGTGTGTGCTCAGGTCTATAGTACCAGAAAAGACTCATCATCAGCTCTCCTGAGGGAGGAAATTGAGACACACACACATATACACACACACACACACACACACACACACACACACACACACACACACACACACATGGAGAGGTACAGGTAAACAATCTTGGCCATATGTCCCTTCGTCCACCCTCCCTATCAATCCATTATCTCCCCCTTCCTCGCCTCCTTTACCTGTTTTGGGGTCCTCCCACAGCGCTGATATCTTGGCAACATATGGGAGGGATTTCTTCCTGGGGCCCGATCGTAGCAGCACAGTGTCTCTGACGTGTATCACTTCACCGTCCCTCTCCACTCCTTCATAACACTGCCGCAGGGCCGTCTCATCCTCTCCCTGAGACAGACACATGCACGCATACGCACAGCGACAAGGACAGATATAATTCTCATTATAAAGACAAAAAGGAAATCTGTCACACAAGGAGTGTGTGGTCAAAACACAATTATCTTTTCCCCCATGAGCTGTTTTTCTGTTTTTGTTGTTTCTGCGAGGCAGCTGTGTGGATGCTACAGTTTCTACGAGCAGAGCGTTATCAGGTAGTGGAGTACAAGAGGAAAGACGAGAAGCTCTCTGATCTGCTGCTCATCTTCACACACTCAAAAACAACCTACCGCAATGAAGACCTCCCTCTCCGTGGGCATTCCAACAGGCCGCCAGCCGTTGGTGGCACGTCTGCGAGTCACTCTCTTCTGTTTGGTGCCGCTGAGGCTCGGCAGGGCCGACGACTGTTTCTGGGGCAGCCGTGTGCGGCCCATGGACAGGGAGCCGTTGGAGGGCTCGTTGCTCTGCGGGCATTCTGTAGCCAGCTTTAACCTGGCCTGGGGCTGGTCTCGCCCCGACAGGGGGGTCAGCAGGTGGGGTTTGGTCTGGGTGGACGTGGGCACGCTGGATAGAGGGCAACTGGAGATGGGTAGAGACGGGGGAACCAGGAGGGAGGGGCTGTGGTCACCCTGAGGGGAGGAGTAACCCTCTGGAGGAGTAAAGAGGGACAGTAACACTTTTAAATATCACAGCGAGAAAACAAAAAAGACTTCTGAATGACTTCTCTCAGACCCTTAGATTTAAGACCTTTTATAGATAGTTTTTAACCAAATTTAAGACAGATATTTTGGACAGATACATTTTTTCTTATTCTTATATTAAGTGTAAAGGTAAGTATATATGTAGTCCTGTGCAGAGGTAGGTTTTATGTAGGAGTATGGTTAGTGTCGAAAGTGTCACTGTAATGAGACAAATCATCTGTGAAAAGAAATCCTTTTTATAAAGTCCTGTCCTCACCTGCACGCTGTTTTGGCTGGGCTACATGCTCAGGAACGTCCCGAGCACAGTAAAGCAAAGATAATTACACCGTCACACACTTCTAGTGGGTCATACATGATGATTGGGAGATTACTAGTCTATACATTTTTCTTCCTACATAGTATACCTTTAAGCAAAAAATGAGCACTGCACGGTTCTACTGTAAATCAGCTTGAAAACAACCTGCTTCCTTATCTCCATCATCACTCCACCTATATATAACACAACTGTTCCGGAAAATATCACATATGAACCCAGAGCTTCTTATCAAGGAACATCTAAGTCAGAGCCGCCTCAAGGTGTGGACACTTTCAAAGATAAAAACTAAGACAACAGAAACAGAAATGTTCATATTTGTAGGGCCACACAGCTGGCCTGAGGCAGACGTTTAACAACAAAGACTCTTTAGTTCTGGAAGAAATACCTCGATAACACTGAGATGTGTTTCTTTCAATAATAAGAGCTACACAAGGGGGATGATGAGGGAAACAAGGAAGTGTCTTCATCAACCTGCTCCAGATCTTATTGAAACACTCAATGTTTAGACAGTTTCAGTGATAGTTATTGACTAAACTATCGTCGCCCTCCACTCACCTGTTTTGATGCTGTGTGTGCATCCAGTGCATCCTGTGCTGTAAGAACAAGCCCTGCTGGTGACAGGAGGCATCGCTCTATAGGTGTAGCCACCGATCCCGCAGGCGTCACCGTAACAGGGTGAAGCCACCGAGTTGCAGTAGGCGGGGTGGGCCAGCCCTGAGCTGTGAGACACCCGCGGATCCAGCAGCTTGGAGCCAGTCATCCGATTAGGGCATAAACTGGGGGGTGCAAAGTTCAGAGGTCGCGAGGCCAGGCCTGCTGACGTTGTTCCAGTGTGTGTCGGGTGGGCGATGTGAACGTAGTAGCTGGAGAAGCAGTGGTCGGCGGTGCAGAGGCAAGGGTGGGGGCCGAGGGTCAGGGCTGTGTGCGGGTGGGAATGCGTCAGGGAGGGTGAGGTTACGAGGCACTCGCGCTTCACAGGGGTCATGGCTGAGTTGAGTGGCTGATCGTCTGATTCTGCGTAGGGCTGCTGGCCCAGGAAGAAGGCCAAGCGGTGGCAGTATTCCACTGAGCCCTCTGGGGGACAGCAGTAGTATGGGCTCAGTTCGGTCTCCAGCTGCTCCTCCTTCACTTGCTTTAGCGGGTACGCTAGCATGCTGCGCGACTGGTAGCCTGGTTTGGTCAGTCGATGGGTGCAGCTGCCGGTCTCCCACTCCACTTTGGCCTCAAAGTCCGCCTTCTTTCTGCAGGCTGTGCAGCCACTGTGCAGGGGAGGGGTCTTTTTCTTCTGCTTCTGTGAGCGCCCCTTGTCTCTGAGTTTGACTCTAGAGTGCTGTTTTGGGGTTGAGGCAGGAGCCTTGCAGTCTGACGTGACAGTAGCTGTGGGTGCAGCTTTTACTCTCTGCTTACTGGTCGCAGAGGAGCTGGTTAATTTCAGCAGGGCTGCAGCGTTGAGTCCAGCCAGTCTTCTGGGGGCGGGGGCGTCCAGACTCTCATGACTCATCCCCCCGCTCTCTGCTCGGCTGGCTTTGGCCTTCTTGACCTGCTTAGAGCTTTGGCACAGTTCAAGTTTGTGAGACGTGGAGGCTCTGGTGACGTTTCCTCGTGAAGCCTTTAGGCCTCCAGGGATGCCACTCCTGGTTGGATTTGTATCCAGAGATATCCCTCCATTCGTGGTGTCTTCCTGTCTCCTGGCCTGTTTAGCTGCCGCCTGAGGGTCAGTAGCTCTTTCAAGCAGCAGAGTGTTCACCGCCTCGGCATTGAGAGAGGCCAGTCTGCGCTTGCGAGGTTGTAGGACATGAATACACTCGCCACGACTTGGGCTGTTTGACTTTGATTTGGTTTTTGGTAACGACTTCACCTCTTTTCTTTCACTGCTTTTCCCTTTTCTGGGTTTAGGTTTGAGAGTTAAATGTCTGCGTGCTTCCTTTCGCACCTTTTCTTCAGACCTTTCTTGATCACGGATGCTTTCCTCCAAACGGGTGAGCAGGACGTGACAGCTGAGCCCCTCCCCATCTGAACCTCCAGCCCTCCCGCGTAAAGGATACAACTTCCTGTCCCGTTTCTTGTCACGCCTCCGGTCGAGTTTTCTGTGCTGATCCGATTTTTCCGTCCTCCCTCTTTTGTCGTTCACCCTCTTGGCCATGTCTTTCCTTTGTTTGATGACCTCACTTATCTTCTTTGTCCTCCCGAATCGCAGTGAGCGCTCAGGCCAGGCGTCGCCCATAGTGCCACCATGTGGCCAAAGAGGGGAGTTGTCCCACCACTCAGCACTACTGACGCTCTGCCTCAGGGAACCCTTCTGCCTTGCGTGAGTCATCACATGCTTCTCCACGGGGCCTGGAGACAAGAGAAGAACAAGTGGTCAAAACATAACTTTGGTCATAATCGACAGAACAACAACCAGTGATCTAAGACCTTTTTATTGCTGTGTTGTTGCTAGGGCAACAGCTTTGGTCCCTATTTATTCCTGTCAGCTACTGCATTAACAAACACTGCAAGAGGAAACACAAAGGGACCCATTTAGAGTCTTTATGTTGTCAAGTTAGAAAAGGTCTATAGAGCAGTTCAGTTACTTACAAACGAAGCTTTTAAATGGATCAATAGAAAACTGCTTCAGCTGTAAACCTGCTGAACATGTTGTAACATTTTTAAAACTTCAGTGTCTGATAACACACAGAAGATGTTAAAGGGATAGTTCAGATTTTTTTAAGTGGGTTTGTATGAGGTACAGAGATCACACTATAGGTTCACTACAAGTCCCTTCTTTATGTCCCCTTTGCATTTTTACACAGAACCAAGCAACAGCAGCATCATTCTGCTCCAGTGTGTAGTTTTACACAGCACGTTGGCATTGCAGAAGCAATAGAGGCATGACGGATGTAACATAAGCTTAGGCAGCGCTTTACAAACAGTAACAATGGCATAACACGGCAATAAAAATCATTTACCATCCCTGTTATATAATGGCTGATTTCGTTCTCTGCTTAGAGATTTAAG
This sequence comes from Epinephelus awoara, assembly GCA_035609425.1. Lineage (NCBI taxonomy): Eukaryota > Metazoa > Chordata > Actinopteri > Perciformes > Serranidae > Epinephelus > Epinephelus awoara. Next base: position 36,875,140 of record CM069305.1, on the reverse strand, counting down.
AGTCCCTGGACCTCATTACCTCCCAAAGTTGCACACATTTTCAGCCACTGTTCTTCCTCACAGTTGTTAGCTGCTAACTGCTATCAGCAGCTCCTTTTAAATCTCCCGGTGGTGGGTCGCACACATAAGATGTCATCAAAATGTTACATCCCTCCTTTCTGTGGTCTTGTTCTGCTAGGTGTCCCTTTTACACAGACGATTCTGTTATTAAAGGGGGATTTATACTTGTGCAGCAGACCCTACACCCCACCCTACTCACATGGTCTACGCTGTTGTGAGCATTTATACTTGTACGGTGGGGTGTCAGTAGCTATGTTTCCATCCAAAAGTGATTGACAATGGGAAATGAGCATTAAAAGAAATACAAATCCTGTGTGTTTCCATTAAATGTAAGGACTTTGTGAAAACTACGAACTTGCGCGAGTTTTCCGCAGAACCGGAAACAAAACAAGTCTCGCATTCTTCTTCTTCTTCTATGTTTTCTGGGGTTCAATAGACATTTTTTCGAATCAACCAAAACCCGGCTAAAGCGAGCGCATTTTAGTTTGTGTGAATCAGAGGATTTTAATTCGAATTTTGGCGTTTCCTTCATAATTTTCCGATGCTACTTCTAGATGTGCATCTAAACAGGCTGATGGAAACATGGCTACTGTCACTCTGCAGTTACACCTCCAAAACACTAGTCAGCGGTGATGTTTCTGTGAAGTGCTGAGAAGTTTAGTTGATTCAAAACACACATTAAACACACATTAAACGTGGCTTAATAGAGACAGTTTCAAACACAAGTACACAAAGCAGCTTCACTACAACTCGCAGCATTCACAGACAAACACTTGTCTTTATCTGGACACATTTTCCCCACAAATACAACATGCTAACGTTATTAGCACAAGCCTATGGCATTTTACATTGTACAAATTAGCCTAGCAGCTAGCAGACTTTTCCTCTACTCATATAAAGCCAGGGACAACAGCAACATTTAACAAAGGTAACGTTACAGCTCACAAGGTTCACTGACAAAACAACTGTCTTACACTAAACATGTTTTCCAAACAAATACAACACACTAACGTTATTAGCGCCAGCCTATAGCATTTTACATTGTATAAATTAGCCTATCGATGAGCGGGAGTTCCTCTGCTCATATGAAGCCAGGATAAATCACACACAAGACTTAAAATGCTATTTTAGTGGAGGCTTTATTGTCTTCACAATTTATTGTTTCTGATCTGTGAAATTAAAGTAAATAAAAGCTTTGTTTCCACTGAGGGAAATGGTTTCAGCTGACAGAAACAGACATGAGGTCTGTGTCTCTGCAACGTGTAGTTACATTTCTGGGGAGGTGCATATCAAGCTATGGTGTGGGTACAGCATTGTTTCGACGCAGAAGTATAAATTTTGCCCAGCGCTGCTGCTGGCTTAAAGGTGAGACAACTCTAACCCCCCTCTCCACAACTGTGCCTTTTAAAAAGAACATCAAGGTGGAATAAAGGCATGACATTCCCACTTTGAACAGGCAGTGTAAAGGAGTGATTGATTACAGATAAGTACGTCATACAACCTCCTTTTAAAAGATCAGAACTATCCCTTTAAGGCACCACAGTTTTGGCCATTTCAGAGGAGGATCGATGTTCAGGGCAAACACACTGGGAGTGGCAAAAGGTGCATTATGGACCAAGAAGGGACCTTTAACATTACTTCAAACATTTTTTACTGTCATGACTTTAAACTAGATAAATCTAGAGGAGCTTTTGTGCTGTGGAAAGTACTGAGGCAGAAAGAAAATGAAGGAAAGCGAGAGCCAACGAAACATGAGCATAACAACGATATCGACTGCCTTACATAAGCCTTCAGTCTGGATATAAACACAACAACAGCATCTGATTCAATACATAAAGAAGTTTAATGATGGGTAAATTCAGCCGAATGGTTCTTGTGATCAAACTGAATTGATTTAATCATATGGTGAGCTCTCAGCTACTGTACGCCTGTTTGTGATCCTCTCATTATAACGAGGGGGGTTTGTGTGTGTTTTATGTAGCATAGAAGAAACTGATGCACTCTGTCATTCACTCTCTGCCTTATCACCTGGTGTGCACACAGCATGCAAATAACAGCTTGTTAAAGGCAATTGTCTAGTCTGAAATGTTTAGTCTGAGTGGAAAATGTCAAAAGGGCCTCGCTACAATATTAATGAAAATAAGACAAATAAACAAGGCAGCAAAATGCCTATTTAAACCAAGCAATATGTCTGTTCTGCCTGTCTGAAATCAAGGTCTGAATGTTCATGTTACACAGAGGACGGGAATCAGATGCACACATGTATGACACCACATACTGAGAATATTCCCTGAGCTCATTTAGCAATTAAACTCAATTAGCAACAAACAATTATCTTGGGACTATTAGTTGAAAAAAAAAAGAAAAACTCTGGGAGCTCATTGTGAAATTGAAACTTATGCAACCAGTGAATGACTCCCTTTTACAGACATGCCCACTTTATGTTAGTCCCATGCGACCAGAAATGTCATTAGTTGGCAAGATTTCATTGCCCACTTAGTTGCAAAGAGAAAACAACAAACGTGCCTTGTCAAAATAAACCAAAACCTATATGACTGGACCATGTGTGAATTTAATCTGAAAGGACAGACACAGGAAGTGTCCTCATCAGGTTAATTTCCAGGGCTGGTACCTGCGGTTATTCCACAGGCTAGTTAATAACATGTCGGGCAGGAAATCCAAAGTGTGGGATCATTTTGAGAAGGTGAAGGACGAACCCAAGGTGATATGTAAACTCATCTTCATTGGTCGACTACAAACATGACGTATCATGTGAAACATGGAAGTAGCTACATGCCCATTAGCCCACAGCGTCATTAACAGGCGGCTCGCTCAGTGTGTGACGTGCACTTGGAGATAAAATATAGGCCTATATTAATGAAGGTTCATTAGTACGGTTTGTATTTCTCTGTAATGTAGCACAGTGTTAACAATGTTACTGATACTATTCTTTCTCACACCTTCAACTCAAACCACCAAAATATATCATTTAATCATCACATTCATATCAGAAACATGCAGGAGACTCGTCCACTGATGGACCCTGAAGGCCATTATCCTTTTCTCATATTCTGAGCCAAAAACCTTAACTTCAGTGGCACTTTAACTTGTTGTCTTTGATGGTGACGGCAACCAGATGCGCTTCACAAGCGTACACTGTGACCTGTAAATGTTGGCTTGTAATTTAAGCTTTTCATCGACCTTCTCAACAATAAAATGATGAATATATCCCTCCAATGCGTAGTTTAGGCCCTTTTGGTTACTTCTCAATGACATCTGATCGTTATGTCTCCAAAAATCATCAGTTGCCTCCTGTGAAATGTCGTGTACTGTGACACCTGCCATAGCGCCGTCACTGAGTGTTGATAGTTTGTCCGAGTGAGTGGAGGGGGCGGGGCTTAGCCACAGGTCAATTAAAGAGAAACACCCTAAATGTGCAAATAAACTCAAACTTAAAGAAGGGACTTTGTATACTCCCATCACAATGTTCTGAGCCCCTGTACACTCTAAGCTTTCAAAGTTTGAGTAGGCTGTAAACACAATGTCACAGTGTGTATTACATATTTATGACTGAAAAACTCGACAGACATTGCTCCCAGCTTTTAGATGATGTATACCAAGTCCATGTGTCATAGACTGCTGACCTGCTAAAGATCCCTTGTCCCCTCTAAACTGGTCTGTTTTAGGGAGGGGTGGAGCAGAGGAGGTTAAATAATGTCCATATACAGACCATAACTTAACTTATGTGTTTAGGGAAATGTTAACACAGTGTACCTTTATACTGGAGCTCGGGTCATAAAGATTTACTGCCTGCCTAATAAGATGAGTAAACTTGTAACGATGTGCATTTACAAACCGCACACACACACACACACACACACACACACACACACACACACACACACACACACACACACACACACACACACACACACACACAATACTGTCTGCAGCAAAGTGAAAACTCTGCAGCAAATACAATTACACATTTTCCACCATTCAACTTTCTTCTGTAAACTGAATGGAGGTTTTTTTCTCCAATTCACAAGAGCTTCTTCTCCCACCCCATTACGACCCATAATTAGCTATAATCAGTTAATGAAATTCTCCCTTAAAGAGGAACTACACACCAAATTATTTTTATTTTCACTGAGCATGTAATTGCCAAGATTCTTATTAGCATATGATGGTAGTGCTGGTGATTTTTTCTGACAAAATCGTGTCTTAAAAACCTTCAATTTAGTTTGTGTGTGTGTGTGCTGGGGTTTGAGAGTTTGGATCAGCGTTCATTCAACAGTTCCCTAAATAAGCTTTACATCACAGTAACGGCACAGCTGTCAGTCTACCACCAGGACACACAGCCTTATCCCAATAAGCTTTTTAATTCTGCACGGAGCTGCACTTTAAGAATAACAGGCTTCTGTTGAGACTAGCTCGGCTGTGTGAGGCTCTGGTGCTTGATGCAGATTCCTGTGTCGTGTGAACTCACTGAAGAATGGAGATTTTGGCGCGACTGACGACTCATAAACAGTTGAAGACTTTTCAAACATGTTTGATTTTGTCTGACTGTGCTTGTGCAGCACAAAGGCGGTCCAAGAGTGAGAGTGAGCCTGGACGCAGAAAACACAAGTGTAGCTCCAGGGTTAAAACAACTACCTGAACTCACACTTCTTTAAGTATTTATAAGGAATTAACAGCATTTAATATGATTAATTATCATCCACCACAGCAGAAAACACGCTGATTTAAATGTAACAAAAAGTTTTTGTGAGAATGTTAATGAATGACAACACTGTAATGTTTGATCCTTCATCTCTGTGTGTCCCTCCGTCTTTGCCCTGTCATATGATGACTAACTCTAGGCTGTGCTGCTCAGACAAGATGTAATCCGTTTTGCAGTGTGACCTTGCCCGCTGAGACTGAAATTCAACACCAAGAATGGCAAGACTTCAATCCCAAAGTTCAGAGGTGTTTCACTTCATACTGTTCAAAAACTATTCAAATTCTGTCCCAGAATCTGAGACATGAATGATTTAAAGGAACAGTGTGTAAGATACAAGGGATTCAGTGGCATCTAGCAGCGAGGACTGCAGACTGCAACTAGCTGAAACTTCTCCTTGTTAGAATTCCTTCAGTGTTCATTGTTTAGGAGGTTTTAATCGGGAGCAGAATTATCCACAAAGGTCTCCTCCTCTCTCAAACAAACTGACCTGGTGATTTACAGTGCTTTCAGACCTAGAGTGTCTCCTTTGGTCTGAATCAGGGACTCATGTTGTCCCAAAGTTGTATAATTGTCTAGAGTTGGTTCGTGTTCTCACGGCAGCATTTACAAGAGGACCAGATCAAATGCCTTGTGTGAGAAAGCTGCTCTTGATTGGTCAGAATTTGGTAAGAATTAGAATTAGAGTTCGATTGAACTGAACCTTTAACCTGTTTTGTTCGATTTAAACGAACTCAGATCAGTGTGTGTGGTTAGTACCGTTCATTTGGGCAGGTGTGAAAGCTGTCAATCAAATCCTCTTCCAGAAACACTCTGGTGCAGTTTGTTTGTGGTGTGAAAGAAAACAAAGCAACCACAAGAATTTATGGTGTCAGATATTTCATAGATCAATAATAAACCCATCGGTTGATCACGACATATGTCCAGGATCTCATAACTCATCCTGATAAAGGCCATGTATAGCCTGCTAATGCATACATGTAACCATGGTAACACATACACACCTCAGTAAGGGTATTTCTTCTGATTAAAAGGCTGTTAGAACATCCGTAAATGCATCCGACTCCCTGTACTCTGTCGGTTCATTAAGTGCATTAAAAAGTGTGTAACAGTGATCCCACAGTGTTGATCCCTGAATCATTACTGTACAGGACGCCTTCTCTTCATCTTGACTCTGTTTTAGTCATAATTCATAACATGCCATTGATTTGTAGTCTAATAATAGCTGACTAACAATGCTTACAATCAGGAATTTCTTTGTGAGCTCTTTGTGAAAGCAAAGAACATAAATATACACATCAGAAGCATTAAAGAGCTGAATGAACGTCTGTCAGTCATCAGAGCCAGATTTCGCCACGTGGATCCAAATGATGCAGGATGACCGACATCAAAACTGTCCAATCAATGAGTTACCTGTCAGTCAGTAGAACTTCATGTTCGTTTGTAAAAAGTCAGTGTGAACAGGAATCGATTCAAAACTAAAACACATCAATGTATCTTTTTTTCTGGGGTTGCTCCCTAAAAGACGACCAAGAGTTAGTCTACACGAAAGATTTCTTTGGTCGCTTAGTTGAAGAAAAAAACAATACAAAACAAACGTGAAACTCTAACAGTAATAAAATTAATAACAATAATTAAATTAATATTGTACACATGCAGGAGACTAGTCCACTGATGGACCTGAATGACGACTATTGGACTAGGAAAATTCTTAGTCAGGGGCAGCACTAGTTTCTTCCCTCTGGTTTGGACCAAATAAACTGAACTGTGAAAGCACTCTTAAACCAGTAACAAAAAAAATGGAATAAAGCAATTTCACCTTTCTCCAACGCTGCTAATGTGTGCTCAACTATTTTCACTCAGACATTCAAGAGATTTTTACTGGGAGCCACAGTATTGGCAGAGATCTCTGTTCCTCTCCAAACAAACGGACCTGTTGATTTAAACCAGTAAAAGCACCCAATAAAGCAGTTTCATGATGAAAAATCTGTGTTTTTCTGCAGCTTTCGTCTCAGAGGGGCTTAAACAGCTCAATCTAAGATAACAAAAACACAATGATTCATATCTTCAGGAGATGATAAACTAAAGAAAACAGACTTTTTATATTATGTTCCATTTCTGCCAATATATACCTCTTAACCCTTCACACTAAACCTTTACATTCCCCCAATAATCAATATTTGTGTGTCGATCTAGAGCCACACTCACATCTCAACAATAACCCTGACACTGAGCTTTTATCTGGATTTTCTGTTTAAACCACAAAGATAATTTTCCAGCAGCAGCAGCTGTGGGTCACTGCTGAGAAGTGTAGGTGGGGAAACACTGGAGGGAATAACCTGTGAGATATTATCTCATGCGGCAGCGCTCTCCGGCCGAACGGCAATCTGGCTCTTTAAACACAGTTAGGCCCGCTGATCTTCAGGAAGTAATCTCACATTTACGGGAAGATCAATGACCCTGCGCCCCGTCTCTAATTGGTTAGAAAGCAGAGCATCAAACACGGGGCAACAGGATACTTTTTTATGATAAGACCTGCAAGATCTCCCAAAGACTCTGGAGAGGATGTGTGTAAAACAGCAGCCCAGGCAGGTTTAAACTCTAAGTCAACCATATCAGGACAAACTGACTGAGGAAATTCAATAATTATCTAAAGACTCTATTAATCTTTTTGCACACTGGGAAACTGCAGGTATAGCTAAAGCAACCATCAAAACAAACTACAAATGTTTCATGCAATAACCTCCAAATTCAACTACAAGCATAGCACTAGATAGTTCGTTAAAAAATAAATAATATCCAACACAGCAGCAAACAAAGCACCTCACAATGACACAGTCATGCTGGCTTTGTACCAAACAACTTTTGAAGCGATTTCACCGTTCCAGACAAATTTTCAATGTCCGAATAAACTAAAAAAAAGACTTTTTCTAGAGTTTTGAAAGATTCTGTGACTCAGCCCGAGCTGTCTTAAAGGGATAGTGCTGAACGGCGATACACAATATTTATGTCTGTATTCTCTACAAAATGGGCTCCATGTTCAGATGCAAGTCAAAGCCACATTTGAGATGTCACAAGCACTTTTATAAAAAAAAAAAAGACTGATCAATATAAAATGCAAAGACTGGGATTTTCTAGTGCGGGAAAATAATTTAAATCATTGTATTCATTTAGGTTATTAATCACATGCAACATATAGAGCGATGTCACACTGTAGACTAATGAAGAGACAGATCAAACAGAGGAGCAGCTCTGTGTGTTGATGGAGAACTTGTGAGACTTGACCCTGTATCGATATAAACAGTGTTGTCTAAATTTACATCTTGCTTAAAAAAATAACGATATATTGTACATCGTCGTTATACTGAGCAGCCCTACTATGAAATCAATCCTGTTTGAAATATCACATACGTTTTTAGTCTTGGCTCATGCAAATACTGACGTTAAATGACGTGGACATTGTCAACAACCAATAGCTGCACTCCCTCAGCACCAAACAGGAAGCAGCAAACAAGGCAGACAGTAAACATGGAGGGGACTCTGAGGAGGGTGCAGGAACATAACGAGGCTCAGTGCTCCAGTAGGAAAGGAGGAGAAACTGGAGTTGTGGAGAGAACAAGAGTCCACATTTAATTTGATGTGTATCTGATTCACCAACCAGCATTTTTATTAGTGAGAAAACACACAGTCTCCTCACACTGAAACAACACAGCTAACCACGGAGGCTGGCGGTGAGCTGAGGCGACAAAACCCAAAATGTAGATTTTGTACACAAATACAGTTCATCTTCATGGCTTGTATTGATGCTGAATTGACGAGAACACTGTCGACATGTGATGCCTTTTATCTGGTGTTTCTAGAGTTACGTGTTTTTGTGGACACACGAGGAATTGTTAATATGAAAGTTTTAGTTATAGTCTTGCAAATAGTGACTCAGGTCTTTACAAAGTCTTACAATGTGCAACGAAAAACTAACATTGTCTTTACATATGAGAAGTCAAAGTCTTCTCAGTCTTCTAGCGTACACTAGAAGGTGAACAATGAAATCTTGTTACTTGTGAGGACAAAAGTTCAACCCTTAATTATGCATTATATCAGTACAGTGGTGATACCGATTAAAATAAACTCCCGCACATTATAAAGCCATTACTTAAAACACACCAAACATGAAAACTTGAGAATATAACATAAACATACATTTATGACAACAAGCTATACGTCTGCCAGCTTTTAACTAACTCCAAGAGACAAGACCGTGTAACTCCCGCCCTTACAGTGCAACACTGGCTAAGTAGAATTGATTTTAAACTTTTACTAATTTATTTCAAAGCCCTACGTGCCGGTACTCCAACATACATCATAGATTTACTAACGCCCTCTGAGCCTAGCTGCTGCCTGCGCTCCTCAGGTAGGACCCTCCTAACTTCTAACTGCCTCTAACTGTGCATGGGGTACATGCAGCTCTGACACAAGGTATCCTGAGAGGCTGGGCGACCAGCTGTATTTTTACACTTTAAACCACATCTCAAGCCAGAAAAGTGTCTCCTTTGGATAAAGTTGTGTGGTAACGTTAGACCACAACATCAACTCAACGTGAATAAGATTAACAATGATGTCTACATCTGTTCTAAGGTAAGTCAACATTGTGTTTGAGGCAACATATTGTCACTTTGCTGGAAAGAAATATAAAGTTATCTTTAACATCTCTAGCTAACGTTAGCTATGGATCCTCAATAGGTTTAAATACACTGCCTGTGAATTCTTTTAATTTACTTGATATTTCCCTGTACTTAAGGGTCATAAATACTTTGTAGATAAGTGTTTTAAATCATTTATAATGACTAACATATACAGGATTTTTATATGGAGGGTTATCATATATAATATGATGTTACAAATTCAACTTCAATTGAAAAAACTGTTTTTATACTCGAGGGGTGATTCTTTAGTACAGCTGTCACTAACAATTATTTTCACTGTTGAATAATCTGTAAATTATTTCCTTGATTAATGACTGCAGCTCTGTTCCTGAGGCAGCCTTAGTAAGGAGACACATAGAAACATGAGAGGACAAAACATGAATGAAACCAGTGACCTTGTGGTAAAGAACAACACAGTCCACAGCAGTGACAACACACGACCAGCAGCAGCAGTGGCCCAGTAGCAGAGGTGGATTTAGATGGTCAAATGTTCAGTAGTGATAATAAATCAATTTAAAGCCTTAAGGCGCCAGAGAGTGGAGCAACTTCAGCTATTTCTCAACATGTTCAGCAGGTTTAAAAACTATTTATTTATCCCTTAAATTTGTTGGCACTGGAAAAAGTACAACCCAAACCAAGAGAGGGTGATTTGAGGAGGGAAGAAGGGAAGCATTTTGGATCCATGAATTAAAGACACTTGAGTCATTTTCTGTGACATAAATACTAACTTATATCGCCCTCCACAGGTTATTTGGATCCACAGGGAGAGATGAGCTACTCAGGCCTCTGTCACCTCCCCGTCGCTCCCCTGTCCGTCTAAGTGTGCTGTGGTTTATGTTGATGATCCTTTTTATAATTATAATTATATTTAAACTTCTGCAGACGTGATTATTTGTGATTATAACTATGTTTTACTGTTATGGAGCATCCATTAACTGTTTTAAGACCAGTGATGAATGCTAGATATTAACAAAAACGTTCATGAACACTTAAAAATCTGTCCTTATAAAAAAGAAAAACAAGGGACTGTGCGAGATTTAAAATAAACAAGGCCTTCCACAGCGTTATCTATATTTTCTTTGGACCCTCAACCTGAAAAACTGCATTACCCTACACCCATATTAGTGTAGTCAAAACCATTACATCTTTACATATCGATTCAGAATATTTAAGACTGTTTAAATACTCATTTTCAGCTGTATCGATACTCTACTACCAGCTGTGCTTTCATTACTGTTTTATTGTTGTTCACATCAGTCATTCTGCTGTTCTCTGCTGCTAACCAAGAAAAGGAAAGTCATTGTTGTCATGTTATAGCCTTTGTAGATTTATCTTTGGATAAGAAACTCAACTTGCAGGCCCTTGATGTCAATTTTCCCCGTGGTACCAAATATGTATCAGAGATTGATATTTTTTAAAGGTATTGTATCACTGTTAGGAATTCCTACATTGTGACAACACTCAGGTGTAGATTTTGGGGGACGCAGGGGACACATCCCACTAAATATTTACTACATCCAAATTAAAGAGGTTTACACCCTGAACTGACTCAGGAAAGACACTCTGCACTTACTATATCCTGTTAAAACTAAACTCACAACTCAGATTAATTTTCATGTGTCTATTGATCTGAGGATCCTTACGCACTAAAGGAATATGAATGACTTACAGGAATGGACACACACTTTGAGAAAGCCAACAATCTGCTTTTATACATCCGAAAAGAAAACTTAAAAAACAACAACAACAAAAAAAGACGACCTGCATAATACACCTCACCCGCTTCAAATGTTCCTCCTGTCAACTTTCAGGTGGAGCCATCAAAAATAAATAACTTTTTACTTTACAATAATAATGTGTAGTTATCACAGAAACCCACAGCACACCATCTGAGAACCACTGGTGTAGGCCATGTTTGTTTTTACACAGATACACATGTTGATACCAAGTGTATGAGACTGTAACTTATATGATGAGGAAATATAAAACTGGCTTCATTTTAAGGTGTCACAACCCAAAGAAAACATGTATAAACCACTACATTATTCAACCAATCAGCACCACACAGCACACCTCATAGAAAACAATGTAATGTACTCGTCAATGTTCCTCACATGAGGACACAGGGTCTCAGGGGGATATAAGGCGTCAGGCATATAGAAGTGGCTTCACTTTAAGGTGTCACAAACCAATAAATAATATTTATAAACCACTAAATTATCCAACCAATCAGCAGCAACACACCTTATAGAAAACAACTCTTCACAATGTAATGTACTCATCAGCAAATAGTACACCTGTACATTAACGTCTCATCCAACTGATATGATGAGGTGCAGAAATATAAAACTGGCTTCATTTTAAAATGTCACAAACAAACAAAAGAAATGTTTATAAGCCACTAAATTATCCCACCAATCAGCAACACACGGCACACCTCATAGAAGACAAGTCATCCGCCAGTGCTACACCTGTACATTAACACCTCCTCCACTTCACATGGTCCTCCTTTCAACTTTCAGGTGGAGCCATCAAAAATAAATAACCTGCCAAGGTGACCAGTGGGATCAGATACACGCTCTTATTTTACATTTCCCGGACACGAGGCATGTGGAGCTTTATCAAGACACAAGAATCTCCAACATGAGGTCACTGTGTTTGTTTCCTTCAGACTTGCACCGCAGCCTTGAGCTCCAACACCATCCGCTGATGTCGAGGAAGCTCCGCATGCACGCAGCCCATAATGCACACACGGGGTAAAGACATACACACGGATATATATACATACATACATACAGTGGCCGAGCGATACAGTAGGATGGGATACAGTACAGCTTGACGTAGCTGCCCATCTGAAGTAGCCAGGCTCTAAATATGGGCTGGAGAGGGGAGGAGGAGGGGGGGCTACCCGAACACACACACACACACACACACACACACACACACCAAACACACCGAGCAAAATAAAGGGCAGTCACCCCTCCTGATCACATTTTCTAACCGGATACCGTGTTTCCGACACGGTGGCTGTAGTGATCCCGGTCCTGGTGGAGCCCCGGAGGATCTGGCACGTAGCAGCAGCCCCGTGTATCGCTTCTGGTGCACGAAGCGAAAAATGGGTTCTGCGCTCCTCTCTGGACGGCTGGGCAGTCGGAGCAACTTCAAACATTCAAGGCGATATACCAACACGAAATATGCAGCTGGGAACTTACGGCTCGCCGACACGCTTCCCCTGCCAGCCGGGAACCGTCGAACAAATCCGCTCGGTGGAGGTGGAGGCGGAGGAAGCCGCCGGACTGGTGCGATGGCAGAGCTCCGTAACTGGGAGAGCTGGGGAGGAGTGGAGAGAGGACGGTCGGTGGCGCTGCCTGCGAGATGTGTGTGTGCGTGTGTGTGTGTGTGTGTGTGTGTGTGTGTTGCTCTTCCTGGTTGGGCTTCCACCGATTTGCAGAAAACTTAATCTTGAACCAATTGCCACACGGACCAGCCTCGCTTGACACCCCCGTCCTCCAATGACGGACAAACAGCTGTTTATCATGAAGGGGGACGGAAACTAAAATATGTGCGCTGTATCCGCGAGGTAGAACTTGCTTCCACTACATTACAACGCGGCGCTACATCAGCGGGCGATGGATGTTGCTGCCCCCCCACTACGACGACACACAGCCTCACCCTGTCATTTGTCGTGACCAAACCACGACCAGTCAACCACCAGACTGTTAAAACACGTCGAGAGAAATTCATGTGAAGGAGGAAGGCGTTTAAAACCATATCAACAGTGTCCCATGTGGTGCGTGGGAGATATGGTTTTTAAATGCTTCCCATTTAACAAAGTTCTGATGAGTTATGGGATGTAAAGGAGACAAAAACTCACTTTACAGCTGCTCTCGGACTCTCAATGGGCTTTAAAGGGTTAACAAAATAACTTTTCTAAAATACATATATATATCCATGTATATTTATGACACCACAGATACATTGGTATGTGTCATGAATCATATCATCATGTGAGATGGAGGGGATGATGGACAGCACGTCACACAGACGAGACACCTGCCAAGCTGCTGTTTGCAAACCACTGTTTGAGACCAATACACAATAAAACTGGCTTTTTAGCCCTTAAACATGGGTGTTTTGTAGCAATACGTCACCGTATTTCCAGCAGCTTTTTAGCCACTAAATTTTGGTGTTTTGTAGCAACACGTCACTGTATTTCCAGCTGCTTTTTAGCCCCTAAACATGGGTGTTTTGTAGCAACACGTCACCGTATTTCCAGCAGCTGTTTAGCCCCTAAATTTTGGTGTTTTGTAGCAACACATCACTGTATTTCCAGCTGCTTTTTAGCCCCTAAACATGGGTGTTTTGTAGCAACACGTCACCGTATTTCCAGCAGCTGTTTAGCCCCTAAACATGGGTGTTTTGTAGCAACACATCACTGTATTACCAGCAGCTTTTTAGCCCCTAAATTTTGGTGTTTTGTAGCAATACGTCACTGTATTTCCAGCAGCTTTTTAGCCCTTAAACATGGGTGTTTTGTAGCAATACGTCACCGTATTTCCAGCTGCTTTTTAGCCACTAAATTTTGGTGTTTTGTAGCAACACGTCCCTGTATTTCCAGTTGCTTTTTAGCTCCTAAACATGGGTGTTTTGTAGCAACACATCACTGTATTACCAGCAGCTTTTTAGCCACTAAATTTTGGTGTTTTGTAGCAACAGGTCACTGTATTTCCAGCAGCTTTTTAGCCACTAAATTTTGGTGTTTTGTAGCAAAAGGTCACTGTATTTCCAGCTACTTTTTAGCCACTAAATTTTGGTGCTTTGTAGTGACAAGTCACTGAATCTCCAGCAGTTTTTTAGCTACTAAATGTGGGTGTTTTGTAGCGACACATCACTGTTTTTCCAGCAGCTCTTTAGCCACCCAACAGTGGTGTTTTAGCCACCTGTCACTGTATTTCCAGCTGCTTTTTAGCCTCTCAACATGGGTGTTTCTTGAATACCCTGTCACTGGGTTTCCACCGGGGAAAATGCCATAAAAAGCAGTATTTTTTACTTGAGACGTTGCTGATGTTACTGTATTTTTAGCAGCTTTTCAGCCACTAAATTTAGGTGTTAATTAGCAAAACGTCCTGTATTTCCAGCTGCTCTTTAGCCACCCAACAGCAGTGTTTTTAGCCACCTGTCACTGTATTTTTAGCAGCTTTTTAGCTACTAAACGTGAGTGTTTTTAGAGCACTCTGTCACTGGGTTTCCACTGGGGATAGTGCCACAAAAAGCGGTTGTTTTTTACCGAGACGTTGCTGATGTGACTGTATTTCCAGCAGCTTTTTAGCCACTAAACGCTGGTGTTTTGTAGTGACATGTCACTGTATTTCCAGCAGCTTTTTAGCCACTAAACGTGGTTGTTTTTTAGCGACCCATCACTGGGTTTTTACTGGGAATAGCACCGAGACACTGGTACCGAAGCTGCAGACACCTGCAGACCATTGTTCAAAACCAACAAACAATAGAAGTGGGTGTTTTGTAGCGACCCGTCATTCTGTTTCCAACAACTTTTAGCCACTAGACGTGGGTGTTCCTCAGTGACCCATCACTGTATTTACATGAAGAAATGTAACGTTTAAGGTATCTGCTACATAATACTGTACAAATGTAACATATTGATGGTTTGCAAAAACATACATGACTGCAAAATTTTAGTGGATATGTTAAAAGATTATCATTTTAAATCTAAAATGTATGCTGTGACAACTCTGTGACTAATGTGTGGTAAGGTCAGGCACAAAAACCACTTTGTTAGGGTCAGGAAAACATGTTTTGACTTAAATACCAAGTTTGATCGCTACAAATTAAAAAATAACCGGTCCTGTCAACATAAACGCAGCTGGAAATGTGCTGACCTGTAGTTCAAAATACCTGGTTTGTCACCACAAACACAGCTGGAAATGTCCCAACATCTTGTTAAAAAATTCCCAATGTTGTTGCCATAAACAAGACTGGAAATGTCTCAACATCTGGTTAAAAATACACAGCTGGAAATGTGCTGACCTGTGAAAAAATCCTGGTTTGTCACCACAAACACATGATACCCAGTTTTGCCTATTAACACAGCTGGAAATGCCCCAATGTCTCGTTAAAAAGATCCAGTTTTGTTGCTTGGCAGCTGTCTCACCTAGGTGTCACACCATCCACCATCCCCTCCTCCTCCAGCTGAGAGACTCCGCTCATATACATGTAATGAGAGCTACTGTACATCACTTTAAAACATGGTGACATGATACTCATAAAATGTACAAATGTACGTATTTATGGTTTGCATGGGAAGCAAGAATGTGATTGGGTTCGTCCCATTAACACAGCCTAACAGTCCTGTGAATTTCAAGATAACTCCATTGTGCATTGTTTGTTTATGTTGTCTGACTATAACACACACACAATGACTGACTGTGGCAGAGGAAGTATTTAAACTCTTTACATACATAAAAGTAGTAATACCACACTATAAAATACTAAATAATAATAAATGCATTCAAGAATTATCAGCAAAATGTAGCCCTTAAAAAATAAATAATAAATAAATTAAAAGAATTATGCATTAAATTAAACAACTGTAGTTTTGTAGCTGATGGAAGTTGGAACTAATTCTAACTGCCTTCTGTATCTACTGGATGTTTCATCCATAGCAATCATATTTTATACATTCAAGGACTGCAGCAAGGATTTTAGAAATATGGAGATCATGCCCCCATCACCAGCTCTTAAGTCACTTATTCAGTTTACTGTTCATTCATACTTTTTAATATTAATTTCAAAGCTAAAATGATGTTTCACAGCATTAAAATTCTAGTGGCAACACTCTGAATTATGTTAATACATGTTTAGTTAAATCTACCTGGTAAATGCCCACACTGTGTACATGGCACACTGTAGAATGTAAACTCCACCCACCCACAAGCCTCCCAGGGTGAAATACCAAGGACATGACCTCAGTGTCCTCAATTACAGCTACGGCCCTCCATATAATTTGCATGTGTCGTAATCTACAACACAGCCATAGCTGTCACATAAATACAGTTAAGCAATACCAAAAGTACAATATTTCACTCTTAAGTGGAGGTATAGAGAGGCAGAGAATGGAAATACTCAATGTGGAGATTAGTACATCAGTAGAGTACTTAGTTACATTCCACGACTTCATACTGAGCATGGGGACTGATGTAATCAACTGTATGTTATATACTGCCTGCAGGAGATAAAGGCTGAGGGAATCTCTGTGCATCAGCCTCTCGGAGCTCAAACTGACTTTCTCAACAGGCAGAACAACTGAGGTCAGATCTGTAGTGATGCGGGTCTGAAGCACACGATTATACAGCTAGTTTATAAAGGTGAAGCAACAAAAAGCATGTTTTTATTTGTCTTAGAAGAGGCAGGATGCGGCCGTGTAGTGATTCAGACTGCCTGCACTGTAGGTGTCTCCAGCCTGGTCACCAGAAGAAAATGTTGGCGTTGTCCTTTCTGAAAATCACGGATATGTGACGTGTACGTTTCATACGCATCATATCATTGTTTCCAAAGTGACATTGTCGTGATCACATGCAAGCTGATTTTGTCACGAGAAAGTGGAGGGGATGGTGGATGGCATGACACTGCACTTTCAGCCAGAGCAGCCAAAACATGATCTCATAAACATAACCAAGGATTTTTGGGCCTAAACCTTGCATGAACCACAGCGTTGCTGAAATGTAAAGTTCCAGTGTATCCACTACATATTAACATACAAATGTAACATACGCATGGTTTGCAGAAATGTATGATGCCGAAATCTTTCTGTAGGTCCCCCTGAGAGTCTGAGGCCCCTGGCCAGGGACCAGCTATGTCCAGTTGGCAGTCTAGTATTGCTCTGGGGTCTCATTTATAAACATTATGTTCGCACAAAATGAAGCCTGAAAGAGGCGTACGATACTCTATAAAAATCATCTTGATGTGATAAACTTTGAACTGCAAAGATTTTGGAGACGGGAAATTGGCGACGCAGATGGTGAGGTGGAAGCCTGATTGTAGATTTTTTGGCGCTCACCATTTTTGGCTTTTGCCTGTACGTACTGTACTAATAATGATCATTTAAGAAAAAAAGCCTACTCTTTCATCACAATGCCCAGTTTAGGTCACAGAAGCAAGATTATAAGTGAGAGGGGAATTCCTCATCAAAATATGGAAGATTGTCTATAAGAGTGTGTCTTATTCTTTCTAGCTGAAGTGTGTTTGTAAGGTCACTGAGCCACATCTTTGCTGTGTGGACTTCTTTCTTTTCCCAATGCATAGGGAGCAGTTTCTTTGCAATCATGAAACAATAGGATAGGAAACATTGCCAAGTGTGGCTTAACATCATTGACATCATTAAACATTCCCAGAATAATAATAAGTGGTTCTGCTTCTAGTTGAATTTGAGGTATTTTAGATATTAGTTTGAAAGGGTGTATTCTGTGCAACCTATCTTCAACATATGTAATCCAAAAATTAGAATTACTGCCTTGCAGCTGTTTGCCTCGGCTAACCAGCTAAGTTGCACTTACAGTTTAAGTCTATGTCTGTGAAAACATGGATGCTTCACCCACATGTTTCCCCCTGCAGCACATAAGACCTATATAATCAGCACAGTTTCAGCATGGAGTGAAATGTCTCCCGTTCTGTTCCTGAGTTATGACCTTGAATAAAGGCCAGAAAGGTGTTTTTGCAGAACACCATGATGTCACAGTGAAGTTAAACTTTGACCTTTTAGATATAAAATGTCATGAAAATTTACTGACATAGCCAGGACTCTCTAACATTTATTTATCTGCAGGTTACGGTAAGGGAATATAACAGACGGCCTTTAATGTATCCACAGAAAACCAAATGAAGCTCTGGTGAAAGTTCAGTCAGTATGAATTTCCTTTCTCACCCTGCCATTCACTCCTTGCATGCATGCACACTCACAATCTTAACCTGTCATTTTGCGGGTCTGTAAATTGAGTCATCGGCTGTTCTTCAAATGATTCACAATCAACCAATAGCAGAGTGACACACCTTCTCTGTCAGCCTATCATCTCACTGCTCCTCATTTTAAATATGGTTCTTTCTCTGCCGTAGTTCTCTCTTGCTGCAGTCGTGCGCACACTCCACCTCTCCATCACCGCCGAGTCTTTACAGATTCATCAGCCTCATACGCCTCAGCAGCCTCAGAGTCATCAGCCACCACCACCAGTGTCTGTACAATGTCGCAACAAATGATCCTTTCCTCATGAAATGTTAAGTGTTAGCATATCTACTACATAATGACACACAACATATCCACGGTTTGCAGGATTGTACAATGCCAACGTTTATTCTGGTGACTGCGTTAGTGTCTCTAAAGGGTGGACAGGTTCCTCGTGTTGCAACTAGCCCATGCCACATCGCCATGATGTTTACACAGCCTCCTCTTCCTCTGCCAGACGCGCTTCATGTCGCAACATCAGCTGCTGCACCTTATTAAAAAGCTCTGAGCAGAGCTGTGTGCTTCAAAGATCCTGCCTGTTGACAGTGTTTGGCATTGATCTGATAAATGATTGACTTTATGTGTAAATTAAAGGAAATAAATTACTCACTGCTAACATCTGAAACTCGCCAGTTACCAATTTTTTTAATCTTGTCTGTCATTATAGCCACAAATGGCATCACACAACTGGCATGTGAAAATAGCAGGGTGTCGCTTACCCAGCCTTAACATTTATTGCACACAATCTGCCTGCCACCAGTTCGATGGAGAGAAACTCTGCAAAACATCTGAACAAAAACAGATGATCTCCAGTTTACTGAAGGTGTTTTGACCATTTAGAAACTCTCAGTTACCGTACAACATTTAAGGTTCCTAGGTTTTAATTGCATCTGACATGTCAGGAGCATTTCTAAGTGTTTTTTTTTTTCTTGGCCCAGAAAGGCTTCGAGCCACTTTTCTGCTCGGTACTCAAAACCCTTTTAAATGGCAAGAAATGGTGATGAAAGTCAGAAAAGCTGAAAGGGCGGAATTATACAGTTGAATACACTGTTATTACATCAATTCAAACTCTTGAAAAGGTGCCTGTTACAGCCCGAGCCTTTTTGTGCTGTGGGAAAGAGTGTGAAAGAGTGAAAGAGTGATTGTCACATTGTGCCAAATAATCAATACCTTCCCTTTTTAGAGAGGCTGATCCAATCAGGTCTATTGTTACATTAAGAACTAATCACTTGTTGTTTGTCTTAGAAAGATTGAACTTGTTGTAACCTTCACCTGTGGAGGTGATGTTGTGAGAACATCTCTGACACCTGTACACCCAGAGAAATAAACTGGGTGGTATTGATAAGTTATACTTGTGGTTTTGGTTTGTTTTTAAAGATTATTTTCAGGGCTTTTTTCACCTTTAATGACAGGACAGTGTGAGGGGTAAAGGCAGGGGAGACAGATGGGATGACATGCAGCAGAGGGCTGCTGGCTGGAGTTGAACTTGTACAAAGGACACTGCCTTTGCACATGTGCCCGCCCCACCTACTGTGTTACTGGGCGCCCCTGTATTGATCAGCTATACTTAGCTCTATAATCTACCTTATCAGTAAGAAACAAGCTGAACATATAGAACATTTAACTGATATTTCCTTCAGGAGCTGATGGAGACCGAAACAGAGCAAAAATAAAAGTCAGTGTTGGACATTCATCAGGTGGCCGACAGGCACAAGACTCCACATGAATGCAAGTGCAGCGTTTACGTCACATCGTTCAAACTGGAACCACAAGCAACCACATCTGAAGAGCTGTTTATTACGTCTGGGATTTCTGACAGCAATATCTCCAACTACAACACTGTCTGACTCTGGCAAAATGGCTGCAGAGCCTCCATCACCAAAAATGTCCTCCAAACAATGCCACACGTCCGTCACAACACGCACCACAAGATCCATAAACAGTCTCTGCCCCGAAGCCATCACCATACTGAACTCTGAACTGAAGCAAACTCACCAAAAAACATTAGAGTTATTTTTCTTAAGTGCAATAACTTATTTTATGTGCAATAATATGCATGAGCACTTTTTTAAAAATCCATTTTAACTGCAGTGAGTGTATTAAGAGAGAATGCGAGTGGAATGGAGGCATTTACTTATTTATTTATTTTTATTACTACTGCACCTGAATTTCGTTGTATGTAAAAAAAATCTGAACCATGGTGATTAAATCCAAATAAACACAAACAATGTGTGTAAACTAGCAACTGTTTGCTAACACGTCACAACTTTATGAGGTGATACGTGTCATGTTATCATCTTGCTCAGCCTCCGTGGCCTCAGCGGCTAAAAAATAAATACATAAATGCAGCGTTAACCATGACGACTAAATCCAAACCAGCTAATTTTGTTACCTTAACATCACCATATTTCAGCTTTCCTGTAGGTGCCAGTTTATGACATGAATTATTCAATTATTTAAATATAAAACATGAGCTTGGGTTTTGCAGACTGAACAAAAATCAACATTTTGCTGAAGGTTGGTCAGGGGAATTAAAAACTGGAGCACAGCTGAGTAGAGCTTTAATGGTTTACTATCACACATTAAACTTAGAGTAGATAACTTCAATAAAACAAAAGCAAAATGTGACCATATCCTGACAGAAGCACATGACCTTAACGTAGGACTTTCCTTAAACTCAGTGTTAAGGCTTTCTTAAAACATCTTCTCCTCCACGTTTCCTTAAAATGTTCACCTAAGTGTTAAAGGTTTTCTCCCTATCTTGGTGTTATACGTAAGGAATCCCTTAAAGTTAGTTAAACCATTGCACAAAAGACTTAAAGTACCACAAGCCTGAGCGCAAGCGAACGAATGGTTGCCATGGAAACTGTAGTAATTTACCACTGTAAAATGTTTCAATGTAGTAAATGCCTTAATTTTTTTTACTTAATTGAGGAAACCATTTAAGGGATTCTGTGCAACATCCTTAAGTCTTGAGTGTCACCCTTAAGGTGTTTTATGCAACTGGCTCCAGGTTCCTCCACTCCACTGTGCCTGAACAAAAACAACCAATCAGAGGCCGGAGGAGTCTCCAGCGCAGCATCACTCACTGCTCTCGCACACGCTGCACATCCCCCCTCCCCCTGCGCATGCTCTCACTCAGTCAAGCTCAATATCTCCAGCACGTGGCTTCAGGAGAAGCTTTGCAAACACAGCCGCTGAGAAACAACCTGCAGCAGTGACAAAACTGCCCACTGTGTCTTCAGCTACATCAGCGTTCACAGCAAAGACAGAAGAAAACCAACGACTAAAAGCAAACCGAAAGGAAAAAAGAGTTAGTTCTTTAAACACGTCATGTTTTCTGCGCCTTCAAATCCATTGTTGTCAACATGGATGTGTGGAAGACACAATCAAAAGCAAGAGCAACACCGTCACTGCACAGAGGCGTTCCCAAGCACCTATTGTTCAGACTGTGACAGCTGCACCCTCAGATAAACTAAGTTCAACTTCTGGAATGCAGCAACACACACGGCATGTCATGTGACCAGGAACAATCAATCATAGCCGGTGGACATCTTTATTTTCCTACGTAGATATCAGTCTGTGGTAAATATCAAGGAGAAGTTGATCATTTTAAAGCAGGGCTACCCGGAGCTCTACATCTGTCCTGTGGACAGTGTTTTCATACAAACCTAAAAAACAAAACCTGGAAAAACATCAGCTCCAAATTTAAGATTTCTGGTGAGCAGACTATGACACGATGCTGGTTATGGTCGCTTAGCAACGTCAAACACAACCTGTCTCCACGCATCATAAAGTTTGCAAAAAGTAGCACCCACTCATCGTTTTCCAGGCAGTAAACGATGCTCAGCGGATCTGATTACTGATTGGTTATCGCTACACAAATCAGTCGCTGAGGTTCAGATTTGACAGCCCTCGCAAACAAGCGAATGATGAGAAATCTCGCTACTCGCTTTATTTGCACTGCTTAATTGGTGCGCATTTTGCCTCAGGTCCATCGCACCACCTGGCAGGAATTCGCATCTAATCACGTCTTTACATTAATTTACATGTTATTCACACACTCGAATTGTTTAATTTGCAACTGGTGTGAATTTGTTTTATTCGCGTGCCATGTGAACACAACATAAGAGAGCACCTAAGGTAAAAAAATAAATAAAAAACTGTTAGGAGCAGGCAGGAGGACTTTCAAGAGGCTTAAAAGTTTCTTAATGAGAGGAGAAAATTTCAGGAAGACAAAGAGGTACGATGGATGAGAGAGAAATAATAAATATAATATACAGATTATATGCTGCATTAGAGATGCGCTCACATCTCTCACCCAACACATCAACAACATAACGCCAGAAATAAAGTGATCACCACACTAAGACATTTGACAACTCATAATGTGACATTACAGCAGTGATGACTTGGGTCTGTCGCAGCGCACCATCAGCAGAATCATCACACTAACAATAACAGCATTTTTCAAAGTCTCATAATTTGATGCAGTTCATCTCATTTAAACTGCAGGTTCACAAAAGGACAACCAGTCACATCTGTTAAAAGAAAGCATCGCACCTAGCAACAGGGTCCACCACACTTCCTCACTAAGGTAAAAGTTTTTGTCCCTTCCTTGCTCAGATTCGCTCTGAGAAATTTCCTAAAGACTGACAGGGCCGGGACCCAATCAATAACCTACAATAACTGGCTCCTCTCGATGTGGAGGAGCAGCGGCTCTACTCCGAGTCCCTCCCGGATGTCTGAGCTCCTCACCCTATCTCTAAGGCTGAGCCCAGCCACCCTGCGGAGGAAACTCATTTCAGCCGCTTGTACTCGCGATCTCGTTCTTTGGTCACTACCCAGAGGTCATGACCATAGGTGAGGGTTGGAACGTACATCGAGCGGTAAATCGAGAGCTTCGCTTTCTGGCTATTAAGTGAGCAAACTAAATGACTACACTGCAGGAGCTGTTGTAAGATTTTATGTGGTTGTTTTTTAATACTAAACTTAATAACTGTGAATCCTTTGTTGTCAGTGAAAGAAGCAAACTACAACTTTTAACAGCCACTCTTAAAGTCTGCAGGGGTTGACTGTCTCCTGCTGAGAGCACAGACTCTGTGAGGAGGAGTATCACTTCAAAGCCAGAGTTTAAGTTCGCTCATTCAGTGATTCACTTTATCATATTTTCTTACAGTCAGAGACGTTAACTAAGACAAACTGCACTTCAGTACCTGCAGCTGTTTCAGCTGTACTTCAGTTTTATTTTAAGTAGATGTACACTTCTGTGAAAACATTTTGTTTTTTCTTGGTGTTAATTAATTAAAAAGATTTAGGATAATTCACTGCTGTGTTCACAGCCTGGGGACATTTTACCGTGATGCAAGGTCAGTAATTAAATAAACTAGTGATATTTAAGAGTCAAAAGCACTCTTAATTATTTGCTTCAATTTGTTATGACAGGCACTAATTATTAATTCCTGGCTGTTGTTATTGTCTTAGATTCATACTGATGGATCATTAAACATCCTTCAACTGAGAATGTACTGTAAAGGTGGATTTATACTGGGGCGTCAGCTTCAGAGCCTACGCACGTGGCCTACGCCGTTACTACGCCACTAGTTGGTGGTGGAGGTTTCTATGAAGTGCTGTAAAGTTTAGTTGGTTCAAAACACACATTAAACTCACATTAAACACACATTAAACACACATTAAACATGGCTTAATAGAGACTGTTTCCAACACAAGTACACAAATCAGCTTCACTATAACTCGCAGCATTCACAGACAAACACTTGTCTTTTTCTGGACACATTTTCCCCACAAATACAACATGCTAACATTATTAGCACAAGCCTATGGCATTTTACATTGTATAAATTAGCCTAGCAGCTAGCAGAGATTTCCTCTGCTCATATGAAGCCAGGATAAATCACACACAAGACCTTAAGTGCTATTTTTGTGGAGGCTTTATTGTCTTCACAATTTATTGTTTCTGATCTGTGAATTTAAAGGAAATAAAAGCTTTGTTTCCACTGAGGGAAATGGTTTCAGCTTGCTATATTTTTAATCATTTCACTGCTTTATGTTGCTGCAGACAGCGATCTTCTGACAGGGAACTGAAGCCATTATAACGCTCTCTCAGCGATTTAACATCACTGAACACAGGAGCTGCTGGTCTACCACTGCCTCCATCTGTTGCTGGGTTTAAAAGAGTTAATTCAGATTGACCAAAGCCACACAATGACACTAACAAACTAACTGATCGAGGCTGCAGTAGACCAGCAGCTCCTGTGTTTAGCGAGTGTGTCGACTCTCTGATTCGCCTCTCCCTCCAGGAGCCTGGTGGGCGGAGTCAGGTCATCAGGGAGATGCAGCCCACCTGGGCAGGTTGCAGGACTACATGAGCTGGTGGCAGTCGACCAGTCTGTCTCTACTCTGGTTTCCACCCTGTTTGGTTTTGTTATATTTAGTTTATAACTACACTCCTTTCCATTGCAGTTAAGTAAAATAAACTTCTCTTCGGTTGCGACTCATGTGTGGTCTCTGTTCCTGTGTCCAGCCTTGAGCCAGGTTGTGTGTGTGTGTGTGTGTGTGTGTGTGTGTGTGTGTGTGTCCCTTTCTGTCATACTGTGTGCTCTCTCTGAATTTGGACATTTTTGCAGGTCTTTAAACACAGAACTAGTCATAACTTATTTTTTATTTCCTCAGCAGCAGTTTGTGTAGTTTGAC
This sequence comes from Epinephelus awoara, assembly GCA_035609425.1. Lineage (NCBI taxonomy): Eukaryota > Metazoa > Chordata > Actinopteri > Perciformes > Serranidae > Epinephelus > Epinephelus awoara. The sequence continues at coordinate 36,849,933 of CM069305.1, read as the reverse complement.
TCACAGGATGAATAACTGATCAGAGCTGATCAAATCAGATCGCTGGATGAGAGGAGCAGCTGCTATAAAAAGTGTGTATCAGCAAACTTTTCAGACCCAGCACAATGAACGGTTTAGTTTCATTTTCACAGCACCTGACGCTCTGCTGCTCTGTACACAGAGTGCGCTCTGTACTCTGACAGTACTATATTCCAAAGCGCTTCTAATAAACGGTCCAGCCAAAATATATAAAATCAGTATGTGACGGCAGATGTTTATACCATGGCAAGAAAAAAAATGTGGTAAAACACTGACTATAAGTACCCCATACAACCCGACTTCAAAAAACCCAAAATAATAACAATTTTATCACTGCTGATTTATTAAATTAAATAGAATTAAATATCTGACAAAATATATATAAATATACTAGATAAGAAGTGTTTTCAAGGAGCAAAAGCAAAACCAGTGCTTAATAGAGTAACACACTGCACTGTACACTCACTCGTGAATACGACGCTGAGATACTAGAAGTCCTTCACTTGAGTAAAATACTACAGTTAGACTAAAATTAAAACTGAGTTTCACTGACTGAATCTTCACTAAAGAGAAAGAAACAAACAAACACATAAAAAAAGCCTAAAATGTGACTTTCAAACATAAAATCAAATGTCAAAATCAACACACAGGGGACCACATGTGTCAAACATGGACACATTCATACAGGGATCTGAGTGCTGGCTGCCCCGAAGGACTACACACACACACACACACACACACACACACACACACACACACACACACACACACACACACAGTCTCAGTTCCACTTGTGCAGTAACCAACATTCTTCACTCCGTCTACATGTTTCAGACCGAGACATGAGAGCGTCACACTGACTGCAGACAGCATTGAAAATTAATTCAATAATCAGGGCAGAGCGTCTGTGCTTAAAGGGCCACCACGGGTTAATTATGAAATTCAACATATATCACCATGAAAGGACTACGCATATTAGAAGTTCATGTTATTCACAGGGTCAGCTCGGGTTAGATCTTCCTACAGAAATATGTCAGCTGTTAAACACTGACGGGGCAGGAAACAGCCCAGCAGATGTGATTCATGTCAGACCTGGTGTGTGTGTGTAGGTACCGGGCGTCTCCAGGACGATGACAGCGAATGAACATAAACAAGCCTCCTCCAATGAAACCAAGCAACCATGACGCTAATCTCGCTTCTCAACGCACGGCGCTCCCGTATGGAGCCGCTCAGATGACAAGCAGTGTAAACGCACATGGATGCACACAATATTTGATTAGGTGTTAGACTGAAATTAAATTAAAAGTACAGTCGGTCCAACAGATCACATGACTTGCTCAGAGGTGTGCAGTGCATCTGTGTGGCATCACAGGTGAAGGGAAAACGTTGGTTAATGATTAGTAGAGAGCAGCAGCTCAACAGAAGGTTTGATTCAGTACAGTTTGGTTCAAAATCACAACTCGGTGCATCACACCCGACTGCAGTGGTGTTAGAAGAACTCAAAATCTTTACTTAAAGGGACAGTTCACCCCAAAAGCACCTGTAGTGCTATTTATCAGTCGAGATTGTTTGAAATGGAAAAATGGAAAAATGGAAACATTAACGACGTCATCCTCGACTGAGCTGTAGCGTTCGCTTGCTCAGAGGTGCTAGGTGAGCTAGCAGTACGTGAGTACTCTAAACCGATAGATAGCACCTGCCTGGGTCCAGACCTTTGAATCCACTGAGATCCAGCTGACTGAGTCATCTGGCATCACGACATGGAACAGCGGTTTCTCAGTTAAAATAAAAAAACTACTAATATATGCCTCGGGGGGACTCACGCTGCTGTCAAGCTGCTGTCAAGCTGCGCACCAAAACCAATGAGGAGTAAAGACAGTCTTTGTGCTATCGAGGCTGTTCTAAATCAATGCTAATAAATGCTCTTATTAAGTATTTTGTTTTACATCATTCCACTCCATTTTTAAAATCCTGGCAAAACAGGTGTGTTGGCATGAATAAGATAAGATAAGATAAGATAAGATAAGATGAGATAAACGTTATTGTCCCCAACAGGAAATTTGTTTAGGGCACATAGTGCGCCATAGCTGCACTGCATGAACTGATGTTAAATTAATACGTTAGTCTCTTTTGATGCAATGACTAAAGATGAAAATGGAGGGTAACAAGTTGAAAATTCTGTCTGATATCAGGCAAATATCACACTACAAGGAAAACTGTCCCTTTACCAGTACAAAAATGTAAAAAAAAAAAAAAAAATCTCATTACAAGTAAAAGTCCTGTACAGAAGCGTATTGCATTCACTTGACAAATTTAAAAATCTGTTTTATTGAGTAATTTTTTCTGTTTTTCGGAGTATTTTATTTTTTTTCTGTTTTTTGTGGTAATTTTTTCTGGGTTTTTTCTGAGTATTTTTTTTCTGAGTTACGAGAGGAACAGAACAATAGACACTTTCATTCCTTTCTTGAGAGCTCGAAAAATGAAAGCAAACATGACCCGCTTGTTTAGTTTAATCCAATTTTACTTTGTTTAGGGTTTACACTACAGGTGCCTGCGTAAAGTTGACAAACTAATGATAACACCATCTATATGACTTAAAGACAAGAGTATCTCCCAGTGTCTCAAACCCAAAACGATAAGTAAGTAGAACTGGAGAAAAGAATATAAGCGTCTCTTATTTCTCTCTTAACTTGGAAAAAAATACTCAGAAAAACAGAAAAAGAATTACCACCCAAAAAACCCCAGAAAAAATTACCATGAAAAACAAAAAAAATGACTCAAACAGAAAAAATTACTCAGTAAAACAGATTTATTTTTTTTTGTCAAGTGAATGCAATACACTTCCATAGTCCTGCATTTAAAAGTGTAAAATAACTTAAGTATTGTCAGCATATTGTACTTTAAGTATCAAAGTACAAGCACAGAACCCGGAGATGGATATATTACCATATATCACATTATTAAATTGTTAATATTAATGCCTCAGTGCATGAGCAGCATTTTACTGTCATAGCTGCTCGAGGTGGAGCTACTCTAACTATTTTTATGCAGTCAGGTGTTTTACTTCAGTGGGTTGGACTTCTCTGAAGGGTCACAAGATAAATCTGAGGAGCTGTGGGATGATTTAGCGGAAGAAAGCAAATCTGTCGAAAATTTCTTCCTTATTCTTTGGATATTTTTCTCTTATCAGACATGTGTTGTTATTAAACCATCAACCAGAGAGGTTTAGCAAGAAAATGTGTCTTTGGTTGACGTGCTGACGACTCAAGAGACATCTGAAAAATATGAAGTTGATTTTTTTGCAAGAATTTCTGTATTAAATTTCATAAGATTTTTTTAATGTGAAATCTTATTCTGAAAAATAACTTGCAACCACAGCTGTCAGATAAATGTGCTGGATTTAAAAGCACAATATTTCCCTCTGAAACAGGGTATGCGTTGGAGTTAAAGTATAATATAGCATAACAGAAATATTTAAGTAAAGTACAAGTATGTCATAGTTGTAGTTACATTCAGTACTTGACAGATTTGTTTCTGTTGAACGCTGCAGAAAATCAAATTGAGGGCACAGTGTTGTAAATGAGTATCACAGTTTAATGATGATTCAACGTGCTAGAACAAATAAATGAAAATAAGCATTAAATATACCACTAATCCAAAAACTATTCTACTGGCTCGTATGTCATTGATGATCTAAGCATTTGATTTGTATGTTGGCAGAGCTCCATTGATAATTCTCAGTGGACTGCCCTCACAGTAATGGCTCGGTTATTAGTCCTGCATGGCTATTTAATGACGGGTCTAGGTGTGAGTCATTTAAACACTTCTATATTAAGTTTTATGACATTTATGATGGCTTAGTGAGGTGGGGTGCGGTCTGTTGGATCAAAGGAAGAATGTGGTGAGGAGGCGCAGCGTGGTGAGGTATAAGTCTGCTGAAGAAACTGCACAAGATTAATGTTCAACTACAATAAACTAGTGTGTCACAGAGTGGCCTGGCAGGCCGTTTTTTTCATCTACACTGCGAGATAGTCTCAAGGCAGCCCTAAAAAAAGGAGACTTGGCAGAATAAAAAGAAGCAAGTCATTTATGATACTGTGAACAAGAGGGAGAATTAGGCCTGCTAAAGGTGGCTGTTAATAACGATTAAAAATCCATTGAACAAGGAAAGAATAAGGTCTAAATCAGTGAGACACGTCTTTATCTGAGCCACAAATACTGATCAACAAAAAAATGCAACTGGGCGAAGAATCTCTCCTTTGTTATAGTTATTTTCACAGGGGAGACTTTTTACACATGCTTCCATTAACAAAACTGTTTTAAGGTTCGATTTTAGTATTAAAACGTTTGTTTAACCAAAAATAGCCCTTCTTTTTTTAAGGGTCTTTCTGACTGATAGTACGATAGTTTCTGAGACGGTAACGGTATCGTGAAAATGTCATACCATTGCAACCCTATCCTTCACACATGTGAAACACAACAGGACGAAGATGAATGAATGAATGGATAAAATACAATAACAATAATTTAATATTTCAACACTTCAATCCTCTGACTGCATCACATCAGTTGAAATATAAGAGCCGCTTCAGTCAGGTCATTAATAACAGGCAGGTTATCTGTGGAGATGTGTTGTTCAACATTATGAGAACAAGCAAAAAATATTCAATCAAACTACTTTCTGAATTATTTTTAATTTAAAATATATTACCTTAGTGTCCTGAGATGATCATTTTAAACATGCGGCCTGGTTGAATTCTTTGAACAGTGCATGGTTATTACAGGATTTGCTGTTTACAGTCGGGCCATGGATCTTGCATCAACAGATCGGGTTGCAGTACTAATCTGTCATATGTGTGCGTGGCATGGCAGGTGTGCTGCTGCATGTTGCAGTGCCAGGGAGGGTGCCAGACCTGTGCAGGACATTACGCAAAATGTATGCTGCGGCTGTAATTCAGACTTTTTAGAGATTTTAAACTGAAAATATAAAGCCACTGAAAGTCACTAAACTTGAGTAAACAAGTTCAGTTGAATGAATCAACAATCGTTAAGTCACAAAGACAAACACAGAGACATTTTCTCCGCTTGAAGAGTCACTTCTTCATTTGACATGAAGGATTTTCGGCTGCAGCCGCTCCTGTCGGAGCCTCTTTGTACCACAGTTAGTACAAATTTCACATAAAGGCGAAGATTCAGTCCAAAGTCCAAAAACTGAAAAGAAATTTGTGTAGCAGAACGTTCCTGCTTTTCTTCCCTCCTGCCTCATTAATCACCTCAAGACTCTCCCGATTGATATGAAGACAGAGGGGTCGGACTCCAGGTTAGAAACAAATAAACTACCTAACTGTATGTAATGTAGGATACAAGGGTACAATTAAAAGCATTGAAATCAAACTATCACAGTGGTTTACAGACAAAGTCTCCAGATTCCAGTTAGTTTAACATCTGCTCAAACAGGAAACAGTCATCACACAGTCATCCCCTAAAGCCTGATCGACTGTGCAGTTTAAAGGGTGTGTCGATGTGACTAATGGGAGCTACACTTTCTTAAATTGGTCCAGTTCTGACCAAGAGGGCTGCTGCAAAACAGGCTGCAATGTAACCACATAGCACCGTCAATTTAAGTTCACTAAAATGTTTGTTTTTGCCATTGAGATGCTCAAATTATTATTGTACGTGTCTTCAAACATGATGGAAAGGATCCCTGCAGAGACAGACCTTTATGTTACAGAGTTAAATCTCTTTTGTTGAACCAGAAACAGCCCCGAAAACGGTATCTCCAAACCCACCAGACTCCATTTAAATAAATAGTAATTTTAGCTTGGATAGAGGCAGCATGTTCTTACGACTAAATGGGTGAATTGAGGGTTTATTTCAACCACAACACAGTTGGTGATTGTTGGAACATTGGAAAAACAAACTGAGATGATTTCTATTAGTTTAAAACTGTTTTTGTCAACTTTGAATGAATGGTGTTTTACGATGATAAAATAAATGTTTTTTCAAATGGAGTCTGGTGAGTTTGGCGAGAGTGATTTCAGCAGCATATTTTCACATCTAACTGGGTTAAATATAGTTTACCACACCAAACCAGAGTTGGTTATTGTTGGAACAGTGGAGAGACAAACCAAGGCATTTTTTGAGTTTTCCTTTGTGTCTGTCGACCTTGAAAAAAGAATGTTTAACCAGACACAGCCCCAAAATCACGATCAGCAAACCCACCAGAATTAACAGTAATTTCATCACTGTGAAACACACTTCATTTAAAATCATTCATTTTGTTAAGGAGTAAAGTCCTTTTTGTTTAATCAGAAACAGCCCCAGAATCGATGTCAGCAAACCCACCAGGCTCAATAAAAAGAAGTAATTTTAGTGTGTATGGAGCCAACATATTTTCACATTTAACTGAGTGAATTAAGGGTTTATTTCAACCAAACCAGAGTTGGTGATTGTGGGAACAGTAGAGAGACGAGTCAAGACATTTTCTTTCTGTCGACCTTAAATAAGTTTCACTACAAGCAGCCCCAAAGCAGCCAGCAGAGCAGACTGCCATGTGTGTGAAACAAACTTCATTTGACATTAATAGAAACAAAAACAATCTTGTTTTTTCCACTGTTCCAACAATCACCAGCTCTGGTTTGGTTGAACTGAGCCATTTAGTAGATGTGAAAATATGTTGGCTCTCCACACACTAAAATGAAAATGATGTTTATTTAAATTAAGTTTGGCGGGTTTGGTGATTTCTGGGCTGTCTCTGTAGGGATCCTTTCCACAATGTCGTCAGACACTTTAATAACAACCTGAGCCTGTCAGTGGCAAAAATAAGTACTTTTAGAGGACTAAAATTGACAGTGCAAACATGCCTGAGTGGTTTATTTCAACCAAACCAGAGCTGATGAACAGCTGAAGATGTTTTTTGTTAGTTTTATGTTGTTTCTGTTGATTTTAAATGAAATGTGTTTCACCACGATGAAATTATTGTTTATTTAGGTGGAGTCTGCTGGTAGATATTGAGGAGCTGATTCTGGTTACAAAATACCTTCTTCAAGGTCGACAGACACAAAATAAAACTCACAAAAAACCTCTTGGCTCGTCTTTCCGCTGTTCCAACAATCACCAACTCTGCTTTGGTTGAAATTAACCCTTAATTGACACAGTGAGATGTGATGTATGCTGCTTATACAGGCTACAATTACTGTTTATTTAAATGGAGTGATTTCGGGGTTGTTTCTGGTTGAACAAAAAGGATCTTACTCTTTGACAATAATGTCTATCTCTGTAGGGATCCTTTCCATAACGTTGTCAGACACAGAATAATAATCTGAGCCTGTCAGTGGCAAAAACAAACATGTTAGTGGTGCTCTTGGTCAGTACTGGACCAGTTTAAGAAACGGTTGTTCCCATTAGTCACTCTGAGCCAGTCAGGAGATAAACAGCTACTTTTAGTGGACTTAGTGGTGCGAACATTTATTTAAACCAAACCAGTGTTGGTGCTCGTTAGAACAGTGGAAAGATGAACCAAGTTTTATTTTGTTTCCACTGACTTTGAATGAAGAGTGTTTTAAGGTGATGAAATTACTGTTAACTTAAATGGAGTCAGTGGTTTTGGTGATGGTGACACTTCCCATAAGTTGTGAGACATTTAAAATAACAATCTGAACATGTCAGTGCAAAAACAAGCAGCTCTCACTTCACACTGGACCAGTCTAAAACCTGTTGTTCCCATTAGTCACTTAGACACAAAACACTGGTACAAGTTGAAAAATACTGAAACTAAAGTGCTGAAATATTCAAACGTGACTGATTTCATCTGTAAGAGTTTCATTTCAATGTGCCCAAAAACAACTTCTCCCAACAAAGCTGCTGTGCTGCCACTTCTCCTCTCACACATCTCCCAGCAACAGAGCACCCTGAGCTCCTTCACCGACAGCCCCGAGCCTCGGGAGGTTTATCTATGATGTCATAACGGCATCATCCGTTATGAGCTCATTGCCTTTATGACCCAATTGGCAGCCTGTGATGTGGGCTAATTGCCTCGGCATTTGTGACGCCTCTTCGTTTACCTGCGCGGCGCACACACACTGAACGACAGTCAGTCTCCCGTCTCTACACAGCCTCGTCTGTTTGTTTCCACTCAGCCCAAAGTAGCCCGTTAAAGGGCCCAATGTGAGTCACGCGCACGGAGCAAATTACACCCGCAAGAAATGCCACAGGCTGATGTGCCATAAAGTTTGCAGCCCTCTCGTGCGCGCGCAACACATGCACACACATCCAGGTGCGCGTCCAATCCAGCCAATCGTGATATTAGTGAGCTCGCACTGCTGTGTCCCGATAATTGACCTTGTTTCAGTGTATTCAGCACACAAAGCACTATTATGGCTGTGGCATTACACTTTGGCTGCTGCTGGAGGAGGAGGAGGAGGAGGAGGAGGAGGAGGGAGGGCTATGATATGATAACACACATTGCATGGCCAGTCCGACTGAGTACCACTCCCTGGGAATCTCCTTCATCACCATGGCCATTATCTGCCTCTGCAACGTCCTCCAGACATGACTAAAAAGCGTACACAAAAGAGGAGCGCTGGCCGTGCACCCCCTGCTCCGCCTGAATAAAAAAGAAAGGAAGCAATAATGTGGAGCAGCCGCTACTTACCGTACCGTAGCTCTCTCTCTCCGTGTGTGTGTGTGTGTGTGTGTGTGTGTGTGGCGGGCACTATCTCGTCTGGTTTCCACTGGTGCGAGGAGCCAGTCAGGGCACCTTGTTTTCCAAATGACTAGGTAAGGCAAGTCCGACTGGTTAACCGATGCAGCTCAACTAGAGGAAATAAACACCAATGTCGCCGATGTTCCGCCACTCCACTCGAGGGGAACCTCTGTGAAATATCGACGGGAGGAGGAGAGACGGAGCAAACAACTCTCCTCTCCTTCCAGGATGTTTTTAGATCCCATCCACGGCTGCAGAGCCCCCGGAGTGCTGCTGCTGGAGAGTCCGCACACGCGTCGCTTATATCCGTCACTTGGCATTAACAGTGTACGCAGCTTTCAGTTTGCGCACCAGTCTGTTGGTGTGTGTGTGTGTGTGTGTGTGTTGCTGCTGAACAACAACTAGCAGCACAACATGCCTGACTGACACACTGCGGGTGGGCAGGCCCCCTCCTGCTGCACACAGTCTAGAGATCCTCAGCAAAAGTCCGACTGTATCAGAAACATTTTACATAACAACAACAAGAACATCCTACTTCAGTGCTGGAGCATGTGATGGCAACATGGTGAGCCTTTTAAAGGGGTATCCACGCGTAACTGCAGGCAGGGGTTGCCTCCCTGGACCCACCCCCGGCAACTTCTGTTGGAGGGATGTCGCCATGGCGTTAATTGGACGCGGTGATGACTGTCAGGCGGCGTGGAAGCACCTGTGCACGAGCCCGCGTGTCTCAGAGTGGGAGTGGAGCCAGGTGCTGCTGTGGTGCTTTCAGGGGCTCCGTGCCAAAGAGTGTAATTATGGATCCAACCCAAAATATATATTAACAATCATGGGCGGATAATGAGACAACGGGTCCCTGGGTACAGACACCTTAAAGGCCCCACCACCTCCTCTCATCTGCTTTGGATGTGTCTCTGTTTCCCTCTTTGTTACTGACAGCATCACTTCATGGTTTTGTGTCTCTGTGTGGTCATTTTGTGTCTCTTTGTAATTGTTTCGTGTTGCTTTGAGGTAATGTTGTGTCTCTTAGGGGTATAGTTGTGTATCATTGTAGTTCCTTTGTATGTCTTTGTCTGTTTATTTTTTGTCTCTTTTTAGTCATTCAGTGTGTCATTGTAGTAATGTTGTGTGTCCTTCTGGTTGTGTTGTGGTTTTGTAGTCATTTTGTGTGCCTTAGCGGTAATTTTGTGTCTCTTTGTGGCTCTTTTGTATGTCTGTTGTCATTTTTAGTTTCTTAAGGGTCACTTAAGGGTGTATTTGGGTTTTTTTGTGATTTTGTGTCTCTCTGTAGTCATTTTGTGTCTGTTTGTAGTTCCTTTGCATGTCTTTGTTGTAGTTTTGTGTTTCTTAAAGGTCAATTTGTGTCTCTTTCAGGTATATTTGTGTCTTTTTTTGTTTATTTTGTGTCTCTTTGTAGTAATTTTGTGTGTCCTTGTGGTTGATTTGTGTTTTTTGTAGTCGATATGTCCCTTTGAGATAGTTTTGTGTCTCTTATGGGTGTAGTTGTGTCTTTCTTTTTTCTCGTTTTGTGTCTCTGTGGTTCTCTTGAATGTCTTTGTTGTCTTTTTGTGTTTCTCAAAGGTTGCTTTCTGTCTATTTGGGGTATATTTGTGTCTTTTTATAGTCGTTTTATGTCTCTTTGAGCTACAGTTGTGCCTTTTTGTTTATTTTGAGTGTCTTGAAATGTCAACTTGTGTCTCTTTGAAGTGTATTTGTGTCTTTATTGGTGATTTTTTTGTCTTTTGTAGTCGTTTTTGTCTCTTTTCTAGATCCTTTGCATGTCCTTGTTGTCATTTTGTGTTTATTTAAAGGTCAATTTGTCTCCCTTTGAGGTATATTTGTGTCTTTTTGGTCATTTTGTGTCTCATAGGCGTTTGTGAGTCTCTTCCTGGTCAGTATGTGTTAGTTTAGGTGACATTTTGCAGGTGAAGGCCAGGCTGGCCTTTTACACTTTGGGCCCCTTAATCGGTGCACGTTAGGCCCATTCAGTAATCCATCCATGGGTCACGCTTATAAAGAGATTTTTCAACTCAATCTGACTTCTTGGTAAATAAATAAATAACTTGTGCTTTTTGCATTAATTTCCAGAACAGCCAAGATTAAAAAATAAATAAATACATAAATGTGTATTTTTACGTTTTCTTTCCACTACTGTGACAGAAGATGTGTTATGGAGGCAAAACAGTGACCAGTGTGGTGTCTCCCCTCAAATCAACAAGAAACAACTGACACACTCCTGGAACCAAAAAGTTTTTCGGTATTGTACAGGTCCTGGAGATAAATGAAGTGCACAGAGGGAGCCAGGACACTGTGATGTCTTCACTGACCTCCATGGAAAATGAACTTCAGTGTTAAGTGGTCAGAGCACAGACTGCAGCTGGTAGATATTCAGTGACCTGCTCCAGGACATTTCAGTATAGATGCTTCCTGATGTTGGAGCTTGAACCCACTTGGTAACAAAGTCGGCCTGTAGCTGTGGGATTATGGTGTTCGAGTGGTGGAAAAGTACAGGAGGAAGACAGGATGCTTTTTCTGTCACACTCCTTCTTGGTTGGATTTCCAAAATCAACCATGCATTTTAGTTTTTGAGTTTCCTCTATAAACTCTCTTTCACACCTTCACACTCAATTAACTCCACAGACAAGTGATTCTGAACAGCTAACAGTTCACTGCAAGTGTCAAACACATTTTAATTTGGTGAACTGCTAATTACATGTAATTCTTCCACAGAGCAATAGAATTCTTAACAGCAGTTTAACAAAGTGATTGCTGAGTGATTCATTCTGATTGTTGCAGCATATTAACATCAGATGAAATTGTGTCCTCTGTCCCAATTTCTCAGGTTTGAGTTCTTTTCCTCTATAGTGCCAACATGGAGTAGACTTTGTGGTGTTGAGTCTCCACAACTGTTGCTATGAAAGATTGCTATGAAATTTGTTACACACAATCATGTCCCCCTCAGGATGAGCTGTAACAACCTTAGAGGGACAGTTCACAGACATATGAATTTTTCCTTCTGTTTATTAGCATGGTTTGTTTTGGTGTGAGTTGCCAAGTGATGCACACTTCCTTTTGCATGGTGATATGGTTGGTGGGTGTAGTTTGGTAGAAAGGAAATAGTTTCTACCAAGAATTATATAAAAAGATTCAGCCCGTTCTCATTCCCAAGTCGTCATTTTTTGCTGTTTCATCAGTGATTTTGGCAACACAGACGCAAGAAGGCACCTTTTGCGGCATCAATTTATAACAGCGTCGGTTTGAAACTACCGCCGGTAACATAACAACAGAAGGAGCTGGAAATTCCCCATAGGGTGGGCAGGAGGGGAGGTGAATGGGTCCAACTAGCCCCACACTTTCATCCAGGAGGCCGCTGTTCCCTTCTTGTATGAATGTTGACCCAAACCATGATGTTTTCTCCAAACCTAACCACATGCTTTTGTTGCACAAGAAAATAAACGTAAATACGAGGTGTTTTACTGCCTTACCTTTATTTTGAAAAAGACTGTATGCATCTAATTAGCTGAAACTGTACACGTCCTCTGAAATCAGAAGTATATTTTGAAAAGACACAAGCATGTAACAAGCGTAAATTGACACCGTATCCGGGATGGTCGACAACAGATGCAGGAGGATACCTAGCATGTCATATGTACAGTGACAAAACAGTGATATTTAATGAGTTGGAATGAGAACGCATTGAAAGATTGATACTATTAGCATGTCTGTGTGCTGAATATGTAGCTACAACCAGCAGTCAGTTAGCTTAGCTTAGCACAGAGACTGAAAACAGGGGGAAACAGCTAGCCCCATCTGCCTACCAACACCTCTAAAGTTTGCTAATGAACACTTTATATCTTAAATTTAGGGTGTACTGTCCCTTTAAAAGTTTACTCTAGCTGCAACATCAAATCAAAACTGTCATTTGCCCTGCACTTTGGTGACGAGCAAGCAGCAACGTCCAGGGATGAAAAATGAAGCCAAAAACTGCAGTACTTTGAACGGCCACTTGAGGCTGGCTCCAGAACAGAGTAAATCCCCATAGACCCCCGTGTAAAAATGTCTTTGGTCTCAAAAGCTAATTTCCCTATTCGTGACAGCTGTTTGGGGGTGAATTCATTTATAGGGCAGGTCCCTCTGAGTGACAGGTGTCTGCAGATAGTGTCCTTCACTTCTCAGTCAGATCCATCCCTTGTTCCTCCACAGCTCCACCCTCTCGTCCAAATATGGTCACTTCTGGCTCAAAACATTATGATAGCAACAGCCAAACTCAAGGCTTCAAAACAGGAGTCCACAAACCAGTGGGTGACATTATTATTATTATTATTATACAATGAATAGGATGATACCTACTGAATTTGGTGATCCTCTGGTTTTTCTTATAGCGTCACCATGAGGATGACATTTGTAATTTTGAGCCTCAACAACTGTTGATTGGATTGCCACAACATTTTGACCACACAATCAAGTTTCCCTCAGGATGGATTTTAGCAACTATTATTTTTTATGTCCCTGCAACATCACTACTACTATATTTCATATTCTATGCTTTGGTTTATGACCAAATACCTGCAGAACTAATTTGCAAATGTTAGCCTGCTAACATGCTAAACTAGAATGGTGAACATGGTAATCATTATACCTGCCAAACATTAGCATGTTAGCATCTGGCTCAAAGCACTGCTGTGACTGTAAGTACAGCTTCACAAAGCCGTTAGCGTGTCTGCAGAGTTGTTTATGTGCTAACCCCTGAAATAATGTTTTTGTGGTGCCAACCCAAAGCAAAAAAATCTATGTCGTTTCCATCTAATTAGGGGGGTTATGGTTGGGGTTTTCCACAAAACACAGTCCAGTGAGTGTGCATGCAGAATAAGGAAGACAAAATAAGACTGTGATCTGTGGAAAACCCCGACTAAATCTATCAGGCTGAGACAACAGTGGTTTGTGCGCTGAGTTGAAGTTACAAAAAAAAAGAATGGCTATTAAAAAAAACACAAGCTTGAGGGGAATAAATCACCTATGCAGCACTTAAATGGGATGAAACAATACATGCTGTTCGATCAGGTCTCTGATTGATTACTATAAATGGTAAAAAAGGACAACAACTTCCTAAGCTGTCCAGGCTCATTACGTAACACTTAGTTTACCCATTTACTGCCAGTATACGGCTTATCCTTAATTACACACACACACACACACACACACACACAGTGGGATTCACAATTAAGCTGAATCAGGACGCAGAGCTTGATTGAAGACAACGTTTGCTAACTAGACAACACACTAAAAAAGGAAAAGAGACAAGCTGGAACATGAACTGGTCTGAAGCTTCTGTCCCCTGATGATTTATTCTCTGTTTGTCCACCACACGAGCACACAGACACAGGCTGAGGCACGTAGTCTTTATTATGATATTTCAGTTATATTAAAATTCTTAAAGGGGCAATCATTTCTAGATTGAAGGAATGAAAAAGTTGCTATGTGAAGAGCTAGAGGTGTAATTTCATCTGGAGTACAGCATGACCTCACACACCCTCTCTCTGTGTTGATCTCCAGCCCATTGTTTACAAGTCGGTCCGGCTGCGCGTTCATGTATGTTTAGTGAATCGCCGCCTCCTCCCTCCCTATAAAAGGCTACAGCCAGTCAGGTAAGCTCATGACACTCTTTGTTTTGGTCTACAATTTTGCTTTTTGCCCCTTTAACTACCTACATGTGCGAGGACGTCAGTATTTAGTAGTGGCTCCATTTTTCTCTCATACTTTGTGTTCTGAGTCTCTTATTCTGAAACAGGAAGTTTCTACTGGTACATTGTTTTTAGGGACACGACTGACACTGTGAAGGTTAGGCCTTGGCAATGCTGATTTTCAAAATAAATACTGGTAAGTTACACACATAGGAATAAGAGTGTAAGGTTAATATCACCAGTTCTGATCAGGTTAAACCATTTATATTACGGCTTCGGCAACAAATGTTGTATTCTTCTGCAAATCACAGATATGTTACTTTTGCACATTATTATGCAGTGGATACAATGAAACTTAATGTTTCAACAACACTGTGTGGTTGTGTTTAGGGACAAAAAATACCTGGTTATGGTTTGGGGGGTCATGTTTTGGCTTAAACTACCCAGTTTTGGCGGCACAATCCTGGAAATGCATCAGTGTCTCAGAAAAGACAACCGTTTTTCATGTCACTATCCCGTGGAATTACCCCAGCAGGAAACACTATGATGTCTCAGTCTTTTGTGGCATCATCCTGGCAGGAAACTCAGCGACGTCTGATAAAAGCAATCATTTTCTGTGGCACTTTCTCAGCAGGAAACATAGCGATGTCACTACAAAACACCTAGTTTGGTGCCTAAAAAGTCGCTGGAAATGCATCTGTGACTCGGTAAAATGCCATCCACCATCCCCTCCACACACCAGTGACAAAGTCAGCTCATACTACATCAGTTTAGAAATGTTGGTATGATACATATGAAACGTTCAGACCTAATGTGCCGACATTTCTGCTGGTGACTCATTTATCCATCTTCTTATTACCTGCAGAGGTAAAAAGGGCTCTGACATATCCTCTCAACTTTTTTTCCCACCTGTTATTGATGGGTGGAGGAACATTACTCAAGATAACAGCTTACAAATGGGTAATAGGGGAGATGTTAAAATAGATGTCATTGAGTTGATTTTTTTGGGAAGTCACAGCAGTGTATTGTAAGTCAAAATATAGCACGCCAATTAAAGCATGAAATGACAAAAATAAGGCGGAGAACAAGCGCCAAAGGATGTAAATGAGCTCTTGCAGGAATTGCATTTGGTGATGTCAGCCAGTGGAAAAACATGTCACTGCTTTAAATCAGACACTGCGCTGGTCTCAAGATGAAGCTTTGAAAAGCTCAGAGGTAAAACTTTAATGACTCCCAGCCTTCCATGTTTCCAGCATCCTCTTGTTTCCTCCGTAATGAGCACAGCCAATCACCGATCTGGATTCTTGCCACCTTTGAGAACTCGATAACGAGCGTGTCTGGTCAGTGAAACACACCACAACTTTGCTCCATGCTGGAAAGTCACATCACCCTCTGTGACATATTTTGCGTGATAGCTTATTTCAATAATGGTTGTTTTCTCTGTCCACCTCTTCTCCTTAAGAGTCCTTATTTCTTGCATAGGACTTGTGGGTAATGTGTTTCTCATCTTCGCCATCCTTCAGACCAAGCTCTCCCGAGTCAAGTCCTTCGAGTTGTTTCTCCTAGGACTGGCTGCAGCCAACTTGGAGGGAATTCTCGTCGTGAACGTCTACGATACTATCATCATCCAGATTTCCTCGACCGCCATCAACGCTTGGTTGTGTAGCACACTCAAGTTCCTGACTGTGTTTGGAGAAATCACCAGCATCCTCTTCACTGTCCTCATCAGCATCTTCCGCCAACAGAAGCTGAGAGACGCCAGCAAACGGGTCAACCTCCCAGTCTACCTGGACAGCATCAAGTCGGCCTGGATGGTGAGTGGGGTTTCTGTGACGCTCGCCATCATACTGAGTCTCCCAGTTTTTGCTATGAACTCTCAGGGCTCTACGGGAAACATGACAAGTAACAGTAACGGCTGCCCTCCGGATTTCTTCGCGTGCAGTGGAATTGACTGCCCCCTAATCAACAGAGTTTACAAATACACGTTCATCCTGGTGTGCTACCTGCTGCCTCTGCTCATCGTCACAGTCACCAGCTGCCTCATCATCATGGCGCTGCTGAGCCAGAGGAAGGTGGTGGCGCCGGTGGTAAGCGTGAGCGGAGGGAGTCACTTGGGCAAGAGGAGAAAAGCTTGGAGGCTCCATCAAAGCACAGTAGCCGTGCTGGCAGCTATGGGTTTGTTCCAGATAGACTGGACTCTGTACCTGATCTTCCAGCTGACTGTTAACCCCGCTGAATTTCCTTTATGGGCTGAAACTGAGTTCTTCATCTCGACTTCATACACGTCCATCAGTCCGTACGTGTACGGGATAGGAAACAACCTGTTCTCCCTCAAGAAATTTATAAACAAGTAATTCAAAGCTTTTCTTCTGGCTGAATGTGTTTATGAAATTTTCATGAGCTTGAACTTTAGTTTAGCAGCAGAAACCACATGTGACGATGTCATATTCTTTTTTTCATGCTTGAGATTTGGGCTATTTTGCTTCCCTTACTTGTTTTACTTTAGACTAGTGGAAAGAAAATATCCAAAATACATATTTAAGTGTTTATTTTAGTTCAGATTTCTCTTCTGGAAATGTAAGCAAAAGATAATGTCTTATCTGCATATTTAAACATTAAATTATAATTATTTTTTAATTACCTTTGTTCACGAATGTATTAAATTTCATTATACATATTTTTAAAGGCCATTTTCTCAAAATTATTTTTTTCTCATACTCTGAGTCAACAATCTCCACTTCAGCTGTTTTATTCATAGCTATATTCTGTAGGTTTGTACAGAGAGGATTGTTCATATATAATTCACAGCCTGATTTATAAACATTTAAAGGTGCCGTATGTAAGAATGTGGCCAAAACGGTTACCAGACTCAAATTCAAAATACTGCCGTGAGTCGTGTCCGCCCCCTCCCCTACAGACAGCATGTGAAATGAAAATAAAAACAATGTGACACTGAATACTGACCGGTTAGAAAGGGTATCAGATGATGGACCTCCAATACTTGACAGTGATGGAGCTATCAAGTGCTTTTTCCCTGGTCTCTTCCTCTTACTGGGGGTGGAGGTGCTCGGACCCACGTAGCTAAAGAGATGAGCTCTCAGAGGGTACAACATTTCCTGTTATATCAGTAAAGGTCAAGCTGTATTGTAATTGATGTTAGCTGTTGACTAGGGATGGACATATCGGAGGAAATATGCAGGATATTTGACCTAACTATGCTTCATTTTTGCTTCACCTCTGTAACGTTATGTAGCTTTATAGTAGGGATGTTCAATATTGGCTTTTTTACCGATATCCGATATACCGATATTGTCCAACTCTTAATTTCTGATACCGATATCAACCGATACTGATATATGCGGCATTCCCCCCCCAGAAAAAAAGAAAAAAAAGAAAAACTAAATCATTTTAGGTAACTAACATTACACATATTACAAACAAACAAAGAGATCTCAAAAACTATACACCACATCTCTGATATATTGACATTTTGAGTGAGAGGAGAAGTAGCTGAAGAGTCTGATGTATAATATGTGCATGCTGTGTAAAAGTTGTGTCATTAAAAAAGTAAAAACCAACACCGATAATTTCCGATATTACATTTTAATGCCAATATCGGCCGATAATAATGGTAGGCCGATAATATTGGACATCTCTACTTTATAGCGATATATATGCAAAGACCTAATGAGGACTCAAATTTAGCCAAGTGTCATAAGTTTCGTAATATCGTGCTAATGTTTGCACTGTTACCAAAGCAAACACGCCGTCAGCGGCTGGACAGCGGCACGCTAGAGACTGATTTGTTTGTCCATGGGCAGCTGCCGTGGCAGGGCCGCGTCGCCGCGTCCTTGATCTTCGGTTTCCCAGCGGACCGTTGGAGCAAGTCCGGCCTCTCTGCTGCTAACGCTGCTGCCGGGATACAGCTGAGGAGAAGCCGGCTGCTAACGCTAAGTACCGGGACACTGCTTATGCTGCTTGCCGTGTTGCTAAGGTTTGTTTCTCAAAAAAATCAGTCGGGTCGATGACCCACCTGCACATGGGCTACAACGTATGATCGAAAATGAATAACAGTTGAAAGTATTCGAAATGTCAATCCCCGTCCAGCTATGATGCTAGTTAGCCATTGTAGCTCAGTCATAACTGTACCTGATGCTGAGACTCTACTGACTGCGTGACTGGTAGACGGTGGTCGTCTCCATTACAGCTCACTGACAAAACAACTGTCTTATACTAAACAAGTTTTCTAAACAAATACAACATGCTAACTTTATTAGCGCCAGCCTATGGCATTTTACATTGTATAAATTAGCCTAGCGATGACCGTGGAGTTCCTCTGCTCATATGAAGCCAGGATAAATCACACACAAGACTTAAAATGCTATTTTTGTGGAGGCTTTGTTGTCTTCACAATTTATTGGTTTTTTTTTTAGAAACATCACCTTGCTCCGAGCTCTTTTGTAGCTTTCATCAGTGAGCAACTTCACAGCTTTGTGTTGCAGTTCCAGACCTTCATTTGAATCTGATTTGAACTGTAAAAGTTCCTTTGATACAAGTTTTGTGTTTGCATTTTTCTCTATTCAAAGTTGTTTTCAGTATAAAAAGTGTTTCAATCAGCCTTGTCGCAAGCATCTTTCATGAATGACAAAACCACTGAAGGTCTGTCACTCTTTCGCTGATAAACTACATGTTTTTGTTCCTGGAGATGCTCCCTTACAGCCTGGCACTTGGAGAAGGGAAAGCAAATCTCATGCGCTGCTGTGCAACCCAAAATAAACGCCGCCTTCATTTTCACCATAAATCTCCACATATCAGCTGTATGTGACCATGA
Organism: Epinephelus awoara; assembly: GCA_035609425.1. Classification (NCBI taxonomy): domain Eukaryota; kingdom Metazoa; phylum Chordata; class Actinopteri; order Perciformes; family Serranidae; genus Epinephelus; species Epinephelus awoara. The sequence continues at coordinate 36,830,702 of CM069305.1, read as the reverse complement.
AGGTACGAGCTCCTGCGCACAGACTCTGTATAAACCAGCCTGACCTGTGTTTACAGTACAGTGAACTGAGTCAAGACGCCACTGTGTTCCCCACACTGTCTCACACCAACAGTGATAACTTGACCCAGTCACCTTTGCTCCCCTCTGCTCTCTCACTGGAATGTAAATACAGTTGCTGTGTAAGTGTGGATCAGATGGGCACTGTGTGTGTGGATGTGTGACTAAGGACTTTATTTATATCCCACTCCCTGATGTGAGAAGTTTGTCCTCTTGCCTCAGCTGTTACTGTAACTTTAAGACAACATACAATTAAATATATAAACTGATTTTGTTTTGACGTGAGTCATATTCAGGATAAATCTTTGTAACATCACTGAAAAGACTCACTGGCTCCTGCTGACAGTGACAGTCATTAGACATGAGTCACATATTAGTCATGGCGGCCTGCTGAGTCTGATCCAACCAGTTTAGTTCGATTTATTTAGATCTTGGTGATTTGATGTTGTGTTAGATCTCCTGGTTGGGCGTTTAACATTTTAAGATGTTTGATATAAAAATAACTACAGTCAATGTACACATTTTTTCAGCATCCTACCGCACAGCTAACTTTAACATCAAACTTACAGCCCCAAATTACATCAAAACACTGTCGAGGTGAGCTGCACCTCGCCTGGAACGTGGATGAGATCAGATGCCTGACAATAAGCCGTGGTCAGCAGCCTTCAGTCTGCTAAAACATCACATTGTTGAATCAACATCTAAACCAATCAGCTGTTCGATCAGGTGAGAGCCAGGCGTTTCCCATCGTGCTTCGGGTCGGTGAAAAGCAACTGCAGCACCTGGATATAAAAACTGCAGCCGCCTCGCTCTCAGGAGATTACCTCTGTCCACTTTTGTATGACGTCAGACGAAGTCAGACACAAATCTTACCAGCGTGCATTGTGCGGCAATCACTGGTGATTGAATCTGCGCAGGCCTGGCTCATCTTGAATGAGCCTGATAACACCATGAGGTATGGGCACCGTGAACCCCAACTGACTCAAACAACTTCAAAACTTTAACTTTAGTACAATACAGTTACATAAAAGTTTTGAGTACACCAGACACAAAATAAATGTGTCACATGACCCTTGTCTGACAGGAAGTTTATGTCAGCTTAACATAACTTTTGCTGTTGGAGCAATTCATTCTAACATTAAGTACGCATCTTCCAACTTTTCATTGAAGTATAAAAATATATTGCGGCAAGCTGAGGTTTCTCGACGGATAGAATAAGGCAAAGCAATGAACTCTTAATTCCAACTTTCTGTTGGACACTCTGGGCTTTTCCAAAACACTTTTGTTTGATTTGTGCTGCTGTTATTATGATCAATGAATGAATCAATAAATAAGTAAATAAATAGATAAATAATACATAAAATCTGAGGCCATGCTTCTCTGCCGGAAACTGGTGGATTGCCCCCGCTGGGTTGGGAGTGAATTAAGGCCTCAATCGAAGAGTTCAAGTGTCTCAGGGTCTTGTTCACAAGTGAGGGTAGAATGAAGCGTGAGATGGATCGGCAGTTTGGTGCAGCATCTGGTGCAGGCGCTGTGCCTGGCCGTCGTGGTGAAGAGGGAGCTGAGCTGGAACGCGAAGCTTTCGATTTACTGGTCCATTTACGTCCCAACCTTCACCTATGGTCATGAGCTCTGGGTAGTGACCAAAAGAATGAGGTCGCAGATACAAGCAGCCGAAATGAGTTTCCTTCCCCTTCCTTTGCATCGAAAGGGATCAGTTGAGGTAGCCTGGAAAACCAGACCCAGATCTAGAGAGATTTAGGATCTGGCTATGAGTAATGCAAACGGCCCAACTCGAGGGGCGGCACCAAGCATGCATTTGAAAATATCACTGCACGCAATTGGATAACACTACGACCAATCAGAACAATACACGGGGTGACGTATCCAGAGCTTAGCTACCAGCGGAGCTAACTGGTAGATTAGACTCTTGCCGTATCTGGTCGGCAAAACAGCAAAAACGTCCTTCTTGCAAAGGAAAGATTCGAGCGCCGTCTTCTGTTCCTCTTTTAGAGAAAAAGCCAAGTCTAACTCGTTCATTGTAGCGGCCAAAGCCGTTTCAAACAACTGGTGTTCATCCGTAGCCATCTTGTAATGTTTACTGACTGATTCCGGACTTCGTTGTCGCAGTGCTGTCGTCATCTGTTTAGCTCGCCTCTGGCCCGCCTATATCAGATACACCGATGTGATTGGTGCAGCTTGGCTCCAACAGCATCGGTAATGAGCATCATTACTGATTGCCAGAGTGACTCGCTGAGCAAATTCAAATTGTGCTCTCGCAAGAACTCTGGATTTCCAGGGTACAGCTGAGGTGGTTCAGGCATCTGATCAGGATCCTCCTGGGCGCCTCCTGTTAGAGGTGTTATGTGCACGTCCAACTGGTAGGAGGCTCCAGGGGCAGACCCAGAACACACTGGAGGGACTACACATCTCATCTGGCCTGGGAACACCTTGGGGTCCCTCAAGAGGAGCTGGAAAGTGTTGCTGGAGAGAGGGAGGTCTGGGGTGCTTTGCTTGGTCTGCTGCCCCCATGACCTGGCCCAGATGGAAATGGATGGATAAACGGGAATAAAATATATCCCTAAGATTCACTGGTGACATCTGTCTTTTACAACATTAACTGTCTTAAATGTCTTTTACAACATTAACTGTGACCCATTAGAAGTATTGTGGAATACATAAACATTAATCACTGCTTAGTGGGTAACATGAGTGAATTAGAGCACATCTAAAACTCCATCCATTTAGCCCCAACACCACAATATGTTCAGTGCACAATGATAGTGTTGTTTATTGGCTTTAAACTAATTAGTCAAATTAACTAAAAAATTGTTGACTTAACATGAAAAAAATCAGTCAGGCTCACACGGGAGGAGTCTTTGTGTCAAGTGAAGATAAAGTTTTTATGTCATTTTTGTGTCATGATGGATTGGGGCTCACAGAGAGTGTCTAAACCTTTAAATCGGGCCTTAAATATAATCCTGAGAAAATACAGATCACTCTTAAACCACATATCATGTCCACAGTCTGAACTCAAAAGCAGCCCCTTATTAAGCTTTACCCCGGTGATGATAGCTTAAATATTATGCCTGTTCATGGTAATTTTAAATGTGGTTTGACAGTTGCGACAGAAGCTCACAAAGGCCATACAGAGTCTGTGGACTACTCTTTGTCTGTGCTGCCACTGCCGATTTTACATTAGTGACATCACAATTTGGTAGCTGGCAGCACTCACTGTATTGTTTGTTATGGTAGTTAAATAACAAAGACACACTTATTAAATAGGTCTTACACACTGGACTCTTTATGTGCTCTGCAGATATTTAAAACAGTTTGCAGTGGTGGGGAAACTACTTTACAAGCTGACGATTACTTCACACTGAAAGAAGTTGCACAAAAGCTACCCGAAGGAGAGATCTGGTTTGGTTTACTACAGGTACTCAGGAATGAAATAATAAACTTTATGTATAGACCTTTCAAGACACAATTACAAACTGCTGCACAATAAAACTAAACACAATTAAAACACAAGAAGAGTAAAACAAATAAAATGTCATCTAGTAAAAGATAAAGTAAGGAAGGCCAAACTAAAATCAAGATAATAAATTAACATTAAAATCAATGAGATGGTAATAAAATAGACCGACAGCGCAGATAAAGTCAGGATTTGTTTTCTGATAGAAGTATGTTTTTGGGAGAGACCTAAATGAAGCAAGTGACTCAGACAGCCTAATATCCTCGGGCAGGTCGTTCTAGAGCCTTGAGATCCTGGTGGCCGAAGCTCCGTCCCCTTTGGAGGATCTCAAACTACGCAGAAGTTCATAAGGGACGAAGAGCTTTAAAAGTAATTAATACGATTTTAAAGTCGATCCTAAATAAACAAGGAGCAGATATAAAGCGGCTGAAACTGGTGTGATGTAGTCGTGCTTCTGGTTAAAAGCCTTGAAAGTAACAAAATTAAAGACATTTACAGCGTGAACTGCTGCAGCAAAGGCACAAACTGGTGGTGAAAAATTAAGTGTTTGAGGCTAAAAATTGTCCGCAGAGGAGAAACTTTACGATTCATATATGCCCCCGCCCCAGTGTTGAAACATAAACTTGACTCAGTTTGCCAGGTAACTTCTAAAAACACGGAACAACCTCTCTGAACATTTGTCACCAGGCTAAATAATCAATGTTTATAACTACCTGTGGATAAAAGGGTTCAACTTCAGTGAAGGAGCAATGGTAAACTAAAAATAAAAAATAATTTCTTTCCATTTATAGCCCAAAATTGTTTGTAGTTTCAGTAGGCAACTACTCAAAAAATGCAAAAAAAAAAAATTAACTAGTTACACTTAATTAAATTATAAAATAAATGTCATTATAATCAGTTACAGTTACTGAGAAAATGTGTAACTACGTAACAGTTACTAATCAAAATGTTGGTGATTACAAAGACACCCATTCTCCATTATATTCTGTAAAAAGAGTAAAACATAATTAATAACAAAATAAAACATTCAGTGTGTTGCCTGGCATGTTGTCGTTTTGGTACAGCCTGTTTGCAGACACTTTACAGCTTTGTTGCTCACTTTAAAGCACTTTTTAAAAATACTCAAGAATGTAATCAAATGTAAAAAGTTACATGACTTAGATGTAGTAATCAAAATAGTTACATCACTTTTTATATTTCTAACAGAGAAACTCTATTACATTTAAAAAGTAACCCCCCAACATTGTCTATATATATAAATACATAAAGGTCAGGATTAATACAGCATCACAAGATGAGAGCAAAAGCCCAAAGTGTGCTTTTTATACAGCGATGATTATTTTAAAAGTCAATATGGTCTAATAAAAAAATACCTGACTTTATTTTGATTTTTAGACTTTCACAAAATAACGTTAAGTCAAGCCTAGTTTTAGAATTTCTTCTATCTGTTCATCAAACATTTCAAATCTAATATTCAAGTTGAACAGTAACTGCATGGATATTTTTATTTTTATTAATTCAATTTATGTTTTATTTTATGTCTGTCGCCCTTTTCAGAAGGTTTATTGCTTCTCCATTCACAGTGTCTTGTTCCACTGTGCCCTATTTTGTTGTATATTGCTGTAAATATTGTAAATAAATAAATAATCCTACATTAATGATTAATACAAAATAAAAATGTCCCTTTATCAGTAGACATATTTCCTATTACTGGAGAAATTGGGAAAATAACAGATTTATTGTGCATTTATCTCAATATGAAACATGTAACTGTATGTGCAGCCTTATCACTCACTACCAATTATCCTAAATATATTTTATCTGTAATTTATCTTGGCACACCTGCAGACTTCTAGGACTCACTGCACATGGTGACAGACTGCAGCACATCGCCACGAGACCCCCACGTGCAGCACAAAGATGGGTTCATGGAGCTTCTTTCCCACTTCCTCGTCCTGGTTAAACTCCGCCCTGCTGCTGTGATCACACATTAGTCCTCACGCTGCCATAATCCCATGTTTATATGTGTGCAGGCTGAATTATAAACCGATAGTGTGGCGTGTAATCTTTGAAGGGAAGTCGTGCCATTTGTTGTGTTTCATTATTACACAACAAATAAACACAAACAGCTTAGATGGTGATACTTCACTCAGTCAGCTGCAACTGTGTTTGGAGTTAAGCACAAGCAAACAAAGGCTAATAGTTGTGATGCATGCACGATATATTTGTGCATTTATTTATTTATTTTTTTAAAGATGTTTTTACTTGGAGCAGGGAGCCATTGAGGCAGCCCAACCCCCTCCTGCCCTCGCCATTGACTCAGAGCAGAGGTGGACATGGGAGCCGTCTCCCGTCTGCTGCATTTGTTGTTTTACTTCACAATAAATATAAATTATTAATGCATTAAAGTCGACTTTAAATGCTGGCTGCATAGTGGCCATATTTGTTTGGCTTATTCTGCGGCCAGCAGCAGGTTTTGGTGGCCGGATGTTGAATATCTCACACGTTTATAGGTGATCGTCATTTATTTTGAAAAGTTGAGTAAAGAAAGACCACAAAATTAAAAAAAATAAAGATTATACAGCGTTGGTTTGCGCTGGGTTATTTATTAGCAGTGCAAGCAATTAATGAGATTAATTTGCACATTATTATATTTCATGTTGGCCGCCATTTTCTTGGAGAAACAAAGCCAGTCGATGTTGTTTTGCAGCGTCTTTCTGCACAAATATGAGGTGATAGGTTCAGACTGCGCAGGTACATGTTGACAGTGTCGCGAGGAGTGTAAACAAGTACACATGTTTTGTTCCGTGCTGTAAAATAAGTTTTTATTTATTTATTTATTTTTCCTCGGGGTGTGTTTGGGTCAAATCCCCACAGCACTGACACCATGATGAAACAACTGGCCGGTAAAGTCCTGCAGGGAGCGTGCGCATTGGCTCCTGGAGCTCGACCGCCATGGTGTTACGTCACAGCCCGAGAGCACGGATGTGTGTGTGTGTGTGTGTGTGTGTGAGCGCGAGGGGCAGAGAGGAGAGTGTGTGTGTGTTTATATGTGTGTGTGTGAGGGTGAGAATGTGAAAGCGGTGGAGAAAAGGTGGAAGAAGTGCAGGGAAGGAGGACAAAGTGTCGGGTACGTGCTCTCACGTTTGGAGTAACACGTCCGAAACATCCTCGTACAAAGTTGCTGAGAGTTGACCGGCGCGCATTGAGCTCGAGGTGGGAACAAGCGTTAAAAGGAGAGAGAGGAGGGATGGTGGTGCTGCTGGTGCTGCTGCTGGTGGTGCTGGTGGTGCTGCTGGTGGAGGACTCCCGCTTCTCTCGCGCTGGCGGCCCGGGAATCACGCGCCATTGAAGGGGGGTGATGTTGTGCATGCGCTTTGGCTTCCCTGCCGTGCACGCTCGGGTCGGTCGATGCGAGCACACTGGCGTGGCTCTCGGCCTCCATTTGCCACTGTGTGTTTATGTTCGAGGGATTCGTCGAGGCCGCTTCTTTTAACGGCGGCGACGACGCGCAACAGTTGGAGTTTCCGCCGTGAACGCGGTCACCGCGGGGCCACGAGGGATTTAACCGACGTGGAGGAGGTGAGGCGACAGTGAAACCTGCAACTTTTCCAACTCTGCGAGTGGAGGAGCGCGGCGGCCTTCCTCCCCGCGGTGTGTGAGGAGGACAGAGCTGTTGTCAAACTACTTAAATCCTCCGCGTTGCTTTTTATTTTGAGTTTTAAAGCACTCGCGCGGAGTGTGAGCGGTAAACACACCGGGGATCATTCATTTGATGCAGCCGTTTGACCGGTTAACACCTTCAGACTAACAGCATCTGTGAACTGACCCACAGAGGGCAGGACAACAGGAACACAGCTTACAGTGTGAGCTCGGTGTCTGCCGTCGACGGACATGATTTAATTGCTCCTGCAAAGGTAGAAACGTTTAATTAAATGTGTGTTTTTAATGTGTGTTGAACATAATTCAGGCCTCTCTGAGCGTGTCAGCCATGTCCTCAGCTGGCAGGCTATTGGTCAGTCACACCAGAGAGCTCTCAACGAGACAAAGTCCACTTCTCTCTCACTGTGAACAGAAATTATATATTAAACTAAAAACAAAAATACTAAGAAGTTACCACATTGCGCCATTTGTAATATTAGTCACGTGGTTGTTGCAAAAGATGCAAGCCAGACATGCAGACATACTAGTTTTGGTGTTTTATTATTTATTTTATTGATTCTTAGCTGTTTCTCACCTTGTGTCTTTGTGGTTTTAAACTCTATCTACATTTAATTTAACAGGTTTTATTCTGTGGTCTTATCTTAGTAGGCTTATTATATTATTTAGTTGTTAGATATTGTTAATAAATATATGTTTGCACGTCCTTAAAGGAACAGTTTGTAAAATAAAGGGGTATTTAGTGACATCTCGCGGTGGAGATTGCACACTGCAACCAGCTCTGATTTCTCCTGGTTAAAATTCCTGCAGCAGAGGTTTTTACCGGGAGCTGAATTATCTGCATCCGTTACGTTATTAGCTTGTTCTGTTATTTTTATTACTGCTGCAAAGGCTGAAATGTTTAACGAAATGTAGGGTTTTAATGTTTCTTATCTATAAAATCCAGGCCTATCTGAGCATGTTAGCCGTGTCCTCAGCTGGGTGATGTTATGCTGAAACTTCTCCCGGTTAGAATTTGTTATTAGCTTCGTTATGAGCTTCTCTCTGTCGGCGACGAAGATGACTTCATTAGTGCTGCAAAGGTAGAAACGTTTGACAAATTGTCTGTTTTTAATGTGTCTTATCCGTAAAATCCAGGCCTATCAGAGCATGTCCTAAATTTTGTAATATTAGGCAGTCACTCCATAGAGGTGTCGCAGCTCACTTCCCTAAGACAAAGGCCCTGTTTAGACGACAGCAGTTTCTCTAAAAATGGAAAGGTCTATCCTTTGCGTATTTAAAAAACCTCTGCGTTTATATGATGACATTATGAAACGATCCCACAATGCGGTGAATACAAACCAAAAGAAAGAAGACACAATGGCGAAAGCATACACAGACAACTTTGTCTGGATAGACGACGAGGTGGAGTTGCTACAGTAACAGACCTACACTTCACTTCACATCAACAGGATGAGCAGCACAAACAGAGCTCTGCATTGTTGTTGTGATGGTCGTCTTTCTCGCGCATGCCTAGTGACTGGAGCCGCAATGCGCATGTGGGAAAAGTCTCTGTTTTCAGAGGAACTGCATATTGCATTTTCATGACAACGGAGACGTTGCCGTTTCCAAAAACCTGCACTCTGGAACCCGTTTTCAAAACGTTGCATTTTCAGACACCCAAAACACCGCTGTCGCATAGATGATCGGCCAAAACGCAACTAAAGTTTACCATTTTCAGTTGAAATCGTTGTCATATAAACGGGACCAAAGTCCACTTTTCATTGACTGCGAATAGAAATTAGATATTACACTAAAAATACTCAGACGTTACCACCTTCGTGTCATTTGATTATACTTTTATAATATTTATCATGTGTCATCTTGACGGATGCAAGCCAGAGATATGGAGACGTGCTGGTTTTGGCATTTTATGGTTTGTTTTTATTGTCTTTATTGTTTATTTTCTTATGTCCTATAGCTTGTTTTCCACCTGGTGTCTGGTGGTTTCATTTAACATGTTTAATAATGTGGCTTATGTGCAAATGAGGGTATGTAACATCAGCTGGTTGCATGTTGTGTTTTTTATTCTGTTATTGCAAATCAGGGTCTATGCAACATCATCACAACTAAATCATCCTCTTCTTAATGTGAAGCCACACTTGCACACGCTCAGTAAGAAAGCAGGCTTGTTATTACTTGGAGTGTTAGATATGATTAATGAGTATATGTTTGACACGTCCTTAAAGGAACAGTCACTGTGTCACATGACATCAGAGAAAATCAATTTATTGTGTTGGTACATTCAAAACCGGATCTTTAAAGTACATGTAAACATGTTGGCCTGACTGACATCATGCTAAACCGCATTTCTCAAAGTCGGACTAACACACCCAGATAATGTGACTCCTGCATGTATAAAGTCAGTCAGACCCAAACTGGCTGAGGCGCTGTGCACACACTCCACAGTTCCCGCCCTGGGCATTGACCCAGATGTCGATTAGCATTAAATGCGTAACAAAAAAAAGAAGCCAGTAACAACATGGAGAAATCTACATCCAGAACTGTGCATTTTTGGACGGACCTGTAAAGTTGTCCACCATGGTAGCAGTTAGCTGCTAGCTAACCGTAGCTAACTTGTTTGTCCATTGTTTGGTCTGTGACGTAATAGGTCAACAGGAAAAAGGTCCAATACTAACAAGCTGAAAGGGGGCATATCTCCACCTATTGTAGAAGAGTTGGACATACTTTGGTCAAGAAATCAATTCCTCTCCTCTGCTTGTATACTGGGACAAGGACAGTAGTCCAATTACATGACTTAGACGAGCTTTAACCAGAGCTTATAACAGATGTTTTCTCTGATAATTTAAGATCCAGACATTTTAACGGAGAGCCAAAGTATCCGCAGAGGTCTCCTCCTCTCCACAAGTAATGGACTTGATGATTTAAACTGAAAACAACGTGGTGCAACTTGGCAGTCTCTATAGACAAAGACCTGCTCCCCATGTAGATACAAACAGCTGATTCTAAGTCAATGAAAACCCAATGATTCTTATTTTTGGGGGTATTATACACCAAAGAAAACACATTTATTATATTCCATTTGGTTCCATAATTCTAATAAATCCCCCCTAAGTCCTTCACACTGGACCTTTAATTAGTAACCTAAATTATGTTAGTGAAAAAATTATAGGCAAAAACCATAATCTTGTTTTTTATATGTGCGTATTTTATTAACACTGCTTAGTTTCACTGTTTGATCCTAGTTTTTACAGCATCTGTTCACACAATACAGGAAACAGTATGGCGCCCACTTCCTTGTCAAAGTCCCTTGTAATAAAGCCAAACAGTGCACCAAAATATGAATCTGAAAACATCTCCGAATTAGACAATGCAGCAACAGAATCTTGGTTTATAATGCGTCATCCGATGGATTTTCACTGGCAAATGAGCAGGGAGATGTGGGCGCTGGGAGGATGGAGGGAAGTTTAGCAGTTTACACATCCTGCCCACGTTGTTTTAATACAAAGCTGGTTTAAAATCGTTGAAGTATCTCTTTGACACAGTGAAACAAGTCACCAGCAGCTCATCAAAGTGCCACATGTGGCCCACGGTTGTAAATGCATTATAATGTCCCCATCAGCAGCTAATTTATTTCCCAGGAGTGCACAACCTATCCCAAAATTGCTCTGGTTTGAAGCAGTGGTTTGATTCCTATTTGAATCCCTGTCGGACACGATGAGCTGTTCTATGAATCACGCAGATCAGATATCTTGAAATTTGGCCTGGGCGCTGTATGGCTCACAAAACATTCACACAAGCAGCAACATGAGAAACCAACGGCTGAATGTCCTTTAATTTTGTATGATATGAAAACAAGGCTTTGATCCGTTGACTGTAGTCGTATTATTTCTTCATTTCATTTCACATGTTGCACTTTAGATTTAGACCATGTTTATAATCAGCAGCCAGTATATCCAGCATGCGTGCCAGCAGTCCGTGTCTCTATGAAGTGTTTGTGCCAAGATTATCTGGAAATATATATTTTCAGTGTTGTAAGGGTAGCGTATGGCTAAATGTTCCAGTAAATGATAGCTGTTTATGTTTCATCTGCTTGGATCACCTGTAAGTGTAGAGTTATAGGGCTGCTACTAAGCCCGTTCTTTATGCCATGATGTAACACATCAGCGTCGGCCTCTAATGTGACATATAAGCGCTTTCTAAACAATAACAATGGCATTAACATGTCAATAACCATCATATACCGTCTCTGTCATATGGTGGTTGATCTCATCCTCTGCGCAGAGGCTAAGGAGCTCCCGGACCTCATTGTTTTCCCAATTTGTGGACATTTATAGCTGCTGTTCTTATATGAGTTGGCTGCTAATTGCTAGTAGCTACTTTTTAAACACACACATAACACATCATTGCCTATGATCCCGCCCTGCAGACTGTCCTGTTGATACAGACACTATTTTGGCGCTGTCACTACCTTTTAGTGGGGGGTCAAAGGCGAGTCAGCTCTGTCCCCTTGCCTCTAACTATGTTTATTTAATCCAACTTGATGCAATAGATCCAGATGTAAAAGCTTCTGTTTGTGATTTGTCTTGTCTGTTGTCAAAATGTTTCAGAAATTCTTCAGGTGTGTTTTGTGATAGAAAAGTGTGTTAATCGGTGTAGTTTCATGACATGTGGTGCAGAACAGATTCCCTGCTTTTGTGCAGGACATTTAGGAATTTGCTTTGCTCAGTCTTAAGCTGTAATTTTTTTTGGTAATTGTGACACATTCATGTCAGGCGTGTCTGTGTCTGCGCAGCCACAAAAAAGGAGGGGAGTCTGCTGTGGGGGACTGCTACGATTGGGGAAACTTGAGGGAAGCTATGATGATTGGTCAACATCGCAAGGTTGCACAGAATTCAGGGGGCTGCTTTAATTTGCAGGAATTGTTGGCGATTACAACATCCAGGAGGGGCTGACTTATGTTTAGGCAATTAGCTCTGAATGCATATTGTGCCTATGCTGTGTTATATAGTTAACATTATTATTATGTCATTTTCTGTCAGGTATCAAATGAAGTGTGACAGCCACAGCAGCTGGTGATGCCTACGACAGACTCCGATCTCACATCAATGGAGGACCCCCATGCACTGGAGGCTGAGGAGGGGAGCTCGACTAATGTCCCCTCCTCAGTTCCTCCCACTACCGTCCCTTCTTCTTCTCCTGAACCAACCACTACAAGACCAAACATCCCTAGTGAGACGGAGACTGAGAACAAAGCCGTCTCTATGGCAAGTAATGACTGTAGCTCAGCTCTCCCCTCACCTGCTGAAGCCAGCCCAGCCAAGACTGCTGCAACGTCACCTACGGCCTTTGAACGGAGTGTCGAAACAAGCCCAGCTACCTCACACATCACATCAGCATCAGACTCTCTAACATGCACGGGGACGAGCCTTGTCAACATATCAGAATCACTACCGTCGTTATCTGGGTTGCCATCTAAAACGTTTGGCGATCCAAACCCGGAAAATGCTTTTCCTGCTGTGTTGACCTTCAAAGGTGTGAGTGTCACTCTGGAGAATAACAGTGTGTGGAAGCAGTTCAACAGCTGTGGAACTGAGATGATTCTCACTAAACAGGGCCGCCGCATGTTCCCGTACTGCAGGTATCGCCTGGCTGGCCTAGATCCTGAGCGGCAGTACAGTCTGGTCCTTTCCATTGTTCCGTCAGACCAGTACAGGTACCGCTGGAGCGCGACCAAATGGGAGGTCAGTGGACGAGCAGAGCACCAGGCCCAGGGTCTGATCCGGGCATTCTCCCACCATTACTCCCCCTGCCGAGGCTCAGACTGGATGGGTAGCTTGGTGTCCTTTTACAAACTCAAACTGACCAATAATGTCCAAGACCAGGATGGTCATATAACCCTGAACTCTATGCATCGCTACATTCCTAGACTACATGTGATACCTGTCCCAGATGGGGTCGCACCCACACCTGACCAGCCTGTGGTGGTGGGACCAGAGTGCATGACCTTCACTTTTCCACAAACTGAATTCATGGCTGTGACGACTTACCAGAACTTTAGGATCACGCAGCTGAAAATTAATCACAATCCGTTTGCAAAAGGCTTCAGGGAGGACGGGAACAACCCCCGTCTGAAGCGGGTCACTACAGACGGGCAAGTTCTGGTGAAGACAGACGCTCAGCCATCTATTTTAAAACTTGCAGAGCTCAGTGAAAACAAGAATGAGGAAGCTGATAATCTGAGGTAGGTTTTATGGAGTTTTATGCATTTGTTCTGTACGCAACACATTAATTTACACTGAGAGCCTGGTTTATTAGCTTTATCTATAAAATCTCATGCAATCCAATATTGCATTGTAAAATCTCAAAATAAATCTAATAATTTACTGAACGCATCTCACAAATGTCATTAAAGGCAAACCAAGTAGAAACTTTTATGTTAGTATAATATGTTAGTTGTTTTTCAAGTGTTCCACTCAAGATGTCATGTTTTATGTTGCCGTAAACATTTGGGCAAACTTGTCCCAATGTTTTTGATGTCAGTTCACATTTTTTTCCTTTATTTTTGGTTATTGTAAATATGTCTTATTTCATTGAGAGTGGCATTGAAAAAGTTTTAAGTCCAACTCACCTTAAGCCGTAGGAACCTTAAATAATGTCCCATTTGATCAATCCTGGGAAATGGCTGGTCTTTCTTCAGTTAACCCTTTGAAACCTCAGCAATTTGGCTTGATTTTTTTCAAAAACATGGGAAAGAGAATGAGAAGAAACGACAGAAAGCAAGAAATTAGCAAAAACAGAAAACAAAAAACAAGAAAAACAAACCAGGAAATGACCTGAAAAGAGTTGCTTAAAAATTACAATAACATACTTTAAGAAATATGTGTTTTCCCTTTATTCTCTAGTTTTAATAAAAAAGAAAAATCCAAATCTTTTTTTGTTTGAATTTGTGGGACATCTCTTATCACGGTGCTGAATGCCATCTTCCCCATGTTTTAGAGAGAAATCGCACTAACTTCCTCAGGGTTCAAAGGTTTAAATACTTGCGAAAGAAAAGTGATGTCACTCCAGGTTCACAGGGTTAAAGGAATACTCCACCCATGAAATGATCACTTGCATATCAATTACTCACCCTTTGTTACACTGAATTTGTGAAGAAATCCTTGTTTTTCTTGCATGTCTCTGTGGTGAATGAAGAATCCAACATGTAGAAAATTGTAGGTGACTAAAAGGCATAAGGGGTCTGCGTTTAACAACTGCAAAGCTAAATCTAAATGTGCATAATCCAAGTCTCAGTTATCCAGTCATATCTTTTAGAGCTGCAACTATCAATTAATTGTCAACTATTAAATTTATTGCCTGCTAATTTGATATTTGATAAATCAATTTGACTATTTTTTTCTTTTTTTTGAGAAAAGAACTAAAAAAATCTCTGTTTCCAGCGTCTTAAAAGTGCTGTGTGTAACTCTAGAGAAAGATAATTGATTATTGAGTCTCATTCCCCGGTTATCAAATACAGAGATTTTGGGTTGGTAGTCAAACTGAACAACAAACTCAAAGTGTTGGTATTTGACCACTTGGGAATGAGACTCAACAATCACTGTCTGTCTCCAGAGTTACATACAGCACTTAAAGTGTGAATGTTTTTTCTGTTTTCTGTTTTACTCCTCTATGACAGTAAACTGAGTTGTGGGCAAAACAAGACATTTTAGGACGCCATCTTCAGCTTTGGGGAAAAAACGGTCGACATTTTCCACGATTTTTTTCACATTTTATAGAGCAAACAGCTACTCAATTAATCTAGAAAATAATTGACATTAATGGTCAATGGAAATAATCGTTACTTGCAGGCCTGATATGCTCACTAGTTCCCAAACATGTATGTGTATTTGTACTAAAACCCCTCTGCATAGGAGCAGCACATCTGAGCAAGTGCATGTGTATGAACCTTGCATGTGCATTCCACTGAGCAGATTTCAAACACACACTCGCCCAGGTACACTGCTCATCTATGCATGAGACTATTTATGCAGAAGTGCATGCAACAATGTAAGCACCGAGCATACAGCTGGATAAATGAGACGTGGATTATACTGCAAGAGTTGTGTGAGAGGTTGTAAATGGATGTTTTAATATGGTTTTGCTGTTGTAAAATGTGGACCCCTTTTACTCCAGTTTGTTAAGACTTTCCTCCATTGTTTGATTCTTTGTTCACCATGGAGTCATGTGAGAAAGGGAAAGTTTTCTTAGAAATTCAGTGTAACACGGGGTGAGTAACTGATATACAGCTTATCTTCATGTGGATGAAGTATCCCTTTAAACTGCTGGAATTATGCTTTTGTAATACCATTGCCACGCGCCGTACCATTAAATGTTAATATGTTTTTATAATGAGATCATTGTTATCATTTTCACTTTATGATAAGTGTTGATAAACAGTACTCCCCTCTCCTGTCTGACAGTGTGAAGAATGACACTGTCCCTGCTTCTCCCTCAAATGAGCAAGAGACCAGACTGGTCCTGAAGCCCATAATGTCCTCCTCCTCCAACAACAGCGATCCATATGTCCCCTGTATAAGAGGCAAACACGCCCTTGGTGAGCTTGTGCTTGTCCAAAAACGTCCACTCGTGGAGCCAAAGGAAGAAGCTGATGCCGTCAGTAAAACCCCAAAGCTGGAGCAAGGCATTGAAACACTGCCTGAAGCAACATCCATGACTCCCACTTCCTCCACGTCTACTCCGGCATCATCACCCGGGTACCACAAGAGGAGGAAGAGGATTAACAGACGATGGGGGCATTCTCGGGGAAGAGAGTGGAAAGCTGCGGCTGCCTCCCCCACGGTAGCCCACAGCCCATCATCGACTGTCGCTATGCAACCAGAGCTGGATGATGTAGAGGGCCTGCTGTTTGTGTCATTTACCTCAAAGGTAAAACACTACAAATTACAGCAAAATGATCTCATGTCTCCAAAGGATTCTTTTTTCACTCAGTCTAGAAGCTGTGTCTCTGCACTCCTGAGACGGGGTTTGTTGTTGCATACCAGAGTGTTTTTGGTGCACAGTAATAAAAGTCCTGTAAAGTGTTTAAGCTTTAATTTTCTTCTGTGTGACAGGAAGCTCTTGAGGTTCACGTCGGGGAGCAGCCAGTCAGTAGCACACCGTTAGCATCTCCAGTTTCCCTAACGACACCGGTGCAGTTGAAGGAAAAAGGTGAGCAATTTGAAGGCTGTCTATGCCGGGTTCACACTACACGATGACAGCCCGATTATAGCCCGACGCAGTAACCTACGGTGTTGGCATGGATCCTGAACGACAAAGAGAGTCGCACGTGATAATCATGTGTGTCATAGTAGGCAACAACCCACGTAGCATCTGGGATGCCTCATGACGATTGACGACTTTCTTTTTGTCATGCATGACAACAACACCGCAGCCTTTTAGATATTTCCTCTAGTGATGTTACTGTACAGAGTAAAAAGGGAAATGAAATCAAATGAATCGAATGTCATGCTCACAATCCTCTGAAAACCTCTCTGCTGTGTTTCAGTGGAGGTGATTCTAGAGACAGATGAGGAGAAGATAGCCCGCCTGGAGGCCGTCCTGCTGCAGGACCTCAGGGCTCTCAAACACAGACAGGTCATCCATCCTGTGCTGCAGGAGGGTGAGTTCATACAAGCACACATAAACATCCCAGTGGCTCAGGAGGTTATACAAAGTAATAAAAGTGTAAATATTTTTCTCTTGTTGACTCTTTTTTGTCTCTTTTCTAGTGGGCTTGAAGTTGAGCTCCCTCGACCCGACACAGTCCATCGACCTGCAGTATCTTGGTGTTCGTCTGCCGTTACCTCCTCCAAACATACCAGAACAAGGCAATGCCACAGCTCAGTCTCCTGGTGGTGAGTTGATCTTTGACAGATACATTCTGGTCCTGAGGCATTTAATAAGCTCAGAAACAGAAAAGTTAACTTTTCAGTGTTCAATGATTTCTCACTTATACGTACATACGGGGTGGACAATATGGCCCTAAAATAATGTCAGCATGTCAGGGATTTTTTTGTGCAACAGTATTCTTGACGATATGGCAGATTAGTAAAAAATATATAGAGATGTATTATGAATGTAAGAAAGTAGAATTGTAACAAAATAAGTGATGTAGTTTTACAGTTTGGAGCCGATGCTGTGGGCACGCCGCCCCCTTAATATCCATAGATACATAAGGGGAATGTGATAATAGCCCTCTGTGTTTATACCCAGTATTTCAGTTATTAAGATGTTATTTCAAGAGTGGTGAAACATATTAACATATTTATATAACACATTTCCCCCCTATCTCTCTCTTTTAAATTAGACTGCACATTTCCAAGGTGGCCTGATGTCTTCAGTGGGATAAATTACAATAGGCTGAGTGATAATTACCTCATCCTGCAAGACACATCTGTAGTTTGTCAGACAAGGGTGATTAGAGCCTTGTATGATCTCGAGTTGCAGGAAATGAAGTGAGGCTTGAAACAGGTTGTTGGTCTTAGCATATGGAGTAATAATGGTTTGCTGCTGGTGTCAGAGGGGTCGAACACTGTGCAGTTTTGGAACACCTCCTTTTTTGCCCTTCACATTAGGGATGAGAGTTTCCTCCTCCTTACGATGATACATTAGAGCAATCTCCGTATCCAGGGTGTTATTGAAGTGGCAATCTTGAAGACTTCAGTTCTGGTTGATTCACCAGCTCCTGTAGTTACTGTTGGTAGTAGGTGGTTTAATACCACAGGTCACAGAGTTCTGATACATAAACCTGTGTCTGTCAATAATATTCTTTTTTTCATCATTCTGTGAGCAACTGTGATCTGATTTATTCTGCACACTTGATGAGTCTGCAGACAGCAGGGCGCAGTAAAAGGAGTTGGTTACCTCGCTAAGTTGGAGTGTGCAGCCTGTCACCTGCAGTGTTTTGTGTACTGTGAACTTCAGAGAATTAGCAACGACGAAACCCCCCCTGCTGCGTCACTTCACGTCGCGTGTGTCTCGGCCAAAATGTTGCACATGAACACACCGCTAACCAGCAGCCAACCAGCACATAAATTCTGCGCTTATGTGAGAGGAATACCATACCAGCAGATGGCAGTAGCCTGTATTCAAAAAGGGAAACTGGAAGACTGTCTTGACGCTAGTTAGCACATTAACGACACAATCTAATGTTTAAAGAACAGATTATATTATGCGCCAGTGAATAATAACACAAACCATCAGGAAACATTTCTGCTAAAGAGCTCAGTGTCTAAAGAAAAATTATCTTACCTTTACGTAACGAGCTGGCTTTGATGTCACTCCCTCTTGACATAAGCTGTTTGTTTACTTTCCTCACTTTAATTTCTCTTCTCGTGCGCTGAGCTGAATCGCCAATCAGAGTGATTTCATTTTCCGACTGGCTCCACCGTCACTGAGACAGATTCAGCATGCTGAATTGGTGGGGGAAAAGAGGAATTAAAAATCTTCCCTATGATTACTATAACATTGTGTAACTTCTCAAACTCCTCCAGTGAAGTAGATTGACTGCATGCGTAGATGCACTCATCACGGTGACCATGTGTAGAGCAGTAACGCCATAGTTTCCCTATGATAAATGAAAATGTTGGTTTGTGTTTGCACATTGTGGTACTTGTGAACTAAGCCAGGTCACATTATTTTAACAGTTTTGCCAGGACTGCACGATTGACCATTCCTGGCCTTTCGTAGGGCCCTCGTTCTAGAGTTTTAATTACATTATCTAGTCCTGCTGTGCCTTACAGATTGTGAGACAGTTTTTATTTCTGACCTTTTCTGATTTGACCAACTGTGTTTTAGTTACACCATCTCTGTTTCTTTTTCTGTGTCATTCACATCTTTTTCATACCATTCATGTTTACCTACTCTTGAAAGAGCAAGTCAGTGTGACAGGAATGTTATTTTCAGAGGTGTCAACACTGAGATCAAGTGAGAATTTATTTCCCAATAAACACGGAAAAAACACATAAACTGAAGCACAGGAAACAGTGGTCCAAATCTTGTTGATTAGTCGACAGCTGTTCTCTATTTTCAGGACTTTTATTTCTGTCAGTGAACATACTGTTTGCTTAAAATAATTTGGTTTTCTCTCCAGCAACGAGAACAAAGTGGCAGTCAAATTTTGTGCATCTGCTGTAGCACTTAAACTCACATAATGAGTCACTGAATATAACTGTGCTGTGTCGGTTAACTGAAAGCTAACTCAGTTTGTTTCCTTCACAGATGAGGGATTATCCTTCATCTCCCGCACGGGAAAGACGAGTGACATGACAAAAATAAAGGGATGGAGAAACAAGTTCATAAGAACCAAAGAACCGTCTCTTCCTAGCTGCGATGGTAAGGTTCGCTTGTGTTGTTGTAGCTGCAGTGTCTCTTTTATCATGCAGTGGGATTATTGTTGTCATTCTAATTACAGACAGATTAACTGCACTGAAACAAGCCGAATGTCTTTGTGTGTTAATCATTATTCCTCATTGATAAAGTCTCTTAATTCTTCCTCTCCTGAAGGAACACAAAAGAATCTGTCTGCCTTCTGCAGCAACATGTTGGACGAGTACTTGGAAAGCGAAGCTCAGAACATCAGTGAGCGCGCTGCTGCTTTCTCCACTCACTCAGAGGACTCAGTGGCCTATCAGCTGCCGGCTAAGAGCTCCAGCTACGTTAAGACCCTGGACAGCGCACTGAAGCATCGACAAGCTGCTTCTAAACTCCCCGTGGGGGCCAACAAACCCTGCCCCCTTTCCTATAAACCTCTCCTCTACTCTGCTCTGATGTCACCGACTCCTCCTCTGGCCCGCCCCGTTCAAGAAAGAGCTCCGTCCACACAGCAGTCTGCATCATCAGATGTGCAGCCAGGAGCACAGAGGTGAGGATGTGTTTGTAATGTCTTCATTTTTAGGGACTTTTTTGGGGACACATAATTCAACATTTGGTCCCATATTTCCAGTTTTGTGCACTTAATTTAGTTTTTTATTTAGTTCTGTATATTTCCAGTAAGGATGAATTTGCTGATAAGTTTTTCACTGAATCGTCCATCGTAATGTCCTGAGGTGACATTTTCAAGCCAAAGGGGACGTCTTCATGTTGCTTTTTTGTCCGAACAGCACTTCATACCCAAAGATTTTCAGATCATCATGATGTAAGACAAGGAAAGAAGCAAATCTTCACGTTGGGAAGCTCGTACCATCTAAGTGATATTTTTGGAGGGTATTTTCCCCTTGCAGTAATTTGCCAGTTCGTTTTCTGAAGATCAACTAATCTGTTAAGTGACTAATTGTTATTTTTGAGTGAACCCATGAGTCCTAATTTCTTAGATGAATCAGCCACAGCATTGTTAAAATGTTGTTTCTTGGCTGATGACATGAATGTGCAACAGTTAGGGAGTTTCTGTGATTATTCTCCACTTGTCCTTTGTTCTTGTGTTTGCCCCTTTACAGTTTTACAGCCATTACCAGTACTAAAAGTGTGTGTCATCCAAGAGAGACAATAAACATCTGAGCCAAAGTAGCACATTTTTGAATTTATTCATTTTATTGGCCTGTTGGATTTCTATTAATAAAAAAAAAAAAAAAAAAAGTGGACATCAGTATGTGGTTGGCTGCCTCAAATAAATCAGTATTTGGGAAACATAAATGACATACATATGTCACTTGTGAATGTTGTAAGTAGGGTTGCAGCAATATACCGGTTTCAAGGTATATTGTGTTATTAAAATTGACGGTTATCATACTGTGTACATTTTCTTATCTGCGATATTGGAAAAAAAAGCAACTGGGCAGAAAACACAACACACTAATCTGCTCAATCATCATGTCTCTCAGATTATATACAAACGATCCAGCGGCCAGCCAGAGACCAGCGGTGAGCTATGGGCAGAACCAAGTGATGACACACAGACCTACAGGCTTCACTAAGTTCCAGTTCAAACTGTACCAGATGGAGATTGGAGCTCTGAACGAGGGCCTGAGCAAAACACAGCTGACTGAGGACAGGCTGAAAGTGGCTCTGTCTGTAATGCTGACAAAACAGGTAGGCAACACACACGGTTCATGTACAGTGTCATTTGATAATCATTTTAACTTTTAGAACATAAAATGTAAATTGTGAACAGGAATTGACAACAATGCCTGGCAGCACACACACATCTGTAATTGTTCTGATGACTCTCCTCTCCTTGTGATCAGATGCCGCCCAATCAGGCGTTGAAATTAGCCCAGTATCCAAGGCATAAATCCATGATACCTGAATGTGGTCAGGAGTTCTGCACCCTGGGCTGCGTGTGTTCCAGTCTGCAGCATCCGAACAGAGGTCCTCTCCACTGCCGGCGGCCTGAATGCATGTTTGGCTGTGCCTGCTTCAAACGCAAGATCACCAAGCAGCTGAGCGCGGGGGAGAGTGAAGAAGAGATCCAACCTGTTTACTGTAAGATCAAGTTATTTTGATTTAATTTGTCTGTGTTGTTCTTTTTATTCTGTTTAATCTGTATCTCTACAATCAGCGCAGCAACACTGCATCACTGCATAATGTCATTAATAACATCATCAACCAGGACTGTCGCATTTTATTTTAAGGTTTTACATTTTTACGACAGCCACACACAGATTTTTGGTCACAACCCTCAGCAACTCAGACGTGTTAATGGGATGCTTTTATTTCTCCGCAGCTGTGACTAATATGGAGCATGTGGTCCAGCCTGGCCCGGGCTCCCACGCTAATAAACTGTGGAACCACGACATTGATAATGAAGATCCAGAGCCACTCTTCACCCCCGAACATGCACCACTGTGGTTGCCAATGTCAAAGTCCCTAAAACGCGGCTGTATACCTCGTCCAACACAGCCGGTAAAATAAAATCGCTCTTACTGGATGTAAAACAGACTCCTTCAAGTCTTTGTACTTAGAAATACTATTTACTTTTGTTTATTTTTATTATTTACTTGTATAGTGTAAGAGCGGTAATAAATTTTGTCCTGTTTCCATTTGAAACTCAAATAAAAAATTATGATTGCAGATTCGAGAAGAGGACAAGGATCCAGTGTATAAATACCTGGAGAGCTTGATGACTTGTGCACGAGTGAGAGAGTTCAACAGCAAGCCTCCAGATGAAGTCACCATTGACCCCAAGGTCCTTGACACTCCTCCAACGACGACAACAACAGCCGCCACTGATAGCCAGCCGAAAATGTACTACAGAAGTCTACTGACTGGTAAAAAAGCAGGTAAGAAAGATGTGATAAGTACATACTTGACCTTTTGCTAAGCCCCGCCCCTTTGTGATAGTCCATCAAGTTGTCAGAGTAAGCATGGGGCCCACACTGTAACTAACTGCACTCCCTGAAGAAATATGGAAACAGTGATTCCAGAGAGAAGCAGACAGAGGGGTCTACAGTGTTTGAAGGATATATCCAGGATGTCAAACTGAGCAACGTTCATCTGCACACACTGCGATGACACACAGCTGGTTGAATATGAGCAAAGTTTCCCTGCTTCCCTTCACTGGTTCCTGTACAGCAGGGTCGGTCTTTGTTTCACTGTTATAATCATTAAAGCAAAAGCAGCATGTGTATACATTCAGTAGGCTATATCTTCAGTAGCTAGCTAGCTAACCCTACACTTTACAGGGTTTGATTTTGGTTTACTGGTACCTCAGTAACCAGTATCATTAATACACGACAAACATTTAGCTCCAAATCCACAAAACCAGCCTGAAAATGAAGGAAACGATTGCCGGTTGTTGATGGACCCTGATCTGAACCGGCCCGATGCTACGTTATGATTAGCCAGTCAGCCTTCAACGGGCAGGACTTAGCGAGGAGTCAGTTCAGTTTGTTCTGCAACTGTTACAATAGCTTCTGAGGTTTTCCTTCTCCTGCCTTGATGACGTTCCCAAATGTGTGATGTTGAAGGTTTTCTGCTGTTTGTTTTGACGACAATCATTATGCATTATGTCCCTCAGCAGAAAGAGCTGCTCAGAAGACGACATCCAGTGAAAAGGAAGCAAAGAAGCAAATCGAGATACAGTCAGCGTGCCAGTGGAAGGTGGACCGCAAAAAAATCCTGGAAACTTTATGTCGACGACTGAAACACAACAGGCTGTGTCGGCGCTTCTACATAGGACCTTACCGCATCCGCCCCATCGCCAAGATCTTCATGCAGAAGCCCAGCGGCTCCATCGTCACCTTCAGGGTAGGTCTCTGAGGAGTGATGTGTGTCTGTGTGTGTGTGTGGGGGGGGAGGATTTGCATTTCCATTACAACAGGGCCGCCTGCTTGAAGGTGCGTCTTCAACTGGTGATGGCTTGTCTCGACTGATGACGTTTAAAAGCAGAGTGCTGCTCCACGGCTAAAGTGCTATATGTGTTCTTCCACAGCAGGGCAGGTAAAAGAAGTTTACCTGGTGGAGATGAGCTGTTTGCAGAGGTGCAGTAAGAGCCTGTTGTCTGCAGCTCTTCATCAGCATCTCACTGTGGCTGTCTTTGCTTTAACTTTACTCCCTGCTGTATTATTAGACTTGTCTTCATTGAAGAAAAGCTGCTGACAAAGTTCCGCTTTTAAACTTTTATTCTGAGGCAGCAACTTCACACAACTTCTAATACGGCTGATAGCGAACATGAAACAGTAAAATAAAGCAGATATCTAAAGTAAAAACAGGACGCAGGAGAGACACTAAACTAAACCACAGAGATTTAGTTAGAAGCTACGGATGTATCGAGAGCTGAACACACAGACTTTTAAATTAACAAATAACATTATGTCGTATTTGCTGAAACTATTATTATTCCAAAAGAAGTACATGAAACAGTAAAAACATCATGTTCCCTTTTCTCCTCGTAGTGCTTCCAACTTGGCAGCCGAGTCAGATTTTCTCATTTTACAGCTAACAGTCACAAGAATATGTTCTGAAAATATTTTAGGAGAGAAAAAGGCAATTGCAGTAACAGAATCAGTACATATATTTGATCAGCGCTGTCTAGTTTGATGATTTGACCACAGTTCTCGAGCAGTGATTGACATGTTTGACAGCTGCTTTAGAGACTCCAAGGCAACTATACATGGTGCCATTTATGGAGTCAGTGCCCTCAGCTGCCGGCTGAGCCACTGCCATGTTGACAACCATATCCAGATAACTCATATGCTCTGAATTTCACATAGAGCCCCACTAAAATAAATTTCTGAATGCAGGACTTATAGTGTTTCTACGCTGTGGTATAACCATTTTTCCGTAATCACAAGATCCGAGTACTTTACTGTCTTTGCCTCCAAAGTAGTAAGAATATTTAATTCCTTATTAGTAATTTAAATGACCAGTTATGAAGAACAGCTGCTCCAAAACAGACCAGCCTCTTAATATTACAAGCATCAAATTCAAATGTAGTATTTGTTTTCATTTCATTACTATAATTAAAAAAATGACTCCCCTCTCTTCCAGATACAAATCAGTAAACCAGCAAAGGCCAGTGATGTTGATGAAGATGACTTTGACGACAGCGATGAGGAACAGCATGCTGGTAAAAGCTGTGATGGGGACATTGATGCAGAAGAGGACGATTGCGAAAATGAAGAGTCAGATATGCAGTTTGGAGTCACACCCTTTTTGAGTGGAGTGTTACCTGCCGGCAGACTGACAGCCAGGACCAAACCTGCTGGCTGCCAGGCCCACGGACTCATACAGGTGAGACTCAAGGAGATGCCTTAACACTATCAAACTGACATACATGGCATTCATGATGTTCGGGGGTTGAGGGGGATCATGTACTCGGACATGTTTGCTGTAATGTATGAGAGTGATATCTGTGTTTGCTTCTCTCCAGGTAAATGGCAAATCCTACAATCAGGCCCGGCTGATGCTGGGCAGCATGGGATCTCTACATCCAGCCAACCGCCTTGCAGCATTTGTCACAGGCCGACTGCTTCCTCCCAGCGGCATTTCTCTTAAAAACTCTCGGACATCAGATGCTTCAAACCAAATCCCCACTGTTAGTGCTCTGCGTATAAAGGCTGCTGGCACAGTCGTCCCTCCAGTTATTACTGCAAAGAAAGTCTCTGATCTGAAGACACCAGCACAACCACCAGGTAACATCGTCTCTCTCCTCCTGGGCCGCAGCACAGGCACTTAAGTTTTAAACTGATTGCTTCACAAAAAAGGGAAAGTAATCAGCTCGAGAGCCCTCCAGCACTGACACACCTGCAGCTGCGGCAGAATATTGAAATCATCCAAGGAAATAAAATTACCTCAACTTGAATAAGTGTGCTCAGAAATCAAGTTTCTACCTGATAAATAAAACCAAGACTGTCAGTTTTGGAGGAGTTCTTCCAGTGTTATACTTAGAAACCCAAATTTTCTTCAGTTGTTACCATTTTAAACACAAAGAATGAGGGGGAAGCAGTGTGCAGTTGGATCAGTAACTTCACTACTTTTCAACCTGAACCCTATTTTCCCATGTTTTTGTGTCTATGTAAGTAAAGGGTTTTTGAAATTGGTGCGGTACTGAGTGAGAGCGCTGCAGCCAGCTGTTGCAAAACAGGCTGCAATGTACCAACTTGAGGCATTATGTGCCATCAGATTACAACCACAAAAAGTTCTTGTTTTTGCCACTGACAGGCTCAGGTTATTATTCTAAGTGACAGCTTATAGAAAGATTCCTACAGTTATATAAATTTTTTGTTTAAGAGTAAGATCATTTTTGTTTAACCAGAAACAGCCCAGAAATAGGTGTTACCAGTCCCACCAGACTCAATTCATCATCATGAAACACACTTTAGAAACAAAATACAACTCTCAGAAACCATCTTTGTTTGTCTCTGCACTGTTCCAACAGTGGGTTTGACGATAGCAATTTTGGGGCCGTTTCTGGTTAAAGGAAAAAGATACTATTCTTAAACAAACAGGTCTATCTCTGTAGGGATCCTTTCCAAAATATTGTCAGACACTAACGCGGGATTCATTCTTCTGCATCAAATCGACGGCATAACATACGCCGTAGCCTGACGTGCAGCTCCCCACAAATGTAACTACACGTTGCAGCGACGCAGACTTCCTGTCTGTTCTTGTAAGCTGAAACCATTTCCCTCATTGGAAACGAAGCTTTTATTTACTTAAATTTCACAGATAAGAAACAATAAATTGTGAAGACAATCAAGCCTCCACAAAAATACCATTTTAAGTCCTGTGTGTGATTTATCCTGGCTTCATATGAGCAGAGGAAATCTCTGCTCGTTGCTAGGCTAGTTTATACAATGTAAAATACCATAGGCTTGTGCTAATAATGTTAGCATGTTGTATTTGTGGGGAAAATGTGTCCAGATAAAGACAAGTGTTTGTCTGTGAATGCTGCGAGTTACAGTGAAGCTGCTTTGTGTACTTGTGTTTGAAACTGTCTCTATTAAGCCTTGTTTAATGTGTGTTTACTGTGTGTTTTGAATCAACTAAACTTTGCAGCACTTAACAGAAACCTCCACCGCCGTCTAGTATTTTAAATGTGTAACTGCAGAGTGACACAGACACACCACCACACAAGTATTAATGCGCACAACGGCGTAGGCTACGGCTAACGCACAAGTATAAATCCTGCTTTTGATTATCTGTCACTGGCAAACATGGTAAATAGAGTTCAGGCTGAAAACTACTGAGGTTGCCCTTTAAGTGAAACAATGCTAATAGTCCTGAGTCACAATATTAGAGAATCAAAGGAAATACCTTCATGGTTTTTTTTATTTTCCTGGATTTGGTTTAAAAGATCAATATTCTTGTAATGTCTACAGATATAAAAAATTCAGTCATAGGATAATTGTTATTTTGTCTCACCACCCTGCCCTCCATTGTTTTGTGTGTTCAGCTCAGCTACTCCCGCCAGACTTTCAGCGAAAGAGCTCCATCAGCTTGGCGCAGCTGTTACAAAAGTCCATCAACCGTTTGGTCCCAGACCAGCGCAGTTTGGTGAACGCCTTGCAGAACAGCTCCACGCCCTCACCTGTCTCTCTCACCGTCTCACCATCACTGAAAAGCCCCAGTTTCTTAGAACAGAGCGGGACTTATTCATTCAGGATCTGCCCTCCAGCTAACCAGGGCACCAGAGGCCAGAACCTGCCAGGGGTGATCCTGCCTGGGGGCTTTACACTTATTCAACTCCCCAAGCCTGGAGCTGATGGAGCTGCATCACAATCTGGGAATGCTACAGACATGGCTGCTGTGGACAAAGCCACACCACAAAAAGATGCTTTTTTAAATTTTGGCCACTTAGCAGCTCATCCTGATGCAAAGCGCCCTGGTTCAGACAACCTTACTGGAGCTAAGAAGCTATTGGTGGAGCCTGGACCCTCTTCTGAGCTGACATGTGATGAGAAGATGCCTTCAAATGATAGTGATTACACCAACAGCAAGAAGGTGGAGTCAAACCTGGACAACGCTTCAGAGGACTTGAACTTGAGCTCCGACTTCTCAGACTGCGGAGAGGGTGACGAAGACGTAAGTGTCGGGGAAAAAGAAATGTTTTCAGTCAAAGCTGAGGTGTGCAGTTTTCTGAAACGTTGCTGTGTCGCGTTTCTGAAGGTCTCAGATATTCCAAAAATAATGAGCTTGAGAGAGAGATGCTGGTTTAATCCTAATGTTCATGACCTCAGACATTATGCTGCACAAATATAATTATTTCTAGTTCCTTAAAACCAAGATGGCGATGGCCAAAATGCTGAATTCAAAGCTTCAAAACAGGTATCCACAAACCACTGGGTGATGTCACGGTAGCTACGTTCATTATTTTTACAGTCTGGTTTATTGTCAGTCTCTCTCTTGACAAGTCTTTCTTTTTTGGCAGTTGTTTCTGGAAGCAACTTCCCCCAGTGGCAGCAAAATAAAACTGCCTACCCCTGCCTTAACCTTGTTTTTTTCCTAACTAATATAAAATGTAAAAAATAAATCTGCACTTCTTCTCCTGGGATTGTTGTAATTGCAGTTATTGTTACAGCTCTAAAAACTGCATACTGAATGTTGTTTCAGGACGAGGAGGTGGACATTGAGACCGTGGAAGAATGGAGACAAGGACAGGCCATCGCTCAGATGAGAGAAGCTGTCAGGATGGCGCTAAAGGATTCACGGTAATACACGTCAACACGTGTGCTTGTGAATGAAAGAATATACAGTTTGTGGACTTGCTTTTGAATGAATTTTGGCCCTCAATATTTTGTTCAATTCTTCTCTACCATCAGTGATTCCAGTGATGGGTTTGGATCAGCGAGGGAGCTCGACGGCCAGGTACGACCCTCTAAACATCATCTCCTTCTTTCAATAAACGTAGAAAGTTTAACTGGTTTTACTTTGCATCAGTATTACTTGTATTTATTAGAGTCTTTGTTGTCTCCACTCCAGGATCAAATGGACTATGAACTCAATGAGCATAAGGATAATAAGAGGCGGAAGAACCACACGGCGCTGGAGAGGCAAAGACGCACTGAGCAGCGGTTCCTCTTTGACAAACTCCAGACTATCCTTCGGAGTGACCCCAGGGCCCCTAGGCTCCGCCTCCTCTCACAGGTCAGTTCTACACATCCGGCTTAGTCATATCACCACAGATATTTAAAGGCAAATATGATTGATCTGCTGAAAATCCCAGTAAATACTCAGACCAGCCCGTCTGCCACCAACAACCATGCCACGTTCAAAGTTCTAATGCTCAGACTAAACTTCAGCAGGTCGTCTTGATGCCTAAATGCATTGACGGACCTTACAGTCTCCTGCCTGTAGTAGAAGAAGTACATCGGGGAGGCGGAGTCTGTTGTGTCATTATTAACATCTTCAGTAGCCTCTCTGCTACCTGTTAGCACTGAGCAGACCAGGTGCAGAGTTGTTTTTTGTTAATTGTTTAATGCTGCAGCGTTTGTTCAGTTGGTCTCATTTGTTAATGTTGCTGCTGCTCGGTGCTCTGCTCCATTAATGTTAGTGTCTGGGTGATGGAGTAGAAAATCTTCACGGTATACTTCACGCTGTTCTCACTAATGTAGGTATTCAGACATTAAATCTGTGTCATCCGAATCCGTTTGTATGCATACATCATCAAGCCGCCATCCTCTTCAGTAATATAAGTTTTTCAGAGATAGTCCATTCAGAGCTCTGTGTCATGGTCTTCATTCTGTTCTTTCTGTTTTGGTGTGTTTACAGGCTGTGAGAGAAATCCAAAATCTGGTTGAGACCTCCAGAAATCTGGAGGAGAGGAAGACGAGGCTGACTCAGATGCAGTCTCTCTATGTGATGCAGCTCTCCCGTCTGTCTGGTAGGTACAGTCTCTGTGGCTGCATGTTGTTACAGTTTGTACTTTGTCTCACTTTGTGCTGATTTATGTCCTGTTCACTGTAGAGAGTTAGTTTGAAGGTTGTTATAATGTACAAAGCTGGAACATTTTGATCATGGTTAGGTTGCCTGATTGCCACCAAATCTACTGTAAGTCACTTGATCTGTTTGAATCAAGAACAATGAGCAGCATAACGCAGTTGCTCCTATAAACATCAGCATTGCATTGCTCATGTCTGGATGAACCGTAGATTGTGTGTAATTACTTTTCTGATGCTATGAAAGGGGGGTGTGATGTCATGATTGACAGCTGTGTGTGTCAGTCAGTGTGCTGGTGATCAGTGGCGCTGCTGGCTATTGGTTGCATGGGTGTATGGGCGGGAACTTGATACTGCAGAGATTTTTAACATACCATGATTAAGATAAAATATATTCTACAGCAGAGATAAAGAGCTTAGTGCCATACAAGTTTATTTAGCCTACCTTTTTGTTTTAAGTATAATCCAGAAATATTTTCTCCCTAAACGTCATGTGATTCTGAAAATACTGCTTACATTTGTTCAAATTGCACAACAACATTAGAGAGTGCCTAAATTATCACAGTACCCTGAAACCTCCTCAGTCTGCTGAGGGTTAATGGCGCACACCTGGGGACACTCGTTAGCCTGTTCCAGTGTGTTCACTGAATGCTAAGAAGGACTCTTGCCTTGCCTCTTGACTTTGAGAAACACCGTCTGGCTCAGATGACATGACCAGCGCAGCAATAGCCGGGATAGTCTGGCTTTATTTATGTACAGCGGGAGGAAGTGGAGATATGTTGTTCATCTTAACGTACAGTCTGTGGTGTGATAGCAACATGATAGCATGTAGAGTGTGTCACTACCTTTACTAAAATTTCTGTCATATGAAATGTTACTGTTTTAGGGAAGTCGGAAACAGTGATCAGACACAAGCTGCACGAGATCTGCGACAGGCAGAAGCAGAGAGAGAAGACCATGAAATGGCAGCCTTTCTTCTCAAACCTGCTCCAGTCCAGAGCAGCTTTTCTGCAAGCCACTATGCCCCAGTCCAAGCTCCAGTCCACACAACTATCACAGTCTGACTTCAACTTGGCTTCATCCCAGGCTGACGCAGTCACACAAGCAGTCCAAAAGAAGATTATGTCCCTGCTTCAGACCAACCTACAGAGGACTCCAGCCCCATCCAGTGTATGCACACCTATGCCTCCACCATTTTCCTCTCCAGCCCAGGTTGAGGTCACTGCACCTCCACTACAAGGCGGTCAACCTCCGACAAAAGTGTCTCCTGTCAAGGGCCAAAAGGCGAAACTTGCTGCTCCAGCCCAGAGCTCAGTCGCAGCTCCGGTCTGCCCTCCACAGCCCTTTGCTCTTCCTCTGATTCGCTCCAAGACCGGCAGAATTATACTTCCATCATCTCTGAAACCAAGTGAGTTAAGAACTGCTGCTGTGGCCATGATTCAAAGGTTCAGTGTGTAGGACTTAGGGGGATATATTGGCAGAAATGGAATATAATAAGTGTTTATTTTAGTGTCCGTGTCTTTACCTTAGAATGAGCCATTTATATCTACAGAGGGAGCAGGTCCTGGTCCATGAGTCCACCATGTTACACTGTTTTATTTCTACAGTAGCCTAGAACAGACAAACCAAACTCTGGCTCTAGATAGGACCGTTCTCGTTTACATGTCAGCCACAGTGTCGTAAAAACACAGATTTTTCTTTTTTTATTCCAACTCTTTTTTTTATCTGGTGCAGTGTGTTTTCACACCCTCATAAGGAGGATTTATTCTTTAACCTTCACAAGGGCAGGATAAGCAGGAGCCAGTGTTTGCTTTCCAATTTGATAATATCAATCTGCGTGCAAGTAGGGTTACAGATAATATCATATCATGTTGGGAGCTGGTTAACACGATATCAGCACCTTAAATACTAAAGAGTGTGGTCAGTGGCTCAGGACGTGTTGTGACTCTTAAAAACCTCCTGAACATCTGAATCTGCAGTTAGGAGAGACAAAAGGGAAATACTAATTTGCAGAGTGAAACTGCTTTAATCAGTGTTTTTATGGGTTTAAATCACCAAGTCCGTTTACTTTGGAGAGGAAGAGACCTCTGTGGATAATTTGGCTCCTGTTAAAAACCTCCTGAACAATTAACACTGAAGGACTTTTCAGCTGGTTGCAATCTGCAGTCCTCACCGCTAGATGCCACTAAATTCTACGCGTTGCTCCTTTAATCTCTGAGTCGAGTTATCTTCATTTAAATGTGTTGTTATATTCTTAAATGTGTATTTTCCTCTTCTCTACAGTTGGTAACGGCCTCTATACACTCACTGTTATGGAACCCAAGCAGAAAGGAGGGGAGGGTAAGGTCATTGCTTCACCTGTTACACAGCAGCCCTCTGATGTGGACAAGCTCAAGAACTCCTCTGACCGACCTTCGGATTCAGAAAGCTGTCGTTCTTCTAAGGAGGATGAAACAGTACAGTCCTCAAACTCTAAGCCAAAGCGTTCAGGTGCGAGCCCCCTGGTTAGGCTCGCCCTTCTTAACAAATCAATCTTTGTGCCTTCGGTGTCTCCGCAAGCTGCAGAGAGCAGCAACGAGAGGGGTGCACCGGTGGGTGCGAACACAACACCGGCAGCTGTCTGCTTGAGTTTCAAGGAGGTGAAACAGGTTCCTACTCCTGCTGAGCCTGATCCCAGCCCTCCTGTAGTCCGCCGTCCCAGAGGTAGGCCTCGAAAGCACCCCGTTAACCCTGTTGATGAGAATGAAACGAATAATGTGGGAGAAGACGCCAGTAAAAGTGTCAGTGAAAGTGAAACATCTGTTCTGGTTGAAGAGAAGCAAGAAATTACTTCAGAGTTACCCAAAACGCCAAAGGAGGACTCCCCAGCAATGGTTAGTGATACTCCTGTGCCGGTCAAACGAGGCAGAGGAAGGCCTCCGAAGAAGAAGTCCGAACTGCTATGGAGTCCTCCAGGTGTGCGAGCAGGAAGTCCATCTAAGTCCAGCGAGGACAGCCCTGTCAGATTTTCTATCAGTTTTAAAAGCCCTGACACTGGACCCAGACAGAGGCCTCTGGGAGATATCAAAACATCACGGCCATTAACACGAGGAGCTTTAGGAAAGGACTTCCCGAGTGCCAAGAAACGCTCCTGGATAGACGTAGAAAAGGAACTGGAACTGGAACCGGATGTTGAGTCTGAATAGTCGTATCTTCCCGTAGCTGCAAAAACCAATGCACACAGTCATTTGACCTCAGTAAAGCCTGATTTATGGTTGGGTGCTCGACACTTTTGAAGCGTCCCTCGAAAGAAATTAAAGAGCAGTATATGTGTTTTTAACTTATTT
Organism: Epinephelus awoara; assembly: GCA_035609425.1. NCBI lineage: Eukaryota > Metazoa > Chordata > Actinopteri > Perciformes > Serranidae > Epinephelus > Epinephelus awoara. The sequence goes on along the minus strand of CM069305.1, from coordinate 36,797,829 downwards.
ACCATATAGCTATCGATTGATCAGCTCCCATTCTGTCTGTGAGCAGCAGATTCCCCATACTCGCCATAGTGAGCTGGGAAATAAAAATCAGTGAATCAGTAAAGGCGCTGAGATGGCGCTGTAGAGCCGCTACAAAGTCCCTCCTTTACACCACAAAACAACAGCAGCGTCATTCCACTCCAGTGTGTGATTTTAGACAGTCTGCCGGCATCGTGGACTCAAAGAGGCATGACTAGCGTGATGTGAAACACAACAGCGTCGGCCGCTACTGTGACATATAACATATGTGTCTGCAGCACTTTATAAACAATAACAACGGCATAACATGCCAACAACGGTCATTCACCGTCCCTGTTATATGGCGGTTGATCCCGTCCTCGGCTCGGAGGAGAGGGAGCTCCCAGACATCATTGTTTTCCCAATTGGCAGACATTTATGGCCACTGTTGTTTTTTTTGAGTTAGCTGCTAACTGCTATCAGCTATTTATGTATCTCTCGCCGTAAGTCGCACACATAACGCATCGTGAAAAAGTAACACCCATGCCACCCATGATTCTGTCCTGCCAGCTGTCGACTACTATCATTTTGACTTGACCAGCAGACTTCGCTACGACCCAAACAGCTGTAGAAACAGGCGACCTGCTCTACGCTCTGAAACCAGCTGAGTTGCAGGTGAAACGAACAGCCGACTCGAGTTGAGGTCAGAGCGGCCACTTCACACAGGTGCAACTTTTTATCTGCAACGTTCTCAAACGGTCTCGTTGCGAATCTTTGGTTTGATCTGGGCTTTAAAGGCAGTTTGACCAGCTGCTGTCGCCTCAGCTCACCAGAATGCAGGTCAGAGTCGGTGTGGAATTAAATCAGACTGTTTGACAAAGTACGGCGTCCACGATTTAATAAAGTTCTCCAGGTGCGTGACATCATGGCAAAGTGTAGACAAAATTTCATTCATGTCATTTCTGTCGAGCGACTCTGTCATCCAGAGTGCCGAATGCCTGACCATAAATCCAGCTTATGTCTCAAGAGCTGGATGCTGCTCTTTTCTGTATCCTCGCACAAACCTCAGTGGACTGTTTTCATACTGTAGAGAGAAGCTGTTTTTGGTATAAAGAATATGAGAGGAAGCATTAATCGACCTGCTGACTGTATGAATGAAACTATTTCCCACATTCAGTTTTGACGTCATGTTTTCTGAGACTAATTTCTGTTGATGTTTATAATGAGATGTATTCAGATCATGTGTTCTGCTGAAGTCATTTATGTCTGATCTGTTTTATGCAAATGAAAATAAAACTCTACAGACTATGTAATTCCAGTTCGTTAAGCCTTACAGTGTAAGATTAATATCTGTATCCTGTATGAGATCAGACAACACACTGCTTCATTAACCCTGTATGTTAACTTATGTGTTTCCGTTTTTATCGACAGCTAGTTTGATGCATATCTGAAATGATTGTTTTCCGTTATTAACTCAGTGAAAATCATCTGGAGTAGCACTTTATGTTTTTGGTAGACACCACCCATGACGTCCGTCTTTGGTGTAGTCTGTAAAGTAGCAGTAGTGATTTGTGTTCTGGGCTCTTCACTCAGCGATATGCATTTAAACCTGATGTGTTACAAACAATCGAGATAAAAGCTATTAGCCATATAATGTACGTATGAGAATAACCTGTAAATATTGTATTTCTGTTTTTTTTAATCGCAGTACATTTTCTTTGTGGGTGTGATTTTTGAAACACTGGTTGTCCTGTTGCTTCAGTTGAATTAAAAATGTAAAAAATAATGTGGCCTTTAAAATCAATAAAACTTCATGTGTTTATCATTGGACTCTTCAGCCAGTCAAAAACAAGGCATTTTGTATTAGTTTGATGTTTTCAGGACCTAATTTAGCTGTTTAAAGCTGTTTTAGCGTAAGTTATTATTATTTTATATTAAAGTTTTCTGTTTATTTCAAGTTTAAGTTAATTTGAGGCAGCCCTGTTTGTCTTTATACATCCGTGGAGGAAGCGACTTTGTATTTCCTAGGATGGTGAAGGCATGACCCGCTTTGCTTTGCTTTACTCTGCGTCTGATTGGCTTACTGACTTTTTTTGTTTGTTTTGTTTTTAAGGTCATTTTTGGGGCGCTTTTGCCTTTATTGATAGGACAGATGTAGACAGACAGGAAAGGGCTGTGCATCACAGTCAGACTCGAGCCACTGCAAAGGACTCTTGCCTATGTGGCGCCCACACACACACACACACAGTCTAACCCTAACCCTAACCAATCTTTTCTGAACCATATCTCCTGAATTTGGAAAAACACTAGCAGACGTTTTTCTGCTAATAACAACCTTGTTAATTCAAAATAAATACATTTTATAAAAAAAAGCTTTTTTCCCCCAGTTTGAACACATTTCACTCATAAATATGGTATTTGAGTATCACAGAGAACTAAAAACAAGATAAGAGAAAATACTTTAGAAGAGAATGTTATTTTAAAAATTTCAATTTGCAGTTTGCACAGCAATGCAATGAGGTGACAATATATGCAAACCATATATCGTAAAATTATATTTTTTTTTAAAGTTTTTTTTTTCTGCTGATCTGATCTTGTTAATTCTGAACAGATTAATTAATAAAAAAAAGTTAAAATCAGGCATTGTTAAAGGCATCACACTCTGATAAATAGCCAGGCTAAAAAGAGAGAAAATTACTTTAAAATAACTTCAAATTTAAAAAAAAATAGATATGGCTTTCCTGGAGTGAATGCATTACACACTAATAACTAGCCACGCTTTAAATAAATGACACTTCAGTAGCACAGGGAACTAAAAAAAATCTTTTTTAATTTATTTGTTATCTAAAGAAGAGAAAATGAGTTTAAATTACTTTTTAAAAAGGCTGTTTGTGGACTAATAAATAGCCTATCTCTAAATAAATATAGCACCTATTAAAGAAAATGACTTTAACTGCAGCAAATCTACATATAAAAGAACAATTGCAGCATTATGCATGTGAAAGAGGAGTTTTATCGTCCAATCAGCAGCAGGCAAACACAGAGCACCCAAACATCCGGCATGCAGCTTTCAAAGTGCCCCCAGTCTCTGTCTGTAATCCTATTAAATCAATTAGGTACAACAGCAACAAAAGCAATCATTGATGTAATCACGAGACCCGTGCAGGTTGAGATTAATCTAGTGATGTCATGCAGGCAAACAGCTGAGCAGCCCTCCTCCTCCTCCTCCTCCTCCTCTTCCTCCCTGTCGGAGCGTTGAGACAAGGCGACATCAGTCCAGAAGTGGTGGGAAGCTGCAGGAGAAGCTGCTGATGTGAAGCGACAGACAGGCGGCAGAAGACAGCGGAGGACAACAGTAAAGCCACTCAAGAGATTAGCGTCCACATGTCCCGGCTGCAGGGACACTGTCCGACTCTGTAAAGCTCTACAGTGCGTGTGTGTGGTGGGAGGATCATCACAGGCTGCTCATTCACTCCCTCAGCCCCTGCCTGCACACACACACACACACACTCACACACACACTCACACACACTCGGCTGGTGGCGCGTCACAGTGGATGCTCAGCACTTCTTCCCCGGGCTGCAGACACAATGCCAGGCGATGGCTTCACCATTAAAAGTCGCATCAGGAATTTGTTGCGCTCTCCGTCAGCCAGGCACAAGAAGAACAGGAAGGAGAGTCTCAGCAGCAAGGTATTTATTTACCCTCACACAGTTCCTTGCCTTGTTTTAACAGCAGTGCAACAGGTTTAGTGTCAGGCTGTGCTTCCCTTTGCAGTGTAGCAGAAACCCATCAGAGATATTCTGCAGCGACTATTGATCCAAACATGTAGAAAATACATGAACAACAGCAGACTGAGCAACTGAGCAACTGGAAAGTCACTCTGAAGTGCAACTAAAGAGGAAAAGGCTCCACTGGCTAATGAGCAGTGTTGGGAGGGTTACTTTTATAATTCAAAAATGCAATGTAACTACTGTAATTGTTTCATCAAAGTAAAGTAACTTATTTCATTTGATTACTTTTTGATTACTTTTCCAACACACCTGCACTCTAAAAGATAATCTACTAGTTCAGTTTAAATGAAGGTATCGATTTGCATAAGTAGTTCCAACTCTGACATTATGAAGTTTTTATAATCTGACAAATCCAATTAGTTTAGAAGCTACAACCATTATGATTTGCTTTGAGCTTACAAACTTAATTAATTTTAACCAACTTAATATTGATCCAAAGGTCGTGTTGGTACTTAGTGGTCAAATTATTTTATTTAAGATATTCTACCTTGTTTATTTCTCACAAAAATGTCAACTGCAACTTGTCAAATGACTAAAACAAGCAACATCATTTTTTAAATCACTGTCCACTAACCCTATAAATCTTTTTTTTTAGAGTGTATTAAACCTCAATAAAGCTAAAACGCCCTAAAAACACAAATTTAAAGCAGGCAGTGTAAACACAACAATACTCTGATTACTGTCAAACTTTTATTAAAAGTTCCTAAGTATAATGTAGAATATATAATATTGTAATCTACATATGACTTTTACCTCTTTGTAATCACGGACATTTTGACGAGCAGCTGTAATTTAATTCCATATTTTTTCCTCAGTATCTTAATAAATTTGTTTTGTAATTTAATTACTGTTACATGTAACTAGTTATTTTCCAGCACTGCTTATAAGACACCTATTTATAAAGGTATACAAGTTGTAACTAATGGCTTTATTAATGTTTATAAATAGTTTACTAAATCTTCATAGATTAGCCAATAATGATGACGTGAGAAATTCCTTTGAGCGACCGGACTGTTGGGACCAAAAATCTATTATTTAGTGTTCATTAACAAATAACTAACATTTTTAACTCTATTGTTCCAAATGAAAATGTAAACACCAGTGAAATGTGTTTTCCAAAGGAAGGGACAGATGTGACGTTTTGATGACTTTCTACATGTGCAGCCCGCCAAAGGAAAATTTAAACAGTGGCTGGTGGCAGTTAGCAGCTAACTCAAAGAGCAGCAGCCGAAAATGTCTGCAAAGTGAGGAGACACTGAGGGCCTAAACCTAAAACGTGTTCTTCTGAATGGTTTAATAACTTATAAAACAAATGTGGGCGCAGATAGTTCTTCTGTATTTGTTGATTTAAGAGGAGCCGTGCACAACACAGCTGTTAGCCAGAGTTAGCGATGAAGCTAATTTGCATCTTCAGTCCTCGGGCAAGGAAATATTCAAAGACTACACTGAACAATACAAAGAATACAGTTTACACATTTTCAAACACTGCATCACATATAAAATGTCGGCTGAGTCCTTAGCGGTCTGGGTTTTGATCCAGGCAGCAACCATTTGCTTCATGTCTTCCCCTCTCTTCATCGCCCACCTCTGTTTATCTGTCCTCTTTTATAAAAGCAAAAACAAACAGACAAACAAACAAAAATTGATTTACTAGCCATTAATAAAGACGTCGGCTCCAACTTAACCTTTAAGAAAAAATTGTATTTTCAGGAGGTGATACTCAGTAAATAATAAAATTTAATTGAGTGCGACTAGTGAAGCTCACATCAGACGTGTGTGTCAGTAGGACGCCACGGACTCAGTCCATTCATGTCACTGCAGACTAATGAATGACAGCTGCGATATAATTCCTGAGACAGACAGACAGCATGAGTTGCCAAACACTCTGTCACATATTGTGTTTGATAATTAGGTTAAACCTGATCTTTGACATGTCACAGCCCATGTACAGACACTGTGTTCCTGTCTCAGCTGCTGTCTCTCTCCCCCACCGTCACGCTTCAACTGTCCTGTCAGCTAAAGCCAAAACATGACCATACTTTATCCTGACTTTATTTATTAACTTTAACCTTTAATATTAAAACGTCATAAACATGTCAGCGATAACATAAAGACAGCTAACTAATTTTAATGAGTAAAATTATGCTCTTGTTGGCTCCAAACAGTTCAGTGTGTTCAGTGTTTTTGATCAGTACCTGTCAAAATGTCACTAACGCCCCTCTAGTCCTCACACCTCGAAATAGCAACTCCATTATTTATAATATATTTTGGTTTCAAGCTCCTCTGGAGGAAATGACCCCTTGTGACATGTGAGTCTTGTCAGCACAAGACACAGCAGTTTATTTTTGTATCTTAAATGAAAGTCAGTGTTTCGGAGACAAAACAGCAGTGCTCCTTTCACTAAGGGACTGTTTGTTATTAATGACGGGGGGAGGGGTGGTGCTAAAAGGTGGAGGCTTTTCCAAAGTCGTGTCGAAGTCCATGTCCAAACGTCCAAATCGCTGATTTTTTAAGAAAATATGCACAGGTTTGAAGGCATGTTTTCATTAATAATCCCCAAAATTAGACCACTTATTGTAAAAATAAAAATTACTTTTGGATTTTCAAATTTCCGACGGTCTTTGGACACATCATGAGTGACGAACGCTACTATCAGAAATAAAAACTTAACCAAGTCTGAGCTTAGAATAGTGATATTTCATCAAAATCACTTTATGTCTCATTCAAAATTTGTCCAAAAATAAATTGTTTGCATGAACTAACCACTGTAGGAAAAGCTAGTTTTTTTCCCCAACATCAAGATTTCGTCTCCAACTTTTAATTTTACGACATCAAGTAAGTTTTAAAAATCGAATTACTTATTTTTGGTGGAGGCAGAGTCATGCATTTTCTGCAAGTCACTCAAAGGTCAAAAATATTTGTCGCTTCAGGGAGGGTAAAAAAATAAATACCAACCCAGCCACACCCCTCCTTTGATAGGTAAAGAACAGTCCCTAATTTGAACAACAGTTGACATTAGCTGACACTTAAAAGTCGCCCTCACATGGTGCAACCAACCCAATCTATTTCTGTCCTTGATTCATTGAAGCGAGCGCTGCTTAGTTACATCACTGCTGCTTGAGTTCAGCGTTTATCCCTCTGTAAACCAACTCTATTTTCACTTCTGTCTGTTATTAAATCCTCAAAAAAATCCCTTCTTTGTGTGTCTCCAGGTGACTTTGGAGAAGGTGTTGGGAATCACTGCTTCAGGAAACAGCGGGCTGACCTGTGACCCCCGATCTGGTCTAGTCGCCTATCCTGCAGGGTAAGAAGAGAAGGAGAGACGATTTCTGCCTCCTTATCTCAACATCTGACCTTTGACTTATCAACACTCCACACTTCCTTATCATATCTACCTCATGCAGACGTTTAGTGTGCAAATTTCCGTGTGTGTGTGTGTGTGTGTGTGTGTTATCTCTGCGCTATCTCAGAGGAACCGAGGAGGAAATCTCTGTGGGCTTTCTCATCAGAGAAACTCCAAAGCTTCTTTTTATCCTGTCCTCAGGGAGGCTTCCTTTGACTCCCTCACAGATATAAGGAGCATTGTGTGGTATTATTAATTCTGTGCAAACAGTGACACTGGCTGTGTTAACTTGCTGGGTGCAGAAGAAGAGAAATGTGAGCCGCAGGTCGGAGGGTCTAGATCTACAGTGGCGATGCTTGGGGCCTCGGAGCTGCTGCACCACCAGGGCGACTGCAAAAACAAGCACACTAGGCTGAAACAGAAACACTGAGCCTCTTTTGTGTTGTTCTCAAATCTTCTGACAAAGCTGTATTAATACTAAGAAGGTCAATGGCTGTTTACAATGTTGAGGAGTGTGTGTTTGTGATTGTGTGTCTAAGAGAAAACAGCGTCCTTGTGTGTGTGCAGGCATTTCTGTGTGTGTGTGTGTGTGTGTGTGTGTGTGTGTGTGTGTGTGTGTGTGTGTGTGTGTGTTTGGTTCTTCTGGCTCAGGCTGTCATTTCAGCGAGCTTTATTCTTCCCAAATTGTGCACAGTCTGCCGATCCACCTGCTGTCTTAGTTTAAATCTGCACAAGCTGTGTGCTACCAGGAATGCAGTTTCCTGGCACGCAGCTAAAGACCTGGCAGCTCGCTAACAGGTGCTTCCAAACAGGTTGTGAAGAGGAAGTTTTATTAGCAGGAGGAAACAATATGGTTATGGCTGTATTATTTGAATATGGAGAAGACAGATTACATAAAAAGTAAAAAAAAAAAAAGAAGTGTGAATCATAAACACTACATGGAGCAAGATGGGACTTTTACTTTTAAGTATTCAAATCACCAGGGCTGCCTTTAATTCTGACAAAATGTAGCCAGTGTCCAGTGTGCAGAACAGCATAGGAGAAACACTGATTTTTAACATGAAACTGTTTTATTCAGTAATTTTACTAGTGTAAAACACAAAGTCCATCTGTTTTGGAGAGTGAGAGACCTCTATAGATAATTCGGCTTCCTGTAAAAACCTCCTGAATGTCCGGATCTCAAGTTATCAGAGAAAAAAAGTCAGCACATCAGTGTTTAATCACCTGGTCCGTTTGTTTTAAGGAGGAGGAAACGGCTCCTGGAGACATTTGAGCTGGTTGCGGTCTGCAGTCCTCGGTGCACACTTTTTTTTAAATTCAACTACCCCCAGTACAAACACTGATACGAAGGCAGGTTTACGAGCAGTGTTTATTTCCTCCTTTCTATTTGGTTTTATGTCATGTGTCAATCTTAAAATATTGTTTTCTACATTTGGGGAAATACACATAGAGGATTGACACGTCTCTTGTGTCTGTGTCGTAAATTTGAAGCTAGCACCAGAAGCTAGTTAACTTAGTTTAGAAGAAAATCTGATGCACGCCGCTAACGTCAGCTAGCGTTAGCCCGTCTTTGTTCAAATGTAAGTTTAACAAATTTTGCCCACCAACACTAATGACATAGCTGTAAATATTTAATGCCCCTGACAGTAGATTCGGGGGTTCCTGTGGTCATGGAAAACCTGGAAAATTCATGAAGAAGATTTTTATTTGTCATTGTGCAAGCATACAACAAAAATGCAAAATCCCTGTGATGCACAATATGCATAAATAAATAAATGAATGCATTATAAATTAGTCCCAAAGTACATTTCACAATCACATTTTCCAGGCCTGGAGAAGTCATGGAATTAGCAAAAATTAATTAAATGTTTTGGAAAAGTTTTGGAATTTTGTTGTGTGTGATGCAATTGTTGCAGTGTCTTTCATAAATAACCTTCAATATAATGTCATTTAATGGCCAATTTATTTTCTGTACCTCTAATATGCATCCGTGTGTGACAACATTTTCTTTACCATCAAGTCATTTTCTCCCCGCGTTCCCCCTCTCTCTGAAATTATGTTTGAATAGAGTTTGGATCTGATATGTTTGAATCTATCTATCTATCTATCTATCTATCTATCTATCTATCTATCTATCTATCTATGTGTTTTTCAGATTTAAAATCGATCTTTTAAAGAATGCTCAGAGGAGCAGATGCATGAATGTGTTACTGTATTTCTTTGTGTAATCTTTTGGAGAAAAAAAAATGGGTCATGGATTGAAGTTTGATTATGGATCAACTAAGATTAGCTCACGTAGGCCTACTTCTGTAGGTATTAGTTGCTATTTGAGTAATTCTGTATGGATTCCTGTGTTGCATCAGAGCTTTAATGGTGTATAATCAGTCAGCCTCCGTGCTTTGAGCGATGCCACTGGTGTGCACTGTGAAAAAAGAGTTGATTAATTTGTTGACCTGAAAATGTTTTTTCCACTCAGCCATGGACAAGTGTTTGCATTTCTTGGAAGTACCTTGACTAAATAAATTATAAAACACTTGAAAGTTGGCAATGGAAGTTTAAATATCACCTCAGGAAACAGCACACGTGCGCGTCTAGATCTGTTCCAAGTCGCATGCATCATTGCTTATATCATGAAGTGAAAACACAGCTCATGTGGTTAATTCTGATTATATCTTTCCTGGTGTAGGTGTGTGGTAGTGTTGCTGAACCCCAAAAAGAACAGACAGCACCACATTATCAACACGTCAAGGTGAGCTGAACATAAATACAACCTGCCGTTAAAGTGTCAAAACTATCAAAACATGAGTCACGCTCAGCTGTCTTTTTCTGTTGCTCTCACTTTCCACAGAAAGACCATCACAGCTCTGTCCTTCTCCCCTGATGGCAAATACTTGGTCACAGGAGAGGTGAGTCGCACTGTCAGTCTGCCTTTCTGTTATTTTCACAAGAATTCAACGTCTCTCAGGCTGCGGATGACCTCAGTAAACAGAGTGAGCGTGTTTCATTGAGAATACCCCAGCAGGACGTTGGCCTGCAGTCATTTGTTAATGCTGCCTCATGTTCAGCTGTCACATATCAGCCGAGCATCTGCACCTGTGCTGTAGTTACACTGTTTTCCTCAACACACCATCTTAATCCGCCCCAGCCAATCAAAGCCGATTAAAGACCTCTGTGTGTAAGTGGATGAGCGCCCAGTAGTTGCCATGACGCAACAGACCAAAGTTTAAAAGACCAAATGCGATGAGGATACGCTGTTCTGCTGCCATGTAATGCTGCATTTTGTAGCCTGATTATGCATGGCATGGGGAACTCACGATAGCTACTTTAAAACACAGCTGATTTTTATATTAAAGTACTAAATATCAGGTCAGTCTTTCAAGCCTAATATTAATATTATAGTCAGTACCCAGAGCTGAGAGCATCACAGCTGTCAGAATATCTCCTAAAAGCCTTGAAAGAGGAGAGGATATTCCTGAGTGACTTGATAAGAAACGTCTCTCACACACTCATTCACCAAACAGGAGCTAATTTACATCAAGGACAGACGGCCAGCAGACATGCATATCTTTTGTATTTGTCTTTCTCTCTGTCTCCTTTGTATGCAGCTCAGTCTTCAGCTGAATGTCATCCATTTTCAGCGTCCTTCAGGCCGCCTCTCCTCTCACCTATTAACTCTGACCTTTGAAAGGTCGCTGTGTATTAAAACAAGAGGCCACGCAAATAGCCCGCCGACCTTTCGATCCCTGCAGAGAGAGTAATGTGAACAGGTCGAGGGACGAGTAACTGTATACAGTGAGCAGAGGACGGGGAGGATAATCTCTCAGAGAGCTGGGTAGACTGGGCTGACAGGTGACTCTGTGGTTCCTGTGGATTTAAAGGGACAGTTGGTGTTTTTCCTCTTACCTGTAGTGCTGTCTATGAGGGCTGTTGCGGTAAAGGAATTTCTTGTGCAGTGTTGAGCATGATATGCAGTATCACATCATGTAACCTGCTTGCAGTGCTTTATAAATAAGCTTTATTGTTTGGCTACTATCAGGTATGTTGTTGCTTTATATCTGACAAAGATGGCACGGTTTTAAAACATTGTGAAATGCAGAACACAGAGACACAATGAGGCCCGTGAACTGATTTGGTTGGTTGGATGTGGTTGCTATGATACTAAATATCCGCTGAAATAAAAATGTCAGCACAGAGTAGAGTACCTACTTGCTCTGGCTCCAGGTGAAGGGAAAGCGTGTGTCTACGTATCAAACGTCCTCCTCCACCGAGCTATTTCCTCTCTCTGTTTCAACTACTCACTCCCCATCTCCATCCCTCTCTTTCCCTTCCCCCAGAGCGGTCACCTGCCAGCGGTTAGACTGTGGGACGTGGCAGAACGAAGACAGGTGGCGGAGCTCCAGAAACACAACTATGGCGTCTCTTGTGTGGCTTTCTCCCCCAACAGCAAATACATTGTCAGTGTGGGAAACCAGCATGACATGATGGTCAACGTCTGGGCGTGGAAGGTATGCCTCGTAGCCCACAGTCAGCTCTTCTTGCCAAGACTGTTGTTGCTGCGCCGTTGAAACACTCAGTTGTGTTTGTCATATTGGTTCAAGCTAGAAGGACTTTAGCTTCTACCTTTCAGCTACACACTCCTGGATATGTTAAAGGAATAGTGTGGGAAATTTGTATATTTTCTTTTTCAAAGTATATTTTCTTGCAAATCAAAATATGCTTAAGCTCACAAAATGCTCTGTGTTACCATATGTTTTTGCATCGTTCTCTTGCAGAAAGATGTCGTTGTGGCTGCCAACAAGGTGTCCAGTAAGGTGACAGGTGTGTCTTTCTCTGAGGACAGCTCCTACTTTGTAACTGTGGGAAACAGACATGTCAAGTTCTGGTATCTGGACCACTGCAAGGCCAGCAAGGTAATATATACTGCTCAGCCCAGCTAGGAGATAATGTTGGAATTGTACGTTTCTACAAACCGTGGATACGTTACTTTGGATGTCTGGATGGAGGTGTTTCAGTCCCCAGAAATTGCTGCTCCCAGAGTGAGCGCTCTTCACTCAGACTCAGACTTAGAAATGGTAAATGTACAGCTTACAACAATTTAATATGATACAGTGTCTGGCTTTTGTTTGAACTAGGGTCGGCAAAAAATGTTTTCCGATCTCTCGTTAGCGCAGTTAGCTCGTTAACAATATTACCTGTTTGTCAATGCCGCCATGCTCAAACTCTCAAACCTTCTCTTTGCTTCAGTTCTGCTTGGAGTCCTTTTCTAACTTTAAAAGAATCTTCTCTTTTCTTCCAAACTTTTTTTGCATAGTATGAAAAGTCTTCATTGCCTTGGAAAATTGTCCAGGCTATAAACACTCTCATAGATCAGTGGGAGTTTGGTTTTGTTACAGCTCCCATGTAATTGTTATTTCATTGTTCCAGAGTGTCCTCACATCGGTGAACTTCACAGAGTTTTCTTCACAACTTCACAACTGTTTATTGTGTGATTAAAAAAAAAAGAAAACTCGAACAAAGATCAAATTTAGTACTAGTCACACGTTCATTGTGAAATCCATGGCTTCTCATGTGACCTTTCTTTGTTATTTTTCACACCAAGAAAAATCTTACAGCTACATATACTTCCAAATTTGTGGATAGGGATTTACTGTCGACACATACAGAGTATAAATGTCACCAGTATTCTTCAGTCTGAGCCTCAGCTTACCTTCACTCCTCTGTGGTACGTAGGCCAGCACTCCTGTCCCTCTGCTGGGCCGCTCAGGGCTGCTGGGGGAGCTGAGGAACAACTTCTTCTGCGATGTGGCCTGTGGGCGGGGCTCTACGTCTGACTCCATCTTCTGCATCACCTCCTCTGGCCTGCTGTGCGAGTTTAACAGCAAGAGGGTGCTGGACAAGTGGGTGGACCTGCAGGTGAGTGGCTGAGAAACACTGCAAAGTAGCCATTTGGGACATGTCCACTAAAGGTGCTTTATTTTGCCACTGACAGGCTCACGTTATTATTTTCAGTGTCTGACAACTTATGGAAAGGATCCCCACAGAGATAGACCTTTTTGTATTAGAGTAAGTTCCTTTTGGTTTAACTGGAAACAGCCGGAAATCACTGACACCAAACCCACCAGACTCCATTTAAATAAGCAGCAATTCTATCTCCATAAAATACACTTCACAGGGGAGTCGACAGTAACGAAATAAAACTCACAAAAACTGTCTTAGTTTGTCTTTCCACGTTTCCAACGATCACTAGCTCTGGTTTGGTCTGAATAAACCCTTAATTCACCCAGTGAGATGTGAAGATATGCCGGCTCTATACAGAATAAAACTGCAGTTTTTTTAAAGGAGTTTTGTGAAGCTGGCGATGGCAATTTTTGGGGCTGTTTCTGGTTAAACAAAAAGGATCTGACTCTTTATCTCTGTAAGGATCCTTTCCATGATGTTGTCAGACACGTAGCATTGCAATCTGAGCCTGTCAGTGACAACAACAAGCACTCACTGTCACATTACACAGGTGCCGGGAGCAGTGGTGTCGCTCAATACTGGACCAGTTTCAAAAATTATTGTCACTGAAACACAAAACATTAGAAAATAGAGTTCAGGTTGAAAACCATCAAAACTTACTGGTGTTAAACTTGCAGTATATGTACGTATACCTTCCTGAGTGCGGCACAACCGCCAGTCCTCGTTGGTTAGCGTCCAGCTGTGGTGTTTAATCAAGAGGGGAAGATGAAGGTGTGTGAGTCCTGCTCCTGCCTTCTGTCACAGGATCAAAGAGGGATTAGCAGCAGGGACGAGAACAAGTACAGGATGTGTTTGGAAGTATTCCAATAAGGACGCGTTGATGTCCCACTGCAACCTTCTGTAACCTTTATCATTACTGACACGCACGGCTGTGCACCTGGACTTAATTATGAAACTGCAGTTGATTTTTCTTTGTATTGCTGATCGTTAGAGGCCTCTGTTAATTCACCTTTATGTTAACTATATTACACATTTGGTCTGATAAGGTCACGTGTTGATAACAGAGCTGTTGTTTTGTGTCCTGCCTTCCAGACGGGCATGGCCCAGTCCCTGTCTCTGTCTGAGGATATGATCTTCTGCGGCTGTGCTGATGGAACGGTGCGAGCCTTCAGCCCCGCCGACCTTCACTTTGCCTGCACGTTGCCGCGGCCGCACCCCCTTGGCTCTGACGTCTCGGCCGTCACCGAGGCCAGGTGAGGAAGAGCTCAGGAGTAACACAGCCTCTCCTTGGCTGGGATCCACTGCAGGATCAGATGCCCTCAATTTATAGTGCCTCTTGTCTCAAGTGGCTCCTGCTCACAGTCTAAATAACTCCTGAATGTTTCTCGCTGGAGTGAAAATCAATAGCGGGTTTTGTGGTACTTTAAGTAGTGCAATATTTTAAGCTCATTGTAAGTTACCAAACTGTACTTTATACTGAATTTTTCGAGTCCAGACAGATACGATGGTAATAAATAGTGATCTGTACAGGGCTTTAAAGAACTGCTCCTCTGATTTCTTAATGATTATTCAGTGACTTGGAAAGAGAGCCCACTGACAAACCTGTCCATCTGTGGCTGTTATTCCATGATCTTTAAAAATGTATCCCAATCTCTTTCCCATCAGCCACCTGTTCTCCACCAAGCCGGATGCCCGTTACCCAGACGTCATCGCTGTTACCTATGACCCCATCAGCCAGTGGCTCAGCTGTGTTTATAACGACCACAGTGTGTACGTGTGGGATGTGAGAGACGTCAGCAGGGTGGGGAAGGTGCACTCTGCCCTCTTCCATGCTGCCTGTGTCGGGGACCTGGAGGTAAACAAGTGAATGATGCACACCTCTTTAACCACGGTGACACATGCGGTGTTTCAAACAAGCGCCCGATTAAGTGTGTTAAAGAGTTGAAATCAAAAACACTTATTTTCCCTCTTACCTGTAGCGCTATTTATCAATCTAGATTGCTGAGTGTTCGAGATGTCTGCCTTATACAGTGGGCGGATGTATTTCAGTAGCAAGAAAATAGTCCCTGAAATGAAACTGCTCACAACAAGGTTTGTGGATTATCTTGAGTAATTGTGTCATGATTTCTGGAAAGAGACGTTGTTTTTGAGTTTATCAGATGTATTTTGAATCTGATAACAGCAGAGATAAAATATGCATTTTTGATTTTGAAGCAAACTGGGTAGGTGAGTGTTTGGCATTGATAAGGCCATCCCAGTGGTTAAATTGGGCTACTGCTGTATTTTGTTAATGGTGATTACATGAAGTAAGCCATAATATTAATATTACTCAAGTGTGTCAGTTTTTAACTTGCTAATAATAGGCAGTGAAAGCTGTTAATTCCCCTTTTTATGCGCGAATATCTGTCTTCAAACCAATTCCCCTTTTGAAAACAGAAGGGAAATGGAGAAGATAACATGACAATTAAAAATTTGAAGGAGTTAGAGTAGAAGTGAACTAATCCCTTCGTCCCTCTGAAAACAAAAACACAAACAAAGACGTAGCTTGCTTATCTGAAAAAGTAACTTCACCAAAACAAATGCAGAGGTGGCAGCAACTAATTATCCTGGTGTTGCCAGATAAAAGTTTACTATGTGAGTGAGAAGTGTAAAGGGTACCCAACTCACCTATTGCGCTCAGACTCCCTCTATATGCCTTTATCTAACACGCTCAACGAGTTTGCTGAACACAGTCCAACAGCAGCTCCGGCAGAACTAAACACCGTCTCTCTTGTCCTTCCTCAGATGTTCCCAGATGTTCCCGGGGAATTTGGTGCTGGTTTGTTATCGGGTGCGTTCCTGAGCTGCTCAGCAGATAACACCATCAGACTGTGGCGCGTGGGCGACTGGACACAAACTCATGTTCATTCTCAGAACATCCTCAGCAGTGTGAGTTTGCCATCATTGTCTGATTTAGAGATTTTCATGGGTCAACCCAGGACCAAAACTGGGACCTGTATAAGTTTTGGTCCACGTTTTACTTTGGTCAGTCGAGTCTGGGTCAGGTCTTGTTCTATGACCGTGGGTCCCAGGTCTATTTGTCATTATGTGTAATGCCAGAGTGGATCCGAGAAGACTTGTGATCAGCGCTGAGTATGAGAGAAGCACATAAGTGCTGTATCTTGTGTGATGATGAGGCTGACTTAGCAGCAGCAGCAAGTTGGAGGCAGAGCAGACAAAAGATGGACAGTGATCTGGGGAAACAAAGGTGTTGCAGCAGCTCACATCACAACAACAAAATAATCTGATTCATTATTTAAGGGACTTTTTATACTCATTTGCAGGTTCACACTTCCATTAAAGTCTTCTGCTAGAACATGTTTACATGCTTTAATGATCCTCATACAGTCTGAGCTGAAACACCTGTACTCCCCCTCTGTCTGAAATGCTCTGTTGTAGCGTCTGTCTCTATAAGCCTCCATCACAAAAAAGCCTAGTCTGCTCTGACTGGTCTGAGTTTCTGGGTAGTCGTATTTTGTTGTCTCTGCAACGTCACTGCATTCGAAAAGTTACTGTAACCGAGTATAGTGGTTAAAAAATCACCAATAAGGGCTTTTAAACACAACCGGACACGTTCCAGCAGGAATATGATCCAAAACGAAATGGAGAAATTTACAACATCTGCAACTAAGATTATATGTTTGTAACATGTTCTCCCAATATTAGCATGTAGCCACATGTAGCAGTGCACTTACAGCTGGGGAATCGCTGGAACAGAGAATAGTGGCAATTCTTACTTTGAGCAATCACCAATAAAAGCTTCTAAAAAAACTGGACATGCTCAGCAGGAATATGATTCAAATTCAGAAAGAAATTAATGACACTGGCAACCAAGACTACATATTTCCCTGATATTAGCATGTAGCTACATGTAGCAGTGTTCTTGCACCTGGGGTAATGACTGTAGCAGAAAACAGTGCCACTTTTTTACCATGAAAAATCAACTAAAGCTTCTGAATACAACTGGACACGTTCCAGCAGGAATATGATACAAAAACGAGGAGAAATTTACAACATCTGCAACCAAGATTACATGTTGCCCTGAAATTAGCATGTAGCTACATGTAGCAGTGGAAGCTACATAATGTAAACACTTGCAGTAGCGTGCCTGGAGCAGATGACCATATGAAGAAACCTAACACACTGTGACACATCTGTTGGTAATGGAGTATTCAGAATGGTATGAAGCCTCCGATTTCTGCTCACAGGTATTATTTTTACATATGTTTACCTCATTATCAGTCGGCTCTCGGAACAAATTTCCTGGTTTCAGGTCCATAATTTTGGACCTGTGAAGACCTCAAGTGTTTATGTCTTCATGTCATACCAAAGAAAAAAATAACATTTCAGGAGCAGACGTTCCTACTGTGATGGGTCATTCATGTATCCGTCATTGCTTTGCAGGATCTCCTGAATGTAATCTACGTAGACGGAAACACCAGTGCCTTGCTGGATCCGGAGTGTTTGACAAATATGAATGCGGACAAACCAGGAGATGGACAGACAGCAGAAAGCAGGACCGGCATCAGGACCATCTGTGTCAGTCCAGACGGCAAACACCTGGCATCTGGAGATCGCAACGGGATGCTAAGGTCGGACAAGAAGGCTTAAACTGAGACTGATGACTGACTGAGGTGACCTCCATCCTAAAACAAAAATTTGAATTTATTCTCTGCAGGGTTCACGACCTCAGCAGCATGGAGGAGATTCTGAAAGTGGAGGCCCACGATGCTGAGATCCTCTGTCTCGAATACAGTAAACCAGAAACAGGTCGGTGTGTGTGTGTGTGTGTGTGTGATTAGAATTATGGCATGCTCGTGGAATATCTGTGCGTTGGCTGTGTATACGATTATGTGATTAAGTTGTCTTATTACTGTCAGGTCTGAAGCTGCTGGCCACAGCTAGCAGGGACCGTCTGATCCACGTCTTGGATGCTGAGGACGACTACAGTCTGGTGCAGACACTCGACGAGCACTCTTCATCCATAACAGCCGTCCGCTTTGCTGGTGAGCCACTTGAGACACTGTCAACATCTGACAGCTAATCTTTGCTTAATCCTCGCTTTAATCTCCATTCAGTCCCACTCTTTTATTTTGCTCGCAGCGCTGCTTGTTTATATAATAGATGACAACTATACATGTGTTAGGTGGAGCTTTGTTTGTTAGAAGCAAAGCCTTGTCTGCTGCTTACTTTTTTTATTCTTTACACTTTGTTTTCTCTCTCTGTGGATTTGCATACTTGCATCAGTAACTGCCTTTGATTTTGAATTGGGATTAATTTAGTCATGATTTTGTTTTTAAATCTTCTATGTCTCATGTGAGTGTAGAAAAATACTATTAGCGGCCGACTGATGAAGAGTAGCATTTCTTTTTCATCGCTTACAGGCCTCAATGTCTCATTATTTCTTTTAAAGTTACAAAAAGTTCTCATTCAGTTTGTGTCTTTGTTCTTCAGCCAATGACAACAAGGTGAGGATGATCAGCTGTGGGGCAGACAAGAGCATCTACTTTCGCACTGCACACAAGGTAAGATACGTCTGAGCGAGATACATCCCATCAGCTCCCACCATCAAGCATGTGTCTTTCCAGAGGTGAATACTGACGTGGAATACCCAATAAAACCTTTTACAGTTTAAAGGAACATTCACCACCAAAGAATGTGAATGCTACCTAAACAAATTGACCTTGACAAATGGTGACGACCTCCACGGCAGAGTTCGGCCCCGATGCCCACACCCACACACACACACACACACACACACACACACACACACACACACACACACAAAAACACACACACACACACACACAGAGCAACCTCTCTTGCTGCCCCTCTGCCATTTTCTGCACGCTGTTTTTGAAATCTTCTGCGATCACCTGCCCCTCGCATTATTCGTAGTTCACCTACTTGACTGGCTCGTGGAGTGAATAGAGGAGGGGAGGGGACGATCTGTTCCCCTCTGTTTCAAGCCTTTGTGCTAAGCTAAGCTAACCGCCTGCTGCCTCTAGCTGAACATTTACCACACAGACATGACAGTGGTGTTTTCATCTGACTTTTACCAAGTAAGCACATTTCCTAAAATGTCACAGTTCTTTTCTGACAAATTTATTGTCATTGCTTTTTCTCTCATAATCACATATTCCCAGTGTTTTATTTAGGTAATACACCATTTGAGGCTAGTTCGTCCTGCAGCTACATTAAAATCACTGTAAATGTCTGGTTTCAGCTGACTTACTGCTTAATTTCTAACATTTCCAAAATATTCTCATAATTATTTCTGGCCATAAACGACTCAATGAGGAGCTAATCCTGGTTCAGCCATCTTTTTTGATTAAATTCAATAATTAATTCCTCACATTAAGGACTGACTGTGCAACGCAACAGTACCACAAACGGAGCATTGGACTGCAGGTCGTTTGCCTAAATGGGACAAAGGAAACATCCGGCTGCATGCTTTCTGCAGATTTGCTTCTGGGTCACTGGGACAATTTCTGTTTGGTCAGAGTTACATAAGTTAACAACGTTCTTAATAAACTTAAGACACGATTCAGGCCGCTGCAGTGACTCATTAAGTTTTGTAGAGCACAATAAACAATGGCTTGTTAGTGTTCAGTAGAACGTCCCCCCAGCGTCTTGAGACGTATGGAGTGCTCATTTTAGAAACGTGTTGTGACAGCTCTGTGCTCCCTGGAGAACGAGCATATTGTGTACTGTCTGTTATCATGTATGCTCTGTGTTTTCAGCATTTCTAGACAAACCATAATAGTCTTTAAAGACCATGATTAGATGCACAAACACTGATTTTCTTTGGCCTGAACTTGTTAAATGATACAACTTATTTTAACTCACACTGGGTCTTTGTCAAGTGCGTTCCATCAGCCAAACTTTAACTGAGGTAAATAATCCATGTTCTGCCTTTCATGCATTTTAAATCGGCTATGTATACCCACTTTTAAGATGCGTGTATTTATTTTGATTTAAACTTAGATATCTAAAAGGCACAGGTCAAGTTGGCTCCTTCCTTTCAATGCAGCTTCTAAAAAGCTTTCTGCGTTACAAGATGAGCTGCAAGGTGGCTCGCTTGGAATATGTAAAACATGTATATTGTGCCTAACTTCTTCTAAAACATGCAGAATGTAAAGGACAAAGTTCACTGAAGTGGAATAACTCAATTTATGCTTCTTGTCAGCTTAACTTACAGCACAACAAGGTCAGTGATGCAGACAACTCGGACCCTATGTTACTGTGTTTTGTGTTTAAGTGACTAATGGAAAGAACAGTTTTTGAAACTGGTTGAGTATTGAGCGAGAGGGCTGCAGCCAGCAGCCGAAAAAACAAATTTACCTTCACTAAAAGTGCTTGTTTTTTGCCTCTGGCCGGCTCAGATTGTTCTTCTAAGTGTCTGACAGCTTTATGGAAAGGATCCCTACAGAGATAGACCTCTTTGTTATTGCGTAATATCATTTTTAGTTTAACCAGAAACAGCCCCAAAATCGCAAACATGCTAAAATCAATGTCTATTTAAATGAGTCTGGTGGGTTTGACTATGGAAATTTAGGGGCTGTTTTTGGAGAAACTAAAAGGATTGTAATCTATAACAAAAGGGTCTATCTCTGTAGGGATCCTTTCCATAATGGTTGTCAGACACTTAGAATAAAAATCTGAGCCTGTCCGTGGTTGAAAGAAATATTCTAAGTGGACAGCGAACATGCCAAGAGTGATTACATTGCCGCTTGTTTCGTGGCTGCTCAGCACTGGAACAGTTTCAAAAGCTGTCTGCATATAAACAGGAAGCTGTAAGCTATCGTGTTTAACTTTTGAGTTTATATCTTGTGTACTTTTTTAGTGTCCAGCTTTCCCAGAGTTTCAGTTAACACCGTTGACCTGACTGTGTTTCTCTTTGTTTCCCAGACTGACAGAGGAACAGAGTTCAGGCGTTCTCACCACATGGTGAGGAAGACTACGCTGTACGACATGGGCGTAGACCCCACCTGCAAGTATGCTGCTGTCGGCTGTCAGGACCGCTGCATCAGGTGAGTGTGTGGGTACATGTGTGTGTGTGTTGATGAAAGTTCATGAGGTCAGCAACAGGAAACAAAAATGTTTTTCCTTTTGACTGCAGGATTTTTAACATCAGCAGTGGCAAACAGAAGAAACTCTACAAGGGATCGCTGAGTGAGGACGGCAGTCTGCTCAGGGTGACATGTCTCTCCCCTCAGACTCCAAATGTTCCCTCCTTGTACATACAGTGTATTGACTCCTTGTCCTCTGTCCTGGCAGGTTCAGCTTGATCCGTCCGGTCAGTACGTGGCCACCAGCTGCTCCGATAAAAACATCTGCATCTTTGACTTCTACACTGGGGAGTGTGTCGCCACTATGGATGGACACTCTGGTAACAGAACACACACCTGCACACACTCATGTTTTATGTTGTCAGCCTGAGCTGTGTGTAAATTACAGGTCTGTAGCAGAGAGAGAGGGATCACCACCTGCATGTGCCAGACACCATAATGAAACTAGCTTTGCCATATTTTTTGTTTTGCAGAGATTGTCACGGGGATGAAGTTCACCAACGACTGCAGGCATTTGGTTTCTGTGTCGGGGGACAGGTGAGAAACTGTCCTGTTTGTGGCTGCCTTTGATTCACTCCAGTCATGTAGATTTTACTGGAGACAATCCAACGTTTAGGATGTTATAATTTAGTTGTATTTCTAAAAGGATAACAAGTGTTAGGTCTATATTTAAATTAAGAGCTCTAATGACAATGAAGCATCTGAACACGAATTGTGCACAAGAATAAACCTACTGTCGAAAACCTGTACCAGAGCATCAAATGAAAATCATCTTCAGCCACTGCTGCCAGAGGAAATGAGTGGGGAAATGTGTTTGCAGACAGTTTCCTCAATAGTGGAGCTGAAATGAAATGTTGAATTTTTAATGCCCGAATGCTTTTATCTCCCAGCTGTATCTTTGTGTGGCGACTGGCTCCAGAACTGACAATCAGCATGAGAGAGAGGCTCTGCCAACTCCGACAAAACCCAAACACACCACCCAGCAAGACCTCCAGCCTCAGGTGACGACACACACCACCGTCTGAGAACTGTACACTCATTCCACAGACCCAGTGCTGATGATAAAAGTATAAAGACACCAGGATGCTCATGATTTTGTCTCTGATGGTGTTACTACAGGCGAGAGGTGTACAGTGCCCCCACTCTGGGTGGGCTGTCCTCTGACAGTGACCGTGAGCAGGAGGAGGACGACGGAGCAGAGAATGACGACCCCAATGACCCAGAGGACATCGCAACTAATAGCTCGTCTGACAGCAGCCATGGAGAGGAGGACACAGGTACTGTGACAGTGAACTGAGCTCGTGATTTAGACAGATTTATAGCTGTACATAGGCCTACACTGTCAGTTCAACGTAGAAGAATAAACCCCACTTAAGGAGCCAGATGTATAAACCATGCATACACCCTTACCCACACATATTTATAGAGGAAGAATGTGCACACCTCACACATCCTACTGTATATAATGAGGAGGAGACTGAATGTAAGTTAAGAGCCAAGTAAAATATCGATCAGAGAGGCATTTATGAAGCCAATTTAAATAATTTACAAATGATGAATTTCATTATTCGTTTTATTTACATTTGAGCCATCGACTCATGATGGTTTTATTTTATCCTAAAGCACTTTGTAAAGTCAGTTTCAACATGAGCGCCGCGAATGAATCATCGATCATCCCGCTGACATTTAATAACAACGATGATTGAGATTTTACCCCGATGACGGTTTGCAGAAACGTGTGATGAATTAGTGGTATGGGCTCTATAAATATCCACAGCCGTGTGTGATGACAGATGTTCTGGCACCGCTGGAGAAGCTCACCGTTGCAACACAGTCGGTGAAACTGCCTCTCTCCTGTGCCATATCTCTCATGGACAGGTCTAGTAAGTGGTGCAGTGGGCGCAAGTATCAATATGCAAGCGTGTGTTTAAAGGCATTTCTGCGTCCATTGATGGTGAACTGTGGATGTGTAAATGAGGCTCGTGCAGGTGCGCCCTGCTCCACAGTGATTGAGATTCATAAGAGAATCAGGCGTAGCTGCAGATTTATAAATCTGATGAAAAGAACATGCGTGCACAGTTCTGCCTTTGTGCATACAGACAGTTTTAGTTGTGAATCTACAGAGAATTTTATGCATCTGACCCCTGGTGTTTATGAAGGGAATTAAGGATTCCATATAATAGTAGTAGACCACATGTTGCCCTTCAGGTGTAACCACTTGTGTTAGAGAATACCTCCCATCTGTAGTAATCCTGACCTTTATTCTCTCTGCGGAGGGCAGCGTTGACAAGAACAGCCCAGACATCAAACGAGTATTATGTCATTACTTTGAAGCTTCTGATAATTGTGCTCTTTGATTCAACAGGTGGCTCAGATGAAGGACAGGACTGGGAGCTGACGAAGGTTGGTGGTTATATTCAACGTGAAAACACTGTTATCAGTTTAAACAAAATAATTAACATTGGATTTATTTATTTAAAGTCATATAAAATCCAATTAATCACAGATACAAATCACGCCCCCGAAGAGCACCATCCCCACTGTACTATTAGTAATCAAACAGAATCAACTGCAGAAACAATTTCAAGTCATAGCACTATTAAATTTAATGTGACGAACGTCATTGATAAGAAAAAATAAAATAATAAATAATTCAAATTAAAAGAAATACTCTAGACGATAAAAAGAAAATAAAAAACTAAATGACTAGTCAGAGAAAAATACCAAAAAACAAATAGCTAATAGCTAATTGAATTAATACAAGCTACAAATAAATGAGTGAAATACATATGATGTCAGTATTACAAGACTGCAGTGTCAGTGGTGTCCATTTTTTCTATATAGGTCAAAAATGGTCGCCATATAGTGTAAGATTTCTGAGCATACTCTTTTGTAGATTAGCAAATTTTCTTTAACCCTTTTAAATCTGAGCAAATTAGCTTGATTTATTTTTAAAAACACAGGAAGAAGGCAATAAACAACGAAACAAATTTGCAAGATATTACTAAAACGAGAAAATTAAAAATAAGAAAATTAGTAAACAAAACCAAACAAACAAGGAAATGACCTGGTAAAAAATGACAATAATTCTGTACCACAATTTTAAATATGTAAAGTAATAATAATTATTATGAATATGATTTTTCCCTAATTTTTAAAAATAATTTAAATCTATTAATTTTTTTGCCAATTGCTCATTTCCTTTTGTCCCCATGATTCTGAAAGAAATCACACCAATTTGCTCAGGTTTTAATTTTAGTGAAAGGCGTCTGAAAGCAGCACAAGCAAAGTAATGTTGCTCCAGGTTTCAAAGGGTTAAAGTCAGATGATGTATTTAGTCTTAAATCCATAGTTTAAAGGTTAGAGGGATTTTTCCTTCCATATAAGTCGTGTTGCTAAAAGAGATTAGAGATCTATTTCTGTGCCTGAGGTGTACATCCTGTGGAGCTACTCCAAATACTGCAGTAGTAGCAGAAATGCTCTTTAATGCTTTTGTATTAGAAATAATAATAGTGAAGACAGTTGTCATTGTACCGTCCCATCACTCATTTTACATCTTTTTATTATCACAGAAATAAACTGGGCAGGAAACATATTTTCTAAAGAGAGATGATGATGATCGAATGATGAGACAGCAAAGTGGGAAGACTGCGATAAATGTTCTTTATTAGACGTTTGGGAGGCTGCTTCTGCTTGAGTGTGGGTGTCCATTATAATGCAGCGTGTAATTTTTTTTTTGTGTACTCGTGCGTGTGTGCCAGTATTTTTATTGTTGTTGTTTCATGCTAGGTACATCCTATTTATGTCTTTCCTTAATTCAATTCCTGACAACTGCATTTAATAATCAGCACAGGCTTTACGTATGTAGAATAGACAGTTGAGCTGCTGCTTTCTGTCAGTACTTCACAAGGACTGAAGTGGCTTAAAGATCTCCGGCTTCCCTCTGCCACACATGAGATTAAATCCTCTGTGATGTGGTTGGGGGGGGGGAATCCCCTGCTGAGTTTAAAAGTGATAAAAAGCTACGTGAAATCTAAAGTGTGGGTAATGAAAACTAGATCACACAACCTCATCTGAGATGTGTGCACGTGGAGGAAAACTGACACTTTAGTGCTTTAATTTCCATAACTGCTGCATCACATAATTCATTCATAGGGCATGGGTTTTATTTCAACATATAGCAGGGGCAGAGCAGACTGTCTTAGTGGAAATGTCTCTATTTATGTTAGACAGGTGAAAGTTCAAAACATAAAAAATATAGTGGAATATAATGCAGTGAGGCCGTCACTAAATATGTAAATGTTTATTCTTGTTTGCTGAGGCAACACACATGTAGCCATTTGTGTCTTGTTTGGGGAAGTAATCTTTTTAAATGTGGATTTTATTTACAAACCACTGGACTTTTAAAGCTCTTTTGTGTTATAGCAAGATTTCTGCTGATGTTCAAAACTGTCTGCACATTCGTAACAAATCCCACCCATCTGTGTTTGCTGAGAAGTCGAGAATAAAGTAATTAATTTGAGAAAAATGTCATTATGATGAGAATAAAGTCATACTACCTAAATAAAAACCTGTCCGTTTCCAGCATTAAAAACCTGTGTAGGTGTAGTGCCTTTAGAACTAAAGCTAAACCCTTCTGTCATTTTGCCAAAGTGGGCCCCTGAGTGAAGGAAGCTCAGTATCCCTGTTCTTTGCTCGTACGCTCCTATCTTCTTTGAGAGAAACTGTGGTTCACTGTGTCAACTCTCCTGCACGTCCTCTCTAGCATGGAGTCGTCAGCCAGGTCACACCTGACTCCTCTAAACGCCCTCGGAGGCGCTGGTCTCATCGTATGGGCTCTGTGGAGCTGATGGTGAAATCCATGCTGGACCTGAGGCATCTGGAGACCTTTGCTCCCAAGAATAGCTGCCCCCCTCATGACAAAGAGAGACGGACCACGTCCAGTGTCCAGGAGCCCACGGTATGTGTTAATCTGTGTCTGAGAGAGAGGGAGGGAGCTGTCCATATGGATCCATGTGTGTGTAATTGCTCCGCTAAGAAGCTTCATTTTCTGCAGCTGCAGTTGGAGGAGAGAGCCAAGAGGCATCGGCCCTGGACACACGCTGACTGGCTGTCCTCACACCCATCCAAGGGCATCAGGGGGACTGATGGAGCCGTGCTGTACCCAGAGGAGAACGAGGGCGACGCAGGTCTGCAGGGCAGGTAAATCCCCACTCAGTACACATGCTTTCCCTCCAGTGCTCACTGTGACACAGAGACAACAAAAGTGCCTTTTCTATTCTTGGTTTAATGTTTCCCTCCGCCTCTGTTCCTCATTGTTTCTGCCTCTCTCTGTTTTCATACGTCAGTGGTTACACGGTGCGGGAGCAGCACTGCAGGATGCAAGGGCGAGGGAGCCGCAGTGACAGCAAGGAAAGTCGCAGCCCGGACAGTGCCTGCTCTCTGGGCTACGACAGCAGGGACTCCAGCCCGGATCGTGTGCGGGATGGTGAGATCTCACTCTCATCACAACGATAAAAAAATGTTAAAGGAACACACAATAATGACGGAGATTAATTTGATTTATTAATTGACTTTTGCTAGAAGTAAAACACAAGACATGAAGATTAGCATTTAAAGCCACTTCTGTATGTGTGCAATTTGAAAATGTCCCATGTTAGCACCCCCTAATGGTTCTGTTAGAAACGACACTGGCAGACAGTAATGCATGCTTCTTTTATTCTTTTAGTGTACTTTATTTCTGCAAACAAAAAATGCCCCATTATTATTCATTTTAGATGTTAAAATCATACCTGATTTCTACAGATGGTTGTTTTTGGTGAAGGTTTTTCTTGCTTCTTTCCTTTTCTTCAAAAGGCAGAGCTTGAATGAAACTGACTGTCTGAGGATTTTAAAAGATAACAAACTTGTATGCAATACTGCAGTATTTTTATCTATATTCCTGTTTCAAGTTCGAAATGTCTTCTCAAGGTGTGCGGGGAAGACTGGATTTTAAATGAAAAGCCAAAATGTACATGAAAGCCACAATGTCTCTTCAACATACAGTAAAGCCGATACCTGCAGAGAGGGATTTGAGCACACAGAGGCTAGGATTTTTCCTCCCAGTTTCAAACCTGACAGAAATATATCAGATAATACGACCACATAAGCCTCAGTCATCTGGCTGGTCATTTGTTAAGGATTATCTGGTTCCTACCTGCTGTATGCAGCAGATGTACCAAGGTCAAGGAGGGTTTAGAGTGGCTGTTTACCTGTATCCCTTCGCTTTCTCAGATTCTGCAGATGTGGAGTCACTGAGCCAGGACAGCTCTGATGACGAGAGTAAAGAGACGGGGAAGCAGAAGGCAGGAGTGACGAGCATGGACGAGGCTCTGAGGACAGTGACCGACACTGCGGACGTCGGTCAAGAAGATTTCCTCAAGCAGAACTTTGAGGCGCTGGAAGAGAGCTGCAGCATGGGTACGAGAGGCCGAACACTCACGTGCAAACTGTTGTTTGGATGTGAAACTGATGTTGTTTCCAGTCTTTATGCAAAGCTAAGCTAAGTGGCTGTATCTTCAAATTCAACGGACAGATAAAAGACTGGTATCTATCTTTTAATGTAACCCTGGACAAGACAATTAATGTGCCTATTTCCCAAAAGGTTGAAGTATTCCTTTAAATTATTTCACATGCACGTAGACATGCAAACAATACTGATCAGCCTTTCTGTCTGTTTTTCATTCTTTTTCCTCTCTCTGTCTCTGTGTTTTTTTCCTCTCTCTGTCTCTGTGTGTTTTTCCTCTCTCTTTGCCACTGTCTCTGTTTTCCTTTTTGGTTTTTTTGTTCCTAACGCTTGATGTCTGTCCACAGCTGAGCAGAGCAGAGTCCCCAGGCTCAGTATGTCTTCACGCTTCCTGGCCAGAGGACATAATAACAGGTACTGTTGACCACTTCAGACCAGTGTGGATTCACAGCTATAATTACAAACCCATGTGGAATCACGCACACTGCTCTGCTAAACCATCTGTGTACCCTCCAGATCGAGGCAGGCTGTCACTTTAAAATGACATTGTTATCTTTGTTTGGGTAATTTTATGTGGATAAGAAGTCTGTTATTTTGTCCTTGAAAGTTTTTAACCTTTTTATCTTCATTAACAGTGACTGTGCAGCGAGACATTCAACTGTTAAAGAAGCTTTTTTAAAAGAAATAACTATTTCATGCTGAGATTTACATGAAGATAGAAGCACTCTCATGTCTGTATGCTAAATATGAAGCTACAACCAGCAGCTGGTTAGCTTAGCACAGGGGTCAGCAACCTTTACTATCCTAAGAGACAGTTTTTGGCCTTTATTTTTTTAATTTGTCTGGATCCGCAATGCAGATGTGCGCTTTATAATAAAGGTTACACAGCCTATCTGTCCACTCACTATCAGGTTTTCCTCTGAGCCTTTTTCTGTTTTGAATTTGGAATCAATAGCTAGCCTAGGAAGGGAGACTACATCGCTAACTAGCCTCTGCTATTTAGCTTCACCACAATTTAGGAGAAGGCACCAGGTCAGAGACACTATGCACACTTTAGTTGACAGAATGTGTATCGGTTTCGTATTTTTACAACTGGATAATGTAAGAATCACTTTACATCTATAGCAATAAAAATGAAAATCTAAAATATACTTTTTGTCAAAGCCACATAGAGCCACTTGCAAGGAGCTAAAGAGTCGCATGTGGCTCCAGAGCTGCAGGTTGCCTAACCCTCATTTGTAAAAGCATGTTGTGGTTTACTGGTGAGTGCCAAAATAATGAGTTGCACTATTTCTTGGTCAAACACAGTAGGTATCCGGGTTAGCCATTTCCATTCTGCTTTCTAAACTAAGCTAACCAGCAGCTTTATATTTACCCAACAAACATGAGAGTTTGATAAATCTTCTCCTTACAATCTCTGCAAGGAAGTGGATAAACACATTTCCCAAAATGTCAAACTATTCCATTAACCTACCTTAGAGGAATACATTGTGTATTTACTCTTGTGCTCCCCTGACCCTGTAATGCCTTCTATCTGTGTAGGGGCATGCCTCCGTTTGGCAAAGTGTACGGGAAGGAGCAAGGCAGCCACTCTGCTAAACCCCCCGTGTCAAAAGTTCGGCCCTTGATGGAAGATAGCCAGAGCAGAAACACGGAAGATAAGACCCCCGTGTCCCCGGGCAGGATGGAGGGGCCAAAGTAAGAAGAAAACACAGACTCAGAGCTGCATGGGGGTTATTTTTAGACAAGTGCTGCTTTGGCAGACTTGGATTAATGAATCATAAATGCAAAAGATCGAAAAAGCACAAAAAGGTACTCTGTTTGCATGAATAAATGATTTTAAACATTAATAAGTCCACATTGCGAGAATGCAGCATAATACTAACTTGACAAAACAGGACTTTTCTGAGGTCATGCTAGGACACTGTTTACACATTCCTACTCTAAGAATCATGCTGTTACTTACAGATTAATAATGGATAAGGGTAAACAAAAGCAGGGATAAACTGAACTCTCATCTAAAGTAATTATGCACATGCAAATAAAGTAGACTAATTTACTACAGTGTGGGTAAAATGCAGCACAGACACGAGAGAAAATGAAGACATAAATCAACAGGCTTGTTTTTGCCAGTTCTGTGACTGAATTTTTTGTGTGCAGTGATCTCAAAGCTGCTGTGCTGCCTCTCAGCAGGGTCGATGCTCCAGAGAGAGACTGTGCTCCTGTCTTCAGATCCCTGAAGAAGAAAAGGAGTTCAGGGTTCCACTTGTGGAGGTTGTCCAACCCTCCATCCAAAGCTCCACTGCTGTCGGACAGTGTGACGGGTTTGCAGAAATCACACTCTGCCCAGAATCTGGCCTCAGACGGTACGTTTCATCATCACTTCGTTAATTTATTGCTGTGTATTTTCTGCTATTTCAATAATGTTTGGGTCAGGGTATTCAATGAGCTACACTAGCTCCATTAGGTGTCCATTATGAGACAGTTAAAGCTGATGTAGGCAGATTTGTTTTGGCTTCACTGAGCAAAAACCCATAATATACTTTGAGGTTATTGTAATTTAAGTGGTCTGAGAGAACTCTAGACCTCTGCACCTCCTCTTGGCTCTGTTTTCAGTCTTTAGAGGATCTAGCCCGTGACGGGAGACACTGGCGAGTCTCAGGTCATTTCAGAGATTGGCTGTTCTTTAAATGCTGATGTGCATGTGCGTCTTTTCAGTAAAAGCCTTATTTAATGGCAAAATCCTGCAGAGAAAGTTGCTATTCCAGCATTGGCACCAACTGCCTACACTGCACAGCAACTCAAAAAAGGAAGATGGACTTATCAGAAAGAGTCTAAAAGAGAGTCTGACCATAAATGAAATAAAACACAAGTCAGTATCTGTGAAGTCTTTCAGAGATGGAGAGAAAATGTTGCTAATAGTTTAGCCTTGTGCTAACCAAAGCCAAAGCCTCACAGCTGTGGCTTCAAGTTCACGTTTATGTAGCGCTCATTAGCGAGATGGAGCCTTGGATCACAGTGTGTCCTCCACATCACACTCCACCGCTACAGACCACCTCACTGGGAGGAGAGCAGGCAGCAGCTAACCTAATTTTAGTCAGTGCAAACCGCAGCTCCGTGGGACGGGACACCCACGACTACCCGTGAGATCAGCAAACTTTCTGTTGCTGCTGTTACACAGGTTTGACCCAGCGCTGCTGCTGGCCTGCTTCAAGAATGTATTTAAACATAATTTGAATGGTGATCTTCTAAAAAATGTGAACTAGGTTTTCAATAAGTAAAATAAATGAATATGTTGTTAAAACAAATCTCCACCTCTACATTTGTGTCTCCAGCTCCTCACTCCCCTCTGCCCTCTAGTGACCGAAGGGAGCTGTGCAAGAGACCTCAGCATCTCTTCCTGGATCACGACACTCCCATGCCTTCCTTCCACTTTTCCTCACCCTCCTCCGGCTCCCCCCAGTCACCCCGGTCCCCCCTGCTCTGGGACAGCCCCAAACTCAAACCCCTCCACTCCTACATGAACCCCACTGCCAGCTCCATGGCCAAAAGCAGCCGCTCCACCTCCCTGGGAGAGGTGATCCAACCGGGCTCTCCGCCTTGCTCCCCTTCCTTCCTCAGAGTCAGGAGGTCATGTGGGGAGCTGGATGCCGCACCTCCTTTGCTTGCTTCATCTCCTGTCGCCGCTGTCCCCTCTACTGTCTCATCAACATCCTCCCGCTCACCTTGTCCTCTACCAAACGGTCCCGCCCCAACTCCTCCTCATGCTACAGCTACAGTTTCACCCACACCTGTCACCCAGAACATCCTGCCCTCCCGCATCCCACTTCCCAAACAGCCTCTCAGCCCTCGCCGCAGCCTCTGTCTGGAGGCGATGTCAAGCCTCAGTTTGTCTGGAGACTCTGCGAGGGCTTCTTCTCCTACCAGAGACTCTGA
Organism: Epinephelus awoara; assembly: GCA_035609425.1. Taxonomy (NCBI): domain Eukaryota; kingdom Metazoa; phylum Chordata; class Actinopteri; order Perciformes; family Serranidae; genus Epinephelus; species Epinephelus awoara. The sequence continues at coordinate 36,766,185 of CM069305.1, read as the reverse complement.
CATCACACCTACTCAAGGAAGCAGAGGTTAGTCAGCCTATCATATGCTGTGAATGTGACTCATGAACGCACAAGTAAGGAACCAGAAAGCAGATTTCCTGTGTGTAATTTTGTGTGTGTTTTCCAGCACTGAGCAGGCATCTAAGTTTGGATCCGTCTTTGCCAAGTTGTCTTCCAGTGAGGCAGAAGAGAGAATCGATTTCAGAGAGGTTTGTTTTTACACCACTTCATGTAGCTGCATTTTGTTTCTTTTTAAAACTGACACACATTTCTGGCATTTCTTCTCAGCACCAAGGAGCCGTCACAGGTGGCTGTGGCCAAAGAGTGCCCTCTGGTGCCCGAACAGACTCGCACATCATCGAGTGCCGATCCCCAGCCAGGTCTGGCCTCCCAGAACTCTTTTACCCACCTGTCCGTCGCTACCGTTCCTCCTCTTCATCAGAGCATCTCTTCACGCTGCTCGCCCTCTGCCTTCTGGCCTGTGTGTCAGTCTGCTTGTCTGTCTCACGTCCCTCTGTCTGTCTCTGTGCCCTGCTGCTGTCAACACTGTGATTACATGGGTGAGTCCACGGATGAAGGGGCGTGGGCAGTTTTGAATTTCACTCTGTTGGTTGATTTTGAGATCTGATGGTTGACGGGCTCAATATTCAGCTTTGACATATCAAAATGTGAACAGATGGTTGCTGCAGGATTTATTGAACACACTCACGCTCCTTTGATGGACAGACCCTTTTCTTTTGGACTCGTCATGTCATGCACAAAGGATATTGTACCTGATAAGAGGGTAGAGCTGCACAGTTAATTGAATACTAATCACGTGCATAATTTTGGCTGCCTGTAATTATATGAACATGATCGACTGCGATACTGATGCATAATGTAGTCAACATGACCTTACTTCATCCATCTTTGTCCAGTTTCAACTCAGACATCCATATTTCAATCAGGAGAAACTCGTTCTGAGAGATAAGAATATTTATTCACATGTGCACATGAGTATGAGAAATGAAAAAAGCCTTTGGCGATTAGACCCCATCATGATGTCATATATTTCAGGAGGGTGGTAAAGACGTAGTAGACGCTGGCGGTGGTGATGATATGAGATGAAGAGGGAGCTGAGGATCTGGATATTGGAGGAGGGTGTGACAATTCTGCCTAAAATGACAGCTGACAGGAGCAGAGAGGAGAACAGATTTAAAGTTTGGCGGTAAAAATGTGAATGACTGAAGGAGAAACCAAACTGAAATCAGTAACCAATGCAGTCCAGTTGTTTTCCATTTGTGTGTCCAGTAAACACTTTTCATGTAGTTGTAGTCTGTGATGGCATTTCCTACAACCGGAAACCAAGGCTCTTCTGGGTTTGCCTAGTAGAGTCTGTATATAGAGACTACTTCAGGAATGTAGCACAACATGAAAGTGAAAGTAGTGCTCTTTATTTTTAAATGTGAAGGTGCAATTCAATTAATAATCGTAATCTCAGTATTGATCACAATAGTTGTGATTATCACTTTGGGGACAGGCAGCATGGTGAAGCAGTGGTTTGCATGTTCTCAGCGTGGGTTTCCTCCAGGTGCTCCAGCTTCCTCCCAATGGGGAAAAATATGAAGGAAAAGTTTTGAAAGTTCATTAGTTAAAATGTGTAAGAACCCTGCTGATCATGCAGTGAAGTTTGCACACATCAATTATTTAACATCATGTGATATGTAGAGCCGTGGTTAACTGAAGCACCGCTGCAGATTGTCTCCCCTCACGTTCCTCAGTCCCTCGGTAAATAAATCTAATAGAGTTCAAATGCTGAGATGAATCTTAAAATAACATCTTCATCCTGTTCTTCACGCTCCTGCGCCTGCTGTTCTGTGGACGATAACTGCCTCACAAAGGCAACACATTTCATTTCAATTTGAGAACACAGAAACCATAAATGCCATTAAGTGATATCCGTCCACATTTGTACCTACAACTGTGTTTTTGCCCGAGGATATAAACTGTGAAATCATTTTCCTCACTTCCACAGCTCACACAGCTCCTGCTCTGTGGCTCTGTGCAGCAGTCTCCTTTTCTCCTTCTGTACTTTTCTCTTCTGCTCCCAAGTTTCTCCGTGTTTTTTGGTTCTTTTATTGTTCCTCAACCTTTTGCTCAGCGTTTACTGTGAGCCTGCTCCGCGCGATAACTGTTTGTCTGCGTGCGTTCACTGCACAGAGCGTGCGTCTGTGTGAGCACTCAGATTTGCCACATGCTGTGCTGTACTTGAAAGAGTCCCTTCCTCTCTCTCTCCCTCTCTCTCTGCAGATCACTCCATCACCCTGGAAACTTGTAGGCAGGCTGTTTCAGAGCTTCACAACAGTCTGAGGAAAACTACCATGCTCTACACTACGGTCAGTGAGAGTGTGTGTGTGTGTGTGTATGTGTCTGTATAAGTGTGTGTGCGAAAATGGAGACGTGAGGGTAAAGAGAGCCTGAAGGGAAAATATATCTTGACGCGAGTTAAGGAAGATAAAAGGCAAATAGACAGAGATAATTTCTCACATATTTCATGCCTGTTAATGCTGCCACTCTAATTTCCTCTTATTGTTATAATCTCATATAGAGATAGATATTACTGTTGATATATATAATGTATTTTTTAAACCCTACATCACACTATGCACTTTTTGTTGTAGCTATTTTATGGATGTTGCTCTTTGCAAATCGCGTCTGTGGGGAAATAGTTTTACTCTATTACAGAGCTGAAATAATCTGTTAATGGATTAGGCGATCAACAGAAAATTGTTCTGCAAAAACTCATTAAATCTTTGAGTTGTTTTTTTAATAAAATGACAAACATTTTCTGGTTCTAGTTCCTCAAATGTGAAAATGTACTGCTTGCCTTTGTCTTTTATGATAATCAACTAAAGATTTTGGGGACATTGACTGTTAGTGGGACAAAACCAGCGTCTAAATGGGATTAATTGCCCTAGCCAGAGCTTCACTGTTATTCACCATGGCCCTATCTGACCTGGCGATAGAGAGATCCAAGATATCATGTCATACAATAGGGTAACCCAATATGGAGTGTATGTGGGGGCTTCCACTTCTGTATTAGCATTTTCTTTGCAGCTGTAAAACCTGAAAGCAACAGTCTTCTCTGAGAAAGTTTAAGAGATAATGAAGACTCATCATTTAGGAGTGAAACTGTCGGAGTACAGGGTTTGTCGTTATGTTGATCTATACAAATCCGGCTGGTCGTTTTTCTTTGATGCACTGTGCTGAATGAGGGTTGGTTTATGTGATATGTGCATTGGGGATGTTCCTGGCGACTAAACTAAACGAAAATTTAAATGAGACTAGTCGACCAGTCTAAAAAAGGGAAAACACGTCATAATTTAGCTCAATTTATTGTTAAGTATTTTAAACATTGTCCCAAAAAATACTGTGTGCATTTAGAGCCCCGCGGGGAGGGCGACTGCTGTCTGGCGGCTCTGTAGCCCCCGCTAGTGGCGGTACGCTGCATGACAGTTTAGCCACCTTGTACATGAATAAAACACCAATTGGTTTAACCGACTAATATCTCTGGTGCCGACTTACGAAAAATCAGCAGAATAATCTGTGGTATAAACGTTCATCAGCTGCAGCCAGTAGCTTTAATTCTTTAATCTGAAAATAACTATAATAAAAACAATCATTAGTTGAGACCCTGCTTGAGTTTTTTAGCATTTCCTTATGTCAGTAAAGTGCTCCAGAGCTCACATGGAGTTTCATCTATAATCTGATGGACAGATCAAACAGAGAAAGACACAGACAGACAGACTAACTCACTCTCTGCCTGTCTGTTTTCCATATGTACTCATTAAAACCAGGTGCTACAGAGCAGCCAGCAGCCCAGTGAAGATCAACAAGAAATGAGGAGCATCCTGTGCGAGGCTCTGTTCACGGTCAAGGCTGAGCTGGACTCTCTGCCTCACCCCACCTCGCAGTGCGAAGGGCACCGAGTGGACCAAGGGGTCAAAGGTGAAGGAGAGAAGGCCCTGGCTCTGCTGGAGCAGTACGCTGAGCTGCTGCTGAAGTCTGTGGAGAGGAAACTGGACACCAAGACGTAAGGAGATGGACTGATGTTTGCCACGACGTATGCACACACAGCAGCACTGTGAATTGTTATTTGCACAGAGATCTTTAGGAACTTTATTTGTGGACTGAGTGTAGATGAGATGTCGTTATATGTGGACGAGCTGAAAGAAATGAATCCTGAGTATTATGCACTGAGAAAAGAAAAAAGGTTGCCTTATTTTTGAAGTTGCCATAGCGCTTCTTTGAGTGTTTTCTACTTTTTAAAATCAAATTTCATAAACGTAATGAATCACAATTGTTACAAAGGGAGACACCAGAAGGACAAAAATGATGAAGTTACATAAAGAGCACAGGGGACCAAAAAATTCATCCTGTGGTACGGCGCAGTGTTTAAGTGATTGTGTTAATGATGGATATGTTTTGGTGCAGGTTAAAAAGTCAGAAGCCCCGTTAGCATCCCCCAGAAGCTGCAGGGTGCAGTCTGTTTTTTGCATCTAAAATTCTCGCACACTGTATCTAAAACTTTCGTCTGTCACTAAGAATTTCGGCACCTTTAGAGACTCGGTGAAGAATCATTTCATAACTCACATACTTTCAGCAGGTCAGATAGTAATATTCAGGTGGATGATGATGAAAAGGAAGATGTGGAGGACAGAGAGGGAAGACAGCTCCGCCCCTTCGTGCAGCTGCGGTGCCAAATGAAAGACAGGGAGGGAGCGATGAACGCCAGATAGGTCACTCCAGTGGAGAGAGGCACAGGAGGAAATTTTCACAACGAATAAAACAATGAAACACATCAGAATCAGTGTGCAGGGTTGAACGGATTAAAAAAACGGACTCAGTGTGCAAAGGCCTTTAGAGTGGCGTTACAGCAAGTATCATGGTGTTGTTATGTTAACATCCAAAAGCTTTATGCTGTTAGGTGATATTAATCTGCACAGCCGTTTCCATGGAAATATGTCAGTGTTTCTTGCATGAAACATTCATGTTCTGGCCAGCTGACATGTTTTAGATTTATAAAGGTGACCAGAAATGTAATGAATGAAGGGGTTCATCCTCTGGGGAACAGGAACATGTAAATCTTTAGCATCTTTAGGGCTGAACTGCTTCTGTTGGGAACTATCTAGAGATGGACGTGTTAAAGTATGTTTAGTGGGAGGTCAGAGGAAGTTAAAGTGTGAGGATAGAAGTGGTGTTGAGATGTGAGGTAAGTGTCAGATGATGGATATGGGAGGATGTTGTGTTGAGGGTGTGTAATTCAGATTTTTGTACCAATGGTGTCTCCCTTATCTCACAGTACTGTAGCAGTGACACCTCTTCACTAAATTTATGTAAATCATAACTAGTCTGTCAGTTTATGTTCTTTATGTTTTTATAGTGTTGATTTCAATTTTTGTATTACTCTGAAAGATTTTTCAAAGTGCTGCACTGTTCCTCTGTAAACACTTTAAAAATAAACAGTGAAAACAATGGACCAGATTTCTGACTGATAATTTTATTTAAGAATTACTACAGTTAACAGAATCCTAATGGACATATATAATAGACCTTGTTGTTTTTGACAATATTAGCACGTGTTTAATTCTCAGTTAGTAGCAGTTGAGGAATATAGAAAATATTGTACACAATAAATACAGTAACAGTAGCATCTAGATACAGGAGAAGAAAGCTGTGTGTGTATTAAAGGTCCAGTGTGCAGGATTTAGGGGGTTGCAGTCTGCACCCTCAGACACGAGATGCCACTGAATCCTACACACTGGACCTTTAAATTGTTAGCTATGTTTAGAGAAAGAAGCATATAATAGAATGAGCTCAGCTCGTTATAATTAATAAACAAATAAACACTTGTATGTTTGATCTTTAAGCTTAAGATAAATTCTACAATTTTAGTTCCTGTAAAATGTAGTGTATAGATGGTGTGTGTTTATACACACTGATACATGTGTGTGTCCTTAATGTGTTGATTCATGTATTGTGTGAGTGTTGGCGTGCTTCCTATGGCAGTGTCTCCACATTGACGCAGGTGAGGACGACATCATGCAGGATGTTGATTCTGTCGATCTGGTTGAGCTCTCTGATTCGGTGTCGGAACTCGAACAGCGGGATGTTGTTCACCGCCACCCTGAACGCCTCGTGGGTGCACAGGATCTTCATCTGGAACAGAGCAGAAAAGGAAGGATGAAGGCTACTGCTTTCATCTGGACTGTGGAGCGGCTCACATGCAGCGCACATTTAGAAAGAAAAACAAGAATCATTTATCATGATTTCATTTAGGAGAAATCATTTTATGGGGCCAAATCTTCTAACTGGAAGAAAAAACATGTTTTATATAATTGGGATCATTTAATGCCAGAAAATGAAACTTAACTAGCTGAAGAATCGAAACTGAAACTGAAGGAAAAGTTAAGAGCCCTGGTGTTATTGCCTCCAGTAGACATGGACACAGAGACAGAATTAGCTCCTCAGATTAGTAACCTCTTGGCGATGCCTGTAAAGCGTAATTGTTATTGATGTTATTGAGCAACACGAGACCCCCACTGACCTCCAGGAGTCTCCCTGCGGTGCAGCAGTACTCTTATCTAGGGCCAGCTTGCACAAACGACTTTCCAACCCTTTCCATCTTTTCCAAACGTTAGCCTGACGTTAACCATGAGAGAGTGACCTGGAGTCAGTTAAAGGCACCATGTGGAACATACTGGGAAATTCACACCACAGACAAATGAGAGCATATTAAAATGATTAGTGGCGTCTGTTTATGTCTTTTATTTGTGTTGTAATAAAGCAGAAGCGGGTTAGTGGAAGCCGACACTTTGCTTCAGGTGAACATCTGTCTCCAAATGAATGTGGTAATGATTTATTGACATTAACATGCAACACACAGCAGCTTTTTAATCTGCTGCTTCCCCTCTCTCTTACGCTCACCTCAAACGGGCTCCCTTGAGCGAAGGGGAAGGGTCCCTTCAGGTCCCTCTCTTCTTGGCCCCAGCGTTCGCCCAGTTTGTGGTTACGCACCAGTGACTGTTTGCCCCCCTCACTGAAGCGGGGGTTGATGTGGAGGGCGATGTCGTTGCCTCTCAGGAAGTTCACTGTGAACCTGTGGACGACTAAAGCTGGTCAGACTGTCACTGAAACTGTACAATTTATCTGTCCTCCATTAACTGGAAATGGAAAATGGAAACTACAGACTATGGTTTACGTGCACTGGACGTTAAATGGAATTTTCTATCAATCTATACTGAACACAGTACACACTGTGATGTTACTTATACCATGCAACAGAATTTGGAAGAAACCATGCATAACCAAACTGATTTTATTATTATAAGTTTAATTTGTTCTTATTTTATATGTGATTATTTTACTGTTTGTATAAAACTTAAAAATACTCAATAAAAACAATGTTAAAAAAGATTTGTATATTCTGTATGAATGTTGACATTATGAACTTAAATAAGTATTTCACCACTGGAAATATGGTCTTCTTATAAACCTTTTCTGTCAATGTGGTTAAACAACGCCAACACTTTTGAAACTGGTGCAACATGTCCAGAGAAAACAAAGAAAACAGCTCTGGTATTTGTTTATCCTCAAGAGGCAGAAAACCTACAACTACCAGAATGCACAGCGTCACGCAGACTCCCGTGGTGCGTGACGTGACGTACTGCGGATTGGACGTTTTACCACAGGAAACAAACAACATGGCGGGCGACCGGTAACCGTGCTGGCAACAAACGACCTCGAATTACAGCTAAACGGTAAGCTAAAATACGTTTCTACAAATGTTTGTGTGATAAAACGAGAACGCAGTAACATAACCTTGGTTTATATTTTATTAGCACTGCCTAGTTTTACTGTTTGATTTCATTGTATCAACCTACGATACATGAAACAAAATGGCGCCCACTTCCTGGTTACAAATAGAGCGATAAAATATGTTTCTGTAGACATTTTAGGCGATAAATTACAGTACAGGAAGAGAATATTGGTTTATATTTGTTCAGCACTGCTTAGTTTTACAATTGTATCTGTTTGGTTTCAGTTTGAGAGACAGAGAATGAGGGGCAGGTGTCTCTTTAGCCACATATAAACTCTGTGGGTGCGTTCAGGGTCACATACTTTGTCTTTTAGCTTCAGTCTGTACTGCAGCTGTCTCTACAAAGTACCTACTGTTGTATATTCACACACACACACACACTTCTTCTTTATAACATTATGTGCTGAGCTTTGACCTTCTCTTTCATGTGTCCTTTACTTTGGAGATAAAACAAAATGCTTTCACTGAGATCAACCCTTTGCTGTTGTTATTTTTCAATGTGTTATAACTGCATACATTGTATATTCTAACATATTCCTGATGGTAAAATTACATCTGCATTTTTCTGTCATTGTTATTTAATTATTTTGCCCTTTTGTTGTTGGTTATATTTATGATTATTTTGTTCAATAAATTAATATTCCTATTGTCACTATAGGACTAGACGCCAGTCACTTTAATGTTGTCATCCCTCATTGCTGCTTCAGTCAGCTGTCAGTCAGCTGTCAGTCAGCTGTCAAGCTGTCATTCTGTTTGCATCTCAGTTAGTCAGAGGATTGTGGGTCAGAAAAGCATGCTGACTTGCATACTGCAAAATGTGACCGGATGTAGTACAGGATTGCAACGGTATGAAATTTTCATGTTTAGATAACCATCTTAGAAAATATATGCAGAATTATTATTATTATTACTATCATTCAGAATGATCTTAAAGGAATTATACAGAGGGGCTAGTTTTTGGGATGCCTAATAACATCGGTACCTCATCGGTATCAGCCAGTATTGGCTTTGAAATGAGATCAGAATCGGCCAACATACTTTTTCTTAATTTGCACAATGAGTGGATATTACATTCATTGAAAAGTATTATATTTCATGTCTCCATCTGCTGGTGGCAGGGCTTGACGCTAACTTTCTTTCCAAGGAGCACATGTGCTCCTAAGTTGAAAAAGTAAGGAGCGCACAAAGACCTTTTGGGGCACAATGTAAATTTATCAAATAATATGTTTACTGTAATACACGTGATGAAAATAGACATTTACAAGCAAAATTATTTAATGAATTTGTATACAAAATGTACAGAAAGGTAAAATCATCAAGTTTTGAAAAAGTATTGCAATTTAAGTTTGTCTTTAATGTTATTGTATACATTATCTTTGCAATATGATTATCTTATATAATGTTATTACTATCCTAAAACATTCTCCAGGTCCTCTGAAACTCTGCAGGACTTATTTCCACCCTGCCCAGCAGCAGCACGTCTCCTCTGCCACACTTTGACTTATTTCCATGCTGCCGACACTGGGACTTAAATATAGGCTGCTTCAGCTGATTTTTTTTATGCGCACATGGGCCCCTACATATTTTTTACAGTTCGCACACACCTATTTTTAGTCACAAATGCGAGTGAAACGCTCGCCCTGTCGAGTGCTGGGTGGGTCATCATGATAACAGTGCATTATAATACATGCAAAATATGATATTAATTCCTCTCGAGAGACTTGGTGATCACTAAAAATAGGAAGGGAAAGATAGGGAAGTGGATGTATCAATATCAATATCACTTATTGATCAAATGAGTTGTTACATAAATACATATTAAGTATCGGCAAAAAATCCAGTATTGTGCATCCTCAGTTATTTTTGGTTAAACAAACGATTAGCATAATTACTTTAATTAAAAGTTAAAACCATTTTTTAATGGATGTGTAAAAAGTCTCCCTTTTGAAAATAACTTAAATAAAGGTCAGATTTTCTGTCCATTTTTTTTCAATAACACAGATAAGCAAATGTACACATTACGATTACCATCAATTTCAATATAACAATATGCTTTGAGACTGGTACCGTTGCAACCCTAATGTAGTAGAACATCCTAATATTTTTGACATACTGCATTTGACATACTATCAGTTGTCACATACTCACTTTTTTCTGTCTTACTAAATAGTATAGTAGTATGGGTATTGCAATGCACAGTTTGTGTCCATGGTGGAGGGCAGATGAAAATCAGACAACTATAGCAACTAAATTATATATGTAGATATATTTTATATGTTCCTTGATGAAAATGCGGAAGTACAATCTGTAGTTTGAGTAAGCATTTTGCTGAGAGATGAGCAGGGAGATCTGTGCCCTGGTTTACCACAGTTCATTTACACTTAATATTCACATTATTATGACACAAAACTGGTTGAAAATCAGCAAATTATCCCTTTATGAAATATGAAAAAGAGTATACAGGAGAAAGAATGGTTCAGAGAGAGATCTAAGTTCATGTAATGAAGCTTACATCTTAGCATTAGGTTTGACATGGCCCAGGATGGTCATCATCATCTTGTCATAGACGCCTCGGGCCAGGTTCAAGTTGTACGGCACACTCTGAACAGCAAGAAAGAGAAAGAATAACATCAAACATATCCATCACTATTGTAGCTTCCATCATCATCCATCTCTTATTGTCCTTCCTATAAATGAACAAAGAATACTCTAAGATGCATGTAAGTCACATTCTTTGACTCACAAGAGGTCCAGATGTAGGTGGAAGCCAGTGTGGAGGCATGATAGATGGATGCTGTCCAGGCCATCCTGACTGTCCTGGGTTATAAGGCCAACCAGGGTGGGCAGGCCACCCCGGTACACTTGGGTGGATGCTGGCAGCAGGAGCAGGAGCAGGTGCAGGGACTGGGGCTGGAGTTAAAGTTGGAGCTGGAACTTGAACAGGGACTTGAGCAGGGACTTGAGTTTGAATTGGAGCTGGTGGTTGGGGAGTCTGGTACTGGGGTTGCTGGTATTGGGGAGGCTGGTACTGGGTGCCTTGCCAGCAAGGCTGGCAGGGCTGCCCTGGAGCCTGACCTGGAACTTGAGCCTGAGCCGGAGCTGGGAATATAGTTGTGGTAGATGCAGTTGGTGGTGTTACAGCTTGAGCCGGGGCTGGAAATGAGATAGGTGCAGGGACAGAAACTGAAGCTGGCTGAGTCCCAGGCCAGCAGGGTGTGTTTGGCTGGCCAGTCCAGCACGGTGCAGGCTGGGTGGGCTGCCCTAGCTGTCCTAGCTGTCCTGGCCATGCAGGGAACCCGGCTCCAGACTGCGGCAGGCTTGGCCAAAGGCTGTTAGCCTGTGGGGCAGAACCAGAGGACGGGCAGCTGCCACACAGAGCGTCAGAGTGCTGAGAGGGAGGAGGAGAGGGGGAGGATGGAGAGGGGTCAGGATCAGGGTCAGGGGCCAGGACGGAGTAATGAGGAAGAGAGAGGGTGGAAAGGATGGAGGACACCAACTTGCAGTTGCAAACATGGCCGTTTGACATAAGCAAAGATTCAAGCATCTCTATTTAGATGGAAAATGTGTAGAAAAATAGTTGCAGTGATGTCATTCTTACCAGTGTGGAGATCTGAGAATTTGACGAGGTACTTACATCCATGCTGCCTGCCAAAACAAGATCACTAGTATTTATTCATTATCTTTAAAATGTGTTTTTTGTATCACACACAAATCCCAGAGGATTTTACAGACACAGAAAACTAAAGACAGAACAAAACCAAAATAGATGTCAGTCTGTAATCAGAAAGGAAACTAGAAATAACATGCTATGGAAACTTACACCCTACGTAACTAAAAAAAAACAACCCAGCAACAAAAAAATTATTAATTTCCTTTTATGTATACGGAGCACGCATTGCAGTCTGACTGAGCTTTAATGAGCTGCACAGAGAGGAAATAGTTCTCTAGGTGACCACCAGAGGACTCTACAGCTTTTTCTAGATGTCAAAGTATCAGCAAACAGTGCTCCGCATGATTGTCTGTCTCCATACATTGTTAACTGCAGCTCATTGGATGCCACGGGATGCACTAACTAATTGAATGATGACCACAGTGAGCATCCTGAGTCATGCAGAAACATAATGGCATATTGATTCAGGGTTATATCAATGACTTATGTGCACTTAGAGAGGAATGTGTACTAACAATGATTCTTTGGTGTCCAGGTCAGACCACAAATATATAATTGTGCTTGTGACTGCAAATTCACTAACAGTTACAGAATGATCTGACTACCCAGTCCTGCTATTTCATTCTTAATGTTTGTTATTATTACCTAGGAAACATAAGTCAAGACAGGAAATGTAATTCTGGCCTATTGTAGGCGTTTTAATTGCAAAAATATTATTTGTTATTCAAGTGTATTAATGCAATAGATTGAATCACATATAATTATAATGCATTTTTGTTGAAGTTTTTCTGTTTTAAGAACATCAACACAAATAACAAACACATATCCACATTGCATGGATCAAGGTGCCTTCCTGTTTTTTACATTTCCTGCACATTATTTTCCAGTAAACCCATTTTGTTTTTGCAGGTGTAGTATTTTGCAGTGTGTAGATTTTCCCCAAGTTTCTCTTGCAAAATTTGCCTGTACTGGAGCTTATCTTTGCTCAAGAATCAGCTAAATTATTATTTTTATGTAATAGTGTTGCATGGTATACCGGTATTAAAATAGTACCGTGGTACTAGAGTATTCCAAACGGTACTATACTGCATTTGGAAAATACCGGTACTTTGAAATTGATTCAATTCATTAATTTAGTTAATTTATTTTACTCATTTATGCACGAAAACACCTTTCTTGTTCCTATTGGAGCACAGATTGCACAAGTGGTGTGTATGACAACACCTGTATCAACATTCACAGCTGGCGCACGTGAAAAAAGACAAGAGAAAGTCTGCCTCGCAAAGGGAGACAACACGAGACAACACCAACTTGGTGAAACATTTGAGCAACCAAACTGTGGCGTCCGTACCGAGGTACTTTCGAAACATGATTTTTTTGGTAGTGTTACACCCCTACTATTTATTGTTCTAAAGGTTTGTAGCCAAAAGGACTTCTCCTTAGGAAAAGGCCCGAAAAGTATTGAAATTCATATTGGTATGGGTACCGAAACAAAGATTTTGGTATCGTGACAGCACTATTATGTAATCATATTATCTTCCTCAGGAATGCATATATTTTTATAATTATTTGCAGTTTATAAATAAAATGAAAACAACTGAAAAAATATAAAGGAAAAAAATGCTATGCCCAAAAAGGCCACCATGCACTGCCATCCAAATTAAATATTGGCAAATTTAATCATAATCATAAATAAGCTTAACATATTGCCATAATTATTATTACTAGGGCGTTGCTTGACTGCTGTGAGTACAATCAGTGTCAAACACTGTACCGTCTCTCTATTTCATTACTTCCAAATAAAAGGTGGAAAACTAGATTGTATTATGAGTGTTATGTAGACTTTATCACTGTTATAGCTATTGTAAAGTTTTAGTATGTGATAAAAAAAAAAAAAAAGGTCATAAAAAATCATGGTGTAGTACCTAGTAAAAAAGTCAAAGTGTGTGCACTTTTGTTGCGCGGCCTTGACTTGAATACTGGCTTCTTAAAATGGCACTCAATCACCAAAACTCAAAGAATCTAAATTTTGTTTCAAAATGCTTTGAAATGGTCTGATTAGCTGTTTCCAAATATTTCTCCTGGAGGGAATTCCCCTCTTGCTGAAAATGGTCCCGCTCCCAGCAGGGTTGGAAATTAGCACTGCTGTAGCATAAACAAGACTTAAAATAAGAGAGGCTCAGGCATGGAGTTGCACATTTGAGCGTTAACTCACGAGAAAGCCAAAGACTCGGTACATCGTGACAGTTTATAGTGTCTGACAATCAAGCAGCATCAGCTGACTCACCTACAGCTTTCCAATACTTACTAAAAGGTGTTTCCTGTCACTAGGCGACTGCTCTCCTGTTATTCAGACAACCAGCCCTGAGAACAATTGATTCTCTTCACATTACCAAATTTGACCAGAATCATGCCAGCTCATTTAGCTCATGTCACATCAGGATAATAAGTTTATGTCAGGTCACGTACAGTATAGCACCACTAGATGTGCTTCACTCACCAGCTTAAAAAACAATGGTAGGATAAAAAAGTTAATTTCCAGCCATGCCAGTGTTAGATAGGTGCCCTGTTACTAATCAACCAGCAGCAATCAAACTGATATACCACATTTAAACATATTACAGTTAATTATATTCTTACAAATAAAGAGTGAAACGATCAAGTCGTCTTTTGTGTCATGATAAAAACAGAATAATAAGAGTTGTAACGGAGTCAATCTTATTTCAGCTGAAAGGTCAGAGCTCCAACACTTGGAGTGTCCTTCGTTTATCTGTCAAAGAATTACAGATGCAGTCGCATAATGAAGATAAAACTAGGAAGAGGGAGAACAGAGAGGCCTGCGGCTTATTGATGACTTTTATGAGAACAGGAAAAAAAGCAAGGCTCTCATGCACAGATGAAATGTGCTCAAGGACACACTGAAGTGAAAACAGCACAATATTACATGTCTGTGCATGGCAAAAATAAATTTTGTCCCTACACTCACATTTAGATTAAATGATACGACCTATTTCTTTAGAAAACTGTTGCGCTGTACACATCTGTCACTCTACAGCAGGACACTAGCCTCGCACTCTTTTCCCAGTTCCTAATCAATCCTCTACTATTGGATGCATAGAAATATAAATATACATTTTGCATATGCTGCCACAGATAAGATTACGACTAAAAGTTACCTTTTCTTGTCTTTAATCCTCAGGTGCACTCAGGAGCAGGCTGCAGGCCGCGGTGTCGTGTAACTGAATCAGTCAGCTTGTAGACCAGCACATAGAAACACTCTTATATAGCCACAGGTCCTTTCACCACTTGGCCACTCCTCACCTCACCACCACATTCAGAAACAAATACCACACCCTCACATGTCACATACGTAAATGAAACATATATGTTGGTGATAAAGTTTTAAATATGGAGCTGTTTTGTTTGGTTCATTTTATCGTGATTGTACTGTATTCCCTGTACAATTTAAAACACTTTATTTGTACCTGTGGGGCAATTTGCAGCTGCACATAGAGTCGGTTACACAATACTGGAAATTTAAAACGTGTAAAAATGCAGGAAAACTGCACACATGTAAATCCAAAAATAAGCCGTGGAAATAACGACAAAGATATGATAATGAAGATGATAGTATTAGTGCAAATACACTGTACAGATAATTATAATGAAATATGAGAATGAAAATTATAATATAGTGCAAAAAATGAGTAAAATTGAAAAAGAAAAAAGTTATGATGGTCTTATAAACTAAAACTGGAAAAGAGTGTTTGAGTAAATACTTAAATTCTTGTTTGGAAACAACATCAAAACACTAAAATGTACAAGCAATGTAAAAATGTTGTATGCTCCACAGTTGACATTCCCTTCCTTTACCTACACTCTATCCACGGACAGCACAATGACATGTTTTAGTGCTGATGTGTCTGCTCTCCTGTTTTGCGGTCATGGGACTGTGTAACACTCATGCCATATCTGCACACAGAGTGACACAATTACAGCAGATAGACAAAGAAGTCAGGACTCTGTTTTCTGTATGTTCCAGTGACTCAGGCACGGACAGCTGAGAGGTCAGACATTACTGCTCGGGTCACCCTCAGGTTAAGTCACTGTGTTGGGTTCGGTTTTCAATACAGGTGTCCATACTTAAGATTGAGTATTTCCCTCTGGATGATGGATGTTGATTACGTTTTGAGCTAAGTTTCGAGCTAAGTGTCTCACCTCTTCCAGTGTTGTGGTGTTTATTCTGCCATAAACATTAAACAGGAGAGATGTCATGTTAAATCTCAGCCAAATAAACCTTCACATAATCATCCAATGAATCTCTGTAGCAACGCCTTCAACAGTGACAACATAACACACAACATATGTGGATTCACACAGTTGCACTGGTTGTCCTCACACCGTTATTAGATTAGTAATCATCTGAGCTGAAAAATGTCAGAAATTGCAGAGCTGCTTAGAATGCAGCGACTTAATCCTCCGGGAATTCAGCGCCTGACATTTATCCAGGGTCTTTAATTTTAAACTCTATCTGGAGACAGAGAGTAAAAACCTCCTTTTATATAGTGTACAGTGTATACAGCTCACTGTAACTCTTGCAGCAAAGCTTGACCCTTTCATTTTATGGAAGTAGCCACTTAGGGTTACAAATAACGGTATCACACACAAGTGCAACTTTTGCCTGCGATGTAGGCAGTTAGTAGAAAAAGCAGAGTAAAAATACCATCATATAGTCTTTAGGAATGGGTACCCTTTGGACTTTATTGATACTGACACTTATCAGTGCTCGTTTTGATGCAAAAAAAAACATGGTATGAAAAGATTTATTTTACTTTTACCGAGAAATAAATTAAACGGCAACTACAGTGTTGTGCGAAACAGGCTGTATCACTGCAATTGAATCACTCGGGGCATTTGTACACTGTCAGTTTGTGCACCGTCAAGTGCTTGTATTTGCCTCTAATACACTCAGATTGTTGTAACAAGTGTCTGACAACTTTAAGGAAAGGATCCCTACAGAGATAGATCTGTGTGTTTAAGAGTAATATCATTTTTGTTTAACCAGAAACAGCCCTGCAATTTCCATCACCAAACCCACCAGACCCCATTTGAATTAACAGTAATTTTAGTGTGAATTAAAGCAGCATATTTTCACAACTAACTGAGTGAATTGAGGGTTTATTTCAACCAAATCAAAGCTGGTGATGTTGAAACAGTGGAAAGACAAACCAAGATGTTTTTTGTACGTTTGTACGTCTGGTAGGTTTGGTGACAGCGATTTCAGGGCTGTTTATAATTAAACAAAAATGATCTTACTCTTTAACTATAAGGTCTGTCTCTTTCCATAATGTTGTCAGGCACTTATAATAACAATCTGAGCCCATCAGTGGTAAAAACAGACACTTTTAGAGGACGTAAATTGATGGTGCTCAATTGCCCCGCAGGGTTTACATTGCAGCCTGTTTTGTTTCTGCTAGCTGCAACCCTCTTGCTCAATACTGGACCAAATTCAAAACTAGTTGTTCCCATTAGTCCCTTAGAATAAAACACATGGTAAAATTGTGTCTAGGTTGAAAAATACCGAAGTTGCCCTTTAAATTGTGTTCTGAGTTTACTGTATGTATGATAAGTACAGAGAACATTTTGTCAACAAATCTGGCCTGGCTGTGAATATGACGTAATGCTGCTTCACTACCAGAAGCTAAACTTAAACAATATTACAAATTACCAGAAAACGGTAGTCATTAAGCTTCTCAGAAGTGAATAGAAATTGGTAACAATGAAAAAAAACCCTGTTTTGCTCTGTCAGAGCGCAGAATGGAAACTTGCATTTATGGACCGTTGAATGTAAAAACAGTCCTTAGACCGCTTAGCAGACAGATTGACACAGGTCAGGCCTCGTGCATAGATATTAGAAGATATATTAATCTGGAACTGTATTTGTTTATAGATCCCTTGACAGTATGTCTGATTTTTTGTTTTGTTTTAGTCAGTTGCAATAGTGCAGTAAGAGAATATGGTTCAATCCATGTGCCAGGGATTTCTGACACTTAAAAATATCTTTCCAAAAGTTAACAAGTGATGGGCAGAAGCAAAACATGTGGACATGATTTGCAGGGGTTTGACAATTGGGATCTACATCCTGATTTTGGATAGTCTTGAATGTAATCGTCTGACACATATTTATTGTTACGGGTAGCAGCCCCTTTTGTTCAGGAGCTTACTGATATTTTGGTACTGACCAGTGAGGAACAGGTACCAGTTAAGTACTGGTTCTCGATACACATCCCAATAGTTCTGTGCTTTTTCTGTCTACTGGCAGTTAGACAGCTTCCTGTTAGCAGGTTATTGCATCATAAACAGTTACAGTAAACTACCTCTCAGAGTACAAGTAAAAAAAATTAATGTCTGTTATTTTTAATTACCTACACGCTTAAGCAAACAGTTTTTAAGAATCTCTAATGCATGATAATGTATGGAGGTGTAACACATCATAATCTGGTCTGAAAAAACAAACGGTCGAATATTAGCCTACATTTCTACCTGTAAACACCACACTAACTGGCCAATGCAGTATCATATTATGTTATACTTTCATGTACAATAAAGTACAAAGGCACACACACACACACACACACAGACACACACACAGTCATTAATTCTTCATGAGTGTATGAGTGCACCCTGCAGTCTGACCCCAGAAGGCCAGCTGAGCCCCACAGTACCACACATTAGGCAAGTAAAGGGTGTGGCCACGTTGGACAATTTGAGGAGTCGCAGCACTTTTGTGTTTGTGTGTTTGTGTTTGTGTGGCAGCACTCGAATCTGTTGAACTGAGCATCTGTGCTGATTAGATCCTAATGTCTCATCATCTCCTATAAGCTGTTACGAGGCAAATTGTGTCGTTCCTTTATTGTTTTGTTTTTTTCAAATTGATTTTCAAGTGTTTCCAGAATTAAATGATAAACAGGCAAATGTTTGTCACTTGGCCGCGTGCAGCAGGGACTGGTGTGTATGACAGCAAACTGAAATGTATGTAGCAGCAATAATTATGTGTTTGTCAGCATATTGATCAAATTATATATTTACCATTAGATCAAGTAAGGCTGAAATTTCATTCTTGACATCAAAAGCACTTTTTTTTGTGAATAGGTAATATCAGCACACTTCTAGTGGTTATCGTGACAACAACATGGTAATTTTTAAGGTGACATGGGCACATTTCCAGCAGTTGTTGGGGTAAGAGCATCTGAGTATTTTTAAAAGCATATCAGCACATTTCCAGCGGTGGTTGTGGCGACAACAGTTGGGTATTTTTTGTGGGGACATCGACACATTCCAGCTGTTGTTGTGATGACGCTTACAGCATATTTTTTAAGGTGAGGTGGGCACATTTGCAGAGGTGGTTCTGATGACAATAACCAGGTATTTTTTAGGGTGATGTCAGTACATTTCCAGCAGTGGTTGTGTCGATAAAGGTATTTTTCAAGATTAGGTCAGCACATTTCCAGTTTTTTGTGCCTAAATATAACCACTTTTTTAACCATTTTTTCACAACATAAAATTGAAACATACAGTGCCAACATTTATTCTGACAATGAGCGGTTTCCTCAGTAGTTGGTGGAGACCAAAACAGAGCTAAAAGGACAGTGAATATTTGACTTCAGGTGACCAGAAAAACTCTAAGTGAATCCTAAATTTGCTCAATATGTACTTTGCCAAATCCAGCCTGGGAATAGGGTATCAGGTGACCTTCTGACCATTTTCCACACAATAATATTTAAATTAGTTGACACTGGGATTTTTTTGGGACTTTGAATGTAAATAAGGTGCCAGAGTGCAGTAAAAGAATCAAAATAGAGCTTGTTTACCAAAATGAAGAGCCAGGGGAAGATCACCCAGACATCCTGACAGAGGTCTGTTCTGATTATTTATATATTAATCACTGAAGTTTGTTATTAACTGGCCCTTGGCCTTCTGGAATTTCGCAAATGTGGCCCCTGGGCAAAGCAAGTTGAGTTTCCCTGATCTCCTCGGTAGGTAAATGTATGCAATTAATACTGTCAAAAAGGGAGATCTCACATGCAATAATACCTTTCATAGATCAAATACTAAAGGGAATTTATCTCTCTGCTGGCAAGGCACTAGATCAGCTACAACAACCCTGGATATGGACATGAAACAGTTTATCAAGGACACTTTAGCAGTGTGAGCGTTTGTTGCTTAAATCTGAAGCTCAAACTCAGGCCTTGTGGTTGAAGAGTTCGTCTCTTATACTTACTCCCTACCTCTGGTGCACTAATGCAGTACATGCCACATTGAAGAATCAAGGCCTCACTTCCCATCAGACAGACAGACTTGCTATTTGCCAGTGAATCCTTTAATCAACTTTCTGTATTGACAAAAGTGCTCATTCGTGAAGAATCTGCGGGAATAAGTCAGCCCACATTGTCATATTCTCCAGCACAGTGAACAGGCTTTAGACAACCACCAAATGAAGCTTCACTTGAGGATGGTAGGGAATTCTTTTGCTTGGGCTGCATATTGTCAGACAACATTTCTTGCCAGGAAACAATCCAGAACATTTGGTCCATGGTTAGTCTCCTGGTTGGCCCGTCAGCTTGTCAAGAGCTGGAACAGGCAACACTTGTTTACTCAACCCTTCTCTGCACTCAACCCAATCTGTCCGCATTGAATAATGTGATAAAAAAGTTGCAATAAAAACACCATACAAAACAAATATAGCTCAAGTAGTGATTTGAATTGGAGAGCAAATTACGGGGCTTCGCTCAAGTGGATGGTTACCATGTGGCCGTGACATATGCTGTCTGATGGGAGAGGGAGTAATGATGTCACTTGCAGGAGATCTCCTTTTGTAGTTTCAGCCAATGGGGGAGCTGAGGAAAAAGGAGGCAACCGTGAGGCGTGCTGCTGTTAGGCAGAAGAGAGCAATCTGGCAGGAGCAGGGTTTTCCAAAGCGACGTCGGTGGCATTAGCCTCTGATAAGCTCTGGGCCTGGTTCCAACACTCGTAAACTGCATCCTCCTTGACTCCCCTTTCTCCCCTTTTCTCCTCCTCCTCTCCTGCAATAAAAGAGACAGTTCTACAAGGGAATCACCACAGTCGTTAAAAGGTCACATTTGCTCACCTGTATTCAAGGAGTGGTTTGAATATGAATCTTAATAACCTGTAGCTGTGTCTAAAGATGCTTTGTGCCTTCAAAGAACGAGTGAACAAGAAATATAAAATCAGAAAGCGTGTGTAAGAGTGAGGGAGATGGTTTCAAATAAAACTACAGTTGCCATGGGGACAGCAGCACGTTCTTGCAGAGACCTGAGTTGTTGTTTACGTGTCTGTCCTCATCACATCTTTTAGACCACTATGAGATCAGTCTAACATCACAAAGGATTACGTTATTCACTCAAGGATGTTGTGGCTCATGTTTCAGACACAACCAGCAGCCACTAATACAACTTATAGTTGGATGCACTATAGTAAACTGTGTGCGTCCCACCATACACCACTAGATGGAGATGTCAAATCCTCACAGGGGGGTTAGTAGTCATGTGGTATGCACTCTTTGCTCCATGGAAGGCAGTATGAGTCTGTAATCTATGGATATATCTGATCAGCTGACTCATGACCAAGTCAGAAAGCAGCGAAAGGATCCAATGAAGCACTATAAACAATAACATTTGTATTCCACACCAAATATTCTGTGCAATATTTCTCTCCTCTTGAATGCATTGTAGTTAAATTTAAACATATATTTTATTTCAATGCACATTTCATTTCTACTTTGTTTTATTTTTTGTGTTATATTTACACACTTTTGTTTCATACTCTTATTCTCACTTCTTATAATTGTCTATTCTTTACATCGGAGCAGCTGTAACAAATCAGAATGAATCAATAAAGTATGATTCTGAAAATACATATTTTGAGCCTCTGGACAGGCAGGCGTGAGAGGTATCGTTAAATTTTGTAGCTTTTTTTCATGTGTTCGGTGATAATAGTTTTGTAGTTTTAATGGTAGAAGAGTTAAAACAAAATCCATCCAACTCCTCAAATTCCTGTAAGCCACTTTAACATTTGTCCTCTGTGGGGGACATGACACTGAGGCCTTTATTTTAAACACCATGCATGCAGTCTGTTTGAATCCTAATATACTGTGAAAAGGACATCCTGAGCTTTTTAGTGATGTAACACAAGTGAGGGTGACGGGCAAAACATGTCTTCTGTCTTTTCTTTTTTTAAACTTTCTTTTTCTTTTTTTAACCATAAAAAGAAAAGGCAGAGAAAACCAAGGACAGCAGGCAGGGACGTCACAGGTGAAGGTTAAATGCTTTAGCCTACATCATGTAAAACAAAAAATGAAGCAAGGTTACGTGGTAGTATCACGAATAATGGGTCCTTTATGCCCACGGTCGTCTCTTAATATCACAGAAATCCTATAATCCAAGACTTTGATTCATGGAAAGCTACAGTGTTTTTAAAGAGGGAGAAATCTTCCACTCATTCATAAGCTATAGTCCATCCTGTGTCTTAATACCGAGGGAAATAAAATGAAATTCACCAAACAAAATAAACATACAAATAAAAGATAATTCCAAAATCAAATAAGATTTCAATTTTTTTCCACTATTTTGCACATTTTCAGGTCGTTTGAGACTCTTCACTCAGCCATTTTCTGGTTATTGCGTTTTTACAACCTGCTACTGTTTGTAATAATATCTGTCATTTCAAAAGCGGAGCAATTGCAAAAACATGTTTTATGGCAGTATAGGAAATAAGTGATCACATGTATGAAGTTAGAAGTTATATTGTCTCCGTTTTTCATTTAGGATTTATGAGAGTAATATTTTTAAAGTCTGTGTTCATTTTAAGTCTTTCAAAATAGGGGAGACTGGGGAGGGTTGCAACATCAGACAGCTGCAACAAGGGCAACTGTCCCTAAGCTGAGCAGCAACATCAAAACAGACTAGAACTGTAGTTTTCAACATAAAAAAAGTCATTGTGGGGTAAATAAAAGGATATTTCATCAAATACAGTTAACCCAAATATAATTTTAGTGATGATCAAGTCTCTTCTGATGACTTCGAGCTTGGCGATGGTAAGGCCCTCGACGTTAAGTTGGAGCACTGCCAGACCTTGGTTGGTAGGGGTGTCCACCCATCCTGAAGGGGACGTTCTCTGCCTCGGTCTTGACCTTGGCTTGTACCTTGGTCTGCCAGCTCGATGATTCTTCAGCAGCATTAGTTTCATGAGTCATCATGCAGGCTCATCCTGGAAACAGACTTGGGAGACGGCTGGGCCCTCCCACATCCACCGATACATCCAGAACCCATTGATGCCATAAGAAAAAAAAAGAAAAGAAAAAAGATGACGTTAAAATGCATGAATTCAAACATGCACAATTCATTGTGAGGTACATAATCATTGACTTAACATCATAACACGATTATGTCATTATTTTGTATAAATGTAATCTTCTTACTAATTAATAGTAAGCCATTCATTTTCAGTATGTCAAGGGTGAGGAAGAGGCTGACTAACAGAGGAGTTCCCCACAAACAAAACGCAATAACTGTTATCTGATAAATGTTATTCAATTAATAAATAATACCATTATATTATTTTATGAATATATATAATATTACTGTGCAACAGTGCCTATTTTGATAATGCTATAATGCTAAAAATTAATTAGTGAAATTTAATGTATTTTTAACATGTTGCAGCTGTCGCAGTGTTGGGGTCGGTTGTAACATCTGATTTCTTCTATTTAAATAAATATTGTGAACAATATGTCTTATGTAATCACCTTTAAATGCTGAGAGTAATTAGCAGACAGGTGTAAGTTTTATGTATAAATTTGGTTGGTCTAGTCCAAATAGTCTCAGAGTAACTGAGAGAAATGCAGAAAGTGTTGCAGCCATCCCGTCTCCCCTGCACATTTTAACCCATGCCCTTTGTGGGAGACAGTGGGACGTACTTATTCTCATTTGCTTTCTGTTCTTCAGGAAACAGGGGAAACCCCAGAACCAGGCAGAGAGCAGGATGATGAATGTTCAGGGGAGGACCGATCAGCTGAGGAAGATATTGTTAACACCCATTGTCCAGTTTGGATTACAGGTGAGGCGTAAACTGGGGACCTGAAGTTTCGGTTATATAACAGAGATTATTTTCCTAGACACACACACGCACAAGCACATACACTATACTCGTGGAATAGATCAGCCTGATGTCCACCACAAGGGACATATTATAAACAATGATAAATAACATTTTTGAGAACATTTGTTTCTTACATCCCAGTTACTTAGATTATGTAGGGTGATATGTCTAATTCCACTGCTTCTGTGTCATGATATCAGCCACCCCAAAGCTTTCAACTGAACCTTTTAATGGCACCTTTCGTGAGGTTTCTCAGTGATACAGTTTGGATGACAGATCACTTCACGGCTCGTCAGTCACAATTTATGACGTATTTTTAGCCCACTTACTAAAATGCACCACTGCTTCTCCACCTTCCCCCCATGTGGCTATGTGAGAAGGATAGGTGTGGCCGTCCATAAAGCCCATAATAAGTGTAGCACGGCCTGGAATAGTCCTGAGCTGAAGGGGTGTTCCCACCACGTACAGTCTGGGCTCACATTTCCCAGGGGATTTATGGGTGGTGGAGGCCGCATGGGAGACAGAGCAGGCGAGGACAGTATCATCACAAGAGGACAAATCATTGGAGCAGGGAGAAGGTCTGGTAGTGAGGAAGAATGTGTCAGTTTGCAAAGTGGATACCTACATGCAGCCCAATTGCCAGAATAAATTGTTTGTATTGTACATTTCTGCAAAACACAGTACATTACTTTGTATGTTATTGATTAGGGACTTTTCATTTCAACAAGGCTGTGGTTAATGTGTGGTTAGTTTGTGGCAACCAAGACAACAACCTCTTGGTGAGGAAAAGATCATGTTTTGGCTAAAATACCCAGATATGGTGGAAGGTTGTTGATAAGGTAGTCATGTCTCCGTAGGAAACAACCACTTTTCTTGGCACTATCCCCGCAGAAAACGTAAAGATGCTTCAGTAAAATAAACTGCTTTTTGTGGCACTGTCTCCGCAGGAAATGCAGCGATATCTCAGTAAAAACAAGCTGCTTTTTGTGGCACTGTCCTATCAGGTAAGGTGGCGATGTCTTGGTAAAAAACAAATACTTTTTTTTTTAATAAAAAGTGAATGCTTTTCTTGGCAAAATCCTGGCTGGAAAAGCAGTGATATCTCAGTAAAATAAACTGCTTTTCATGGCACTGTCCCCGCAGGAAACGTAGAGATGTCTCAGTAAAATAAACTGCATTTTGTGGCGCTGTCCCTGCAGGAAATGCAGCGATGTCTAAGTAAAAAAAAGGTGCTTTTTGTGGCACTGTTCTATCAGAAAAGATAGTGATGTCTTGGTATGTGATGTGTCGGTTAAAAAAAAACACTTTTCATGGCACTGTCCTGGCAGGAAATGAAGCGATATGTCAGTAAAAAAAATGCTTTTTGTGGCAGTAACAAACAACCACTTTTCATGGCAACTGGTTTTGTTGTTTGTTGGTCTCAAGCAGTGGTCTTCAGTTTGACAGTTACCTTGCTGCTGTGCTAAACCATCCACTGTCCCTCCCCACCTCTAACGACAAAGTCGTACTACGTCCCTTTAGAAACACTGATATGATATGTATGAAATGTACACATGTAACATCTCCGTGTTTTGCAGAAACGTACAATGCCAGCATTTTCCTCTGGCGACCTGGATGCATCTTTGACAAGCATCCATTTATGATGGTTACACATACGTGCAGTGAGAGCAGGAATGTATCTCTGATTCATTTTACAGGTTTTGAAGTCTCCACCTGTAACCAGCTGGTGAGAGGGAGAAGGGAAGATGCATCCTTGCAAGCAAGTCCACTGGTAAGATTTATGGGGCTGATGAGCCTGAGGGAAGGTGGTGAGAGGGAAGGACGTGTGTTAACAGCTCCTTCATTGATCTCTATGTTTAACAACAACACACAGAGCTAGACCTTGGCATGATAGTGGATACTGAGCTCTGTGCCTCCTCTCTCATTGCCTCCCTCAGTTAACCAGGCAGTCAGACATAAGGACTTTCCTGTCACAGTGGGAGAAATTGACTCGTGCCCTCGCACTTTCACTTACTGTAGTCTGGGGAAGAGCCCCGCGCTACAAACGGCACGTCAGAAACAGAGATGGGAGATCAATGAGGGCTGTGACACTGTCAGAGCTGGCAGAGGCTGTCACACTGTGTATCCCCAATGCTCTGGGGCTACTGCCTGTGTCTGGCTTCACTTGAGAAACACTTACATGTACACTCATGCCGAACATATTCTTTAGAAACAGCAAAACGACAATGTGATACAGTAATGCACTGAAAAGGATGTAAAGCTGAGTTTTTGTCTGAAGCAACAGATCAGTTGATAATCAAGCTTTGGCATCAAATATACCAGAATATTTTAAATATTATTTTGCTTCATCAGTTAATCTTGAGCCCCTGTTCTGAAAGTGTGTGTCTGTGTCAAAATCTAGACTGCTGTGCCTACCTGTATGTTGCAGATTCTTAAATTGATATATCAAATCAAATGACCACAAAGCAAAGTTACGGTCAGATACTATTCCAGTATTAAACAACTGTACAAACTGCAAATAGACTGGAAGGAAATGGGGGTGAAACAAGCCCTGCAGCTCACTTTTACCCCGGAGCTGCCTGGCAGGACAGTCGGCCATGTTTGAATTAATATGAAAAATTGAAATCATGATACAATCCATTAATTATCAGTCTAATGTTAATATTATATATATTGTATATATATCTATCTATCAATTATTCCCACTCCAGAGTGATGTCTGAATCTACGGGGCTCCAGGTTTGGAATTATTGACACGGGGCAGTTATTCCCATAGTGGGTTGGTGTAAGCCCTTTCACTGTTTTCCTCCTCTTACAACTATCACCTAACGTCTGTTTCAGCCATTTTTCTTGCCTATTACTTTTAGCTGTTTAAACCATCAACTTATTTTTAGTTAGGCTAACTATTTCAACTCTTATGTCTTTTGGGTGACTATTTAAAGTTACCCTGGAAATCAAGAGTTCTCGCTAGAGCACAATTTGAATTTGCTCAGCCATGCTGTTGGAGCCAAGCTGCACCAATCACATCAGTGTGTCTGATATAGGCGGGCCAGAGGCGAGCTAAACAGATGACGACAGCGCTGCGACGATGAAGTCCAGAATCAGTCAGTAAACATTGCAAGATGGCTACGGATGAACACCAGCTGTTTGAAACGGCTTTGGCTGCTACAATGAACGAGTTAGACTTGACTTTTTCTCTAAAAGAGGAACAGAAGACGACGCTCGAATCTTTCCTTTGCAAGAGGGACGTTTTTGCTGTTTTGCCGACTGGGTACGGCAAGAGTCTAATCTACCAGTTAGCTCCGCTGGTAGCTAAGCTCTGGATACGTCACCCCGTGTATTGTTCTGATTGGTCGGTGTTATCCAATTGCGTGCAGTGATATTTTCAAATGCATGCTTGGTTTATGCTTAATTTAAAGGGACAGTTCACCCCAAGATTTAATTAAACATCTTTTCATCTTAATGCTGTTTATCTATCTAAATTGTTTGGTGTGAGTTGCTGAGTGTTGGCGATATCAGCCGTAGAAATGTCTGTCTTCTCTTCAGTATAACAGACCTAGATGGCACTCAGCTTCTGCTGCTCAAAGTGCCAAAAAATACATTTAAAAAACTCAGCATCAGTGTCTCTTTCCAGAAATCATGACCTGGTTACTCAAGATAATCCACAGACCTTGTTGTGAGCAGTTTCATGTAGGAACTATTTTCTTTCTACCAAACTACATCTGTCACTGGAATCACCGTGCAGAAGGAAGTGTGCATCTACTGTTAGATCACCTAGCACCACTGAGCTAGCTTATGTTCCAGTTCAGTTGAGAATGTCCTTTATGTTTACATCTCATGCTGTCACATGCACGAGCCTCTTGTTCATGAGCAGATGCACACTTCCTTCTGCACAGTAATACAGTATGTAAGTATAGTTTGGTGGGAAGAAAATAGTTCCTACATCAAACTGCTCCCAAGGTCTGTGGATTAGGGTGACCTCTCACTATATAAGTAGAGCATGCACCATACATAGGCTTATTTATTAAAAAATAACATTTAATTTACAGCATCCAACACAAATTATAGAACTGACTCCCATGAACCGCTGTGCAATCATGTGAGCTAACTGAGGCTGAATCTCTAGTACTGCCGATTAGTAAAATTGAATCGTTATTTGTTCTTCGTGTCTCACTAGAGCAACGTGTCGGGTAGTGACAGCAACACTGCCCCCACGGTTCCCAGTGGGACTGCTCCGTTTGGCCTGTATCCGTAAGCTTTATGGAAACGTGCTCCGTCCGTATCCGTATTTAACCTTGAGCATTACAGGGCCTTAAGGGTGAGGCTAATGCACCTAGCTATGCTACAGCTGCTGCTGACCAGCAGATAAAGGCAAGTGCAAACAAGAGAAGACCGGAAAATATTCAGAGAATTATCTCAAGTGCAACTCAGTTTTGTTGTAGGGGGTCCCTGTTCTGCCCCGCTCTCAGCTAAGGGCGGCAAAAAATTACGGACCCCTGATCCAGATCTAGATATAGATACAGGTAAGGTACAGGTATTTTTGATTATGAAATAAACCTTATATTCAGTGCTTTTACCAAATCATTTCAATTGTTTATCCATTACCACCAGCAGTTTTGACCATTAAGGCTGTTCACTAAGGTTTTTTCACCAATGAATTATTCATATCACTGATGTTTATTAGTAATGTGGATGTTTAGCCATATTAGCCATAGTGTTCAATACCTTTAGCTAACATTATCACTCTCATCTGTTTTAGATATCTATTTCTATTAAACAGCCATTAATTTTAGTTAAACAACATTTTTAACCATTGGTCCACTACTTTTAGTTAATAACGTCTACTACAATGTTTACTCAACAGAATTTAAGACTGCATAGACAGATTTGTTTGCTTTCACTGCCAACACTGCAATGTTTACGTACCAAATAATCATAAATACCCCACTGCAGAGCAGCCATCTTATGATAAAACACATGTTTGAAATTTAGACTTAATAGACAGTGTTGCCATGGGGCTCAGATATGTTAAGTTACTTCTGATAATAGAGACGTGTGCTTCTTTTTCTTGAGAGGTCACTATGTTTGAATAGTTGTTGTTTTATTGAGATTTTTTTTGTAATATATCTTGCATTTAAAACACATTTAAATGTGCTTTCCTGCTGCCTCGGCCAGGTCTCTCTTGTAAAAGATTTTCAATCTCAGTGGGACTTCCTGGTTAAATAAAGGTTAGACAAATGAATAAATTGCCAAAGGAAAGTGGTATATCTTGGTGTAGCTTGGCAAATCACCTGAAAACTGTAAGTAACAGCTCAGCCGTCTTGCAAAGGTTTCTTTATTCCAGCTATCCTTCATCGCTAATGTTACTGCAACCTGCATGCTAGCGAAGTGGCTAATTGTCACGGTATGTTAGGTGCATCATTCGACATTTAAATTAAGACAGACACATCCTCCTCTCATCACCCTCAACCCCTGGTTGAAGCTTTGTGCAGATATTTCACAGTGAATCCACGCAGATTTTTAAAACTATTTTTGGTGATAGAGACATGTGCTTCTTTTTCCTGAGAGGCCACTGTGTTTGAATAGTTGTTTTATTGTGGGTTCTTGTGTTATATGTTGTATTTATTGCATTTGAAATTAATGGCATTTTTGATAGTTAAGGTTACTGACCCCTGGGCTAGTCTAATGTTACCACTTTGAACTTCATCAGTAAATTACTACAATATTTACCCAGCTTCAGATGGTATTTAAACTATTTTATTCAGTAGTTGCAGTTAACAATTCGCTGACTATTTAGCTCTCGATTTTTTTAAAAACAATACAAATACAAATTACACAACTACACTATAACACACACAAAAAACAAATCAACAACAAAACAAAGAACTGAAAACAACTAAAGAAGTTGAGTGTCAATGCTCTTTTTATTTTGACTCAAAAATAAAACTGTTTCCTAATAAAATAATAGTATTCACAATGTTAGGACAACCATTTCTCAATTCACCGAGCATTATTGTTTGAGGGAACATGGTTAAGAAAATCGAACTTGATGCAAGCCATCCTCTGATAGTCGTCCAAAACGTTGCCACATGAGGACTGAACTAAAATAAAGGCGACATATCTTCAGTTTCAGATTTACATCCTCTTCCATAACCCAACCAAAAAGCATTTTTCTTATCGAAAATATTTTGTATAGAAATGAAATTTGAATTGAAAATTTTACAGTCTTGTCTCCATGGAAATGGGGTATTGAATATCCCCTCCCAGTACGACTGACATTTTTCTGGCTTTTCGTTTAAATCATATGCCTCAAAAAAGAAAATTCACATAAAACTATTGACTTTTCTTTTAAACCGAAACACTGCAGCTACTAATTGATAATATTTTAAGATGTTTCACAAAACAGTTCAAATGAATAGATATTACAATGCACATCTGTTATATCGCTTTATAAAAATAATGTCCTTTTGAACAAATTGTTCCTCAAAAAATATGCAATCTATTGATTAATATACTGGAATTAAACCATAGCATTTGCTGCATCAGCCATGTCTTATGTATTTATGAAAATGTTTTTTTTTTGTTTTTTGTTTTTAATCTATCCAATATTTTTATCCTAGCTTTGTGTTTCTAAGCCACACAGGTGTTCAGATGTAACTCAGGTAACATAATGTGTGTATATGTTGTCAGTCACACTGTATTTTCTAATTGTTGAGCCCCACCTGTGATGGACAGGGGATAAAAACCTCCTCAGGTGTCAGTAACGGAGTGAAAACGTCTCTATACTAACTGCAGGTGTGTGTCTAGTTGAGGTACAGTAGGCTCTGTCGCCGTGACTGAAACTTGTGTGTGCCCTGCTGCACAGGTGCTCCACATATCCAGCGCGCTCTCCGCCCTCTCTGCGCTCATTCGCTCCTCTCAACAGCCCGGATGTAGCGCACAGGACCGCACAGTCCTCCTCTCACTGATAATAACATGGCGCTGGCAGACACATAACGGTGCCCACTATAATAATAATAGCCACCATAACAGACCAAAATAAGCGACGGGACATGTGAGCTCTTCGACCCCGGGACAGCCAGGTAGGCACGGAGCGTTTTATTCGACACACGAGCTTTGACGATGCGTTTTGGGTAAAAATGTGGCTGCTGCTGCTGCTGCTTCTTGCAGGGGGCAGAAAGCCGCTGTGGAAAGACGAAATGCTTGTCTAAGGGTTTAGTTTTTGTCTGTGTGTGTGTGTGTGTTTGCGGGTTTGGTGTCTCACGCTGAAACAGCGGTGTCATTCAGGGCAGGTTTGTGTCGCTGCTTACGATGCATCCGTGCAGAAATAAATCTGTCATTTTGTAGTGCATGTGTTGTCATGGCTGTCAGGCTCTCCGTGCGTCGACCGCTGTCCTTGGTATTGAACTGGGTGGGCATCACACCTATGCATGTTGCAAACAGATTCTGCAGGCCTGCTTCTCTTAAATGCTTTCATTGTGTCTCAGATGAGGAGGAAATGAGCTCGATGGTTGGTGATCGGAGGGGAAATCAGTGTAAAGCACGTACAGTCTGATAATGTAGCAGGGGCTCACAGTGTGTGTGTGTGTGTGTGTGGTGCTCAATGGTGAGTTTACAGCCTTAATGGACCTTTTAGCTCCCATGTTGTCATATGTCTTTATTTTCTACCATGACAGCATCTCTTTTATTGTAACACTACTCCTCATTTATCGATCCACTGTATGACAGTGATGATGACAGTGCAGGACATTTATTTGCACTGCCCATGTCTCTTGTCTTGCTCGCAGCCAGCCAGAGTTTGCTCAGGCTAATGTAGGCCAGGTAAGGGCAGGAACAGATGGCTTGTTTTCAAGTTCAATGTAGCCTTCGGATTAGAATGTGTAGACGAAAATTAAAAGTGGTGGCTAGGCCCTCTGAGCTGGGGTTCCCCTCCTAAGCTCATAATCGCCCTAACAGCAACACTCTATTAATAGGGGTAATAATAACATGTAGCACAAAACCTCTAAAGCTGTCAGGAGGCCTATATTTTGCCCTAGGACGTGGATCATGTAACTGTAGCGTTAGGCCCGTGTGCCTAGGATTTTCAGTGAATGCAGTTTGCAGTATTTTGCATGACTGTAGGTTGAAAGCTAACTATGACCTCCAGTCTACAACCGACCTAATGCAAAGTGCTGGAGCTGAAACAATGGGTGTTTTCAAGGGGATTTTAATCAACTGTTTTGATAATGATGAAATGAATGTGAGAAGGAGGATTTGTCACTTTTCTCTGCCTTAATGTGATGGCAGCTGAGTATCTTTAGATTTGGGTTCAAAATGACCCAACCTTTGAGGAGGTCACCTTATGCTTGAGGAAACAACCAATCGCTTATAGACTGGATAATCATCTCTCTGTTGAACTGATTGAGGCAGCAGGTGGCCATTTTGATTTTCAGGGATTGGACTGCTGAAACTCTGTGGTATTTTATCAATTAATACCTCTATTGTCATGCTATAACTTATAATAATATCCATGGTAATCAATGTCCAAATCTATGTTCAGTTGCTCTGTTTGTAAATGTATATGCATTACCCCAAAAATAGCCAATAAATTAAGAGATAGTAATCCAACATTATGCAACATTATTTCTTAGTATTAATTCTCAGATAAGTACATTTTAACTCATTAATAGTTTTGTGACTTGCTCTCATCTAACGTCACCAGCAGTCCAGCACTACTTAGACTGTAGTTCGACCACAAGTGACACGCTTTAAGATATGCTAGCAAGATGTCGAAAAAGTCATTTGGTAATTTCAAAATTTGCGAAGGTGACCCTCAAAAAGTCGAGTGCCTGATGTGCCACAGAAAACTGGTATATCTTGGTCTAGCTTTCCAAATCACCTGAAAACTGTAAGTAACAGCTCAGCTATCTTGTAAAGGTTTCTTACTAATTTCATGGCTAATGTTACTGCAGCCTGCATGCTAACACAGTGGCTAATTGTCACGTTATTTTAAGTGCATCAGCTGAAAACTGATGTTTAAAGAAAGGCAGACTTATCCTTCTTTCATTGCCCCCAACCTCTGTTTGAAGCTTCGATTAATCACAGATATTTCACAGTGATTCTTTGATGTCAAAATACTTGGGACAGTCTGAATTTACATACAATAAATATATCATATTATGTTATTAGCCTTTATTTAAAACTGGTGGCGAAACTGACCTTAACAGGTATTACCTTCCACTAAACTGCTACACTTTGACCTCCAAGGGTGTATGTTTCTTTTTAACATGGGGGACACACATGACATTGGGGTTTTGGGGGTCTTCTGCCAGAAAATTTTGAGCTTCAAACACTTAATTTCCTGCATTCTGGTTTATGTTTTTTTTAAGCACCAGTCTGTGCCTTTTAGGTCTGACCAGAAAGCTTCGAAGCTTCAGTGGTTGCCATGGTAATTGATGTCCAAATCAGTATTTGCATGCTTCAATTTTTATTTGGATTTTCCACCACACGAAAAGGAGATGGCAAGCGCCAGACACGAGTGAGACCAGTATTTTGCCACAAAGCAGCTTGACTGAACATCATCTTAAGTCTGTGTCAGGTCAAAGAACATCTGTGCTTTTGATCAATGTCTGAGCCTTATTTTAACGCCCCATTGTATCCCTGTGCACACCGCAGTGCAATTTAAGGTAGCATAGCATCAGCTAATTCAGCTAAATAAAAGCACCACAGCTAGAAACGAACTTATATGATTGGTTGGTGCATCACCGTGCCATAGGAGTGCTGAAAAAAGTTGAGGCCAGCTGAAGTTGTGTTTGTAGTGTGTCACGCCCGTCCACACTGACAAGCGTTGGGCGTCAGTTTGTAGCTTTATGTCAGCAGATGATTTGTAGCCTGTTGCTGTGTTGTGTGTAGTGCGAATGCAGCATAAATCCTTCCACCCTGGGTTGTGTCGCAGTCCATCAAAGCTTCGAATATTTGCAGATAACTATCACTATCATCAGGTCATTGTGTGAATGTCTTCACTTTTGTCCAAACCAAAATTGGGGGGGGGGGACAAATGCACATTTTCTAAATCTTGAGGGGGACGTGTCCCCTTCATCCCCCTGAAATCTCAAACTATGTTGACCTCTATTCTTCTTCTTGCACCCGATGCCCTCAGTTTTCAGAGTTCTTTTTCAGACTTTATGTAAGAAATTTGTCTCCAAACGAAAGCTGAGTTAACCTTGATGATATCATCATTTTCTCAGACTTCACACAAAACTCCTACAGAACCAAAATAGACAATATTATACAACTGTTTCCACAGGCTGTGAAGTACTTCTTGTGACTAAGTACACTGATCACTTGCACTGATGTGTAAAGTTGGTGGAGTAACCCTTTAGATATCCCTGATGGCTGCATACGACCTCTCAGACCATCATCGCGTCCAGATTTCACATCAAGGTGAAATTAGATAACAGGCTCTCTTTGTTTGTCCTTTAGAGACGATGCGTGTTATTTTATAATCAGGAAGAAACTTAGAAGCTGAGTCAATGTGTCGGTCTGTGTTCGCTCGCTTGCACACTCCCTGGTTATCCACTCTGTAATGTATTCAGTGCCAGCGCCGCACAACAGCTTTACATAATGATCAAAGCTTGAGGGATGCCAGAGCATGGCTTCAGCCTGCAGTAATAATAATAATAACCTTTGAAGTTATCACAATCCCACAACCTCATTCCCTTCATATTCTGCTTCGCTCTCTCCGTTCCTCATTCTCAACCTTTCACATATACACACACACACGCACAGACCCACTCGAAGGTCCTCTCCTGTTTAATGTTTCTGGATACGGGGTGAGTACTTAAGAGAGGATAGCGATAATGAACACATGACTAACTATTTTAGTCCCTATGGCTCTGCACTAGACTGCTCTTGCTGTCTATGAGGAGTCAGCCTCCCTCGCTCGCACAAATTTATTACATAAGAGTCAGAGGGAGTTGTACATTAAATAATTTGACCAGAAGGAGAAAATCTAGCACCTCTTTGCTTTGCACACTGTCTCCTTTACCGGTGCGACTTCCTCAACCTTCAAGGCTGACCTCATGTGGCCAAAATCTCTGTCGCTCTCTCTGCGGTTAAACAGTGTTTGAAATGCACGGACGGGAATGAGTTATCTGTAATTGAAGCGTCTGATTCAGCCCTCTATTTATACATAGGAGCCTCTCGAAAGACTCACTGGCCATTTTAACCGAGTGTCTGGCATACTCACGCCGGTCGATCTCACTAATCAAGGAGCAGAGTGAGGAAGCATGCAAACAAGGTTTTGGATAGAGGAAAGATGGAGAGAGAAGTACAGAGGGGGAGGATGGTGGGATAGATACAGACGTGAGAAGAAAGGATATTATAAGAGGAGGGCAGAGAAGAGGAAGAGCAGGACAGGTGACCACGGGAGAGGGGGATGAGGATGCAGAGATAAGCTGCAGCCCAGAGGTGGTGCTGGTTTAACTGAGGGAAAATACAGATGGGGGAAGTGACTGGGATAAAAAAAGGGGGTTAAACGGAGGAGTGAAGAATAAAGATGAGGAAAGAGAAGGAGGGGAATAAGAGGATCAGAGGGCCAGAGTGTAGCACAAAGAGACAAGTCTATAGAAAAAGAGCCTGTCTGTCTATCTGTCTGTCAGTGTGTAGGGGGGGTCCTGCTTTCTCTCAGTCTGTCGCTTCTGCTCATTTCAGCTGCAACCGAGCAGTCTGTCTGAACGCCAGACTCATCTTCAGATGTCAGCACTTTTGTCCCAGGTTATTGCATTTTGCTGTTTTTTTGTCCTGGGATTATAAAAAAAAAAAAACTTCCCTTGTGTTTTCTGCATGACTTGGCATGTCAGTAACAAAATGAGGTGTGTGTATATGTGTGTGTTTGTGTGTGTGTGTGTGTGAGAGAGATAAAAGAGGAAGACAGGGAGAGATTGAGCGTATGAAAGAGACATTGTGACAGAGGAGGGGAGATGAACATGAAGCAATTTAGAGAGATATAGGAAGATATTGTGCTTGTGTGTGTGTGTGTGTGTGTGTGTGCATGTGAGCTTATTCTCAGGGGTGTAGTGCTTTTTGTGTGAGTACCAATGCGCACCTATGATGTGCACGTGCAAGGTTAAGTTGTGGCTCATTTAAAAAAGGTTATGTAACCTCTGTTCATATGGTGGCAATGATTTTATGAATAGTTTCATTGTACTGAAAATATTACGTGGCACTCAGCCAAACATCTAGCTGCATTGTGAGCTGATACCATGGATGTTGTTGGTTGAAGACTAATTAGCGTGGCATTAAGCAACATAGGTGAAGAACACAAGTAGTTTCAGAGTAGTAGTAGTGCTCGTTACTCAAAGAATGTAATTGACTATACACTACTCTGCTTGTTAGGCTCATGAAAAGTAATGTTACTTTACTTAATACTCCCTGCCACCTCACATGTGCACCTCTGTATGAATGTCAGGATAATCTCTGGTAAGTGTAGTAACGTCAGATAGCTTTCAAAGTATTTGTCACCTGGGGTTTTCCTCAGGAATCTGCCTGAAGACGGAAAGTCAGCCATGGAGATAGGTGACATTGCATCCACCCAGCCTGCTCCCATTCCAAAGTTGTCAAATACCCCTGCGTTGTCAGTGTATTCAGCATCAAAAGCCACCTTTTGTGGTGGTATGATAATGACGCAGGGTGGCATCAGTTTGTAACACAGCTAAATGGAACCTTTCGTAGTGTTGTGATCGACCGGACGGCACTTATCTTGGCAGTGCAGTACGCGGACAGGTGGCATCAGTTCATAATGTGGTTGAACAGCAACTGTTGCGGCAGTAAGATGCAGGATGTCATTTGTTTAAAACCCCGGTTGCAACATAATGTAAGGAGCTAGAAAGTCACCGTATGGTGGTAGGGAAGGGTGGTGAATAGGTCTACCCTATTCTAACCCCAGACTTTTACCTGGGAGCACAGTGTTTGCTTCCTATCTGAATGTACAGGCAAACCTTGATTTTTTTTTTTTATAAACCTCACCAAGTGCTTTTGTTGACGTCCCTCTCTTGGTAGCAGCATCCTGAAACGGCAACAGCAGATGCAGGAGGATACCTAGCTCATAACATGCAGGCGTGAAAGTCTACAGACAAATCAGCGGTATGTGACAACCTGGGATCAGAACTTGTTGATCCACAAGTTCTTCGTCACTTGTAGCCTGCAGCTGTCCACGATTAAATCCAGTTTTGGTTGTTTAGCCAGTGTAGGACTACAGCGATTCTCCGCATCGTAGAGGGCTCACCTTTGGTGGGGTGTATTTCTACAAGCTTCATGTTGTTGTGCTGTCAGACGTAGGTGCTTCAGGAGTTTCGAGGTCTTTTTTTCCAGGGAAAGAGTCCTCATATCACTACCTTGTTGTCGTTATATTTCCAACTGACAAAATCAAAGTAATATTTCCAGCCACTATATAGAAATGTTGCCACATTGGCTTGCTGCCTAGTGATGTTTATGCACGACGATTACGGAAATGAATCCAGGGATGTGATTGATTGTTGGATTTCAAATCAAAATGTAAGGTTGTAACAAGTTATTTTTGGGAGGGTAACTGTAATACTGTTATTTATTCATCCTCATTCATTATTTGTCACAGCTTATCCTGTTAAAAGTCACGGTGGGGCTGGAGTCTATCCCAGCTGACATTAGGTGAGAGGCGGGGTTCACCCTGGAGAGGTCGCCAGACTATCACAGGGCTGACACATAGAGACAGACAACCATCCACACCTACAGACAATTTAGAGTCACCTAACCTGCATGTTTTTGGACTGTGGGAGGAAGCTGGAGACTTGTTGCTGGGAAATGTAATATTACTGGAACACATTACTGCCCAACACTGGTTCTGAATGATTTCTTTCACTTACTTGTGCTGAGCATACAAAGCCACATTTGGAAACATCCATTCTGGGTAAAAGTTGCAGTGCAGGCAGAGGCCAAGTTTATTTAATAGGCTAGACTATGAAAATGTAGCAGAGCAGGCTTTCGTTTCCTGCAGGCGTTGTGGATGCAGCACAAGCTGGCCAAGTGTAACAGGCTTTGTAATGTGTCTTTGCAAATATAGAGACCGTCAGAGGAGTGATGCATATTTCATATACAGATAGCGAGGTGTGGACTGAGAATTATTTAATTGACTGTGCCGCTCAAAGGCTACCTGCAGCAGCTGACAGATTTTAAGGGTGATTGTTTTCTTGCATGTTACTTAGTACATGATTGTAAATCAATCAACACACCTTAAATGTCAATTTGATATCTTTAAGCATTTCATTTGTTTTTATTGGCTCTCTTGTATGACATATACTTTAGTAATGATTGGATTTTGAAGTGACGGAGTGTTGTTCCAGTGCGCTCTGGCAGCACTACACCTATGCCCAGGCTTTATGTTAGTGTCTTTCCAAGCTGTAGACTGGATATATTCCACCGTACGCTACCACAATTTACATGTTACATATAATAATAAATGGTACAGGTGTTGCATCGGGTCTTAATAATGTAAACTGGTGGTAAATTACAAATGAGCTGCACAACATCTGGTGTTATCTGGCATTCAGTAATCCAATTAAAATGCTGTTTGTCATGGATCTTAAATGTGCTGTCTTTGAGCTGTGTCACGTCTGTGTCCTTTCTCTGGCAGAAAACACACACACACACACACACACACACACACACACACACACACACACACACACACACACACTCAGAAGGAGTTAACCTAGATACCCCCATAGCATCAGAATTAGTAGAGGAGAAACCGTCCACCATAACCTACATCCTCCACCGTTTTCTCAGTAACTTGTGTGTGTCTGTGCTCAATGAGGCTGTTCTACTTCTTTCCCAATTCCCCTCTTGTCCAAAAGGCTGGAAAGGCATGACTGGCTCTGTGCTGGAAGTGTGTGTGAGTGTGTGTGTGTGTGTGTGTGTGTGTGTGTGTGTGTGTGTGTGTGTGTGTGTGTGTGTGTGTGTGTGTGTGTGTGTGTGCCGTTGGTCATGGGGCTGAGGCATCAGAGGGCACTGATGAAGAGGCCCAGTGAAGCTTGAATACCCAGCGATGCCCTCAGGCTACCCAGCGCTGCATCTGCCTCTGTTGCTGCCCAATGCAGCGCTGGCCCTTACAGCTCTGTCACCAACCCTCCGGGCTGAGGGAGTTACGCTATTTCTGTGTGAGCATGGTGGTGGTGAACGTGTGTGTTTGGGAAGTGTTAACATGCCTTGGCTTCCCTGTATGTTGGCAAAAAGGAGGGTGATTCTGCATGGTTTTAGATGTGCAACAGAGGCCCAAATCTGTCGCAGACTTGTGTGTTGTCGAGCATGTCCTGTTTCTGTGTGTGTGTGTAAGTACTGTACTTATAAACTGCTGTAGTAACCAGTTGGAGCCTAATTCCAGTTTAATCGCTGTTAAAGCGATACCTGTTAAGAATGGGCAGCCTTAGAAAGCCAATTGCTGTGTCTGTGCCCTTCCCCCAAAGCACTTTTTGAAACTGTGCTTTAAGACTGTGAATGGGCAAAGTTTTCTTCACCTGCATTGATGCAAAATAAGATCAGTGTCCACCATATTACAGAGGCCAGTTCTGCCCTTTCAGGAAAGTCCATAAAGAAGTAAAGAGTCAGAGTGGGAGCACTTTAACTCCTAAAACATATTAACTGTTAAAGAAAATGCTATTAAATGGGACTTAATCTAAAAATTGTTTTTAAGGCAAAAAATGAATAAAAATGGTGCTGATGTCTAGGGTTGGGTGTTGTCCAGTACCTGCATTGGTACCCAAATCAGGTACCGCTACCCAACGGTACCTTTTTTCAGTTCTTTACTTTCCCCGAAGCAACAAAAATTATTTTTTTAAACAAGCTGCCAGGGTGACGTAGTGGCTAAAAGCAATTTTGCCCCTCTGCTCTTTTCTGTTCACACATAGATCTAGTCTTTTGTCTCTGTCAGTCTGTCTGCTTGTGTGTGTGTGTGTGTGTCTGCTTATCTTGCAGTGATACTTTTACTATCACTAAAATTATATAAAAAAAACAAAATAGACCACACGGCAGAACGTTAGTGTCGGATTGGTGCTGTAGCAATAGTTTTGGCTTGCTGGGAAGCTGATGGGGCGGCTGCAGAGCTCCATAGCCGGCTTCATGGCTTCAAGATGCTACCCCTGCTGTTTGAAGGTGAACACATTGCCACCACAGAGCTCTTTTGCCGGTCTCGGAGGTCTGTGGTTGGCTTCCAGTCTTTGTGGGATTTCTGCCTCTTGTTTAAACCCGGCTTTCTCACTCAGATGTGCTCGCAGGTACCAAAATTTGGCATCAGTGGATTCAATGGAATTGATGCTCAATGGTATAACGTAATTCAGTCAGTACCCTTAAAAGTACACAGTTCGGTACCTAACCCCAGCTGATTTTGACTCAATCAACTCATCTTTTTCCCCTGTTAAAGTTTTTTTGGGGGAGTTTTTCCTTATCTGCTGCGAGGGTCCTAAGGACAGAGGGATGTTGTATGCTGTAAAGCCCTGTGAGGCAAATTTTATTGTTAAATAAAATTGATTGATTGATGACTCTGCAGTAGTCACAGGTATTTATTGGCCCTAGCTCTAATCAGCAGTAATGGAAACATGACATCCGGGTGGACACGCTAATTTTCGGCCCTTGTTACAACCGTCTGTAACTTATGCTACTTTTTGTAATCTCAGCCACAAATTCCGTCCACTTCCATCCAAGCAGCGCTTGAACATTGTTTCAAATTAGCTGCCACGGGAGCCTGGCCTCACTGGCCTCCATGCTGCTTCTACTGTTTACTAATCCTGTTTTCTGGTGCGCACTTACTTACTTCAAATGATCATTTTACAGACATTACAAGAAGCACTTTTGTCATGTTTCTTTGTGAAACTGTTTCTTCCTCTGCCAGGACTTCTTCTTGGTGCAAGTTTTTAGCAGCATGGCTGATGAGTTTGAACTCTTTGTTTAGCAATGCACAACTGTCAGAAAAACATGCCAGCATCGATAAAAGAAATTGATAAGGCCAAAAAACACATGGTTGCGATGATTGCATATGATTTGGAACCGGCTCTCAGCTGGGACTGGTCTTGATTCCAATCCCTAGCCGCACACAAAAACGAATAAACAAACAAAAAAACAGAGACACTTCGTATTTGTCAGAGATTTCCCACGTTTAAAAACTCTGCATATACACACTAATTTTGGTGGAAGAAGGGTATACGTGTCATCCTCACACAGACCTTTTCACTGTTGGTTAAAATGCCATTTTACTGCAGTGTTCCACGTCCAGTTAAACACCAAAAGTTGCAAAGCAAACCATCATAAACACAACTCATAACCTGAAGCAGCAGCAGCAGTTTCTGCTTTGCACAGCTAAATGCTGCTGGCAGTCTATTGCACGCTTTGTCTAAGAGATCCCTCCATATAATTACTTACTTCTTTTGTTACTCCTGGCAGTCTTTTCTACCTATCGTGAATACCGCAGGCCTCCAGATGGGCCCCAGACTTCCACAAAGCATGTCGACAGTGCCTCATCTCATATGAAGTGTGAAAAAGCCACTTTGCTCATTTCTATGGCCTAATGCTGCACGATGACAGTGATTCTGCAGTGAATTGTGAGATAAGTGAGATTGCAGCTTGTAATGTATTCATTATGTCAACTGTGTTAACAGCATTA
Source organism: Epinephelus awoara (assembly GCA_035609425.1). Lineage (NCBI taxonomy): Eukaryota > Metazoa > Chordata > Actinopteri > Perciformes > Serranidae > Epinephelus > Epinephelus awoara. The sequence goes on along the minus strand of CM069305.1, from coordinate 36,724,813 downwards.
TTGTTCTATAGTGAAGATCACTTCAGTGTATTTTATGATGTCTTAATGTGTGTGATGTATTTACACAGTGCTCTGTTGAATGGACCAGGCTCGCACTGGGTAAATCACTCTGTAGAGCTCATAAAAATCTTTATTGCTGCACGTGTGCATATTTGTAACACCAGGTCCCAGTTCAGGATTACAACCATAAATCATGTCTCATTTGTTTAAATTCTCCTCTGGGTGTATTCTCCTCTTATAGATGCAAAGAGCTGTATTGTAGAGGCATGACAACCGAATAAAGATTTGGACGTAAACATTACTGCAAATGTAGACAGTCTCATCAGATTTCATCCTACTCAATGATCACAGAGGAAGTCGGAAGGAAGGGAGGAAACAGAGTATCCTGAAGGGATCCTTGAAGTCGCTCGACGCTCTCCATCATATTGCCAGCCAGTATAGCTTTCATAACAGTTGTCAGCAAGCTCTCGCTGTTTTGTTCTGTGATTTGAGATCAGTCAGGTGGAATTTCATCAAAGCAGACTTGAATAAGGACATTCATTATGGCTCAGCTTGATTCATTACCAACCCCCAGCTCCCACACCCCCATGGGGAGACTTCAAAGGAAACTGAGAGGTTGAAGATGCAGGCTGCTATCGCACTGAGGCTTACATCATAGCATCCTATCCACCATCCACAGTGTTTCCACCATCTGAGAGGTAATTATGAGACGGCGTGCAACAGTGGCCCAAACCTTACCGTCGTGTGTTTGAACTGACTGCATCCCTCGGTCTGACCATGAGACCTTCTCACTAGAACATAAAGTTGTTTCATGTGAGCACTGTCAGCTACGACCTGCTTCAAGTAGTTACTGTTGAGGGTATCAACAGTGACTAATAGCCACTTTAAACTACCTGATCTTAGCCCTGATTTTCTACTCACCGACAGCTCTTCAAGATTGCAGACAAAAGCCCATGATCAGACGCAAAATTAGCACTCGCTCTATGCGTGTCATTATTAGATGTTCAGAGTAGTGACCATAGTATAAAGAACGAGAAAGTCCATCTAGGATGTGCAGGAGGGGAGGTGGATTGGTTTAACAAGTACAGGACTTTGACTAGGAGACAGGCATTTGTGTCTAGTGTGAAACTAAGAGTCGAGACTAAGATCCGTGCACCGGGAGGTTATGATCCAGGCAGGGAGTCCAGGTAGTTGTGGGACTGCTCCGGTGTGGCGAACCTCTTCTTTGAGCCTCCATAGGAGTCTGGTTTCGGTGCTAGCGAGCAGTGTGTTCTTTCCAGCTTTATGCGGCTGGCTCCGGTAGTTATGTTCAAGTCGCAGGGCAGCCATGCTCCAAAAAGTCCAGCGGCTTCCCTGTCTCAGTGCCTTCTGCCAGGCCAACAACCCAAATATTCAAGTGCCCACTGTAGTTTTCTGCCAGATCCAGACTCTCTGATAAAGCACAGACCTGCTTTTCCAGTTCAATAGTCCTTTGTTACTGTGTTGTGGCGGAGTTTTGAACAGCTAGGATTCTAGCCTCAGCTTCATCTAGCCGCTTCATCTGGTCTGGAGCTCCATGGAATGCTTGTGGATAGTTTTTCATCAGTTACCTTTATAATATTAGCAGTCATCACATTAAGGGCTTTGGCGAGAGCTGAGTCCTGTTCTTCAGTGATTCAGTCTGGTCACCATCTTGTGTGCATTAACTGGGCTCCGACGGGGTGTTTTTTTTGTCAAGTTTCCTTAAGTTTCCTCCCATTTTATCAATAGACTGTGTCCAGACGTTTCCTAGGGACATGGCATGAACTGTTCATACCAAAAGTGGCTCCCAAAAGTTGTTAGTTAGTTGTGAGTTTCGAACTCATGTTCACATTAACCATGATCTTTTCTGAACCCTAGCCAAGTAGTTTTGTTGCCAACATCAAGATACAACACATCAATACAGTGATGCTAGAGTTTACTGCCCAAGCGTCAAAATATGGTAAGTAGGGATAAGATCACGTTGTGTCAGGAATTCCTTCTAGAAATGTTTTGTAAAACGACCTCCTGTTGCTGATCACTTGTGTAACATGCAAACTACAACAACTTCAAAGCACCCAAACGTATTTACCCCATTACATGTCTTTGGTTTTTGAAAGGTTAAGAAAAACACCACCCTTTAAAATGCAATTCATCTCTCTTACTACAGCTTCATGCACTCAACGTCAACAAAAAAATCAAGAGTTTGAAAAGCCTGCTGTGCCTGGTTGTGGGTGTTGAGCTACGATTGGATAATTGCTGTTCAGGGGAGGGATTTAGCAAATCAATAGGACTAAAGCCCACTAATGTTAAAGACTGATTTAAATAACCATCACGCCATATTAAGTCAAAGCAACTGAGCTCAAAGTGGACAACTGTGTTCTCCTATTGACCAGCAAGTGCTTGGATCCTCATTTGTTCCGACCAAATGAGTGAAATCCATTCAATCAGCGTTGCAGAAGACAAATAGCATCCTGTTTCTAAGCTAATTATACAGAATAGATGACTTTCTGATTGGACGCAGTCACTTGACAATGATTTATATGAGCCAAGACAATCTAATCTGTCCTAACATTTGGTTTGTGGCTCTATAAAAATTGACTCTATTCACTTCCCAGAGTCAATTTTGCAATCAAGATTCCTGCCATGCTTTCGGTCAACACAGTGGATGTGCTCATGTGTCAGCTGACGTGGCGTGGGAAAACACAGACATGTTTTACAGGACAACAGTGTCGAAACAGTATTAGCGTTCTGGGTTGAAATAGTTGTGGCTTGTGGGGATCTCGACTTCTTCTTTCACCATCTTTCCTCCTCCGCTGCTCTTTACTGTGACTATATAGAATGTTATTTCTCATCCCTTGTCAGTCAAAAGCAGCAGTCCGACCTAAATTTAGCACTGCTTGGAAACTTGACCATCACATAGATTAGCGTCTGTGATGTGATGTCTTAATATGGCCGTCAGCCGGGAACCCAACACAACTTCGGGCATAAAAAACTCCCTCATTATCCTCTCATGTCATCATCTGCGTGTGTTTGTCAGTGTGTATGATGCAGACGTGAGAGCACATATGCAGCCAGACTCATACATATTGTATGTGTGCATGACTAAACGCATGCACTCCCCAACCAGCCACACACATGCACACACATACACACACAAGTACACATATTATGGCGGGCGGCTAATGACGTAGCGTAACACAGAGCACACAGATGCGCTGGCTGAATAGATTAAAGCATTCATCCAATGACACAGCTGTGCTCTCTTTGATGCCTGGGCATGAAACTGCAGGAAATTACAACAAAAGAGGGATGCAGAGACTTAGCTGATATAAAAAAAGAGATCCTCTCTGACGTGTATCGCATGTTAACGCTGTGTAACTTGTCAGAGCAGCAGCTGCAGTATTCTAGTGCACCCATTAGATTGATTGATACACTTCTCTATTTGCGGAGCACTCGTAGTGTGATAAGACCAACGTGAAATCTTGAACTCGTTGTTGTTATGCAATCACTGGGCAGCTACTCACGATTCACAAAAGTCATTGTTTGCATTTAAAAAACAAGACACAGATGAACTGGTGTCTGTGAGGAAGCAGCAGCTACGTTCTCATGTGTTTGGACTGATTTGCTAATTCATAGCTGGGTTAAATGTAGCTGTCTATTAGTGTAAGAAGAGGCTAAATGTGCAGCATATAGGCTTGTTAGCTGTATGTACTCCGTGGGGGTTTGTTGTGCGCCTGCCTGCTTGCCGGGCTGTTTTTGTCGGAGGAGCTCCAGCAGCCTTGCAGGGTTCTGGTTGTGCAGCGTTGCCAGTGTAGCTCTAATTAAGCCAGGCACGGGTTTCTTTTAAACCCCAGTGTGTTTAACGGAAAAAAAAGACAACCCCCTAAGTCAGCCGTGAGATGCAGGAAGAGGAGGAGGAGGAGGAGGAGGAGGATGAGGAGGAGGCGGAGGAGGAAGCCGCATGCTGCTGAAATATAAATGGGCTGCACATCTTTGTTTGTTGTGAGTTTTACTGCAACAGAGCAAACAAAATGGTGGGCCCCTCTGATGGCAACAGTTAAACCCGGATCTCTAATTGGTTAACAAAGGGATCATGTAATTCTGAAGTGATTATCCTTGAATTCATGTGGGCAGATTAGGCGGTTGTCTTGTGCATTAACATTCCTCGTGTAGCAACGTACAATACAGTGGTCCGCTGCTTCCGTTTACAGTATGTGGTTAAAAATAGCCTGACCTCCTTCACCCTAAAAAGCCAACAGCAGAAACTAGGTCCTGCACCTCTTTCAGCCCTGTAAGCACCTGTCTCGTCTCTTTTGTAACGCTTCGGGAAATAAGGCAGTTCTCCTGATTGTGCAGTTATGCAGCATGCTACAATGCATTATGAATTATTTGGCTTTGTTTTCCCCTGTCGTTCTATTATCCTTCCAGCTAAGCCTCTTCATTTCCTCTGCCTCGGACGGCTATGCCACTGTGCATTTCCCTCCCTGTAATTTATCCATCGGCAGAAATGGACCATGAGTGAGTGCGTGTGTGTATTTGTGTGAGTGTGTGTGCACTGAGTAATAGGAAACGTTGTGTTTAAAGGGTGATGATTGCTCTGGCCCTCGTGGTTTACAAGCAGACAAGGTAATGATGGCTGCTACTTTCTCAGCTAGCTCCAGTCAATCCCCCTGAAGTGAGTTAGTGTGTGTGTTACTGTGTGTGAGTGTGAGTGTGTGTGTGTGAGAGAGAGCGTTTGTGTGCTAGTAGTAGGAAATGGATCTAAGAGCTGTCATGGTTTACACACAGTAGCTCGGGGTATTGCTGGGGATCTTCATGAGCAGCACAGTTTCTAAATGATTTTTTCTGCCGACTGCAACGACAAAAGTCTCTAGTTGATTTTGTCAGCTGTGGCAAGCTAGCTAATTAAGCTAATGCTAATGTAGCTCCCATGAAATCATAGAAAACACTTAATATTTCTGGAGACTTAAGGACAGTTCACCCCTGTAGCGCTGTTTATTAATCTACATTGTTTAGGTGTCAGCTGTTCTCATGCACTTTTGCTACAGATTTGTATGGAAGTAGTGCCCCACAATTTGTATTTAACCAACGTAATCATGAGCTGGTAATATGTGTATAACCAGCGTAATCAGGAACGTGCAATTAAAGTAAAGTAAAAAAGGAAGTAGTATAAAGAGTGATGGTAAAGGTGGCAGGATGGGGTTATGGAATGGTCAAACAAACACGGAACTTTCCCCCAGGAGACTAGTGTTCGTGTCCTGTGTTAAACCAAGTGAAGTTGTAGTTATTTTAAGGTAGAGATGTCTGACTTTAATCCAATATAATGGAACTAGATGGCACCCGGCTTTTGGTGATTGGAAAAAAAAAATACATTTGCAAAAGTCATGACCTGGTTACTCAAGATAATCCACAGACCTTGTTGTGAGCAGTTTCATGTCGGACCTTTATTCTGTCAGCCAAACTACACCCACCAACCATATTACTGTGCAGAAGGAACTGTGCATTTACTAACATTAACATTAACATTAGCTAGCTCAGTGGTGCTAGGTGAGCTAGCAGTAGATGAACACTTCTGTCTGAATTGTGATATGATTGGCAGGAAGAAAACAGGTCCTATATAAAACTGTTCACAACAAGGTCTGTGGATTATCTTGAGTAACTGGGTCATGATTGCTGGAAAGAGACATTGCTGTTGAGGCTTTGAGCCATCAAGTTTTTTGCAAAATGCATCCAGGGATTATGGGTGCAAGGGAAGCTTGCATTTTGGAGGAGATGGCAACATGGGTCTTCTCCAACTTGGTTTAAAGTGCAGACATAGACGAGACCCTCTCTGTCTCAAGAACTGTGTAACTGGTCGACTGTAGTTTTCCTTTTTTAAACGGAGGCATTGTTTTTTCTCGACATACCTGGGACTACAGCTATACTTGACAGCTGTATACTCTCACGAGTGGTGGTATATTATGGACATATATTGATTTATATAATCAGAGCTACTCTCCGCACGTACTCCCTAGTCGGTCACCATACTGGAGTCCTTTGGCACTTCGAGCACCACAAGCTGAGTACCATCTAGTTCCATTATATTGGAAAGAAGGCAGACATCTCTATGGCTGATATCTCCAACAACTCACACCAAAACAATCTAGATTGATAAACCTGTACATTATCTAGGGGTCAGCTGTCCTTTTAAGTGTGTTTAATGTAACCTGTAACCCACAAACTTGATAGCTATAATGTTCTCCTTGTGCTCGGAAGCAACGGTTACTACTGTAGGTAGTACCAAACTCTGTAATTAAAGCCTCATGCATTGTTTTTAAATAAATGGCATTTATAAGTCATGTAATCTAACATCTCGCACAAAAAAATGAGTGTTTTGGTAAATGTGATGTCTTTTGTGGCTTGATATTGACATAAAAAATATTACATTGCTATCAGCTATCTGCTGGACTGGCCTTAAAAAAATAGACTCGCATGATGCCTGCTACATCTCATCTTGCTCGTGCCAATCATTGTCTTTGTCAGTACATCTGTGTGAAGTGTGTGCGGATGTGCTACAGTATATTTATAGCATCCATGTTGAAATATGTGATGGACACATTCATTTGAGACGCTGTTCATGGAAGACATGCACATGCAGTCAGATATTATCGAGAGACATCAGAGCAGAAATCAAATCATACTTTATACTAAGATGACTGATGAGATGGGAAGGAATGAAACAATGAGCGGAAACAGAAAGACGAGTGAAGACAAAGAGATGGGGGAAAAATAAGCCTGGTTAAACTGTGTGATATCTGAGATGGAGAACACGCCCAGTCTCACTTTGTATGGGTTGCACATCTGATTTTAACAGGCTCTGTCAGTATTATCTGCTTCTTCTTCTTCCCGGGATACAATGAGTAAGGCAGCGGTAGTAAGAGAAAAAATAGAGCCAAAGCAACCAGGGAAATACAGAGAAAGCTTTTACTCCTTTTACACTTCAATACCGATAAGAGAGGTTTAGAGTCGCTACAGGAGGCTGTTTTACACAAAATTAGTGCTTTAAAGTGTTTCAAATGTCTATTCCTGGCCTACAGCATTTTGCATTTATCTTGTGTTAGCGCTGAGCAGTGACCTTTCATTTATCTGTTCGTTTTTAGAGTCACTCTCGTCGGTTATTTAAAGCTTTTCATCGTTGTGCCATCTCAAGCAAAAGTTGACAAGTCAAATTTTTAGTAGTCTGGCCTTTTATTCTGGTCTCATGTACAAAAGAATATGCACTTGCAAATAAGATCAAAGCAAAAAGTAAAAGAAAAGCCTATGTTTTTTTTAAAGAAAGATTTAATTTTTCGGTCCCTTGTAGACATCTCGTGACAGGCGAGTACAGATTCCCAGATTGGGAACCAGCCTCTCATACAACCAAATTAGCTCTTGTTCTTGAACCAGACCATTCAGGATTCTTGGAAACCTTGGTGCTGTATTGTGAACCAGCCTACGTTTCCACCAATGTTTAATAGAACCGTTGTCATCAACGGAGGGCGTTGCACAATGCACAGCAGGAGTAAACAGTAGAAGCAAGATGCTAGATCGGACCGAGATGAAAGTACAGATGTGTAAAATGAGTGCTGCTTAATTTGGCGCTGTTTTTTTGGAACTGGTTGAGTTTACTGCTTAGTTGTTAATCTGCACTGGGTGACTGTATTGTTATTTTTGGACCGGTGCCTGAATTGAATTACTGCTTGTTAGATCAATAGGGCCGATACTTTTAGCCACTGGCTGTTTTTTCTCAATGTCGATGTTTTTCTTTGACTTTTTCAGTATTTGGTCGCGCCACATATTCTGAAATATATTATACAGTATGTTTGATACACAAAATGTAGATATTACCGTCTCTGTATGACTTGTTTTTTATATTCAGACCTGTATTCTTAATCTGTTTGCTCTGTGCCAGCACTGACGAAATGTTTTGCAGAACAATATCATTATGATATCCTTACATCAGAAAGTCACTGACCTTCTGTCCATAAAGGGCACTTGACCTTATTTTCACGTAGTTCCAGAATAAGGTTTCTTTCCCGATGAAAGTCAGCAAGGTGTAGGTCAACATTTTTAGGATGCTGAGCAATGTTCGCTGCCCTACAACATTATATGAAATGCATAAAATGTATGAGACAGCATGTGATAATCTTCAATTAAGCAATCATTTATTTGTCACGTGGAATTATACAAGTTACAACCCCAGTGAATGTGATCCGATCTCGTGACCCCTTTGATTTATGTTGCACCCCAAGATTGGAAACTAGTGCCACAGCCACTCATACAGCCAAATTAGCTCTGATTCTTGAGCCAGCACACTCAGCCTAGTGTACAGCGGAAATGAACAGCAATAGCAAGATGGTGGATCGCATTGATTTACCTGCAAATCCTTTTCTGTTATTATAGATATTTGTTTTAAAAAATGAGCATTGGTCAAACCACTGTATTATGTTAAGAGGAAGATGTCTTAGGTGACTTCTCCATTGTTGCCTTCTCCATCATCTCTTTCCCACCTGCAGAATATGCATTGCCCTCTGATGTTGTCACGGTTGTACCTCAGGGGCGCGTTCAGTCCTGACAAACTATTGTAAAACATTTAAACAGAAACAGTGGTGCCGCCTGTGTCGCACCCACCAAACGAGAGAATATGTACCTCAAAACCCGCTGAACAACGTTTCGCACCATTTTGAGGAAACATGTCATCAAGCCTGAAACCGTAGCACAACAGTGTTTTAAGACTGATCATGCCCAGGTCAAGGACAACTTGCTATTTTTTGGTTCCAGCTGGGAACCAACTTTTTGGGCTCTAAACCAATTTAGTTTTGGTCAAAATACTCTGACTGGTTCAAAATTAAGTATGGAGAACAGAACCCTTTCCATGTTGGTGGAAAAAGTGTATCACTGGAATCCAGCAATGCCCTAATCCCCTTTCGTAGTGACCCAAATGTGGAATTACAGCTTCTGGGTCTGTCACATGATACCCTAGGGCCCAAAAAGACTTTTCCCGAAGACTTTTCCGAAGGTCACAACCCCCATGAAATAACTTGTTTCACTATCGGAATTTGATCAATTCAGTGTAACAACATCAGCAACAAACAGCCGCATGATTAATTCATTTTATCCCCATTCAAGATAAACCGGAAGAAGAGGCGTTGGCCAGTGAAAGCCACTGGTGCTTCCACTCTATGGGCCCAATGATGCAGAAGCATTGCAGAGGATCCAGGTTATTTTACACATGACAGTTTAACTTTTTTGGCTTCATCCTTCTTCATCCTTGGAATCTGGTCACATAGTTGCTGGTGGGCTCTACCAGCAGGAATCAGCGGCTATTTGGGGTGTGCATATCTGTGGCTTTTCCACGGATCTTAGGCCTCAGAGCAACACGCACACACACACACACATATGCTCGGTCACATATTGACACACGGTGGCCCTAATCCCGGCACGTTATCAGCGAGCATCAGCGTGTGAAGTCATGTGGACTGGTATGAGTCAGGGGCTGAGCCTGGAACTCTGTGCAGCTGAGATCCGCTGATGAGAGCATCTCCACTGGACGCATGTCATCCTTTCACACCCCGACCCACCACTGCCTAGCAGCCCACATTAGCTCAGAAGCTGTTTGGTGGAGAGAGAAGACCGGCTATATTTAGCATTTCATGTAGACAAGGGACTCTGCAGTCAGGAGACCAGTCAGAAGTCATATGTAGTCACAGTTCTCAGCTTTTACAGTCCTGACTGCTGCTGCTGCTGCTGCTGCTGCTCTATAATAGATGTTTCATACAACAAAAATATACTCACTCCATTTGTTTTATCTTCTAGAAGACAAAGAGATGATTTGTTTCATGCTCTAGAGACTCTGGATAGAGAACAGATTTTGTTAATCCACAATTGTTTGTTTAAGCTTTTACTATTGAACTTTATTTCATTGTTATTCATTTTTTGGCACAAACCAGAAAATGAGCCAGTCTCTGTATCGATGGATCATTTTGCCATCAGTGGAAGGGGTCCAGGATTTGTTCCACTCTGATATTCAGCTACATCGCTTCAGTAAAAAGGAAGAGAAATATTTGAGAGGGTGTTTTATTAATTTATCAACATAGATCAGTGTGAACTCACCGTCTGTGTCATGTCTCTCTGTATTTGTTTCCGGAACATGACTCACTTTGTGTGTTTCACACAATCCAGCTATGCAGTGGTGTCACCCAGTACATGCAGCTCAGTACATGATGTTGTTTTTGACCACTGACCTCTCTTTTGATTACATCATGCAGTTGTACCTTTTTAATAGGGATATACATACATCGGTATCAGACAATATTCGCTTCGTTGACTGACATCTGCTTATCAGCAAATAAGATAACAGTCACTGACAGCAGTGGCTGATGTTTTTATGTTATGTCACATTGATTCTGCGCAAGCTAAAATGTGTTTAAGGCGAACAACGGTCTTCTCGGGGAAGCGACTGGGATGAAAAGTTGCAGGACACACTCTCTCTCGACGTGTCGGGGATGCACCCAATTGTTTAATGCTACATTTTGAACAAAAAATCTGTATTAAAATTGGCAGAAGGAGAGCAAGTTAACGTTAGCTGTTAGCAGCTTGTGGTTGGTACTAACAGCAAACAGAGGTTGTGTTGAGTTACATTGTGATGCTTTCAAGCTCTATTCAGTAAAAATGAGTTGTGGGACAAGGTAGATTGTAACGGTCTCATGAGGTGTTAAATGCAATCCTGCAAAATGTAGTTTTTGTCAAGAAATTCATAAGTGAAGTTGTCTGAAGGAGAATTTACTGATGTTTTCACAGCAATGAAAAATAGATATTAGAAAGAAAAGCGTTATGAGGGCTGAATGACTTAAAACGGTTCAGTTATTTTTTATAATGAAGATGTCTTTGCTTCCCTGACACAGACATCAATCCAAACTAGAGAAGTTGTAATCGCGATGTCAGGTTTGCGATTTAATGTAAATAAATGTTAACGTGTGTGCCTGTGAACGTGACTACCTCTCCTGTAGTGTGTGGAGTTTGTTGACATTACGCCCACAAGCTATCCTGGTGTGTGCAGCACGTATGGTCAGGTGACCTGCTGGCGTGCAGCAGTGACCAACACAGTCGTTGAAGAAGAGCCTGAGCTTGACCATGAACAGGCTGAGTTGGTGGTGAAAAAAACGCAACGTCTAATATATGGCGATACTTTGGATTCAGGTAAAAGTAAAAGTTTAAACGTTAAAGACACCACGTCCTGTGTCAACACGACCAATGCATGCGAGAGGAAGCCGAGCTGAGTAACGCTGAAGATAAAGAGACAACTGAAAGCCACCAGAGCCTCATACAACAACATCCTAGAGAATTACGCAAACATTTTTGTCACAGGGAAATCATGGACTCCATAACAAACTATAAAATAACAAATTAAAAATTGAGTAAAATTTTGCTCGGGTTCGGCCCACTTGACATGCTGCTGTGTTGTGTTATGGCCTATTCCCGTGCTGGAATTTGTAGTTTACGTGACAACGCCTGAACACAAGACAGGCTCCGCTCTGCTGTGTGTACTGTGCCATGCTGCGCTGCGCTGCTGTGGGAGCAGCGTGTTAGACTGTGCGTAACAGCAGTCTGTTGATTTTACACACTTGTCCATAACAATAACTATGTCAGGTCAGGTCAGTGCCCACCTAGTGTAATCTTGGGGAAACACTGAATCAAGCATGAAGACTCATGATACCATTTATGTATAATATTGTCCACTCAAATCGCAATAGCACATTTTTATCAAATCGTGCAGCACTAGTGTGAATGCTGCAGGCTGGCTTTAATGTATAAATGATGTAAAATATTTTAGTATTTTAGTTTTTTGAAAAGCTGACGCTACACTGCAATGCTGGCTTTAACGTGTAAGAACAAGGTGGAGTTTTTGCTCTCGCATTCACACCCTAATAGTATATAATATTAATATTGATATATAATTAATATCTGAATTTGCTGTTGGCCAAATTGTTATGTTAAACACTTCTTTCAGTATTGGCCCAGAATTTCACAATCAGTGCATCCCTACTTTTCAGAGTATTGCTCCGTGACATCATACCAAAACATTTTGGATTTGCTGTGCTATAATGCGGCTTTATAATGTGTCAACTTTCATCAAAGTGCCAAACTGAAACTGCATTAGCAGAAAATTCAAGAGACAAAGGGCTGAAGCTCTGAGAGGAAAGCAGGCTGCTGAAATGAAAGGGAATATTTCAAAGACAAAAAGTAAAGTGAACATCGGCATTAGCTTGCTGAGATGAAAGTGGGCCGAGGAGCGTTGCAGATGTGTCTTATTGAGCGCTGCTGAATCGGGAGCTGTTTTTTGGAACTGGTTGAGTTTGCTGCTTAGTTGTTAGTCTGCACTGAGTGACTGTATTATTATTTTTGGACCGGAGCCTAAATTGAATTACTGCTTGTTAGATCGATAGGGCTGATACTTTTAGCCACTGGCTGTGTTTTCTCTGTGTTGATGTTTTTCTTTGACTGTTTCAGTGTTTGCTTGTGCCAGATCCACTGAAATATATTACATACAGTATGTTTGATACACAGAATGTGGATATTAGAGTCTCTGCAGACATGGTTTTATAGATCCAGACCTCTGTATTTGCGCTGTGCCAGAACTGAGGAAATGTCTTACAGAGCTCAATATTATTCTGATATAGTTATGTTGGACAACAGATAGAGCCTGTGGGGGGAACATTGTTTGTTACAATCTAAAAGCAATAAGCTTTGACCTTCTGTCCATAAATGGGACCAAACCTTGTTTACACATAATTCCAGAAGATACTTTCTCTCCTGATGAAAGATGTAGGTCAACATTTTTAGGGTGCTGAGCAATGTTTGCTGCCCTAAAACACAGTATGAAATGTGTGAGATAATCTGACTGTTGCCTTTTAATCAAGTCAGGTGTACACATTACAAAATCATATGAATCTATAATAGACACGCCAGATTTTGTTAGCTGAGTCCTTGACTCCTGTCGATGAAAGCCATCTTTGACATCCACCTCGCTCGCATCGTCCTGCCTGACTCATAGATTCATTCATCTCCTGCAGTGCCTCTCTTACCTGCTAGTAAAAGACCAACAGTTTATAGCAGTTTCCGTGCTCGGTCATATTATTTGCTCTGGGTCAGTTACAAGTGGTGCAGAATAAAAGCCAAGCAAGATTATGACAGCCAGAGGAACGGAGTGATAAAAGGGTGAAAACTGAATTGAAAGGAGTGGGGACGCTTTTATTGTGTCGGCAGCAGGGTAACAGAAACAAGTATACCCAACATCCATCCATCCATCCATCTATTTTCAACTGCATATCCGGGGCTGGGTCACAGGGGCAGCAGGCTAAGCAAAGCACCCCAGACGTCCCTCTGACAGGAGCGTGAGCATACCCTGCAGCTGTTGTTTAAAACACCTGGCATTTAATTGAGACCTGCGTTTATCACTATCAGGTGTGAAACAAGGGACTCCGCTTTTAATTTAAGTTTTATGAAAATTGAAATTAAAATTTTTGAATAAGCAACTTAATATCTTGAAAAGTAACCCACAAAATGAACTGAGCAGGCCTGAGTCAATCTTTTTGGCAAAGTTTTCAACAGGAGCATCTCACTTGTTAGCTTGAGAGTGTGTGGTTTTATGTTTCAGATGTGTTTGGGTTTTAAAATGGCAACTACAAGGAAAGCAGTAGGAACTAGAATGCAAAAAGCGACCAATAGGACCCTCACCCAAATGGTCTTTCTCACTGCTTATGGGCAGCACCTGAAACTCTGCTGCTCTTTCATTTGTAGTAACGTCTTGCCTTTAAGAAAAAAGCATGTCTCCGTTTGCTGTCACACAGTATGGGCTTGATTGAACCCAGGTGGTCTAGTCAAAGGATGGACAATCTTCAGAGGGTGCCATCTGATCTATAACTTGTATTATGATTGAGTGATTCAGTGTGTTATAAAGTCCTCTGTGCCCTCTGTTTAGATTTGTTTGTGCTTTGTTTCGTTGTGGCACTTCACGTTGTTGCTTTCAATAATTGCCACTGTCTTGGAAAGAATGTACATGTAAGAGTCTGTCCATTTGTTGGGGGGGGAGGTTATTGCTTGTATTGTTTGAGGATGACTATTGAAACAACACATCATCAGTAGAACCAACCTGTCTCATGATGGTGCAAACCAACCCATGTTCTCTATTAGTGGATGAACAATGATTCACAGTGATTTGAAGAGCTGACACTGAAGGATCAAGAAGCAACGTCGCTATGAACGCTTGGCTGCCGCACACCAATGTGGTAACTTTTCTGACACCTCTTGCTTAGAGCTCAACAAGTCAGAAGGAGAGTGGACAACATGCAGCAAAGGGACAGATGATCCACCTGAGTTTTAACTGGTACAGCACTGTCTGCTTTTCTCTTTTTATAACATGCCATGCCAAATTGCTTTTCTCTGACTGTTGGCTTTTCGTGTCTCCGGTGTGCGTGTATCTCACTAACTGAAGTCACAATGCTTTTCAGAATGCACAGACTTGGTTAGCGTCACGTGTTATGATTTTAGGCATGCAGCTGGTCCGTGAGATGCTGGTTAAAATAGAAATGCTCCGTCAAAATTGAGTAATTCTCAATTATTTATCAGTTATAGGTCTGAGTCTGGATAGGATGCATTCTGGTTTCAGGACCCGGGGGATGGAGAGGAATGGCAGGTTAACAAGAGGTTATGCATTTTGGTCATTTTGCTAACAAGGGGGATGGCGTCCTGCTTCGCCTACTGCCTGTCTCCTATACATTACTGTGCTCTCAATAGGAGAGAAGTAGCTTCCTCTCTTCAAGCCTGGCAAGACTGTGGTAATGTAGGTCAACAGGTATAAGCTTCCATTTACCATTTGCAGCTAAAGACAAGTGGGGTGGAAGAGGAGGCAGTGGGACGTAAGCATCATACAGAGAGAACGGATAGCGGAGGGCGAAGAGATAGAGAGGGAAGGAAGGCAAACGATTGGTCCGCTGACTGTAGTGGTGGTCTGATTAATGTTTTATAAGTATCACTACTCTGTTTGTAGGTTAGACTTATCTTTCCTCTCCCATGTGTGGGCTAATGGTGGAGATGTGAGTCATACTGGGCTGTGTTGTCGAGATAACTCCCTGGATTGTGTGTGTGTGTGTGTGTGTGTGTGTGTGAATGTATGTGTGTGTGTGTGTGTGTGTTGATTTTACAATACAGTTAACCAGCGATACGATTAACCAACATTACGTTTAATGTAGGAACAATGAAACCATTTAATTTATGAAATTTATGCAGCAATCTCGGCAGATTTGTTTACGTTGCTATGGTTGCATTGCTGCTGTGATGAAGGGCAGGTACAGATGTGTTTACAGATGCCTTCCTGCTGAAATATATTTTTATTTTTAGAGCATAAGGTTGCAAATAACTTAAGCTTGTATGTAAGTAGTTTCAGCATAGATACACTCGCAGACATGGAGCTGGAGCTTGAAAAATCAAGATCAAGATGTCCTGATTCTCCCACTTGCTTGCTGAACATTGTCTCCTCATTATCCCCGTTTGCTCACGTTCTATATCTTTTCCTTTCTGTCCACAAACATGTGGTCACACGACCTTTGGCACTTTAAATCAAGGTCACGCTGGTGCCTCTCCGCTGTATGTGTGTGTGTGTGTGTGTGGCTTTCTAAAGGATTAATAGTCATACTAGAAGAGGCTGGGAGCAGTGGTGTAAACTGGATAGTCCTCTGGTGTTATGGTGAAAATCCCAGGCCGCATCATCCGTCAAAGCTGACGTTTTTCTTGGCGTCCTTGGCTGAAACGTGAGGGATTGATACGCTGTCAGAGCCGTGTTATCCGGCTCATAAACAGCAGGCCTTGCCACAGCTTTTACGGAGGCATGACCCCTAATATACCGGTCCCACACATCGAAGCTGTCCTGCTTTTTCACAGGTCATACTTTGACAGAAAAGCTGTCAAATGGCTGTTGGATGAAGACATGTCTTGCTTATCAAGTGACCATTCTCCAAACCCTTTCCCCCAACAGCAATTTTCAGATCATAGCTTAGCAACCATAACTAAGCACGGCACGCCTGTCAAGCCCTCCTCATGTTGAAGAATGTGCATGTGGCCGGAGTAGAGCAAGTTTGGAGGGTGGTGTCTTCTTTTTTTTTTAACCCTTCCAAAAAGTAGAATCACAAGAGTAAACATTTAAGGAAGTACTATTGAATGTATTGAGCTTTTCTGGGGTTGTATAGGTTAGCATCAGCCAGTCATACAATTGCTTGTGATCGTGCTTTGGTGCCCTCTCCCAGTCCTCAATTCTGATGTTTCATACCAGTCCTCTCTCCATGCCTCTAGTTTCTTTACAGATGATTCTGTTAGCATGTTGGGCTACTGAGCTTACAACCTACAGTAGTAACCTAGTTTTACTTCAGAGGTCAGAAACATTTCTTTGGCTTACATTTTGTGGGGTTACAGGCCCTGTTCACAATAGCACATTCACTATGTAGGTTGGTATTTCCCTGCTGATACTGTATCATAGTGTGGGTAATGCTGTACGGGATCGGGGAGAACGGGGTAGTTTGTCACATTGATAAATATTGCTACCTAGAGGGGGCTGTTTAAAAATGTTGGTACTGAAATGTCCAGAATGTGGGTCAAAGGTCACCTACAGGGTCATTTCAGGATTAAGACACTTGACATAGAGGTGAGAGAACCTGTGGTGTTATGTGTCAAAATGTAAATATACAGCTCCTCTGTTTCTCTTCTTGGCTTTGACAGAGTGGGTTTATAATAAAACAGTTATTACCATCAAAAAGTACAAAGTAGGAGCTATATTTTTAGATCTTTTTTCTTAGCTAGGCTACAACATGTTATTAACTTAGTTGCTAGCAAGAAATCTCAGTTGGGGGTGCTTGTCACATTCTCTCTGGGGTTGGTTGTCACATGTATTGTTCTTTGTTTTGTTCTTTGTGTTGTTACATAAGAATGAAAAATGTGTTCATAGGATGATTGTTCCTGCTCATGTTCTCTCAGTGCATGAGCTGCTTAGGCTGTTGAATTTAAATGAAAAAAATCAATGCAATTTGATTTCATTTTTAAGATTGCTCCCATTCTTTATTTTGCCTCATTAAAATAACTTACTGTGTGAAAACCGACCCCATGATGGGGATGGTTGTCACATGTTTACAGAACATGTTTTACAGTATATATCTTCTAAACAGAATAAGCTAAAGTAGAGTACAGTCACTCCATGCCTACCTCACACTATAAGCCCAGTTTAAACCAAAGATTTGCAACAAGATGAGTCTAAACATGCAGCTACTTGCAACGCGCTGTTCTGCAAAGAACTTGCAGGTTCACACCGATACAACCAGACGAGACGGTGTATCATCTCTATGCAACAACTCTCTGTACCTCTGTTATGATTTCCAGCTTTTCAGGTTTATTTTGTGGCTGAATATAATTTGTAGCTTCTTAAAATATGAATGAGGATAGTGATAGTGAGATACTGACTACAGTTGCATTTGTAGTAGTGATGAAACAGTGAAAAACAGAGACAAAACGAGAATTCATAATCAATACGCCACAATAATATAAATAACCAGCGCCAATTAATCAGTCAATGAAAATGTGTGATTGGGGAGGGCATAAGCAAATAAGCCGGCACACTGTGAGGGCGAACACCTACCACAGCAAGTAAACACACCTCTGTGGTCATTTTGACTCGACCAGTGGACTTCACTACAAGCCGATTGGCTGTAGAAACAGGTGACCTTCTTTTTTTATGTTCTAAAACCAGCCACCGGCAATTTCACAAGCTGAGTTGCAGGTGACACCTGAGACTGCCAGTTTGCACCGCTGCAACTTTTCTTTGCAACGTTCTAAAACAGTTTCGCCACGTTGCGAATCTTTGGTCTGAACTGGGCTGTAGGCTTCCATTACACGCTGAAAGCGAATCTTTTAAGGATGCATTTTTTAGGGAGTTCAGATGAGAATATAAAATGTGACGACCAACCAATGCTCAGCATTGAAGTCACAAGAACACTGCTGCTAGGCAATGGCAACATGGACGTTACTATTGGCATGTAGAAGTCGCCGAGGCTAACAATTTAGCAAGCTAGCGAGCAGGTAATGTAATGCAGAAAATGCACCACCAAAAAATGAACTTCCATGGCCTCCACGACTTCTCAAAAATGTCAGCAAACATGCCACAGCTTGTGAACTTGGAGCTTTCAGAGCTTAAAGGCAGCATAATTAGCGGCTCCAACAGTTTATATTTAAGCGATCCCAGCCAAATTTATCTGACAGAGCATTGTTATACCCATACCAAGACTAATTAGCTCTACACTGCGGTACAAGATTTTTCCATCTCCATGTCCTCTACATGAGACATGCAGTTAGCCTTAGTCTATCTGAACGCGAACACATCATCAAGATTCCTTTACATGGTTCTCATTTTCAGACAAAAAGGTGTTGTCATCATGTGCATGAAGCTCATTATAGCTGTCTTACTCCTGCTCTGAACTGCCACTACCACTTTAAAACACACATATACCATGTCCTTATACACACGCACATGTACATTGAGGAAACATGCTGGGTCGTTGACTTTAACACACACCTTTCCTCAGCAGTTTTCAGCTGGAGAACATTCATGTACAACAATACGTCCCACACATAGACATGGAGCTGTTCCCAGTGAAAGGCGGCCACACTGTGCAGTGGCTGTGCTCCACAAATCCTTAACCTACATCTTTTACATCTCAGCATTAACCATTTTCCCATAACACCGGGAGCGGAGGCCTCTTGCAGAGCTATCAATAATAAACGATTACGTTGAGGGTTTAACATGCTTGTGTAGATAATGGGGTGGAAAGAAGGAGGCTTTCAAAGAACACAACATGCTTTTAGCCCAGAAAACCACCGGCAGGAAGGACAGAGTTTTTAATGGTCTGGACCTGAAGGCTGTGGGTTACTTTCAGGCCGTCACATGGTTAATGACTTATTTAAGATTGAAGTTGTCAACGCTAATGTACAGTATTTTTTAATGTGTTGTCTCCAAAAGAAAAATGTCATGATTAGTATTGTGTGTCATCTGAAATTTTTCATTTTTTTCATTTTTCTTATCCACCAATAGTCATCATTTAGGGCCATTAGTCGACTCGTCGCCTGCCTGTTAACGATATTTAATTATTAAACTATATATTTTGAGTTGAAGGTGTGAGAAAGAATTGTATCAGTAACATTGTTAACACTGTGCTACATTACAGAGAAATACAAAACCATACTAATGAACCTTCATTAATATAGGCCTATATTTTATCTACAAGTGCACGTCACACACTGAGCGAGCCGCCTGTTAATGACGCTGTGGGCTAATGGGCATGTAGCTACTTCCATGTTTCACATGATACGTCATGTTTGTAGTCGACCAATGAAGATGAGTTTACATATCACCTTGGGTTCGTCCTTCACCTTCTCAAAATGATCCCACACTTTGGATTTCCTGCCCGACATGTTATTAACTAGCCTGTGGAATAACCGCAGGTACCAGCCCTGGACATTAGGGGCTGTACACATGCCGCGTCTTTAACCGCTTGGAAAATGCAAGTCTTGTGCCAGCTTTCAAGAACACAGACTAAATATTTACAGAAGAAGAGAAAGATATTTGTCGGCTGTGATTGGTTTATAACGTGACACCTGTCTGACTGCTGAGTGTGTTGACTTCCTGTGTCTGTCCCTTCAAATTAAAGCCGTGTTTAAAACTGCCACCTAGACAGTCACAGTAACAGTAACGTGTCATTTTGGGGCTGGGCATATTGGTTGTAAAAAACTGCAGTTTCTCTAATGGCCACTTGAGGCCGGCTCCTAAAGCGAGTCACTCTCTCTAAAATGTCCGACTTGATTGAAACAGGAATCTACAAATGAATGGGTGACATCATGGTTGCTACATCTGATGTTTTTACACTGTGTACTAGAATCTAATTCTACAAATAGTATAACACATATAATATTTAGTGTAGCCTATCTTTGTCTGCAACTGTAAAGAAATGCCAGGTTTAGACAGAATGAATACATACTTAAAAAAAGCAGAAAATGGCGTGTAGCTTTCATGAGTTTGAGTGTCAACGTTATGAAAGAAGCTTTGAAGTTTCCAACTATTCAGTGCAGCCTGAGACATTATAGACATTTACCCACTGTGGCTCAGTGGTCATGTGATCATTCCAAAAATCCATGTAGAGACATGCTGTCTCTCACACACACACTCACACTCACAATCAAACACACACACAAGCACACACACTTACCCAGATGCTAAAATAAACAAACAGTCACAGAGTGCCCTGCAGCGTTGCCAGTCATTCTCTTTATGTCTGACTGCTTCTCATTGAAATGGCGAGTCTATGAAAAGACCCCTCTCAGTTTAGAAAAAAGAAACGTTTGTCTCCTCAGTCTGGATGTGGATGCTGTCTGCATACAGATGTTAGCCCTGGGGCACTGAAACTAATACCATATGGCAGAACCTTCTCTTCACGTGCGTGATAGTGTTGATAGCAGGACTGAGAAATGGTGATTCCTCCTTCCCTTATCAGTGTGAAGATTCTGTTGTGCAGAGCAGAAACATGGCTTTATCTGCTGCTGTTTGGTGGCTTATACAGTACGGTGGACTTGCAGTGTATTAGTTTACATGCTGTGTGTGAACAGCTAACAACCACAACAAACACCGGCTCTCACAACAGGTGCTGAGGCAAGATAAACTACCGTACACACTGTGTACAATTGGCTGCATTGACTTTTAGAAAATACATCTGTCTTGCTGGTTTATTTATTTATTTTTCTTCACATTTCTGTCCACTCTGGAGGTTATTGTTTCTGTTGTTTGCTGTGTTATTTTTCCACATCTCAAACCCTGCAGATTCTTTCTGAGTGAGTGTGTCTGAAAGCTGCATTTTTCAAAGTCTGGGCTCGGACCAGAGGGTGGGTTGCAGCGAAACAATGCATCACTGGAGAACTGAAGAACTTAATCTTTTATAATAGATGCCTGTAGCTGTGTTATGTTTCAGAGAAGTGTTGGCAACAGGTAAATCACTATTTGTTGTTCTTTGGAATTGTGTAAGTGCATGTAAGAATAATGAAGGGCTGAACCTTCAGGGTCTGTGTGAGTCAGGAGTTATAGAAACATCTACAGATGTATTTATGTTTTTAAGGGTAATGGCTATTAAAGAAAATATTTCCCGCTGTGAGGTGTACTTTGCAGGGTTGCAAAAGGTGGGCAGGGAAGGAGTAACATGAAGCAAAGATACTGTGTCAGGTGAAAAGGACAGGTGTATGCCAGTGCTCTAAAAACATTTAGTTTGTTATTGCAACTTAACCTGATGATTTGGCTCACTTACCTATATATCAGCAGTTGGAGCTGCCCCCCATTCAATTTAAAATATGACTGATCTGAGTAAAGGCACGAGAGCGCTAAATGGACGTCTTTGTGGGAAAATTGTGAGCTGACAGGATGGGGTGAGTGTGACGTTTTGACTGTGCAACCCTCTGCAAGGTGATTTAAAAAGCAGCTAGAAGCAGGTAGCAGCTAACTCAATGAAGAAGAACAGCAACAACAGGGACGGTAAATGATTATTATTGCCATGTTATGCTATTATTATTGTTTAGTAAGCGCTGCCCAACACTTATGTCATATGTCACACTAGATGATAACACTGTTAACGCATAGTGCCTCTCTTGGTGATAAGGGTTCTGTGTAAAAAAAAAGCAAAGCTGGTGTAGCGAAGGTTCGTCATCGAGGTAGAGAAGCGTAAAAAGTGCTTTTGAGAACCTCTGCTCTAAACTGGTCCGAGCTTTTCACTGAAGCCAACAGGTGGATGTGCGTTGTGGGTGTCATATTGAAATGGACTAACATACAGAGGCAATGTTCTTGACTTGACAATCTATATCCCATCCTTTACCTGTGGTCGTGAGTGTAATGTAGTAGCCAAGGAATAAGATAAGCAGCCAAAATGTGTTGTTGTCTTGGTTTAACTTAAGAGAAAGATAGAGGAGCTTCGATATCTGGGAGTAAATAGGCTGCTCTTTTGCATTGAGGGGAGACAGGGAAACCCGTGATGGTATTTCAGGCACTGTTAACTGGCGGCAGACCCAGAACAAGCTGGAGGGATAACATATTCAACATTATCCAGCCTGGGAGCGCCTCAGGAGGAGCTGGAGGATGTGGCTGGGGAAAAGGATGTCTGGGCTAATCTAGTAAGTGTCCAGCAGAAGACCAGGAGCCGGATAAGTGGCAGAAAATGGATGAACAGCTTTGGTCAGCCTTTCTCCATTTAACACAATCCTGGTCTCTCAAATGATATTTGGAAACAGTAACGTCTCCTGTGTGTCTGACATGGTTCCTTGTCAGCTGCTTAAACACTGTGAATCTTTCAGTGAGATTTCATCTCAGATCCACATAAAACCCATTGAATAGAAGGGACACTATCGGAGACTTCAGTGCGCTTTAGTTTGCTTTTAATGTGCTTTTAAAGTCGGGACACACAGCTGCACACATGGTCACACATGTGCACACACTCTTTCTTAGACGGTGACACACACTCTTCTGTCCTCAGGACTGCAAAGATCTCATTTAGATAACTCTCCTGATCTCTCGGTACCTCCCAGAGTCGCCCTTCCCTTCTATATTCATCCATTATGTTACCACATGAGCAGATAACAACAACTTTAGCTGATCCTTTCGCTTGATAGTGAAAGATCAGCAGGAGACTTGAAGACAGCGTCTGAACTGGATATTTCAAATTCTCCGACTGTCTTTTGCAGTGATTTTGATGTTGCGAAACATTACACTGCCGGAGAATAACAGCCTGTACTTTGCACTAAAATACTTTGCAGGAATTACCATTTATCTTTCTAACAAGCATTCGTCTTGTGACAGTTATGATGTAGCCGCCCATTAGCCATGTGGAGGGTGCTATAGTGATGCTTTTTAAGAGTGGGGTGCTTAGCATAGCCAAATCAGCCTCAACTGCCATAATTCTAGTTGTCTCTTTCTCTATTTAGTCTGCAGCTGCCCACCTCCAGAGCACTTACATTACCCCTCCGCAGTGTGTGTTTGTGTTCAGCAGAGGGAGAGACTGCCTGCCTGGATAAGACCCTTGAAGGTGGCATGTGTATTTATATCCAGCAGTACTTGTGGAGGGGTGTGTCTGCTGCTCAAGTCTTTGAACCATCAAACACATTCTCTCTTCCCATAATGCTAAAGCAGCTTTGTGGGCAAGTGGGCTGATATCAAAACCTCCTTAGATACAGTAGGTCAGCCACAGGCAACCTCCAGATTCAGATTATAAAAATAATTATAAGCTGCACACCCAGCCAGCTCCCCTGTGACTTCTGTGTGGAAAAATGTCACACGTCCCGGATTGGAAAACACACTGTCAGTGAAGAGAAACTATGCTGTGAAAACTGTTTCAATCAAAAGAGACAGTTGAATGAAGTAAAGATCATATTTAATACAGAATATGACTGTACAGATTCACAAATTATTTGTGCTGATCGAGGCATATCTTAGTGGCTGCAGGATAAATCCCCCCATGGAGTCCGGACACTGGTGGTGGCGGCTGCTGACTCTGAGGCTGCTGAGGCGTATGAGGCTGATGAATTTGTAAAGACGGGGTGGTGATGAGGAGGTGGAGGGTGCACACAACTGCAGCAAGAAAGAACTACGGATGAGAAAGAACTATATTTAAAATGAGGAGCAGTAAGATGATAGGCTGACAGAGAAGGTGTGTTGCTGTGCTATTGGTTCATTGCGAATCAGCTGAAGAGCAGCCAATGACTCAATTTACAACCCTGGACAATGACAGTCAGAAGCCATGTTTCCATCAGCCTGTTTAGATGCGCATCTAGAAGTATCGCATCGGAAAATTATGATGGAAACGGCAAAATTTGAATTAAAATCCCCTGATTCACACAAACTAAAATGTGCTTGCTTTGGCCGGGTTTTGGTCACATTGGAGTCACATTTTAGTCATTTTTATCCTTCATGGTTTTAGTCCAGTTGTTGATGAAAAGTAACGACACTTATTTAAAGACTTATCATTTAACGTTAGAGCTTGCTAATTTATTGTAGCTTAAGTTGCAGGGTGGTGCACCTTAAGTGTCTCTGTCTTTGGTCTGGATGATTCTCCACCTCTCCATCTCCTGTTGCTACACTGCATTTTGTTTTCCTTTCTGTTATATTATAAATTATTATTGTCAGTTGATATACTCCTTTTTTCCGAACAATCCCTTTTCGTGTTGAAGCCATTGTGTTGTCATTCTTGTCATCAGTCTGCAGCTCAGTCGCCACAAGTTAATGTTTGCATTGTACTTTTCTGTAAACCAACACGTTTGTTAATTTCATATGTATCATATTAACGTTTATAAAGTGACCTAGTATATGAGCTAATTTTGTCATTGGGAGTTGTTGTTTTTTAGTGAGTTATTGCTACGTTTTTAGTGGCTTTTTAGCCACCAAACATGGGTGTTTTTTTGCCACCTGTCTGTGTTTCCACCAGGGACAGTGACAGTGAAAGTGATTGTTTTCTACCAAAACATTGCTGCGTTTTCAGCCGTGATTATGCCACCAAAACCAAATGTTTTTTAAGCCCAAACATGATTTCCCCTAACCATACCTTAAACCTAAACGAACAATGTACTGTACAAATGTAACACATCCTTGGTTTGCGGAAACATGAAATGCCAGCATTTATTCTGGCAATTAGACACACAGTTTGGGAAAAATATCATGCGATTCAAATGTCTGATAGGTCACCACTGACATTTTAGTCCCATTTTGTCTCGTCACCAAAAACATTACATTTTGTCATAGATTTTATTGTCAAAGATCTATTTTTAGCTTGTCATCGTCTCGTCTTAGTCATGGAAAAAAGGTCATTGATGAACTTTTTTTTTTATAGTTTTTGTTAAAGATATTAACTCTGCAATGAACAATGCATTGGTCTGTCCCTGCTAGGTGTTGTGGCAAACTGGAATGCATCAGATATCTTGAAATATTCATGCAATGTCTTTACTACACTATGCCATCGGCTCTGTAATGAATAAAGTAATGTGTGTTGGCAGTAGGTGTTTTATGAATGTTATAATCAAAAATGAAACCGTCATCTTGGTCTGAACACAGGTTTAGCTTTTCTTTTGGAAAGGAGGCTTCCCTCGTCCCTGTAATGCCATATCCAGAATGTTTGGGTGTTTTGATGTCACAGAAGAAATAGTTTTCTGCCTTGAATCTCTCATACAAACGTTCACGACTCATTTGTGTTGATATTTGTGAAGGAAAGACAATCTCTTGTTTGAACCTTCAAAGTGGTTCATTTTAAAACATGCAACAGTCAAAACCAAAAATAGAAATTGGAAATTCTGTGGACTGAAAGTATATCATATTGAAATTAATTAATTTGGCTTAGCCTTCAGTTCATGCCCCTGGTACCCCAGCAGAGTGCCAGGAGTGGCAAGGGACGCCTGGCTGTAGGCTTGGCCTGTGTCAGGGTTCTGCCTGGCTCATGCTGCCCTGGGTCCTAGGTGCCTAAAGGGGGTGGAACAGGAAGCTCATAGTCTCCGGAAGACAGCTGAGTACCCTGCCATGGTGGAGGAGGGCAAGCTGGGTCCCCCAAACTCCCAAGGCACCCCTCAAACCCCATGACCTGTTGGATTGACACCAATGCTGCGATGAGGTGTCCACCAGCAGCCGCGCCCAACTCATGCAGTCCGACAGGCGCCCCTCTCCGGCCCTGGAGGGTCGTAGAAGCAGGGACAGAGGGGGAAGCGCCAATAGGGAGGAAACGATAGACTTGTAGAGTTGTAGGGCTTATACACAAACAGGTTGTGATAACAAAAAGGAAAAAAGGTGCGAAATATGTCATAAATCAGGAGAAATACGGGAGGATTGTGACCCAGGGAGGAAACTGGAGGGGTAGTGTAAAAACTGGAGTCTCCTGGGAATATCAGGAGGGTTGGCAACTATGAATAAAGCTGATAGATGATACAGTGTAAGAGCTGCATGAACTCTAACCTGGGTACTGTACAAAAAGTCTGAACTCCATTTAAGGCAAAAAACCCACAAAAAAACAACAACTTTGTGCATCTTTGTCAGATTTCAGAAAATAAAGATAAACACGTCGACATGCCAGCTATTTGTCATCATCGCGCAAACTGTTCTGATCCAGCTAACGTTCTTACACTGTTCAATCACACTGCTCTCACTAATTGGCTAAAAATAAGGTCGTAGGTTCTTTTTTTAGACTCTCCAAATAAATATGTTCGATGTTTTATTAAATTTGCTGGACTGTAATTTGGCCCGTAGCCTTGCAGAGGTGCGGGGTGTAATTTCCCATGCACCCTCTCGTCACCATCACACACTCTATCTCTCCCTCCGTGACAGCCTCGCACTGCTTGTGTGAGTGTGTGTTTGCCCTCAGCACAGGGCCTCGTCCCTGGCTGCCACAGCTGAATGTCCCCTCAGCATCGGCAAATAGCCAGACTCTGTCACAGCCGCTGACTGGACCAGCTGTTTCTTTCTCTTTCTTCCATCTTATCTCCTCCGTCACACTATCTGTCTTCCTCTCTGTGAAAGAGGCAGTGATCGGGCGCCTGGTGGTGCAGCACTTGACACCAAAGTTGATATCCACACATGCTGGCAGCGGTGGGAGACAGTTTTGACTCTGTGTGTGTGTGTGTGTGTGTTTGACAGGGCAGCCGGGACACAAACACCATCCTGTGGATTGTGGGAACACAGAGGACACTTACACTCTCTGTTGTTTTTTGTGGTGCTGGTGACAGACCGACAAGTGGGAGGAGGACAGTGAAGGTCAGAGGGTGCTCAGTTTGGGACGCGGCTGGTCAAACCCAGTTAGACAAACAATGAAAGTGAAATGGGATGGGTCCGGGCTTAAGCTGTCTGGCCGTGCCTTGGCCCAGGCTGCTGGCGTAGGCACTTTTTTGTGCCCTGTGCATCTCACATCGGGAGTTATCGGAGCGTGCAGGCAGGGAGAGTCATACTGTAGCAGCAGCAGCAGGCTAAGAGTAGTAGTAGCAGCTCGCTGGGGGCTGCAGAGGGTCCTGGATCTGACCTGATTTGTCAATTCGATAACTTCACTGAAGTGTCGCTCCTCTGGGGAATCATTGGCTTCTAATTCAGCAATCATGGTTCAGGCAGGGGACTTGCTGTTTCATGTTTTGTTGAGAGAAAATTGGGGTGCATAATGGATTTATCGGGAGTGCAATTTGACATCAAAGTGTAACATCTGAGGAGGCTCTGATTGTCCCGGACTGTCTCACCATGGCTTACCCAGAGCACTTTGATTGGTTGAAAGAGACCGTCAGTTTTTTGCCAGGTAAGAGCAGCGATTTAATGAGTGTATGGGTTCAGATAAAAATGTAGGAAGATATATTCATCATCAGAGCCGTGATTTAACACGCTGCAGCTTTCTGATCATCCCCAGTCTTTAAACATGATTTGAATGAGCGATGTTACAAACTTCCCAGCGTGTTGTAAACACTGCGCGAATGATAAAAAGCCTCTTCTTCAGCTGGAGTTGTTTACTGCTCTACAGATCCATCTACGGGGAATGGGAGGTGAAATGCATGTCTGTGTAAACAGTTTTTGAGCCAATTAAATCATCTGAAGGAACAAGGTCTGGAGAGAACAAGTGAATGCAAATGGGACAGAATTGAACAGCACACAACAAAGCAGGGCAGGACAAGAGAGGCGACGGATAACAGAACCAAGACACTATTGATGAGGAACACATTTCGCATCACTTTGTGCATTTTTTCTGTCACTCAAAACCAAGTAAAGCTGCGTTCGAGAACACTGGGGAAACGATAATACCTTGAGCAGAAATCAGGTTTTGGTTTCGTGAAACATTTGACCTTTCAATTAAATTAGGAATTCCTCCTCTTCCCTGTAGCGGCAAACGAAGCAGAGAACTTTGCCCCTCCCTCAACTTGTTTATCAGAAGGAACTTGTGTCCTTTTCATGTTGCATTTTAAATTATGTATGAAACAAATTTGCATATTTGTGCATGAGTGAATGCTCTGCATCTCAATACCAAATGATGCTTCTAAATTACAATCTAAAGGATGCAAAATTAATGTGGTGTTGGGAAAACACATGAATACGTCATGCTGCCGCAGAGCGTTAGCATGCGCTAGGGAACCAAAAATAGACACAGTATATATACAAACACACACACACATGCACAGAGCCTCTCTTTTCCTGTAGTGTGAGGCAGGTTCCAGTGAAAGTCTACGTGTGTGTGTGTGTTGAGGTGTTGTACAAAAGGGGAAATGCCTGTGGAGGCTCAGATGGTGACAGATGGTTCTAAGACAAATCAGCCTGGGAGTCAGGATCTCTGCCCTGGGACGAGTAGCCCCTTTAAGTATGTTTGTGTCAGAGTGTTAGTGTGTATGTGGAGCATGTGTCTTATAATGCGTCTTTGTGTGTCCATGCATGGCTGAGCATCTCTGTGTTATGTGTGTACAGTTTTATAAACTCACAGTGTGTGTATGTGTTCATGTGGTTATGTAATGCGTCTTGTGACGACAGGCTGAATGTGACAGTAACATCAAGATGGATCTCTTTTACATATTTAAAAATATTCTGGACAGGATTTCCAGAAGAAATGTATAGACTTAATCAAAAGTAATCCTTTCACTTTTGACCCACCAGAAGTGTGTGGTGGTGTATTTATCTGCAGAGACTCAACCCTCTGCCTGTGTTTTCTTGTTATACCTCTGTGCAAGCGGAGGCATTATGTTTGCGGGTTGTCCACCCGGCCGTCTGTCACTTTATCTCATGAACGCCTTGAGGGAGTTTTTCAAATTTGACGCAGACATCCACTTGGACCCACCGGTTAACTGATTAGATTTTGGTGCTCAAAGGTCAAGGTCACTGTGACCTCGTCTGTCCTATTCTTGTAAATGCGATATCTGAAAAACAGCTTTAGGACATTTCCTCAAATTGAGCACAGATGTTAACCTGGACTTAAAGATAAACTGATTAGATTTTGGTGGCCAAAGGTTAAGGTCACTATGACCTTGCACTCTTCTCATTCTCGTGAGCACTTTATCTCAAGAAGGCCTTGACGGAGTTTCCTCAAATTTGACACAAGGTCCACTTGGACTCAAGAATGAACTGATTAGAATGTGGTGTACAAAGGTCAAGGTCACTGTGACCTTGTACATGTCTCATTTCGTGAATACAATATCTCAAGAAGGCCTTGAAGGAATTTTTTCAAATTTGACACAAACATCCAATGGGACTTAAGAATGAACTGATTATAACTTGGTGGTTGAAGGTCAGAGTCACTGTGACCTCACAAAACATGTTTTTAACCATAACTCAAGAATTCATTCACTAATTATGACAAAAATCCACATAGATGTCTAATAGGATAAAATAATGACATGTGATGACATTCTATATCCAAAGGTCAAAGGTCACATCATAATGTTCTGCAAAACACTTTTCTGGCCATTACCCAGCGTCATATCTCAGGAACAGAAGGAGAGACTTTTAGTTTGAAACTGAACTGGTGACACTAATCTTGGGTACGCCCCTTGATCTTCTGTGCTGCTGGGTTGAAGATGTGTGTGAAGCATCCATGTTTTCACTGACATGGATATAATCTGCATAGTGTGACTGGTTTGTGGCAGCAAACAACTGCGGGGCGGTAATTCTAGTTTTCTTGTATTGCTGTGGTCGGGACATTTCTGGGCATGGTGTGCAGGTGAGGTCAGCATCCAAGAGGAAGCTATGAAAATTGCTGATACAGCATTGAAAAGCGCAAATATAGCGAGTCCAAACACCAAATTGTTGGCTTTCACTTTTACTTTTGCTGGTGAACAGTAGCCAAAAATTCCTGCGTAGTATCTAGGGCTGGGTGTCATTTAAAAAAAATAATGATACCAGTACCGGTATCAGTTCCCTTAGAGTGATGCTGTACCTTTTTTCTAGATCTGGGTACAAAAAGGATCGAATGCAGGTATCGTTTGTTTGGATTCTTTTTGGGACTGCATTCATTCTGTTGATATTTTAAAGGTTTTACCGCTACTCAGCCCCAGTAGTATAAAAAAGTGTTCACATGTTATGTATTCCTGTGGCAGTGCAATATACATTTAGTTAGCTTCCCTCAGCTCCCTCAGAGCTGTGGATTATGACTGAATACATACAACACACTCACAGCTGATGCAGTCACAGCTCACTCCAGCCTTACACACACCCAGAATAATGGAGCTCCATAATCTCTGCCATATATTACCAGGTGCAATTTCTCATCAGAGTGACACTGTTACTCTTTGGCAGAATAACCTTGCAGGCATTAGTCTGAAACTTCACAAAGTGCTTTACAATCTGCCCATAAATTACAGCTCAAGAGGTGCTTGTGTGGCAGCCAGGAGGAGTTGCGCAGTAAGTCGTTCCTCTGGCCTCTGCATGGAGGCAATTCCCAGGGGCCTCTACACTTAAAGTACATCTCAGTCCAAACCTGTTTCCACTGTAGTGAGAGGGCAGCTGCTAAAAGCTCTGCAGGAGTAAGTTTGGGCTGTGCATGCACCTCCATCTGCTGTCGTACATGTGTTCGATGGTGTGTTTGTGTACGTGCATGTGTTGTTGTGTCTCTTAGCAGTTGAGCCTGGCCTAGACGACTTAAGCCCTGCTAGCCTTTAATAATCTCATTCCCAAGATGTACCATCTAGGTCAGGGGTTTCCATCTTCACTATGGCTGCTTACAGACCACAGAGAGGGTGGAGGAGGGTGTCCCAAAAACATTTTTATGTCTCATAAAATACAAGTTGAATTAAAAAAATCCCTCTTGTTGAACTCAACTCAGTTGACAGGAAACCCTGGCAGATTTACCACTTAAAGTTTTTGGACTCAGCCTTATTATCCTCTGCGCTTCAGTTGTGGTCTTAGTTGGATGTTGCATTACAGGATTTGTTTTTGTTTGTCCATTGCTCTAAGGTAACAAGGGCTTCAGCTACTGCATGTGTCAGCTGATGATTCAGTGCACGGCTGCGATCAGGCCCAGTTTAGTCACTGTGTGTTGCAGTGCGGTGACTGCAGACGGCAACTTTGTCGTCGATATTTACACAATATTTGAGCATCGCCTTCTGTCGGTCTTCCTCTCCCAGGAGCTGTTGTTCAGCCTCATCCTTGCCGTTGTCTTTATTGACTTTGTTTTGGAATGTCATTTCCAATCAGCATTATGTCTGCGTGTCAGTGCTTCATCTCGCAGAAGCCACTTTGTGTACATGCGCTGAAAATAGCAACAAGGTCAGAAACCTTGGGTCGATTTGTGGAGGTTTAGGTGGACATCAGCCAAGAGTGGAAAGGGTTGCTGACATGTCTGCATTGCATAAGAGATTTGTAGCTCAGCACAAAATGGAAAAGATTAGAGCTAAGGATTGTTGGGCTTTTGTTTTTGCTGGTTAACTAAGGGAGGATACCTGTGGAGAGTATTTAAGTCATGTGTTTTTGTGAATCAGACCATGTGATGCACCAGGGGAAAGACAAAGAACAATCATGTGTTTCCCCAGTGACCTACGTCTCTGTTGGATGTAGTTGTGAATGTAGTTTTGGATGTTTAATATATCAGCAAACAACAATTTGCTGTATAGTGGAGCAATGGCGTCCTGAGGCAGAGAATTAAGACACGCTCCGTCTTGGTGTATTCTGTTATTGGATGTAATATAAGATCTGGATCTCAGTATACATTGAGAATTGCTCATCTGGTGCATACGTCAAAAAAAAATTCTAGCTTCAGGATTTACTTCAGGGGTATACGCCCCCACTGAATATGCACAGTAGTGTTTCTCCCAACGGACCCGCCGGTGAGTTCTGGCTTGGCTTGTAGACTTTAGATTGTAATGATGTCACAGATTTCTAAATCACTACTCTCAGCTCAGGAAAATATTTTTGAGAAGTGTATCAAAGATTCACAATAGGAAGAGTCATGATTGACCTTGTTTGACCTTTTATAATGGTGGTCTATGGGGAAAATGCATTTTGGGCCACAGGGGATTTCTTTGCTGCAATACCGAGAATGGCCACTGGGAAAATTTTTATTTATTGGACAACAAAAACATATTAGTGTGAGTTGGAGTCCCTTTGTTTGTGTCCAACTGACTAACTCAGTGGTTCCCAACTGGTGGGTCGTGGTCCGAAAGCAGGTCACGGGTCCATTCTGAATGGACCGCAACTCTCAGCTCTCAACATTTATATCATGTATTATTAGATGTTTAGTTTCATGTTGGGTCAGATGTCTATTCAGTTCAACTGTCTGATAATTGTTTACATTTCCTGTTGAATTTCAAATATCATAGCATATGAAAGCGATGCCACGTGGCCACTGACTGATGAAACTCTGCTATTAGACCTTCACTTCAGCACCTGAATGCACCACTAGAAAGGATTCATAAATGAATGTGTAATTTCAATTAATCCACTTGCATGAATTAGGAAATGTCAATTCAATGTAAAGGGTCGTTTGATAATTACATAAAAAGCTATATATATGTAATATCTTAATATTATAGTCAGTAGTTATGTAATAATATAGTTAGTAATTTTTTGCACACATGAATTAAAATTACATCATGATAATTTTAAAATGATTTGCTTTAATTTCTACATAAACCTGTTCTATCTTTTCTTTTCACCAAAAAACAGGCATATTTTTTCTCACACTGGTGCAATACGTCCCTGGGTCTTTACAGTGTTAACCTGAGGCTGACAGTGAATGCAGCGAGTTGTGTAAACATGCCTGTGGCACAGGGTTTCTGTCTATGACTTAACACCTTTTTGATCCAGTATTGAGCTTTCTAAAGGCAGCAGTGTGCTGCATAATAATCTGTTGTGCTATGATTGTGCTGTTGTATGCATCACAAAAGCCTTAAGCCTGCTCAGCTTCCATCCTCCCTGCGTGACTCTTTACATTTTTGTCTCATCTCTTTTCTTCATCCGTTCATTTCTCTGTCTCCCTTTAACTTTCCCACCGTGCTCTGCTGGTGTTCTCGTCTTCTGCCTCCACCCATCCCCTCTCCTCTCTCCCTCCTTCTCCCATCAGTCTATCTCTCCATCTTTCCTGTTTTAGGCCACTAATTTGGTCTGTCTGACTCTCCTGTGGGGCAGCAAAGGAAATAATTGAGAGAGATTTCTATGATTAAATTTTTTTGCTTTGCCTGTTTGAAGTTACATTTAGAAATAGACTCCTTGGTGACTTCTGTCATTGCAGCTACGCGGGAGGTACTGCCAAGACAAAAGAGTTAATCATTTTCGCAACTAGAACTGACTTCATTCACATTTTAAATTTCAACTAACCAGTGTTTGTCATCTCTAATTCAACAACTGATTGTTTGCTAAATCTTCTGCTGATTTTCATACACATATAGACACGTACGCATGTTAAAGTAGTTTGCATGGAGAAGTTGTTAAAGGTAACTGAAACTAAACTAAAAACTAGACTCAAGAAAAACACAAAAACAATCTGAAAGGATGTTCTGTACTCACACAGCTAAGGAAAAAAGGATGAAACTTCACAGGAAAATCTTAAGGTCAAATTGGTCAACACAACAACCTTGACGAGGCATCTGTGAATGTGTTTTTTGAGACTGAAATGTCGATATGACTGAAAGTTATACTGAACCTAATGACTAAACTGAAACTGAAAAATTATAAACAATAAAAACTAAACTGAAACAAGCAAACCAACTCTCAAAACTAACTGAAAATAAGCTGACTTGGAAAAAACAATTAAATATGAAATAAAAAAATTATAATGAAAAATACAAAACTATAATAACTGTAGGGTGCTCTGGGGATAGCTCTGTCGGCCAACACAGAACTTAGCATGGCTTTGGTTCCCTCGTCAGAAACACCTATGGGATTTTTCCATTGGACTCTGGATTATTGCCGAAAATGAACTCTGTGTGAAACAAACTTTTAGGATACTTACATATGTCTTCACAAATGAACACCACTTTATTGATTATTGAAACCTTAATGCAATCACCAGAAGTAAAAAGCTAAAGGCTATAAACGAACTACACGTAACGTAACGTCACCTCCTTAACAAGACTGTATACCCGTGTTCGGCACAAATTGGCATCATGACGTTCTGTAGTCTCATTTAGCCACAACAAAATGAACAAGAACTAGAGAGCTAGTACAAAACGTGAAAGTCTCGTAAGTTTGTGTTAACCACAGACCTTATTTCAGGCATCTAACCAAAAACCCGCTCAAAAAACCCACAGACTTAAAGACGAGGGAAGTGTGAGTGGTAAAATGCTAACTCATTTCCAGGTTAGTCTATACAAACGACAGAGATGGATAAACAGCGTGTTTATCTGTTCTGACATAACTTTTAAATGTTATCATGCCCGGCTAGTTTAATTAGCTTACTACCTACAGTAGTAACCTACTGTACTTCCAAAGGCAAAGGACACATCATTGGTATCTACATTATTTTTGTGGGGTCACAGGTTGTGTTCCAAAAATACCTGTTAAGAAATGGTAAAAAAAACTTCACCAGATCATCAAAAATTAAACATGTACAACAGGTTGCAGTCAAGCTGCTCTCTCTGCTCTTGTCCATCTCTTCTTGCAGTTGGTGTTTCAACGTAACCACAGTTCCTAGGCCACTTAGTTTATAAGGAGCCTTGGTTTGTACTCATGTTTCTGTTCCTTTTCTGAAGATCCACAGTACTCACATGAGGCAGGGAAACACTATTGAAGATATACAGAAAGTTGTGTAAACTCAAATACTGTCAGAACCTGAATGATATGTCATATCGACACAGAAGTTTTTACCAAAAATGAATATGTGCTTAAATGGCTTTTACACTTGTGTGCGTCTCAAACAGTATGTACGTTCTGTCAGTGCAGTGCATGATGGGATATGTTGCTTGGTTTGCGATCATCAGTTGTACACCACTTTTCACAATGCATTGTGGATACTTTGAGCCCACTATATAGGGTAAAATAATTCTCAGTATACATTCAGACCACTAAACGACTAAACGAGAAGCCACTTTTGTTTACTTACACAGTCTTCTCTAAGTTATTATGACAGCCTGTGCAAATGAAAAATTAATGTATGTTTTCATATACAGGGGCACCATATGCTTTTATTCTCTAAGACAGTCTAGACGGTAAATTCCCAAGTGGTTTTGCAGAGACCTTCCTATGTGTTCACTTAAGTGAGGGTTTCCTGCTTGTTTTGTTCACAGTGCACACGTACTACACACCTATGTAAATAAATGAATGTTTGGTGTGGACTGGCACAGCAAACATTATCTATGCAAAAGCCAAAACAGAAGGAGAGACAAAATAAGACGGGGGAGAAGGAAGAAGGATGACTTTGTTTTCCTCTGAGGACAATGCCTCCTAGAAAGGAGCGACACAATAGAGTCCATTCACAGCCACACCAACAACATCATGACATTTTGTTCCTATGACTGGACATCATGCATCCGCCCAAACCACCAATACCACAACAGGATTTCCAAACAGTTTCTCTCGGTGCTGGAGTAAAAGCACAAACAGGAGCAGCTGCCGTGGCTTCATATCTAAATCACTATCAAGCCTTGCATAAAAAAACAACAACAATCCAAACTTGGCATCGTTTTTCTTCTCTTTCTCTTCGCTTCAGTGCATCCGTTTTTTTTTCCTGATGTTTATGTTACGTAACCAAAGTGGACATTTTTGCTTGTTCTTTCCTTGTTTGTATCCTGCAGCATTAGAGGGCTGAGCTTAGCATGCTACAGAGCAGCAGAGTACAGAACAGCACAGCACAACGCAAAACATCAAACTGGTAGTTACAGCCAATCAGTCTGACTTATGTAGGATACTTCAGCTGTGCAGCCTGCAGGCATAGCAAGCAAAGCCTAATTGATTGCTGTACTTAAGACTTTATAATAACCATGGTGATTATCAGTTCAATTATATTTCTCATTATTGCCTGCTTTTAAATGTAATGTAGTTTGCTGCTGTATAAAAGTGCTAATACCTTCATGCTGTAGACGTTCCTCACCATGCAGTGCACCACAGCGTGCCATCTGTACAGCTTAGTATGAGTCTGGTGAGACATGCTTCAGGAGATATTGATAGATCCTCAGGCATATTTAGACAACTTTCAAGTGTTGCTGCACACCAAATCTCTACAAGATATTCTTTACTTTTACTTGAGAGAGGCAAGTTTTCTGGAACTCTTTCAGGTTTGTTGGTTAAGTCTAGCAGGAGGGAACTCCATCAGCTGCATTCACCACATAGAAGTCATGGAAGGACTATTAAGCTCCTTAAACTCCTTAAGCAGTCCGTAGGAATTAAATGTCAAAACTCTGATATGAATTTGCTTGTGCTCTGCAACAAAACATGTAATCCATGCATTAGGTTGTATTGTATGACAGATAGTGCTGTGATGCAAACTATATTAATAGCACACTTGTCTGCATCCACTCAACCTGATGTAGTGTCACACTCTCTGTATACAGTTAGATATAAAAATCATTTCATCTCGTAGTGTGTCATAGTAGACGACAACTGACGCCACGTCTAGGACGCCTTGCGACGTTCCAACAGAAAGTTTAGCATGTTTGATTTTCTTTTTGTTGTTCATGACTTCTCCCGTCACAGCCGTCACTTTGACCAATGGGAACACAGAGCCATCTGCTGCCGTAGACAACTGTACGACAACGACACCCCAGCCTTTTAGATGTTTCCTCTGGGGATGTTACCACACAGAGTGAAAAGGGAAAATTGATGGTGTGAAACAGCAAAGGCAATTTACTAACCCCTTGAGTACTGCCATTAGCATCAAGCTAGCAAATTATGTTCTTTATAATGGAGATATAAAGTAAGAAAATTAAAAAATAGTAGGGCTGTACCCAAATATTCGGATATTCAAATAGTCGTTTCTATGGGTAGGTATTCGTTATGAAAATTTGGTATTCAATATTCCTTTTTTTATTTACTTTTTTTTGTTTGTTTTTTTGTTGTTGTTTTTTCAACATATTTTTTGGTGCTAAATGTAGTCTTTTTGTTGTTGGTAAATGTAGGTTATCAATAAAAATCAAAACTTTTAAATTGCATTGTTAAAAATGTGAAAATATATTATCGCCTACCAACGGAGCTTGTGCGCACGGCAGCTTGAGCGCATCCGTCTGAGGCTGTGGATCAATGCCAAGTTTTACCACTTTATCACTATTCCCTCTAACTTGTAGCTGTTTTTTGAATTTAGTATGAATTATGGAACCGTTTTTGTCAATGTTTGTTTCCCCCATTTTGTACAATAAATTATTAAAGTTTCAACAAGTTTCTTTTGGAGTGCGTGACACAAGTGTGTTTTGAAAACGGCCACAGACTGTCACCTGCTCAACGCATCAGCATCTTCGGATGCCATGACAGTAATAGATTATAGATTAATAGATTATAATAATGATATCAAAATATCATTTACAGACCGATTTAACAGACGATCACTGCTGCCTGACCTGCAGGTCCCTTTGTGGGTCCTGTGGGTCACGGGTCGACCCGCGCATCACTACTCAGCTCAGTCTATAAAGGCTGTACACATAACAGTAAGGCTATAGACATTATATTCTATTCAGGCCGGCAGAACCAGCAGCGCATCGGCTCTACAGTGCACGGCACTGCTGATTAACCATTTTATTGCAGCACAGAGTGTCTGCCAGCAACCAGTTACTTGCAGAGGCTTCCTACAACTTGTTTCAACGGTTCCGATTTAATCAGAAGACAAATTAAACAGGATGACTGGCCAATGTGAAAATCGAAAGAAAGCATAGAATAATGTACTGAAGGAGACTGTTGTGCCATCACATTTTTTTGTGGTTTGAGAGCAAAGATCTGGTCGCCGCTGTGCAAAACTCCACAGTACAATTAGGTCCGAAAAAACCCGGAGTCCCCCCCCCCCCCCCCCCTTCTTGTGGAGGATTCAGTGACTTGCATGTGGTACTTCAAATGTAGCTCCTGCCATCTGGTGGCGCTTTTTACGTTATTACAACAACATTGCAGCTGGCACATGAACAGACAGTGACTGAAATTATAGTAATTATAATAAAAACAGGACAAGAATAATCCGATGACATCACACATGTTGTGAAAGATGATGATTGGTGTGGACCATCGTGTAGTGTGTCATGTCTGACGCCAAAGTCACGGCACGATTTTATGACTCCACAATTGGGTAATGTGACATAGTGACTGTCGGAACAGACAAAAATGTCATGTAGAGTGAACCAGGCATAAATGCAATGCATTGGTTTCATTTCTGTATTTAATCGATCACGATCAATGTTACATTCAGACTATTAATCGACAGCTATCCTCTTTGCTTTTCCAGGTTTGCCAGGGTTTTCCAGCATGTTTGGGAAGAAGAAGAAACGGCTGGAGATCTCAGCTCCGTCTAACTTTGAGCACCGGGTCCACACGGGCTTCGACCCGCGGGAGCAGAAGTTCACCGGGCTGCCGCAGCAATGGCAGAGCCTCCTGGCGGACACTGCCAACCGCCCCAAGCCCATGGTGGACCCCTCCTACATCACCCCCATCCAGCTGGCACCAATGAAGGTAGAGTGTGAAAGGACAGAGGGCTTAAAGCCTGAGCACAGGGGACAAATCATTATCATATTCTGTCTTATTGCTCACCTCACCTTTGTCGCATCTTTGTGACTCTCTGTCCTTCTCCCCAGCTTTCACCCACACCCCTGCTTTCTTTGTCTGTTTGTACTTATATCTGTTCATTCCTTTTGTCCCCACCGTTGTTCTTTTTACTTTTCTATCTTTTCCTTCCCACTCTGTGTTTCACTTCAGTGTCGCTGTATCTCACCACTCCGTCCTCCACTTGTTACACTCTGTTCTGTTGTCTTTCTTCTGAGGCAAAGTAGATCATTCTCTGGTGCCATCTGGCCACTTCGCACTACTCATATTGCCTTAGTGTATGAAATTATAGTCATATCTTTGAACATTACGCTGCTTTAAACCTGCATTAAGCAATTTTGTGATATTAAAGTAGCATTGAATGACTCCCTCATACTGCTAAACTCACTGAGAACCACAGAGGCTGTATAAATTTTAATAGAAGAAATAACACAAATTAAATGTTGAATTCATAAGCAGTGAAATGAACCCTTTCTCAGTTCAGTGCACTGAGGGGTTTAGCTGCTCCAGTTTTACTGGCTCTGATACTGTGTTTTCTGTAGCTTTTGGTGACTAATGTAAGTAAATTTTAAACTATGTAACTGAGTCCATTTGCTGACATCATTACTCTTTTATTTTTGTGCTAATACAACACTACATTTTAGCATACCTGCAATAAAAAAGACCTGCGTCATTTTTGTAATCAAAGTTTTTTTTATTTAAACATGCACAGACAGTATAAGTACCATCAATTGTACAGTTTCCAAAGGCCTGTGGAAAATTCACATATTAAGATAAACCAAAGTTGATATCTAGCTATCATAGCAATACAGCCAAATCATCACAGTGTCCCAGCAATGCCATAAACAAAAACAGTGGTCCTATGACCTCTTAAAGTTCTCACCTTGTTCAACTGTCTAACACGTTAATAAGATACAATTTCAAACATAAATTTTATCAATTTTTTAAGATCTGGGGCAGATGCACTTCTTCATAATGTGGGGATCATTCAAGCAGCTGTTATAAATCCTATATTTAACACTACAAACTCATATTTTGACATTTTTGGTACCCCAGTAGGTATCGTTTTGGCAATACAAGTACTGTTATGAACCTAACCACTTCCCATTGTATTCTATCAACTTTCCTAGAATAGGTGTTTACACCCTAAATTCTATGTAAATAAAGCAGGAACCTCCACTTAAGTGAAGCCAACACTTTAGTACCAGTGACTGCAGTTCCTCTCTTGGCCACTTGAGGCTGGCTCCAATAACAAGTCAATTCTCATAGACCCCCATGTTAAAATGCTGAACTTTACAGCAGAAAGAATGCTTTATAGCCTGATAAAAAAAACAGAGTTTTGGTCTCAATAGCTAATATTGACATTGATGATAACTCTGTGGGAGGTGAATTTTTATATAACTCACCAGTTAACATTTTTATTAAGGCTTTAAGTTACGCATGATTAAGGTCGTGGCCACTTTGAGTTACAGGCTGCCACCTTGGGTTCTCAGTTATGGCAACCCCCTCCCTTCCACAGCTCCACCTTTTCGTCCACATATAGTTCCCTCAGGTCACTTCCGGCTCCAGAAGTCCAAGATAGCAACGTGAAGATGCCGAACCTGAGGCATCGAAACAGGAGTCCACAAACCAATAGTGGTAGAGCAGGCGCCCCACGCACAAGGCTGTTGCCGCAGCAGCCCGGGTTCGAATCCAGCCTGTGGCCCTTTGCTGCATGTCACTCCCTCTCTCTCTCCCCCCTTCACACTTGTCTGTTGTATCAAATAAAGGCTAAAAATGCCCCCAAAAATATCTTAAAAATTAAAAATCCTATAGACTTAAAATAAAACCTATGTATTAACTTAAACTGAGAAAATGCTGCAGACTGGAATTGAACCCATAGCTGCTGTAGCAAGGACAGTGTCTTTGTGCATGGGGCTCTGCCCACTGAGCTACTGGGCGCCCCATTTGGTAGTATTTTTAACCATTTGTCATTGCAGATCACACTGTAGGTTCCTCTGCCAAATGATCCTCAGAGTTTTACAGTTATCATCTTGAGTAAAGAGTAAAGATCAAACTATAGGATACTCATGTTGCTCTGTGTCTGCTGTATATGTCAGTAGACAAATGTAAGCCATAAACACTTGATTAACCCATAGACTCTCTGCCCCCTGCTGGTCGAAAAGTGCCTAATGCAGCTTTAAAGACATTGCCTCATTTGACTTCTCCATTAGATAATGTCACAGTCTCAGACACCCCAACGCAAACTGATGTTTCTTTTCAAATTTTTTTCATTTGTCTTTGTGATTTCTCCTCTTACCTCTCCGCTGTGACTGTGATTGTGTGTCTCCCCTTGTCTCTGAACCTTCTGAGTGTCTCCTCTGATGTGTTGTTGTTCATTGGTTCTTCTTAACATATCACATCGACACATTTGATCCACTGAAAAGGGCTGTAGCTAATTATAGCCGTTTACACACCATTAGTATTTCTGTGCACCTTTTTCTGGGTTGTAGCAGAACGTATGAATGTTTCCAGGCCCTTCTCTTGCTTACTGTAGGTATTGGAGGTTGTACAAGGCCTCGTGGGTCTTCGTAGGGCACTGCTTAAAATGTGGTGTTTTCTATATCTTCCATTGTCTGTGGTCCCATCATACTGCATGTGTGACCCACTGCCTTTCAGCTTTGAGACCTAGGAGCCTTTTCTGTGTGTGTTACAACACCTGCTTACACCATTTTTATTCACCTTGATAATACTCAAAGAACACTTGGCCCATAAACATGTCACTTTTAAGCTAATCTCTCATTCTTGATGTTGAAAGTTGACATAAAG
This sequence comes from Epinephelus awoara, assembly GCA_035609425.1. NCBI lineage: Eukaryota > Metazoa > Chordata > Actinopteri > Perciformes > Serranidae > Epinephelus > Epinephelus awoara. The sequence goes on along the minus strand of CM069305.1, from coordinate 36,683,271 downwards.
TACTGCAGCACTTGGTTGCATTTGAATAAATCTAAAACAATGAGACTAAAAGCACCAGTGTGAGCATTAATCATCAAGCTAACTTGTATATTAGTCTCTGAGGAACCACTTACAGGTGCTGCTGACAGGAAAATACATGATCAGACATCCACATAAGTCCTGTAAGAGAGAACAGCAATATGCCACAGGAGATATCTCTGAAGAGGGGGAAACAAGAAAATAATTCTCTTGCTCTCTTCACAGATATCTCCCAAGAAAGTCCGGTCATCCGAAACGCCGTTGCCCAAAGTATGACTTCCTCTTCCCTTCTGTTTTTAACCCCCCCTCTTTTTCTTTTTTTTTGTTGGTCGCTCTCACACAGTCACAACTCCGCTGTTTTGTTTCCACATCTCTCCTCCGCTGCCTGCTGCCATGCATTCAGGTGGAGGTGGTGTGTCAGCAGGAGCAGGGAGAAAACACTGAGAATGACTCCACACACATGACATAACTACATTTGCTCTGCCAAGTCTTTTCTTAGGCCTCATCTCCACCCTCCTTTTTGTTTCATTCGCATGAGCCTCCCCAGAAATGACAAGATGAACCGTAGCGGCATGTTCCCTTGTTTCTCCCCCTTGCTATGGAGCGCCATTGATAATGATGATGATAATCATAATGATGATAATGATGATGGTGATGATGATGGGTGCTGAGATGTGAAGTGCATGTTGCCATGACAGCTGATTCTGCTCTGCTGTAGGCCACCGCTCTGTAGAAAATAGGTCAGAAAGGGTTTGCATGCGTTAGAGGAACCCTTTCTATGATGCACCTCCTGAGCCGACCCAAACTGGTCTAGTCAGGCTCTCCTATCCTATCCTATCCTGTCCTATCCTATCCTGTCCTATCCTATCCTATCCTGTCCTATCCTGTCCTGTCCTGTCCTATCCTCTCCTCTCTTATCCTATCCTATTCCTGTCCTCTTGTCTCCTAACCTAACCTAACCTAACCCCTCTTCTCCTTTACTCTGCAATTCCATCCTGTCCTGCCCTATCATCTCCTGTCCTATCCTTACCAGCCCTGTCCTCTCCTCTGCTCTCCGTTCCTATCCTATCCTTTCCTGTCCTATCCTATCCTTTCCTGTCCTATCCTGTCCTTTTCTGTCCCACCCTATCCTATAATTTCCTATCCTATACTATGCTATGCTATACTATACCATACTATCCTACCCAATCCTATCCTATCGTATCCTATCCCGTCCTGTCCTATCATTCTCCATCCTATCCCATCCTATCCTGTCCTATCCCATCCTACCCTATCCTATAATATCCTATCCTATCCTATCCTTAGCTAACCTTTTCTCCCCTCTCGCATCCTATCTTTCCTATCTAAACCGAACTACTCCTTTCCTGTCCCGTCCATCCTGTCTCATCCTACCCTATCCCATCCTATCCTATCCTATAATATCCTATCCTTACCTAACCTTTCCCCCCCCTCGCATCCTATCATTCCTATCTAAACCAAACTTCTCCTTTCCTGTCCTGTCCTGTCCTGTCCAATTCCATCCTGTCCTAACCTTACCAGTCCTTTCCTCTCCTCTCCTCTCCTATCCTGTCCTTTTCTGTCCTGTCCTATGCTATAATTTCCTACCCTGTCCTCTACTTTCCTATCGTATCCTGTCCTTTTTTATCCTATCTTATCCTACCCTCAGTCAAACAAATCAAACATTATGCATTGTCTCAGTTGTAAAAACATGATTTGGTCTGGATAGTGAGCAAGCTCTTCCAATTTCCAGATATCAAAATTAGCATCTATTCATTTATACACATCTGGAATCTTTGTCAGTAAAAATACATTTAGAAATGACCAAACTATTGACCAAGTACAAGACAGATGACTCAGGTCAAGATTTGAGAGTGCATGGACATACTTGCAGGTGCAAAAACAAATTTAATTATTTTATTGTTTTTTAAGTTCATCTTGAAGTTGGCACCTGGTTTTCTCCAGCTGTTTTGGTTCCTGAACACTTGGAAAAAGGCAGCAGGTGTTTGCCAGTTTTTAATCAGTATACTTTAACAGGACATGCCCACACCTGTTGTTTGTTTTTATAGCTTCATATGAAAAGAGCTAATAGTCGAGGAAGTGGATAATCAAGTATTCTTCATGTTTCTCGGTAAGCAAAGTCATTGAAACAGACAATTTTTGAACCAATGCCAAATTCCAGGAGGTAGGTTATACTAGACTAGAATATTTCAAGGGGAGAAAATATGTAATGAAACCCAATGCGTCTTCATGTGTTAAGACTTAGAGGTAATCACAAGGAAGACCAACAGTTTTGCTGAAAACTATGTACTTGGGACTGTAATTACTACCTGGGTAAGGAGGTGGGAATCACAGACATATAATCTCCTGACTGGATTAAAATCACTGATTAGCACATGCAAATTTGAAATCACCCAGCCTCCCGTGGAGGAAAATAAAACATCAGTATGGGGCTTCTAGTTTAAGTTTTTAGACAAATAAAAAAAAAGCTGATCACAGAACACTGTGGAAAGTAGTTTGATGTTGCTTAGAAGTCGGGGTCACTTCACTCCCACGTCAAATCCAAAGGATTTTGCATTGCTCTCACTCGCAGCGTGCATGCAAAGACTACAAACTAACACATTTGTGTGTGAGTCGTGTGTGAGTGAGCTGCTTTGAAGAAGCAAATGAAGATGTTGCTCAGATTTAGTGACACTTATGAAACAATGCAGGCATTACCTGCTCTGTGCTTACAAATCGGACTCTTGGTAATTAGAAAATAGACTTTTAGATTGGACTCAGATTTTTTTTAGAGGATTTTTTTGGTATCTTGTTGCCTCTCTGTCATGCATTTATGTATATGCTAGTGTGTGTGACCCTGACTCCCAAGGTGGGCCGGGTTATTTATAGTGTCTCACCCATGGCCTGATATCCTTCTCCCCCGGTTGTCCTGACACTTGATTGACATAAGGCTTCCTCTGCTTGGCAGACTCCCCCAGCTCTGTCTACTGAGTGTGTGTCTGTGTGTGTGTGTGTGTGTTTGTGCACACACCAGGTGGGCATGGATGAAGCGGTCTCTGCTCTGGCAGACCTCCAGTGCTGTCCTTACCAAACAATACAGAGGGGCAGAGTACAGTAAAAGGTCAACATGGAGTGTGTGTCCATGTTTGCCTGTCTCTGTGCGTGAACATGTATACTTGTGTGTGTGTGAGTGCTCGCAGAGAGGTCGGCGCCATCATGATGCCGAAATAACTACTACCTCTGCCCTCTGGCTTGTGCGCTCATCGTTTATTCACAAGGCTTGTAGCCTTGTTGTCAGACTGCTCATCTCAGCTGAGCATTAGTATTGCTTAAAGCCTTGGCTCTCATCTCCTTTCTCCCTCTCTCCTCCCCCACCAGCCCTCAGCACACATGCTAATCCAGAAGTATAGGCTAACACCATGCCCTAACAGCATTTCCATGTTTTAAACATTGTGCTCTTAAAGCTTCTGCAGTCTGACAATTTGAAGTGTGGGGTGTGTGTGGTGGTGCATGAGTAAGTGCGCTATAACTACCTCCGTGCAAAACGTCTTCAGTTTTATGTTTTGTTTTTACGTCAGTGAATCAAGTGTGTGTGTGTGTGTATGTGTGGGGATGGGTTGTTGTGCGACGCAAGGTTACATGTGTGTTAATGTGTTGCATTCATTAGCAGCAGCAGGGGCAGTGCCGTGGCTATTATTAATGGCAGTCTCATGTTGCACCTTGACTTTGACACCCTCAAATTGCAGCCTCCTGTGGAGCTGAGGAGGTAATTTACCATGATGGTGTGTGCATGTGTGTTTGTAGATGGGCATGTGTGTAAGTACAGTGTGTGTGTGTTGGCATGCATGTGTTAGTGTGTGTGAGTGCTGGCGCTTGCTAATGCTATCTCCTTGTTCCTATTTTCTCGTCTCCTGAACCGTGGGCCAGTGTTAGAGTGTAGGAAAGGTGACACATGTACAAGCAAAGAAGTTCAGTGGGAGCAGATTCTCCTGCCAATCGTTGTGTTTATACTGTATTTCCTGCCTCAGTCAGTCACTTTGCTCCCTCACTTTACAGCATACAGCGTTCCTCTGTTTGTGCCATTTGCATTACTTTGCATATGGGGCTTTTAGAAGGTGCAGAGACCCCAAAAAAGAGCGAATACTGCAATCAGCTAGTAGTGTTTATAGAGTGGTTCAAAGACATAATAACCTCATGTAACTGCGACATAATAAAGTGCTCAAGAAAGAAGTATGAAGATGTGGCTACAATAGATTAATGGCAGAGTTGTCGTAATGGGATTTTGTTAGACAACAGCAGTAAAGTTTATATCCTTTATACAAGGTCAGGACAATGGCAGACTTTGCCAACTCACACAGAGAGACAGTAATATTTTTAATGCTTTGTTTAGCCAGGACGGCCCCATTGAGATATGAGATAAGATCTCCTCTTCCAGAGAGTCTTGGTCAAGATGGCAGCATAAACAGTTTCACGTTAAAACAATATCTTAGAACAAACAATACAGCAACATGTTTCCTTTGGTGGTGTTGTTCTTATTAATGTTAAAAAAGAGACTTGTTGCTGTCATGTTTATACCTGTGTTGGACATATGCATGCCCAACACACTCTCACTCCGGTACCCTGGGTGTGTTGGTTGCTGGCGTTCTGAGACGTGGTGTCAACTTTAGCTTGTTGCATGCACTGTGTGGTTTCAAAATACACTTCCATTTTGGAGAACAACTGAAGCAAACACCAGATTCCCAGGTGAAAGTAGCCAGGTGCCATTACACCACAACGACAGGCCATGTATCACGCCGATGTGAAAGGACGGCTTTTTTCGTTGCTGTCTAATCCCAGAAATGACTATTCCAGCGCCGGTATTCAGTGACTTCAGAGTGAGACCAGATGGTATGCCTATGCTCAGGTGTTCCATATGATTGATGCAGCTTAAACTGCTTTTTTTAGATTCATCACAAACTGTAAAGCTTTGACTCACCACTGTGAGCTTTACTTCCTGCTTTACTTCCTTGCAAAATGGTAGCATGCAGACAGCAGAAGGAGAGAATGAGAATGCCGGCTGAAATAGCTGGCCAATGGCAGGCTTATATCCACAGTCTACACTCAGTGAGTCAGACTAGAGTGTTGGTGTTTTAAGTGATAAGGGAGCAAAAATGATAGACAAACAGACAGACAGAACATGTCACTTAGTTCTGTTCCTGCTCGCTGTCCGTGGTTATAAACAGAACTTTTGACTTTCTCTTAGAGAGAGATGCAAGCTGCAAACAGCTGCTTTTACGCGTCTTTCCCTGCTGATTTTGAAAGAGAACTGTTCATAGGTTCAGAAATATTTAGCACAAAGTTCTGATTAATACATTTATACCAAAAGAGGTTTAATATCAAGATTTATTGGGAGAAATCAAGAAATTTTATGTGAATTTAGTGGAGCTGCCCCCTTAAAGTGGGTGATTGAATCATCAGTTGTAGACCCCTTAGTCAACTGAGATTGCTTCAGGAGGAGGAAGAGAGGCTTTGCCCTGTAAGGTTCTGAAATAACGTTATTTTCCGCCTTTTGCATATGAGCGGTGAATTTACACCTCATAGCAACTCAATATGATACAGTCTCTTGCTTTTGTTTTATATCTAGTGTCTGCTAAAATTGTAAAAGACATTTGACAGTATTCACAGAAGGTTTTACTTCTAGGGTGGTTTTTTTGCGGCTCATTTCATGCCCAGGGTGCAGACATTTAAAAGAATCCGATTTGTAGATCTAGTGCTATAGTTGCTGATTATTAAAGACTAAAATAAGTTGGTAGTTCACCCAGCAATGTCTTGGCAAGAGTATGCTGAGTGAAGATGTACGTAGTGAAGTTAAATCCAGCGTGCATATTGGTGTCAGTATGCTGCAGAAAGCGTAGCGCTAAATGAGAACTGCTAGTTCATTTCCACTTTTTACCCCATAGCGTGTTTTATTCGAAAGCAGTTTCAGTTCTTTGTCTTGATCCCCAGGGTTATCAAACAGCGCTCGAGGCATGGACATCAGCATCAGTGAGCCAGTTAGAGAAAGAAGAAGAAAAAACTTATGGGGATTTTAAGACAAACCCATGATTCCTGAGACCAACTTAAAGCTTATTCCTCTTAATTCTAGACTTGCTGTAGAAGAAGGATGTTCACGTTCGCAGATAATAAGTGAACCTGGAGGGATTACAGGAATAATATATGCACATCATGTTTTAAAGGTGGATATTTCTCTTTAATACCCCCACTCTTCTTCAAATAACATGCTCCTCTCCTGGATGAAGATCAAATCCGCCCCTCGTATCTCCTGATATCTGAATTCGTCTTATTATTCCCCCTGTCTTTGACAGCAAATACAGCAGAGCAGTGGCTGCTTACTGTCTAAAAATAAAATGAACATTGGAGCACTTTGTATTGCCACCTCAGGTAGTTCATTTTCATCTCGAATTAGTTTGACACTTGCAGTATGGCTTCATAATAATATCAATTTCAGTCTCACAGCATGTGGGTGGGAAGTTAATGTGATAGTAGTTTAATGGCTTGAGCTGATCCACAGGTTTTCCACGGATGAATCAGATAAGAGCAGTGAGCAATGGAGACGTTTGAAGGCAGCTGTGACAAAATCAGACATATGAGATTAATATTGGAGACAGAATGGATACAGGCAAACAAGCTGCCTGTCTGCATTTTGATTACAACTCCAAAGTAGCATCTTGGACAGTTTTATGATTCTGTATACCGATACCAGAAAGGTATTGCTTTACTTACCCATTACAAATGATACAGTACCCCATGTTATTAATACTGGTACTCTAAGAATGACACTGTTTTAATAAGAGCAGTCAACAGTCGTTGAGGCTTTTGTTGTGCACTGTTCTCACATTAAACTAGAAAAAGTAATGAACCACAATTCCTATATAACTCATATAATCATGAACCGGTAATTTGTGTATATCTCATGTAATCCGAAAGGCTGCAATCACATGACCAATGTGCTGATGAGAGTGAAGATGGAAGTAATAGGACAGGGGTGTTTGGAATAGCGGAAACTAAGTGACCTTTAAGTCATTTTAAGGTAGGTTGTCACCATGTTTTTTTCCTAAACCTAATCTATGTGGCTTCGAGAATGTAACGTCATTCATGGGGTGCAACTTTGCAACCTTGTCAGATATCATGCGAGCTGTTGTATGAGGATACATTGTGTTGTTAGCCATTACTGATTGTCCATGATGCCTTGGGGTTGAGTCTGTTGACCAGTCAGAGGCTGTGTTTCTGACTGTGTGGAGGATGTTTCACAAACATTCGGACATAATATATTTTCTCCTTTATTTTGTTTTTGTTTTTTCATTATGAAAACAAAAAATTTAAAGTCACATTTCTTTTCCTGGTGTTGTAGACTCTTGCTGTGGTTTTGTTTCGGTATCTGTAGCGAGATATTTATGGAGGCTTCCGGTTGAATGGATCATTTTAGTATTGTGACAACACTAATTCAGAGTGAAAGATGGCATTCAGGATGATGTTGATACTTTGGGATAAATCAGTGTTGGAGTCAGGATGTTGCTGCTGCTGCTGCTGCTGCTGCTGCTGCTGCTGCAGGGGCTGCAGGAAGGGAACCATGTGGCGAGCTAGTGTACGCTGTGCAGGGTGTGAACATCACAACGCTTACCCATGCGCTTTGGTTGAAAGCCCGCTGGAGTTCCATGCATAAGAATAAGATATCTGCCTAGTGATGTTTTCTGTTAAAGACTAGAGAGGTAAAACCCTCTCTACCACAGACACATTCAGATATATAAATCCATGATGAGCAGTGCACTGCAGGAGTTATTATGCAATGAAGCTGTACTTATTCCCTCCAGCCTGCCTTGTCTTTTTGTCTTTATCTTCTGCTGTTTATGATGCCTTGCATTACCTAAAATGACTCCTGACAACCTCCAGAGCCTGCACCTAAACTTCTTGCATTCAGCTGTGGGTTACATGTGCTGTAGGTAGTGTAGGTGGAGAGAGCTCGCTGATATTTTGGGTAGCTGAACATCGCTGTGCTGTCAAACCCATTATAGCTGCACTGAAATATCTCATCCTTACATCACATTGGAAGGAGAAATAATGCAACAAAATGCGCCCAGAATTGTGAGGTGCACTGCCAGTAGATGTTATTTAAGTCTGTAGTGTTTATTTAGGGTTCATTTGTTCCTTTTGGTTTTGTTTGGAGAACAGTAGATTTATACTTTTTAATATTGTGGCTCAATTTGTGACAGTTTTAGAGCCTTTTTTATTGTCATTCATGCACAACAGTCACATTTCAGTGACGTTAATGACACCAAATCTTCATATTTTGACACTGGACGTTAGTCTAGGTCAGACCAGGCTGTCACAGTGTGTGACAGCGAGACAAAGGAGAGGACTGGCACAGTGAGAGTATAAGGCACGTGACAATGGGCATGACATGCAGGGTGATAACTGGTACAGCACCCCAGTAAATGTCAGTGGGTCAGTGATAGCAGAGCACAGCCGCCCACCTCTCCCCCACCAGCTCTTTGGCAGGTGACAGAGGAGGAAACCTGATCACTGGGTCACTCAGTGGGGAGCTGCTGTGGGTGCAGAGGGCCAGACTTCCCAGTCTGTCCTGGCCTGGATGCAGCTGCTGCCGGGCGGAGAGACTTGTTATGGCAGGAGGGCGAGGAGCGGCTGAGATCGGTGCCGGAGCGAGCTGGAGAGAGACGGGGAAGCTGAGGCCGCAGCGGAGGCAGGTGGTGGGAGCGGTGAAGACTGAGGAGGCGGTGGTGTTTAAACCCCAGGCACAGACGATTCATAAACAGTCACAGGTGGGGTGTTTGACTGTTTCTGTTTCTGGTGAGCCAAGGCTGCATGCTGGTATGCTGGCTATGCAGATTTGTCTGTGCAACAGGTCTCAGCTCTCACATGCCAGCAGTTCCCAGCGCTTACTGTAAACATATTAAACCAAACAGTGATGGTGCAGCTTGCTGTTCCATCCTGCATTTAGTGTTTCATTACAGAGATGTTGTGTTTAAAGTTTCACATATTTGACTGCGTTAAAAACCTGTTTCTATTTTTGTTGCATTCTTAACTGTGACACACACCATGAATTATAGCTGCACAGATTGCAGGTTGTTTTCTCATGTTTCTGGAGAGAGAGGGCAGGTTATTTTTGTAACTTTGCTGGGTTTGCTGTATGTATACATATGGAAACGGAGCTCAGAGAGATAGTGTTTCTGATCTAACAGGGTCACCCAGTCCTTGCGCCAGGGGCAGAAATGCAAACCTGTGTCTTTATTGAACAGGGAGACGTCAGGCTATTACTGTTCTTACATGTGCAAGCAGGGAGTTGCTAATTCGAGGAGGCATTTTATTGCAGTGTGTATTAATGATATTGGGTGAGCTCCAAGGCAGTGGAGTGTCCAGACTGAGAATGAATGATGTCTAGACAAGTGGTTGAATGTGGAGCAGGTCCAGAATCTCTAAAATGTCCCATTAATGCAAGTTGATGAAACCAAAAGACCCATTTTTAAAGAACCGGAAATAGTCTCACACTGTGAAAATACTTTTCGCATCCCACTTGTATGTCGGTAGCCTATGTAAGCTCAGCACGACATTACAGAAATGTCACTGACCAACGATCTGTGGTTCTTTGAGGGGCAAGTAAAAGACGTGCCAGTTACCTCCGCAGCCTTAGGCAGAATTTATACTTCTGCGTTGAATCAGGCTCTGCGTCGAGCCTATGCTGTACCCTACGCCATAGCCTAACTTGCACCTCCCCAGAAATATAACTACACGCTGCGGCGACGCAGACCTCCTGTTTATTTCTATAAGCTGAAACCGTTTCCCTCAGTGGAAACAAAGCTGTTATTTATTTTAATCTCACAAATAAGAAACAATAACTGAACCGTTATTTGTCAATTTGACATGTTACGGCAAAGTAGCCTTCACCAGCAACCTGTGTTGATGGCATCGCTGCACTAAATCCAACTCACACAGCATTAATAATAAGCAATATGACATCGTAATAAATGTTATGTTTATAAACGGACTGATGGAGCCATCAGTGTCTGACAGGCTGTGAGCAGTGGCCGGCGCTGGAACATGAAGGAGATCAAATTTCAGTACAGGTGGGAGGGGGAGAGCAGCCACACTGGGTTTCTTTACAGATACGTTCCTGTGCTTTTGGGGGTGACAAGAGGAGACATGGCAGAGTTTGTCTCTTAAGAAAACTGACAAACAATTTGACAATATTTTGGATTTGAGGAGACAAAAGAGGTTTCCTAAGTGGCTGCATGAGCTGAACTTTGGTTGGATGCCGTGTTTCTGTTTATTCCTGTCACTTGCTTTGAGAGCATTGTAATGGATGGGGAATGGCAAATTCATGAAGTTAAAATTAGAAATGATCTATTTAATACCTCCTTGTTTTACTACAAAAACCCAAACAAGCTAACATTAGGTTACTTGCGGTTGGCTATATTGTAGGTACTTTTCAGTAAGTATCACAATATAAAACGTGTTTTCTGTCTTAAAAAGTAACATTACAAATGTAGGAAGATAGCAATTAGGCTACTCACCCATTTTTTGAGGGGTTATGTCTCCAGTCTGATCTCAAGCGCACATCTGATAGTGTTTTTTACATGACAAAACAGAGGTTCATATCTGGTTGATTGTTTGTGGACAGAGAGCTCCGATGCTACGTGATGCTACATGATGCTATGTGATGCTACATGATGCTATGTGATGCTACATGATGCTATGTGATGCTACATGATGCTATGTGATGCTACGGGATGCTATGTGATGCTATGTGATGCTACGGGATGCTATGTGATGCTACATGATGCTATGTGATGCTACGGGATGCTACATGATGCGTCACAATAGTCAAATGCTAGTTTTCTGTTGGGACAGTGTCATTATGTTACACTCAGGAGTGGCTGTTAAGTCAAGTGGGACACATGGTAAAGTTCGGTATACTGATACAGCCCGGTGTTTTGCCCAGCCTAAAATACAACACATCTTCTTTGTAGCGTCTGTATTGTTTCCACATTACAACCTAAAGCACACAAACACATCAAATTTGGAACAACAACCACCATTTGTTTGGCTGAGGTGTCTGATATAATTGGTCGTCGCTTGTTAAGTCACTGACTTATGAGTCACGGACTCATAAGGACCAGGGCATTCAACAGTCTGACTGGTACATCCTGGACACTACAAAGTCGTTCAGAAAGATTTGTTAATTCGTTTTCTCCCATCACTACCATGAAATGAGACAGCTGAGTTCCTCTTCCATCCCTGTGTAGATACAGACACACATACATTCAATGTTTCTTTGCTCCAGATCTGCCAAACTGCTCTTGTCATGCACAATGACTGTGGCATTCATTCAACTTCTTAATGGACAGAAAAGAAACTTGGACGCGGTGATCGATACGCGTTTAATTTCAACTTTGATTTGAATTTGACTCGGTGGGTATTACACTCCATCTTACATTGATTTAGGATTAAATTGGTCAAAGCAGAAATAGACTTGAAGGAAAAGAAGTCCTCTGATTGATGCGTGTCCGCGCAGGCATGCACTCTCATGCACACACAAACAGATAGAGAGAGCATCTGTCTTTCTTGGCACCGAGCTCAAGTGGATGGCATTGATTTAGACCTCTCTCATTCCTTCCTCCACTCTGCTCCTCCTCCCCGTGCTTTCTCACTTTGTCTCCTCTCTCGCGGCTGCCATTCACAGTCACACTCTCGCAAATCACCTCTCGCGGAGGCTTCGGAGCCACAGTCAGCGGGGGAATTTTGGCTTTCAGCAGCGCGCTCCGTACTTTGCCAGGGCAGCTCAAAATGTCCTGGCTAACAACCATCCTTCAGTGTCTGAATGTGGGTTTTTTGGAAGGACATTTAGGCTGTGAATTTTAAATAGGGGAGGATTGTTGCAGGAAAAACTGATTTGAGATGACTGGTGTGTCATACTGTAAAAGATTTAAGTTTGTAATGGATTGGTGGTGCTTTCCAGTGTTTTGATGAGAACGTGTTGGGTGACTCTTCAAAATCATGATCTTCTTTAAGACATTAATACTTTGTGTCCAGTGGAGTTAGAATAAATATACTTCTCCTTTTTCTTCATAACTCTAATGTGGATATTTGAAAAGCAGTAATACCACCACTGAAAAGCTCTCAGAGGGAAATAACGTCGGCTCTGTATAAACATGATTTGCATTCTTTGTTTCTCAATGAGCAGATGACGCTTCACACATGGTGTGAGGGGATTTAATGACTGAACCTATAGTATCCTCGTGTGGCCAGACAGAAAACTACAACTCACAAGTCAGGGTTTTTCAACTTCCTTTATCCATTTGATCCATCTATCAGCGCTGAAGGGTCAGATTAGAGTGAGCATCATTTTTATTGGTAAATGGACCTGCACTTGTTCAGCACCTTTCTAGTCATCTGACCACTCGAAGTGCTTTTTACACTCAGCCATTCACACACACATCAACACACTGGTGGCTGAGGCTCCTTTTTATTTCATAAGCCTCGTCTGTGCTATCATTGCTGTAGATCTATTTATGATGAACTGAATGCTACATCAATTTTAAAGGAATATTTAACCCACAAAATGATGATGTATATATTAATTACTCACCCTGTGTTACGCTGTGTTCTTCTTGTTTTCCACGGTGAATGAAGAATCCAAAAACTTAAAAAAAAAAATCTTGATAACTGGAGTAAAAAGGAGGCTCGTTAAATCCATTTACAAACTCGCACAACTCGTGCAGTACAGTCCAAGTCTCATTTATCCAGTCGTATGCTGTGTACTTCCTAAACACATGCATTTTCATTTCAAGCTTACCATTTAAAACACTTTAGCTTTGAGTAGCGCATGTGGGCAGCCACTTGCATCTGAACTCTGCTCAATGAAAGGTGCGAGCAGAGTTCAGATGCACGTGTCATGGCATAAATGCGATTTTGATTATACTGCACAAAGTGTGTGAGAGTTTAAAGAGATGTTTTGTTAAATGTGGTCCCCTATGACTTTAATTCATAAGGACTTTTCTCAGTTTATGGATTCCTTGTTCACTGTGGAGGCATGTGAGGAAAATGAAGTTTTCTTTGTGAATTCGACGTGACACGGGGTGAGTAATTCACTCATTCTTATAAAACGGGACAGAACCTTATGTTTTGGGGTTTTGATTTTTATTCTTCAGTGAGTCTGGGAGAATATGTTTTAAAAGATCACATTACTGACTATTAAACCTTTTACTTAGCCACCCTCCCAGTGATTTAATTTTTCTTGAGTAGAATGCTTGATGGATTTCAGAGATAAGATCTGACGGCTAATGAGGTTCACAAAAAGTTATATATTTATTGATTTCACAGCAGTGAGCAGACAGAGAGTTCTCTTTATCCTAAACAAAATGCTCATTTAGTTTGGATTTAGGCGGGCTACGGAGTTGACCAGTTATGGCTGAGTCACACCAGGAAGTGATATCATTTAATTAATTTATAAAATGCTAGAAAGCTTACCAGTACTTGAGCAGCATTCCCGGCTTTGTGGAAACCAGGAAGTGAGACAGGGAGAACCTGGGATATATAGTAGCAAACTTCTTTTATGCCTGATTATATTATGTTTTTGTAGAAATGTGACAGAGTTGAAAAAATCTGGGACACATCTTTATTTTTCATTTTCACAAAAATATATTTTCAAACAAAGACGATTATAGCAGAACATTTTTACACCAGTGTTAGTTTTAGATTATGAAAGCTTTCCACACAGTTTTTAATTGTTTGAAGTTGTGAATTCTTGCCTGGGATGAAGCTCTTGTTTGGCACAGGGCGAGTTTACAAGTTAAAAAAAATAAAACGGGTAAAAATGTTTTACAAATCATATTTATTTCATACATATAAATCATTTAACTTATAATGTTTTACCTCAGAAATTAAATTAGTGCGTTTATAATTTTTTTTTTGGTGGGAAATGATTTGACCCAACTCTCATGAATGGGTGAATTAATATAACACCAGAAGACGAGGAAATCCACGCTGAAGAGAACTATTGGCTAACTGTCACATCTACGATAGTGATTTTGATGCTTACTAGAGGACACAGTCTACAGTGAGGCTTTACTCAGGCACTGTGGTGCTAACATGCCTACAGTGACATTGCTAACATGCTGCGTGTGTTTAGTAGATATAATGTTTACTATCTTTCCACCTTAGTTTAACATGTTGGCATGCTAGCACTTGCTAATCAGCACAATGAATAATGATACTGTGCAGTTATAAACTTCACATTCATTATATAAACGGCCTTTAATCTGTCTCTTGATGGTGACCGTGATATTTGTAAATGTAGGTTGAAAGCAGTGTGTGTGTGTGTGTGCAGTGGAAGAGAAATGAGAGGAGAAAAGACAACAGGAGAGCGGTGTAATGAGTGTAAGAAAGAGTATAAAGTGAGCGTTGAATGAGGATGGAAGAGGTGGAGATGTGATGTAGAGGCCTGTAACTGTCTGACAGGGTTCAGATTAATGAGCACCGGTGTGTAATTAATCTGTAGCGGGCAGCTGTCTGTTTATCTGTCTCAGAGTTGACAAGAAGATAACTGAGGGACGTCTAATTGATCCCCTCTTCTTGCTCTCCGTCTCCTCTCCTCTCTCCTCCTTCAGATCAGAAAGTTTCCTCGGCAGTGACAGACTCTCTTGGAAACTCCTTCGAAGAGAGATCACATAATTGATCACGCTGGCACAGACGCGCAGACGTTTGTTTATTCTGCTTATTATATTTTCTAGAAATTTTCGCCGGCTATGTTTCAGAACCAACCTAAATCTGCCAGTGCTTAGAGGGACGGAAAAGAAGAAGGGTGTCCAGGCTTTACTGTGCTAATATGCTTAAGGTCGGGGATTTGGTCCGACTGTATGTTTGTATTTCATTATGCCTCCGCCGCTAATCCATTTTGCTGGAAATCATCCCTCATTCCATGCGTTGCACCCTGTGTGACTCATGGATCCCGGAGCTTGTAGCTGAGGCTCTATCCAGCTGAGGTCAAAGGTGACTGGGTCACACTGGGCTAAGCTGCCAGCTGGGGAGCTGTGGGGGTCGGAGGCATCTCATCAGAGCAGGGAAACATATACCCACAAATACTCAGCAGCTTGTGAAAGGGGCTCCGCAGCCTGCCTTCAGCAGCAGGATATGCATAAACACATACACACTGATACATTAATCCCATTGAACAGCACCAGAGTCGGAGGCTTCCTCCAGCAAAGTGTACACAAATCCACATGTGACAAAAAAGGGAATCCCCACCCTGTAGAAATACACTACGTGCAATGTGCAGAATGGGATGCAAGCAGTTATTTATAGACTTCTTACCTACGTTTTGCTCCTAAGCCCTTCAAATAACGCAGTGTCTATGTGCAGAAAGGGAGAGCAAGATCAGGGATGACACACAGCAAAGGGCGTCAGGTTGGAATCAAACCAGAGCTGCTGCAAAGGAGTCAGCCCTACATGACGTGGATGCTCTACTTGTTGAGCTAGAGGTCACCCAACTCCTGTATTATTTAGGAGAACAAAGGTCACCTGAGTCCATTAGGAGTGACTAGGAAAGGACATCACATGAGTCATTCAGCAATTATTAATTATACATTCATAATATTGCATTATTTAAGTAAGGCAGTGGTTTTCAAACTTTTGTGCACAAGGCACACCAACGGGCGAGCCAAAGTCTCAAGGCACGCCTGTATTTATATGTGTGCACAACAGCTTCTATAATGTGTGTAATCACTCTTATCACAATGTAAGACAATAGAAATGAGTAATTGAATAGGTCGGTGATAAATCGTCTTCTCTGGTGCTTTGTTGTAATTTTCTCTGTACATGAAAGTGATCCATTGTCCACTCACAGCTTTCTCCTTTTAGATGTTATCATCCCTCACACTGGCTGATGTCACACGTATAATTCCCACTCATGAACAGTGACAAAGAGGTTCCCTGTGAAAGTTTTTTAAATTAAATGAAATTAAATTATCTTATATTTTTTAAGCTAGAATCTGCCTCTTTATCAGGAAGTGGCTGCACACAACATACTGATACAGTCAAAAATCCATTCATAACTTTTTGTACAGGCCCAGTTGAATGATCCCACAGCACATCTGGATTGGCATCATGGCACACCACTGTGCCACAGCACACCACTTGAGAATCACTGATGTAAGGGATGATGCCCGACGAGGTGTCCATTTACACTTTTAATGGCTGACGTCAAGGCATGAACCGTTGGACCGACACACAACGGACGATGGTTGCCTCCACGAATGTTGTTAAAAAGTGATAATGGACACCTCGAAGGGTGTCTCCTTGGTTTCCTTGGTAACATCTGAGGGTATACCTCATACCTGAAACCATCATTGCTACCCTGGTTCTTATGCAATGAAAGCAGTATACACTACTCCAGTAAATAGAGTGCCGAAGTCACGCCCCTTCCAGTAGAGCTCATGGGACCTTAGATCGGAAAAAATATGAATGGCAGTGAATGAGGAGAGCAATGTTATCTTTTGTTTCCGTTTGAGTTGTGACATGAAATCTAAATATGTTGTTAATGAATTTAAAACATAAATTTTAAGCTCAAGAAAGTCATACTTTGTGGTAAAACTGTTGAGATATAAGCTTTTTAATTAGAAAGACTCAAGAGTACACAGGAGGAGGTCGCGTATGTGATGTCATAGCTTTCACTCGCCTCCTGCAGCTTGGCCTCCCCGCTGAAATCCCACTGTTTTATAATTAATTGATTTATGATTAAAGATATCTGTGTGTTTTGTGCCAGGTTACAGTCACTCCAAGCTGCAGGAAGCGAGCGAAAGCTATGACGTTACATACGTGACCGCCTCCTGTGTAGTTTTTCTAATTACGTTTTTTTCAAAAGCTTATATCTCAACAGTTTTACCACAAAGTATGACTTTCTTGACCTTAAAGTTTATGTTTTAAATTCATTAACGACATATTTGGATTTCATGTCACAACTCAAACGGGACCAAAAGATAATATTTCTCTCCTCATTCACTGCCATTCATATTTTTTCTGATCTAAGGTCCCATGAGCTCTACCAGAAGGGGCGTGACTTCAGCACTCTATAGGCCGAACCTTGGATACGACCTCAAGCCTGTAATAAGAATCATATCAAGCTAAGTGTAAAAAGTAGGCGATATGAATTTGTTTGGACTGTTGTATACAGTTGATGAACAACAAATATAATCTGACAGTATATTTAACAACAAGACTGGCTGGCTGTCAGCAATGTCACTGTCCCCAAATCAATATCAGGATTTTCATAAATAAACAATATGCCATGTTTAACATTACTCTCGGCTGCAGCCTGAAGTAGTGAGTAGAATAGCGGATGGGATGCGAAATGATTGCGAGATTTGAGGGGCAGTGTTTGCTGCAGGCACTTGTTTTGTTTAGTAAAATCCTTTTTCTCTAACCAGAAACAGCCCTGAAATCACCATCGCCAAACCCACCAGAATCCATTTAGATAGACAGGAGCTTGTATAAAGTCAGCATATTTTCTCTTCTAACTGTGTGAATTAAGGGTTTATTTCAACCAAACCAGAGTTAGTGATTGTTGGAACAGTGGAAAGATGAAACAAGGCGTTTTTGTTTCTGTCAACTCTGAATGAAGTGTGCATAAGATGATGTTTGGCAGTTGTCAGCTACAGCCCTCTTGCTCAGAACTGGATCCATGTAAAAAACGGTTGTTCCCGTTAGTCTCATAGACACAAAAACATTGGAAAATAGGGTTGCAGGTTGGAAATTACTCAAGTTGTCCTTTGAGAATAGGCTAAAGAGTAGGATCATTCCTCTTAAACGTTACGTAAGAAGCCAAGGCTTTCGTCTCTTTCCTTTCCTCTATTCTTTAATGCATACAGACATGTAAGACACTGGCTTAACAATCGGCTTTAGCAGAATCAACTTTCATTATTCTGTGTGGTATGATAGTATCCACCTATTCAGTGAACCCCTCCGCGTACAGCCTCTCCTCAGCATGTTGAGATGACAGTTATTAACTCCTGTAAGTAACAGGCAGCAGGATGGCCTGAGGAAACAGGTCAGCTCACAGCCTATTAATCATGAAAATGCTCCAAAATCCGCTCCTTGAATAATCCTGTTCATGTTTGCTTAGACCTCATCTGTAGTTCCGCTAATAACATGTCAAGAAATCAGTGGAACTGCTCTGTGAAATCCTCCACTAAGTAACACAGGTGGGTCAACCTGTCAGCTTGCGTTCTGATCTGAGGTCACATTTGACTGGGTTTTGAGGTCAGGATTAGTCGTTCTAATTAATAACTGAGATCGGAGATATGTGCCTCAGGGGATCTTATTACCAGAAGCCTCACTGTACTTTGTCCCTTAATCAGTGAAATTAACATCCACATCATTTTTATTCACGGTTATTTAATTCGCAGTCAATGTGCTGGTTTAGATATGAAGTACTGAGTCAGACCAGCAGAGGGCAGCAGAGCACAAGAGACTTCCTGCTTCTCCCACAGTACTCCACACAAGGGGACCAACAAGAATCTCATATTTCCACCAGAGTCATTCTTTACGATCCGTTTCCTAAAACCTGTTTAGCTAAAGGAGCAACATCCTGCTGATATTAAACAAATACTTTCATTAAAAGTGTTATACATTATTGGTTCTTGGTCTATAAATGTACATTTTTAGTAAGGCTTCTTTTTAAATAACAAAAAGATCAATATTGGACAAATCTGTGTTTCCCAAGGACAAACCGAAACTGAGTATTTTCACAAGAAAAACTGAATATGGTATGCAGTATTATGTTTTATATAACTTTTCTTAAAAGCAAAGATCTCTATGTGCTCAACAGAGATCTGGCATTTAACCTCTGACTGTTGAAATTGGACAGTATGTTAATCTAGAAGAAGAAAAGCGGATTTATCTGGATTTGTGAGTTCCATTTTGCCTTCTGCTGTCCTTTTTAATGTGAGCTGCATGCTGCGTTATTCAGTAAGATAAAAACTGATGTTGTAAATATGGAAAATGCACAAAGATCCAGATGGCTACTCACATATGAAACATCAATTAGCCAGTTATCTGGAGAGAGCCTATAGGAGAAGAGACGAAAAGCTCTTTATCGAGATAATCTATAAATATTTGGTACTTGCTTATGAGTGCACTTCATTTGGGTTATTGTTTTTGTTTGTCTGTTTGTCACATATGCAAGACTGGAAGATGCATGAAAAGTAATGGTATTAGAGCATTGTAGTAGAGACCACCTAAACCACCACCAAGTCATAACCAAGACCAGAGTGTAATGAGACTGTGACGAAACCAAGATTTTAGGGGTTGAGACAAGACCAGTGGGAGTCCCACTCTACGTGACACACTTACGATAATATGTGGAACATGCAAACCATAGACTGCAAATTGATCCAGATTCCCATAAAGATACCCACAGAACACAAATGTTTTCATTTACCTCTTTTATTGCCACACTGTAATATATGTATAATTAAAAAATGTCCTGATTAAATAATCATTACACACTGCAGAAGTACATTTTATGGATGGAAACTTTCCTTTGTTTTTTATGAGCAAACACTGAGGAGCTGAAATCATCATTTTTACTCAACACTCCTTTTTTTGGACAGGCAGTGTGATTATATTCCTGCAGTTGTGGTCGTGACTGATCTTGAAATAAGTTCAGTTTTTATCTGAGACAGAAACTATTTAAATATATGGTCGACACAAAAATAAAAAAATAACTATGTACCAACTTAAAGAGGCAACAGATGGGATTCTGTTTTGTTTTTTTTAGCTTGGCGCCACCTAGCGTCAGTGGTGTTGCATTGCACTGTCGCAACAACCAAATTGACCATGGGGATCGGAGATAATCAATAATATGACTCTATTAGACTCTCTAAATTAAATAAAATGTAGACTGTAAAGCCTCCAGTATACCTCTATGTATATGTAGAATGAGAAGGTGTGTGGACACTACTAAATTAATGAGCAAAGAGACCGAGCAACAATTATCAGATTTATCTGAAGACAAAAACAAATAGTAATGCAAATAATTATAGCAGAATGCACAGTAAACTCACAGTAAATGATACCTATATGTACAGTATTAGTACAAACAACAGTAGACACAGTGGAATTATACCAATATGCATGTAAACAGTCCCTATTCTAGAATAAACGCTACCGTATGCAAATTGAATGGGAAACAAAGTCCAGTGTTCACTTAGCTGGGCGTAACTGAACTGGGTGATGTCCATTGATAGCTGCCTCCGTGAGAAGAGAACAGAAGGAAGGGAGGGGGGCATCACTGTCCGAGGGCTGCCGTATGGCAACCAGGATGTCAGCCGACCAACACTCGCTACCCGCTCCCTGGTTGCGGCGATTTGCGATGCTGGCCAGCTAGGAATGAACTAGCAGCCAGTACAGTACAGTCCTCTCTGGTCTAGCTAACATTTAGCCGTGTTACTTACTGATCCATTAGAAAGAAAGCTAGCTGGACATGGGTTTTGAAGCCTCTTTGGTCACGGAGCTCCCTCCATCTCTTGAACGCCTGACTGAGGTTTACTCTTGTTGTTCCTCTTCTTTTATCACTCTCCTTTTTGCTCTTCTTTGCCTCCTCACACAGAGGAGCTCCTTTTATTTTGCTAGGCCGTTTTTCACTTGTCTCCAAACTTTGTCCGTCTGCCATTGTGCTCGTGACTCAACTATCTCATGCCCAACTCCTCATAAGGACCAGCTCCAGGCCCTGATTGGCTGACCGACCAATTTCGCAATACATGACGCATTTCCTGCCATAAAGCAGATTTTTTTTTTTTACGTGATATTTCGGCACCGGTGGCAGAAGCTTATTACAAAGATTGCAAAGCCACTAAGTAACCAATGTAAACGCTGATATTCTGATTTTACTGTGGACACTACCCTGTGCAACCCACATTATTTTCATCATGATATATTTAGGAATAGATGCTGTCTGTTGCCTCTTTAACATTGGAGACATTCTTCTGTTTAGTATTGTAGACTTAACCCTAAAATATTTCATTAAACAACAGTAGTGGATCGTGCTTAATAAGCAGTTTGTTGCTTTTAACACTTTTGTCCACTAGAGGGAGCCAGAGGATAAGAACACCTTAATGTTGCTGCTTCCCTCAATCGTATGAGATTTAAATCCATGTTATGCTGTTTGTGAATTCATGCATTGTCTTTAAAGACATGAGCCCTCGTGTTAAACGGTATCACCTACATCAAAGTAGAAGCTGACACAGATACACCGAGCTGTTTTTATCACTCTGTGAATGATGAATGTTTCATGTCATACAAACAGTATCTCTGCTCTTTGTGCATCAGCTGTGGTAGTAGCTTTATTTGATCATTCATTAATCAGCACTGCAGGTCATGTTTGGTCCTCAGCGAGACACTCAAAGGAGAGTCGTGAGTAGTCTCTTTGTCTGCCGTCTCAAGGGCTCTCTGATCATATCTTTCTCAGACGGCCGTGAATACGCTCACAAACCGGTCACCGATGCAGAAGGATACTGCACTTCAGGAGCAGCGGCGGCGGCAGTAGTAGTAGCAGTGTGCGCTGGCTGTATTTGTGTGTGTAAATACCCACGCGTGCTTGTTCTCTGCGGAGTGAGTCGTGACGGAGGGATTTACAGAGTAGAGATGGTGCCTGGGGTTTGGTTCAAAAAGAGGAGAGAAACATTTCTGTTGTGAGACGTGTTCAATATACAGCATGACAGAAAACAGTCAGAAAACATTGTTTGTATGTGGTCGTGTTCTGGCAGGACTGAGAGTTGAGAGTGGGCGTGTGGAGTAGGCGATGCTCTGCAGTGTGTGTGTGTGTGTGTGTGTGTGTGTGTGTGTGTGAGAGAGAGAGAGGCAGAGTGGGGGTGTGGTAGGTGATGAGCACTCATGTGTGACTAAAGACTCACGACTGGGAGGAGTTGCACATCTGCCTCTGATGCTGTGCATGTGTGTATTTCTTTAAATTTGTCAGGCTTTATACTGTGTGTTTCTCTGTGTGTGTGTGTGTGTGTGTGTGTGTATACAGAGCAGTAGTTCCCATTCTATGTTTAGACTGTGCAGGTCAGCAAATTCAGTGACAGAGAATATTCACACATCAAACATCACCGGACTGAGATAGTTAACATTTTAACCAGAGATGCAACAAATAGATGAGCAGACAGTTAATCAACAACCATTTTAAAAATCAATGAATCATTTAAGTACATGATGTTTCCTGGGGGCGCTCAGTGGGGTACCCCATGTATGGGGACGGTGTCCTTGCTGCAGCGGCTGCAGATTCAGCCTAACCCTAACCCTGCTGCATGTTCTCTCCTCTCTCTTTCCCCAAAGAATTACTCTTTTTATATGTATATACTGTTGAAGAGAGTATGCAGGCAATTGAGACATAAAGCTCTGTCACAGCATTGTGCTTTGAACTTTAACTCTTTTGCTCATCTCTGTGTCGCAGTCCATAGTGCGACGTTTCAAGTTAAAAGAAAAAGTATATGATTTGGAGAGCAGCAGATCTTTTTTTTTTTTTTTTAAAGATTATTTTTATTGGCTTTTTGCCTTTATTGACAGGATGAAAGGATGAAATGGGGAGACAGAGAGAGAGTAGGGACTGACATGCAGCAAAGAGTACCTAAACCCTTAAACTACTTTTCTCTGAGCTGAAAGATGATGTACTTGAGTATTTATACAATAATGCTAATAATAATAATAACTTTAAAAAGACAATTAAAACATTTATAATAGAGGAAAAAGATGCTTAAAAGGTATGGTAAAAAAATAAAATAAAAGATCACATAAAATTCAGTTAAAACTACAGGCTAGGACGAGATAAAACAACAGGTTTACACAGTTGAAAATACATTTAGTGCAACGTATGTGAATTCCACATATGGTGTTATAAACAGTCAGTGTGATTGCCCTCTACTGGTTGAAACCAGGCCATAACAGTTGCTATTGGCTGATCTGGTGGCAGGTGACGTATATACAGTGGCAGGTGACGTCACCGACCAACCCCCTATCCTCCTGTGAAGAGAACTGGATACAGCATTGGAGGCAAGACCGTGTTCATTCCTATAAAAGCATACAGCAGGTGTACTACAGACTTCCATTGACTGAGTCAGGTGCTCCCAGTTTAGCGTTCTGCGAACTTGACTGAGAATAAAAGGATTAAGTTGTGCGGCTCCTCTAGACTTTCTAAATGTTATCTAATGAAATGGGTCAAATAACATTAATATAGTAATAACATAGCGATCAGGCTTTAGGGCCTGTAATATACAGTAATATAATAATATATTTATATATTAATACTTTTTAATAAGAGGAACCATCAAAATATTTGCTAAAACTCAACTCAGAACGTGACTCATTTTAGCTGAAATGTGTGGCCCAGTTTACCTGAACACATTAAGGTAAATTCGGCCACTAACAAAAAATGCTTTTTTATCAAAATTAATTTTATTTAGCAAAACATTAGCATTGTATCTGATGGAGGCCATCAGGACATGTATTATACATCATTATTTATGTATGTACATTTGTTTTTTATTGACTTATCAACCTTATCATTGACAGTTAAGTTTTGGTATGTCAGGGCACTCACCATGCAGGTCTCTGGAGCAGTCTCAATATGAGGCTTTGCCCCACCCACCATCGCAACCATCGACCAATCAAATCAATTGTTACGTGTCAAGTACTGTTGCAGCAACAGTTTGAAATCATTTGCATTCATTGGCTGTTAAGTTTTACGTCAGACAGCCCAAAACCACACAGTGCACACAGGGCTTCACAGTGTGGTCGCTCAGAACAACTATAAAACACATCTTTAAAACCAGCCCTGAAGGATCACCAGAGAAGTCATTCAACTTTATAAACTCATAATTAAAGGTTTCAGTTGAAACAGTTGAAGAAGTTTTTTAATTTGTGGCTGATTGCTGACCAAAAAGCAGTTTCAGGACCCAAATCAAATGAGCAGCAGTGCAGAGGAGCCGTGCAGCAGAGGAGCAGAGCAGCTCCTCCTCCTCCTCCTCCCTCTCCTCCTCCTCCTCCTCCACTGGCCTCTCAGCTGTCCCGGGACCCTGCTGGCCAGTGAAGCGCAGCCTCCAAACCAGGGTTCTAGCGAGGAGTCACAGGAAGGGCAAGCTCATTAATTATCTCTCCTTCTCTTCCTCCCTCCATCCTCCCATCACACCCTCCCTTCATTACCAGCAAGGTTAATCCCCCCTTATCTCCCAGTGAGCCTCATTTTTCATTGCTCCCTTTCTACGACACTTCCTCCCTCCTTCCCCTCGTCACGCCTTCTCCATCCTTTTTTATCTGAGACTCCTCGTTCCCTTCCTCCACAGCCGCTTTCACTGTTTCTTCTTCTTCTGCTTCTCTATTGTGAGTTTTGCATCTTCCCACCTAGTCTGTTTGTGTCACTCCTCCTACTCATGCTCTCTGTTTCCTCTGAAAGTCTCCAAACTGTCATCTTTTTCTATTTCATTGTTTCCTTTTACTTCCTTTGCTTTTCTTTTCTTTCCTATATTTTCCTTTCCTTTCCTTTTCTTTACGTGGCTTTCCTCTATTTTCTTTGCCTTTCTTTCTTTTAATCCCCCTCTTTTCTTTCCTGTCCTTACAGTCCCTCTCCTTTACCATCCTTTTTTACTTTCCTTTCATTTCCTTTCCTTTCCTTTAATTCCCTTCTTTTCTTTCCTTTCCTGTCCTTTCCTTTCCTTTTCCTTACCCTTACCCTTGTCTTCCCCTTACCATTTCCTTCCTTTCCATTTTTCTTTCCTTTCTTTCCTTTTTTCCTTTCCTTTCCCTTACCCTTGCCTCCTTTCCTTTTCTTTCCTTTCCTTTCTTTTCCTTTCCTTTCCTTTCCTTACCTTACCATTTCCTTCCTTTCCATTTTCCTTTCCTTTCTTTCCTTTCCTTTCCTTTCCTTTCCTTTATCCTTTCCCTTACTCTTTCCTTTCCTTTCCTTTCCTTTTGCTTATCTTTCTTTTCCTTTGCTGTTCTCTCCTTTTATTTCTATCTCTTCCTTTCCTTTTCTCCTTTACCATCTTTCCTTCCTTTTTCTTTTCTTTTTTCCCTTTCCTTTCCTTCTTTTTGTTCTCTCCTTTTATTTCTATCCTTTCCTTTCCTTCCTCTCCTTTACCATCTTTCCTTCCCTTTCCTTTCCTTTCCTTTCCTTTCCTTTCCTTTCCTTTCCTGTCCTGTCCTGTCTCTCCTTTACTTTATTTCTTTTCTTTCCTTTGTTCCATGTCCTTTCCTTCCTTTTTCCTCTCCTCTCCTCTCCTCTCCTCCTCTCCTCCTCCTCCTCTCCTGTGCTTACCTTGAACAGGCCGTAGTGAGTGGAGAGAGTAGATCTATTACAGCTTATCACTAAAGGACAGGCCAACGCCGCACGCCGGTGAAATATGGCTGCTGTCACAGCCGCCGCCGAACACGACCCGTGCACAGAGCTCGCAGAGCTGTAAGGACAGGGTGGGGAGGAGGGGAGAGGAGAGGAGGAAGGGGGAAGGGGGGGGTACAGAAACCAGTATCAGCCCCCTAATTCAAATTAATGGAAAGATTTTCAGGCTTGATGCCGACCGCTTGACAGTGATTTGGCACACAATTAACCTTGTCTCCCTCTCCCCTCTGCACTCTCATCACCTCCTCGGATTCATCTGCCGCCTTGTTTTCTCCGGCGCTCTCCATCCCCTGCACCTGTCACGCTCCTTGACACAGTCGTATTGATTATGAACCAAGTGGAGATGATGATGTTTTATTAGATAACTGACACTCCCTACTGTTGTATGCCAATTGAATTAGCTCTGAATCACCGACATCCACGCAGCGTAACATGATGTGACTTGGCCTCATTTTAGGTTTCACACAAAGCTTGCCATTCACAAATTCATCACACAGTTCAGAGGAAGTGTGCGGATAATTCTCTCGACAATACCAGCAGCAATAATTCTTTGTAGCAGTTTTATTTGCATCGCTTAACAACGTTAATGTGACACGAACATTACTTTAAAAGAAAAAATGCAGCTGAGCAACATGAAGAACACACCCGTGGGACTTTTTTTTCACATGCGTATGACTTGTGAATTTTTTATGTCAGCCTGAGCCTGCTCTATGCACTGCAACATCTGTCCAAGGCATGATAGATTTCCACTCACCGACCTGTTTAAAAGACCATCCGTCCTGCAGCCTTTGCCTCTCAGCTAGACTTTACTCGCTGCTTTTATAGGCCATTTCACCTTGGGTTCCAGGTCACGGCACCAAACAGCCTATAGCTCTCAAACAGAGGAGAGCAACTGGAGTGTTAAAGAGAGAGGGGGGTGCACCAAGTAACAAAATAGAAAGGAGAGATGATGTGTGAAAGAAACAGCCTCAGTAATAGTCAAGGCTTGTGCAGAGGCTTTATTTAAGTCTGAAACAACTGCACTCGGCTCTGTAGACAAAGCACACAAAGAGAAGAAGGTATGTTCGACATTGAAAAATTGTGTAAACAAAAAAAAAAGAAAGTTGAAATGAAAAGAAAGGTGTCAGTTGCTATAGCAGTCCCCTGATTTATTTAAAGTGCTATCATGAGCTTGTTCTGTATGACTCATTTCATAGCTAGTTTTTAAGGATTCCTTTCTAATAAGCAGGTGTGCATAGATTCACAGAGCCCTAAGCCGTGTTCATGTCATATTATTTAAACCGTAGTTACGTTCACGCCAGCCTCAAACCTGAAATTTAGAGATGGAGACGTTGGGAATTTCTGGCATCGATTCACCCCCTTGATAAAAAGTATTATTCAGCTAATGTTATTAAAGCAATACACTTTTTGTATCTGTTGTACTTGGTAACAAACTGTTAAAAATACGTTACACAACAAAAGTAGCTAATTAGGTCAGTGTTTTCTCACACAACAGTTTGTATAACATCTTAAAAAAAATGCAACCCGACTTTTCTGAAGTTGTCAAATACCACTGCTTTGTCAGTGATTTCTGCGTCACCAGCATTATGATATGCCTGCAGGTAGCGTCAGTTTTTAACGCCACTGGACAGCATCAGTTTGAAACACTGCTGGACAACAATGTAATTTAAGGAGCTAGAAAGTCCCTATAGGGCGGGAGGGGTGGTGGGTGGGTCTAACAAATACTGGACTTTCACCCAGGAGCCTGGTGTTTGCTTCCTGTATGAATGTCGAGCCAAACCATGATGTTTATTTCTAAACCTAACCACGTTTGTTTGTTGCACAAGGAAATAAACTTAAGTATGAGGTATTTTACTGACGTTGTAAGTTTATTTTGAAAAAGACTATGTTATGTATATTGCAGAGGAGACGAGACTAAGACTATGCAACTGTACATTTCCTGTGAAAACAGAAATGTATTTTGAAAAGACACAATGCATGTAGCAGGTGTAAACTGACACAGTGTCTCAGAACTCCACTTATTTCATTCTGAATGAGAAGCCATCATGTAACCGCACCCAATATGAACTTAAAGTAGAGTTACATACTCAAAGGAAAGATACATAGGTTAGGTTTAGGAGAAGAACCATGTTTGGGCATCGTCACATTTCATACTTAACATAAAGTCGTATGTTTGTTTGACCCATCCACCGCCTCAACCCGCCTGACTTTTGCTCTTTACACTACTTTAATTTTTCACTCTTGTCAGCGCATTGGTCACATGATCGCAGCCTTGCTGATTACGTGAGTTATACATGAATTACAAGTTCATGATTACATGGGTTAGATACAAATTCTGGTTCTCTACACACCTGGAAAGGGTATTCAGTTAGTTGTAATCTGCGTCCTCATTGCCAAATGCCACTAAATCCCACCTTTTCGCTAAAGTCTTCGAAAACGCTTACAATCAAAAGGTTAACATGTTGACTTTAATGGGTAATATTTTGTCTGGTTCAGCCTGTTAGCATGCTAACATTCTGATTCAGCACTGAACAAAAAATACAGTGAAGACTGCTGATTATGGCATTAGTTTAGCAGGTATTTGGTCATAAATCAAACGTCAGAGAATTATCAAAGTTATCAGAATGTATCCTCTGGGGACCTTGAATATATTTACTTATTTTTATGGTAATCCATCCAGTATTTGTTGAGATATTTCAATCTTGACTTAAGTGGTAAACCAACAGACAAACATTGCCATCTCTAGAGCCACGCCGCCATGGTGGCTTAAAATGTGGAAGAATCAGGCAGCAAGGAAGATTTGATTTACACTTCTGTCAGAAATTTATTTTTGGGCAAAACTCAGACCTTCTTGTAGGGTGTGTCCTTAATCGTAAGTGATCGTATAGCCTTTAATAACTGTTGTTTCCGTGTTGAGACACAATCTCAGAGATAAATGAGATGAGATGAGTAGAGTGGAGTGTTTGCAGTGACAGTTTGCAGGAAGCTAAGCGAAGGCGTCTACATGTGTCCCCGTGTCAGCACAATGTTGCTGAGAGTTGATGATTATCCCGGCTTTTCTGAGACTCTGCCTCAGCACATGTTTGACATGGACGAACTACCGCGGAGACAAGAATGACAGTTATGTGACAGACAGCGAGGCTTGAGCGCTGTCAAAGAAGTTGCTGATGTGGTATATGTGGGGTCTAAGAGTAACGTTCAGCAAACACCTTCAGAGGTGGAAATGACTAACAAGTATACTGTATATGCAAATAATATAATGGGTTAAATGTTGACAACAGAATTAATATTAGACTCTGAAAATCAATTGAGGAACATCCTATTATAACAGATATGAAATCATACAAGACAACAACAGCAGGAAATGATCACTAAAAGTGGAAATACAGGGTAATAAGCATGCTAAGGTGTACTGTATGTATGTATAGTTCAAAGCATTTACACTCAATTAAAACAAGATCAGAAATACGGCATTTAAACAGCCATAAAGTTGACAGAGTGCCCAAGTTTAAGGTCTTTTGCAGATCATTCCATATTCCTGTCTTTTCTCTTTCTGTAAACGGTAGAACTGCTCCAAATGTTCGATGACTCATCTTGCACTGAGGGGTGTGTACAAAAGTTAATCCAATCAAATCAGACTTTGGGCGACTACCTAATCACAGCGCCCATATAAAACCACATTTCACTGTTTGTGTGTTGTAGTACCTAACAGAGCAATATGGAGGGAGAGATAAGAACAGATGTGTGTTTGGATATCAGTGGACAAAACCAAAACAGTGTGGCTGAGGCCTAATTCATTCATCTCTCGCTTGTCCTGCTGCTGATGTGACAGCGAGGGAGGTGTGTGTGGAGCCACCAGTCCGCTCAGCAGCCCTCTCTGATGTAGCCCCGTATCGTGCTAAACTCTAAGCCTGCCTACTTTTAAATAGTCCAATCAAATGCAAAGGAAAAGTTTAAATCCCTGTTGCACACAGCTTAAATATTCTGTTTCACTGGGGAATACGACACAGTACAGAAGCTAAAGATGCTCTAAAAGTGGTCAGAGTTAGGGCTTGTCTAGTAACATGTCGTAGGTCTGTGTTGCATAATAACAAAAAACTGCCTAATGTAACTACCAGGCTAGTCCAAATGTACTCAGGGGTCTAGGAAGTTTGTATGGCACAAGCATATTAGAGATGTATTTGGGTCCAGAGCCACAAAGTAATTTGTAGACGAACAGCAAGACCTTGATGCCAGTGTCAAGTGACTGGTAGCCAGTGTGAGGATTTTAGAATTGGTGTGATGTGGTTGTACTTCCTGGTTTTTGTCAGGACCCTGGCAGCGGCATTCTCAATAAGTTAGAGTTGCAGAGGAGCTTTTTGTGTTTTGTTTTTTTAAGCCCTTAAGACAATTGTGGTAATCCAATCTACTGGAAATAAAGCTATGGGTAATCTTCTCTAAGTCCTGCTGTTTTAACATTACTACTCAGATTCTTGTAATGTTTTAAGATGGAAATAAGCAGATTACGCAATTGATTTCTTGTGACTATTGAAATTTAAATACGAGATCCGAGTTCAAGATAGCACCAAAATTTGTGGCTTGACTCCAAGTTATCAGAAACAGGGAGTTACAGGGTCAGATCATCCCAAAATCAAATTACATCTGCAGTGCAATGGAACTAGGAGGACGTCATTATTGTTTACATCTCATATTGTCACGAGTCTCTCGTCCATGAGTAGATGCACGTTTCCTTCTGCGCAGTGATACACTTGACAGGTGTAGTTACTGTAGGTAGAAAGAAAATAGTTCCTACATGAACTCACAACAAGGTCTGTGGATTATCTTGAGTAATTGGGTCATGATTTCTGGGAAGAGACATTGCTGTTGAGTTTTTTAAATGTATTTCGTGGCGCTTTGAGCACCACATGCTGGGTGTCATCTACTGTAATTACATGATATTGGAGAGAAGGCATATCTACGACCAATATCTCAAACACACGGCAACTCACACCTAAACAATCTAGACTGATAAATAGCACTGCAGGTAAGAGGAAAAACAAGTATTCTTGACTTTTAGGTGAAGTGTCCCTTTAAGGTTAGAGCTGTCATTCTGTCTTTGTCTGTGCTCCAGAAACAATTATCTATCTAGCTGGAGAAAGTCTTGCTTTATCCAGTCTTTGATTTTTCCGATGCAGTTACACAAGGATCCAAACTGTCCATAATGATGATAATGATAATGATGCTCGTTACTTGGAGAGGTTGGAAAAAGATATACGTTTCTTCCCTGTTCCAAAACCAAAATCAAACCTGTAAAGTGTAGGGTTAGCTAGCTACTGAAGATATAGCCTACTGAATTTGTGCACATGCTGCTTTTGCTTTTCAATGATTGTAACAGTGAAACAAAGACCGACCAAGCTTCAAAAAACTTGTCTTGTGTGGCGATCAGCAGTGATGTGGTGGTTCACTTTTACACTGTGATCTGTAGCCTATAGTTCGGCTTTAGCTTCTAACTATCTTTGTCTTTTTAACCTGTTGTTGCTGCTGAGTCAGTTTGACATCCTGGATATATCCTTCAAACACACACTGTAGACCCCTCTGTCTGCTGCTCTCTGACATCACTCTTTCATTTGTCCAAAAATATGATAATATGTCTTCAGGGAGTGCAGTTAGTTACAGTGTGGGCTCCATGCTTACTGCGACAGCTTGTTGGACCATCACAAAGGGGCGGGGCTTAGCAAAAGGTCAATTATGGTAAGCTACTTTTTTATTTTGTGTAATTTGGCCTGAAGGTAACAACAGTACATTTCTAATAATGGCTGCCCCTGTGAGAATTATACAGCCGCCCCTGTGGAACAGGCATGCTGGGTTAGCTCATTTAGCTACTTGAATCCAGTTGGTCTTTATTGTACTCCATGATTGCTACAGCTTGAACAAACCAGTTCATTTTATGATACTCTGGGTAATGTTTTTTTGAATTTTGGGGTTTTTCCGCAGGCTTGTGAAAGCCACATGAGTTAGCACTGACAGGTGGGCGGGTAATGTGTGTGGATAGGGAGCTGAAAACTGACTGAGACCATAAAAACATCAGGGCGCAAATTCACTAAATGCCTAAAGTATGATGGGCACTTTCATGAAGAACACCAAGGATGTTAATCCAGGATGGAAAGTGGTGATGTAAAAGCACATGAGGATTTGTAGAACAACTGAGACTGTGCAAAATGTAACAGATCAGGAGCTGTTGACTGGATGGATTTGATACTTGAGGTACTTAGAGGCTCTAATGCAACGACAACATCACAGAAACACAGTCAGATATACAAAAATAAAATTTAGCAGTTTTGTTTGATCATCACAAAAAGCACTCGGATAGATTATATAAGAAATTCAAACAATAATCCGCACAGCTCAGCCTCCTCTCAGCACTCAGCAGTCACGCAACATGTTTCCATTGTTCTAATGCAGCGATTCCTGTAATGTCCAACTCATACACAGACAGGTAGATAAAAGCTGTGCATCTGTCATGATTCTCACTGTATGGAGGTGGTGATCCTCACAGTCCACACCACAAAAACAGCATATGGGCACGCACATCACGCACAGAGCGTAGTTCAGTGAGTCCCACTGTAGCACCAGTTCCCCATGACTCACGACACATCCGTGTAAAGGGCTTAACACAAGGTAGGAGGGGATAAGCAGCACCCCTGATGTTTAAGCTGCCTTTGCTTTGAAGCAGATGTGAGCATGTGTGTTCAGTCTCCCTCTCCTCCTCACTCACTCTCCGTTTGTGTGTGCGAGCGCATGCTGGTGTGCTCAAGCACCTCACGAGCGCTAAACCAAACATCACGACTATTAATGTATCCTGATCAGCCCACTGAAAATGAAGCTAATCTGTTGCGAGGGAAATGGGGCAGGAATTAGCTCCTTCAATCCACCGCTGGTTCCCTTTTAGCATCTGAGGGATCCCGCCATGTATCTCCATGCATTCTCTAGCTGCATCCCAGCTCACAACAACTAGTGGTTGTGTAGACCGATGCCTGCCGTTCGTCCAGATGACAAATACCGACGTTCATTTACACAAGTGATGATTAATGTCATACTTGTCACAAAGCCCTGATACACATGAATTGAAATTCCAGCCTGAAATTTGTTTTTAGTGGACTGATTGAACGGGAATTTCAATTCATCTCATTCACTTTTCAGCCAGGAATGATTTAACTGAAATTGAATGTACTGCAACCCAAAGTATCAGGGCTACCTCCATCAAACACTCAGGCAGCACACTCTCTTGTATCTTAAATGTAAATATGTTTGTTCTTCTCATAGACCATTGTTCGAGGGAACCGCCCACCCAAAGATGCTTCCATCAACGGCCTGTTGGAGGACTTTGACAACATCTCAGTGACGCGCTCCAACTCCCTGCGTAAAGAGAGCCCCCCAGGCCCCCACCAGGCTGGAAGCAGTTCCAAACCCTCCAGCAGTGGTCATCCCAACGCCCCAGAGGAGAATGGATTCAACCATTACTACTCCCGCTACTCCTGTGACCTAGACACTTCCAGCAGGGACTTCTCTCTTGATCCCAGCAAGCCGAGCTTCTCTATAGATGGGGACTGGGCAGTTGGGAGGCACTATCGATTCACCAAGCAGAATGGTCACTCATACCCCATACGCAGCCCCTTCTACCCGGACGCCATGCCTCAAAAATCAGACTATGGCAAGCTTCCCCCGGACTACCACACCTACTTGGAGAGCAAAGGGCGCTCGGCCGATGAGGTGGCCTCCACGGTGGGGAGCGGTGTGGGCTCCAGTGGCTACTATCGGGCGTCTGTGGGTGGCTCGTCCAGCCAGGACTACAGGGACACTTCGGTAGGCACGCCATCTCGTGCCTCGCTGCACAGCGAGCAGATCAACTACCCAGACAGTGAGTGGAGCTACGGCGGCCTGCGGGACGAGTACGAAAAGCGGCCCAAGAGTTCCTATGTGACGCAGACCAGCCCCACGCCAGCCATAAGGCAGAGATCTCGGTCAGGCTCTGGGCTGCAGGAGCCAAATGTCCCTTACGCGGCCAGCGGGGCGTTCAAGAACCCTCCACAGGCACATCCATACAGCTCCTACACCTACCCTCGCCTCTCTGAGAGTCTCGCTAACTCCCAGACCTTAACTAAGGTAATACACCAAACACAAAACCATATATTCCAGCAATCACTTGTAATAGAAATCTATGAAAATAGTCGCAACAGAGACTTTGACAGTGTTTACTATAAACTGCAGAGCATGCTACCAAATGGCCACAGTGCCTGTTCGGGAAGCATTTTTTAACACAACGCTCCACACACCTCTGACAGGCCTGTAGAAACATATACAGATGTATCCCCATATTGAATCCCACCTCCCATCCACAGTCCCTTTCCTCTTTCTTTTGGTCTCTATCTCTTTCTCTATAACCATATTTCCACCAAACACTTGCGGTATAGTTCCCTTAGAAGCCATACATAACCCATACAGACATGTACCTAAAACCTAGATCTGTTCTAGGTGGGTTTTGAGAAGAGATTTGAAGGATGTGATGTTGTCAGACTGTCGAATGTGTGGAGGTAGGGAGTTCCAGAGCCTGGGGGCTGTGCAGCTGAAAGCCCTGGCACCCATGGTGCTGAGGCATGAGGTGAGAATAGTCCGGAGACCAGCAGAGGAAGAGCCCAGGGAGCGGGAGGGGGTCAGAAGGTCGAAGGGTAAGTGAGGGCTTTGAAGGTAAGCAGAAGGATTTGTTGTCAATTTGGTACTGAACAGGGGGCCAGTGTAGCTGGATGAGAATGGGAGTAATGTGGTCAGATGATTTGGTGTGGGTAATGATCGGGGCGGCAGAGTTTTGAGTGATTTGAAGCCTGTTAATGAGTTTGGTGGGAAGGCCACAGAGAACTGTGTTACAGTGGTCAATACAGGCTGTAGCAAATGCGTCGACCAAGACTTCAGCGCTGGACTAAGACAGTGGTGGACGGAGTCTGGAGATTTTGCTGAGGTGGATGAAAGAAGTCCAGATTATGTTTTTTATGTGCGGTATGTCCCACACCGTTGGCCCATGTTGGCCCTCGTTGGCTAGTTTTCTGAATCAGCATCAGAGATGGCAGAACCCATCAGTGAATGATATCACTTATTGGCAGCTCAGCACAGCGCACGATAAGAGAAACAGAAGTGAGGAAAGCAAACAAACAGCTTAAGTCAAGAGGCAGTGAGATCAAAACAATAAAGATGAGATTATTTGTGATGCGCTTGAGCTCTTTAGCAGAAACATTTCATAATTGTTTGTGCTATTGTTCACCGGCGAATGGTAAATATGCTTTGTTCTCTCAACGCTGGGTTGTGTTGGTGATGTGCTAATTGGCTAACTAGCGTCGTTAACCTATCCTATCAATCCTCCAGTTTCCCTTTTTTTAGGACAAATACAGACTACTGCCACCTGCTGGTATGGAGAGTTTAAAGATAATATACAGAGCCTTTAAATGTAGGCAGGATCCACCCAGTTCTCGCTGTATTTCCTCTTCACCAGCTATACAGAAGAATGTCTGCACCTCGCTGATCATCCAGAGAACATCCACAACTTTGACAATGAAAACTCAAAATTAACTGTTCTAATGTGTAACGAACTGAACTGCTCAGGACTGATTGATGGAAACAAGGCTTATGTTTCTAGTTGTCTCTCTATTCTCACTCTATACATTTTTTCTGGCCCTCCTGCCAGATAGACTGTCAGTTGTTAATCTACTCTTCCCTGGAGGAGGCAGTTGCTGCCACATACAGAATCACTCCTCTTCCGTAGCCACTGTGTCTGCACACAGATCGATTAATGCTCATGCTGACCAGCGACTAGAAAGCTCTGAATCACAGGAAGAGTTACAGTGACAAGACAATAGAGGCACAAAGGAATGTAGGAAACAAAGGAAGAAGTGAGAGGCAGTGACATGGCAAGAAGAAAGTGAAAAAGAAAAGGAAAATAGCAGAAGAAGACTAAACCAGAGCAGAACTCACAAAAAAGGTGTAATAATAAGCAATATATTGATATGAATTGTGTAGTTTTAGTAAGATCCAATGATGTGAGCCTAAAAGTACAAAAACAATATGAAAAGAGGCAAAGAATAAAAAGCGCATCATTATTATTATTAAAAAGCAACATTCTAGTCACTAAAGTACACTTAAAGGAGTAATTTACAAGATGATATGGGTTTATATAGTTTAAGTTTCTTGAGCATAATGTTCCTGAGGTGTCATGAGCAAAAAATTAATAATGATAATAATGAAAAAGAGAGACGTAAGTTGGACAAACACCTCTTGCTCTTAAGATTTGTGCAGCCTTTCATCTACATTCAAACAACAGAATGATTATTGACTTGGGCTACAATGGAAGGAATCACAATAGTATGAGATGAGATAAAAGTATTGATAAACAAGGTTGTCAACAGATAAAAACATTTATCAACAACAACGTTTTATTTATGTAAACATTAGTTATTTAATACAGTGCTTATCAACTGTATACACAATTATGACAACCAGAGATGTCACCAGCAGATAATGCAGCTCACACCCTCAAGGTGATGAAATAATAAAATTTTAGTGGCATGAGAAAAAATTGGAAATATAAAAATAGCACTTTGATTGTTGGTAAAATTGCCCAGCAACATGACTTGATGTTAATGGTCTGTTTCCAAGTTTATAGCTTCCCATTGACTATAACACACCTGGGGGCAAATGTATAAGCGATGCATGCATACAAAAATTGTGCACATGCCTTTCCCACATTTAAACTGATATTTATAAAGGAAGAATGTCAGTGAGAATGTGCGCACCTCACGCAGACTTCAGACCAGTGGACTCACAGTCTTAGCCGAGATAGCAGCAAGTGATATGATAGGAGTGAGACTGGATACAAGTTGAAAGACGGCTTACATTGTTTGTAAGTTGTTTGCGAATTTCACAATTGTGTTATTATTTTTGCAGTCCGTAAAATGTTAATCAAAGGTGTATTTTATAAGCTTAATTTTAAATAATTTTATTCTGAATAGTGAAGCACTTTGTGAAGTCAGTTTCCACATGTGAGCTATGATTGAGTCATTGGTCACCCTTCTGATGTTTATGGTAATGGTAGTCTCTATATACAGACTCTACATTCAGTGAATGTAGAGTCTGTAGGCAAACCCCGGAGATCTTGCCTCCGGAAGAAGAGCGGAAGAGCCTTGGTTTCCGGTTGTAGGCTGTTTGTAGTCCGCGTGATATTGACCAATCACGTTTGAGCCGGCTGCAGTTGTTGCCAGGTAAACGGACCGTGCGGTGAACTAACGAGGCGGAACATAATTGGCGTCACTGCAAACTCTGAATCCATCGCAATGGTTCAGCATATTTACTTATATATATATACAGAAACGGAAATTCGCCTCCTCCACCCACATCTAATGAAATACTAATGAACTTTCATTAATACAGGCCTATATTTTATCTCCAAGTGCACATCACACACTGAGCGAGCCGCCTGTTAATGACGCTGTGGGCTAATGGGCATGTAGCTACTTCCATGTTTCAGATGATACGTCATGTTTGTAGTCGACCAATGAAGATGAGTTTACATATCACCTTGGGTTCGTCCTTCACCTTCTCAAAATGATCCCACACTTTGGATTTCCTGCCCGACATGTTATTAACTAGCCTGTGGAATAACCGCAGGTACCAGCCCTGGAAATTAACCTGACCGGACACTTCCTGTGTCTGTCCTTTCAAATTAAAGTCCCACATGGTCCAGTCATATAGGTTTGGATTTATTTTCACAAGGCACAGCTCCCTAATAGAGTTTCAATTAAAACTTGCCAACTAATGACCTTTCTGGTCAACTAACGTTTGGTCGACTACTAGAGGGCAGCCTTAATGCAAATGTGCATTTAGGGGTGTGTCTACATCCATTTTTGGCAAACTATGGGAGTGGAAATGGGGATGCACCCAGCACCAAAATGATTGAGATACATGAAACAGAAATATTCGCAGGTGCTGCTTTATAAATCCGACAAAAAGACAGTTTTAATCAGAGAGTTTTATGCATCTGGCCGCTGCACTGTAAGTATGTTTGGCACTGCGGGAGCGTGGTGCAGCCTGTGATGTGCTCCAGTGGAGCAGTGGGAGAGGCCGAGATACCCAAGAGATTCTTCCACACGGAGACTCCACAAAAAGAGCAAACAAACCCTCCATGCATTAGTGGCTGTGTAATATAACACTATCTCTCCAGTATAATTTACTCCTGGTGATTCTTTTATGCCAGTATTATTATACTGAAGTGTTTTTGCTACAGTAGAAGATATTAGATAAGTTATACAGTGGTAGGGGGCGAACAGTGGTAGTCAGAGCAGCAGCAGGGGTACATCACACAAAGAGTGGTCACTCAATGAGCATATCATTTCTTTATATATTCTTTAAATCATTCTCCACAGCTTTCAGTGCCCCATTAGGCCCATTATAGAGGTGTGTGTGCCGCTATCACAGCTCTCCACCATCCCTCCTTCACACGTAGCGAGACCAGGAGCTGAGAGGAAAACTGGGTTTGCTGATGTAGATCCCAGGGTGCCTTGATGAAAAACCATTTAACCTGCATGCTTCAGTAAATAGCCAGTCGTAGGGAAAAAAAACAGTCATGTAGAATGCAAGAAAAGCAGAATTGGAAGTGATGCAGGGGAAGGTCAGTTTTCTTACATATTGTTTATTATTATGGAGTCGTCGTGCTTGAGGAGGCACATTTGGTTTAGTGAGAATATACAGTATGTGAAGGGAATGTGATGATTTAACAGGATGCAGCCGCGTGCAGAGCTCGTCCAAAAATGTCAGACTCCATCAGATTGTATTGTTAATGTTTGATTTGATGTTTCATGTATTGTTTGATCTTAAATCAGATTGAATATAGGCCGTAGTGAGGGGTGGGCTGAGGAATCAGTGCTCCCTAATTTGCCTTGTGATGTTCGGAGATTTTGCAGCAGTGGTAAGAAAAAAAGAAAAAACAAGGAGTCATCTGGCAGCTTAAGAATCACTATTCTTCTCGGCTCATGGACCTTGTAACAAACCCACCCCTCTCTCTCGTCTCTCATTCTCTGCCTTTTCTTCTCTGCCCCTCATTCAGCCCACTCACACCACTGAAGTAAATCCCTCTTTTTCCCTGCCGTTGTTGGGAGCCGGTGGGGATGTAACAGTAGACAGCACGGAGACTTGGCCACACACAGACGCACACACACACTCCTTCTCTATCTTTCTCCCCCTCTCTCTTCCCTTTCTCTCTCTGTTTCGTGGCGAGTGCGAGCTCAGTGCCGCAGCTCTCGGTGACAAATTGATGTTGCGGCACTTTCCCTTTCTGCAGCCTTAGCATAAAACTGGCCGAACGATGTTCCACCGCGGAATTCAATTTCACAGTTGAGTTAGGTTGTTGATTACCCTGCCAAACTCAGATTAATGCGCGTTTAACCAACATGGATCAGGAGACCCCTGGCTGACAGCCAGCCAGCGGTGCCGGCCAACGATAGGGGGCCGCGAGACTGGGCCGTCCCAGCAGCACCTCCCCCCCTCCACCTGCCTGAGAGTGATTGATTAAAAGAGTTCACACCATGTAATTATACACCATCCCAACACATCAGGGCTCCTCCTCCTGCCCCGTGTGTGTGTATATGTGTGTGTGTGTCTTTGTGTAAGTGTAAAGAGAAAGAGTGATAGGCGCAGAGAGAGAAACAAATAAAAGGAAAGAGAAAGAGGGAGTTTTTTATTATCTTCTCAGCCTCTTGAGAATTTATGAGATGCTGGCGGGAGAACAGTTTTGGGAGGTGTGGAAAAGGTAATTTAATTTAATCTCCGCAGGGGGAAGTCGGCTTAATCCATGACTGTCTGCAGTCCACACCGGACTATTGATATTTGGCCATTACTCTGTCACCTGTTTTTACTTTACTGAATAAATTCTATCAAAGTAACTTACTTTTCTTATATGCATGCTGTAGCACAGTGATACTCACCTTTCATCTGGCCCTGTGACACAGAGCCGAGTGGCCCACTGACCCTTTTCTAGATTGATTTGCACTGCGAAGTTCTACGTACTTTAAATGTAAGTAAGTTGTTAGAGTGCATTAAATGCATCAAAACAAAGTTTATTTATAAAAAAAAGTACCCGAGGTGGATCCCCAAGGTCCGGACTACACATTCTCACTCCCAACTTGTCAAAGTTCAAGTTCAAGTTCAAGTTTGTGCTGCAGCAGATAAATATTATTGTTTGTTTATTAACTGGCCCCTGGCCTCCAAAAGTGCCCCCCGTGTAAAGCAAGTTGAGTATCCCTTCCCTACTGCAGCCTTTTGATTCCTCTGCTAGTCTTAATGTGACCGACTGTTTTACAGCAGCTGAACATGCAGAAGTGATTTCATCATGTCAGCCAAGCCAGGCAAATTTCTTTTTACATTCCTTTCCGATATAGTATAACATACTA
Source organism: Epinephelus awoara (assembly GCA_035609425.1). Lineage (NCBI taxonomy): Eukaryota > Metazoa > Chordata > Actinopteri > Perciformes > Serranidae > Epinephelus > Epinephelus awoara. The sequence goes on along the minus strand of CM069305.1, from coordinate 36,643,353 downwards.
CAGAGAAGACTATAAAGTACTGAGTTATGAAACAACTTCTAGTTTGTTCATTTGTAGTTTGAGATTCTCCTCAAGGTTTGTGTGTATGTGTGCAAGCGTTTATGTGTGTACGTCAGACCTGTTATGAGTCAGACCAGTTCAGCTGAGTCATACAACTGAGCTTTTAATAGTTCTCTCTGAGTAAAGCTCTGCTACACTCTTATTGTGTGTGTGTGTGTGTGTGTGTGTGTGTGTGTGTGTGTGTGTGTGTGTGTGTGTGTGTGTGTGTGTATATGTGTACCAGTATTTATGCTCCAGCGCTGCTTTTAAAGGAGACTCGGTGTTTCTAGGATGGTAAGGAAGAGGCGTGTCCCAGATCCAGATGCTCCCTGGGCTCCTGGTTGATAAATGGAGTATTTGAGGAGCATTGTGGGGTGTTAATGATAAAGTATGGTCCCTGTCCTGTGGACTAAATGTTTGGTCTGTCTGGGGCTAATGTACCTGCAGACATACCTGGAAGTAGAGCTGCATTTACAATTTACTGATGCACCCAACACAGTAACATCTCTCTTTCATTTATGCTATGCCAGTGTATACAGAACACACACCTCTTTAAATTTTAATCCGTCAATCAAACGTCCTTGTGCTCTCTTCTCCAGGCTGACTACGAGCGCCCTGCACGTGACAGCAGTCCCCAGGTTACAGGTGGAGACACCTACCCCCGAGGGCCTCTTAAGCAACCTCAGAGCCACATGAAGCCACCTGGCTACCCCCCAGCACACCTGCCCTACCCACCTGTCTTTCACCATTACAAACCTTCACCCTACCACCACCCTCCCTCCCAGCCCAGCCCTCCATACACCCCCCAGGTACAGTATGTTCACTCTGTTCTCTTATACAGATTATGTGAGTGGGATAAGTTCATATTAAACTTGTTGCATCTGGTTTGTAAACATTTACATCTATTTTCACTAATTTTTTAGGTCATTTTCTCTTTTGTTGCTCGTTGGAGAAGCAGGCAGGTGTTTAGCCACAGACACCAAGCAATGTACTGCTGTGAATGGGGAAAGCAGCAAAATGTATTTTAGCTACCTAAAAAAATCAACATCAGTTTAAGTGCGTGCTATATTTAAGAAACTTTTACAGCCTTACGTCGCTGTCAGATTGACCTTTTCCCAAATTGAAGCTGTTGTCTGTGCTCTGTTGACTGTTTGATAAAAACAATAATTTTACCTCACAGAACACAGAAGTTGCCGGCCTATCTATAGCTGCCTCAATCAGTTAGTTTGTCTGTGTTATTGCATGACATTGGTGTTTTTTAGAGTTGGTTCAGATTCACTAAACTGAATATCACCAACTATCCAAACTAGCAGCTCCCTTGTCCTGTTAGGTAGAAGTCTAGTGGCTTTGAAGAGAGGACAGATGGATATAATAGCTTCAGTTCACCGACAGAAAGAGCTGTGTGACTGCAAGATAAAAATATTCGGAAGATAGAGTGCACTTAAACTGATAGTGAATTTTTTTTACATGACTAAAATATGTTTTTCTGCTGCCCCCATCCACGGCACTACATAGCTAAGCCTGCCTCTCCAAACTGCTGGTGTGCTGATTGCTATCCGCTGTGAATTGTCTGCACATTGCATTAAAGCAAAGTTGAAACAAGGCCTGAAGAGCCGACATTTTGGGTTTTGCATTACAGCCCTGTTTGCACCAAATGCTTTCGGTATGACCAAAGTAACCCTTCAGACATGGTACCTAGACCCTGTCCACCGCAAATGGCACTCTTAAATGTGGGCAGGGTTGTCACTCACTGCTGTATTTCCTCCTTTATCAGTCTGCACCTCGTTTATCGTCCACAGAACGAGGCTGCACGCCAGCAGAACAAAACAGAACAGGCTGCAGTGAGAGTCTCTCTCTATGGGATATTTAAAAATGGCGGGGTTGTGCATTTAGTCCTTCTCAGGCAAGCTCAGGGGTTTCGCGTTGCTGTAACCCACAGGAACGACGCTCCACTATGCTTTCTTTTTTCTCCAAGTGAGGATTAGAATATATAAGCCGAACAAGCCCAACACCAGTCAAGACTAGGTATCGCTTTTGGACCATCGTCAGCATTTAAAAACAGAGGAAATGTTTTACCTAATACTATTTAGTATTTTAGGAATCTGTTGGATAATATGAAGACTATTTTATAACCTCACCCTGTATGTCTCTGTCAAACACAGGGGGCCTACTCACAGCCTTCATCACCCTACATCCCCCCGGGGGCCTACCCGCCTCCTTCCTGGGGGTCCAGCTCTGACACTCAACCCTCCAGAGTCTCTCATGAGCAGTTCAGAGCTGCACTTCAACTGGTCGTCAACCCAGGTGAGAAATGGACTGTAAAAACTGACACTGAAATGGCCTCTATAAATGTTACCGTTTTCTTATGTTCTATTGTTTCATCAGAATTGAGCTATGTTTGCGTTTGCCCGCAGGCGACCCTCGGGAATACCTGGACAGCTTTATCAAAATCGGTGAGGGCTCCACGGGGATCGTGTGCATTGCCAGCGAGAAACATAGCGGCAAGCAGGTGGCTGTGAAGAAGATGGACCTCAGGAAACAGCAAAGGAGAGAGCTGCTCTTTAATGAGGTGCCAAAGACTGACAGAGATAACTGCAGTGCACTTATCTTAAACGTGCTCACACCTACAGCAGCACATTGAAACACTCCTGGGTGTTATTGGTTTATACAACATATTTGCTGTAGATCTGGTTTTGTATGTTTTATTGTTTATTGTTTTATTTATATGTGTGTTAGTAGAGTATTAATTTGGAGGCTGGATGTAACACTGCTACTGTAGGTCAGCTTGACCCACACGATTAAAGAGCACGACGCCCACTCTGCACATTTGAGATCAGCGCTAACGTTTGTCTGATTGCTGATAGCTCAAACAAGCTGCAGCAGAGATGAAACAGCTTTAAATAGCATCATTAAACATGCCTCATTTTGTGCCTCATAGATAAAAATAAATCTCACCATCCAACAGCAAAACAGCAGCGTGTTCACTAACAACAACAACAAAAAAAACATGCGTTTAGTTTGCCTCTGTTTCCCTGACACGTCTCCATGGCAATCAAACCACTGGCTCATTTTTACATCTGTAATTGCATTCATTTGCGTGCAATTAAGTGATGTTCACACTAAAAACCCTCGGCAAGAAATTTATTCATAGCTGTTTCTGTTCACGGTGCTCCAACTGTTGAAACATCAGCTCCATATCATTTACATGTGCACTGAAATAAATTAAATGTGCAGACAAACTTCATGATTGCTTGTTGAGCAGAGTAAGAGCGGACCTCTCGTTGCCTTTATGAAGCTATATTGCCCTGTTTCTATTTTGGGTTTCAGCCAGTGTGTGTGTGTGTGTGTGTGTGTGTGTGTGTGTGTGTGAGATAATGTACGCATGTATGTATGTTAGCACATGTGCACAGTGAACACAGATGTAAAGCAGTGGGTGTTCAGTTGGGAACTAATTTGCTTTGTGTAATCCTATTAATTTCTGGGTGTAATCCTTTTATAGTTAAGCCCCCAGAACATGTTCACATCAGACAAAGGAAAGTTAAATGAATAAATAAATGAAATTACATGACTAAATTTAACAAGATATTCAAGTAATACGTGATCTCTTTGTAACATATCTAACATGCATCCATAAATTTAATTGTGTATATTGATACAAATACAATATTGACTTTAGCAATTGATAATAATAATAATTAAGTTACATGAATAGATAAATAACTTGTAGGCCACGGCATTTTAGTCTAATAAAATCACGTTAGTAGGAAACTGAACAAGTAAATATATAATCAAAGTCATTTCCCTCTCTGTTTGTCTGTCTGTGTGTCTGTGTGTTAGGTGGTGATCATGAGAGACTACCATCACGAGAACGTGGTCGACATGTACAACAGCTACCTGGTGGGAGACGAGCTGTGGGTTGTCATGGAGTTTCTCGAGGGCGGGGCGCTCACTGACATTGTGACTCACACCAGGTAACCTCCCTTCAGTGTAGAAATTCAAGAGTCAGAGAGTCATGTGGTTCATACTCGCCGTGGTGTCCCAGGTGTGAACTTCACATGTAAAAAAAAAAAAAAAAGACGTAGTCACCCCTTTCGCGTCGAGCCTGAAGGCACCGAAAGTTGTAGCACCACTTGGTCATGCTCCACTGCGTTGTGAGAACCCGGACAATTTTCCCCGGACCCACCGGAAACTCTCGCTACTCGCAGGGGAAAAAAACTATATCCAGGGAGTCAAAAAGAGACGGCGGAGCAGTGGGCCGGTCGTGAGAGCATCAGGGCTCTGTGCGCGAAACAGACAGAGAGAAATAACGTAGCTAGACCGTTTATACCTCTCGTTGGCCACAATTGCCACAACTGACATCAGTATTCACCTCCTAACGCCATAGATCCTCTCATCTGGACACACACGTGGAACAAAGTACCAGATCAGCTGGTACTTTGTTCCACGTGTGTGTCCAGATGAGAGGATGGGAAGACTGGCCAAGCACTCTGATCGACCTGAAAACGTGAATTGATTTTGCACATTTTTTAAATGAGTGACGGACCTCCAAAGTGACCGTAGGTTGCACTGAGCACCAGAGATTGCCATCCAAGTATTTTCCCCTCCACGCAGGCTACGGAGGGGTGTGCAAGAATTCATAAAAAACTCACAAAATCATTTTTTATGAATTTCCATGTGAATTTTTCACACGAAAAATCCTAGCTTGGTGTGAAAGAGATTTAAGCCACGTCGTTTTCAGATAATTGCAAAAATTAAAGCCACTCATTAAAGCCCTTGTGTCTTTAATGAGTGTTTGCTGTGAACCTTGGTGACTTTTAAGAGGAAGAAGATGAGGATGAGAACAAACTGACTTGATTAAAAAGCAAATGCTGTCCATGGGCATAAAGTCAGGGCCCTTGTGCTCGGCCCCAGACCACACCCATCTTCTAACTCGACCTTCATTGAGATCTTAACTACACGCCTGTAACGGCATCTTGAACGGTTGCAGTGTCATCACATTGACTAACTGTCTAGAGTCAAATATATAAACACCTGGCAAAATACTCAAAACAGCCTCTTAGTTCCTGCTACAATAGGTGTCTGCTGGACAACATTTCGCCATGATGACGCACACACAGAGACTCTAGAAGCTGCACTTCCTGCTTGAATCCAAATGAGAACAAAAACAATAGTTTTTCACTGCTTGAATGCCTAATAAATTGAAAATGAAACTGATAGAGTTCTGCTTTTCAGAAATAAAGCCACAGCTGTATGTGGGTGTCATTCGTTAGGTAGTGTTGTGTTTATTGACTTGACCCTAAGTAAGTACTTAAAAGCTGAGACAGACAGAGGAAGCAGCCTTTTTGTAAATGACTCACATCCTCCTTTTGAATCTGAATGACTGAATGCATGTGATGATCTTGTGATGGTGGTGACATTAACAGGTTGATCTGGAAACCAGCAGCAAAGACGTGTTGTTAAAAAAAAACTCATAAGGTTGTTTGATTTGTCTCTCACATCAGAAACCTCACAGAGTTGGATGATTTCACGAGACGATCAGGAGAAACAAGCAGATGGGCTGTAATCCAGTCGTGCGTTTGATAGTTTGGAGATTATTGTTCTCCAACTTTTCCTAATTGCTTCTGTGTTGTTGAGTCGTGTTTCTAAGCTGCTGCCTCATTGTTTTAAGCTTACTTTGTGCTTGGTGTTTAATTACAGTCATTTGCGTGGAGTGTCAGCATTAGCGCTGTGCAGTGTCGGATGCTAATAACACGCTTTGGTGAGGCTGAGCACCGCTGCTACCGTGAAGTATTTTGAACAGTCTCCCACACAGATGTTGGCCTGTATGTGTGTTCAGTGTGTGTGTGTGTGTGTGTGTGTGTGTGTGTGTGTGAGGGAGAGTTTCAGTATACACAATATACACACGAGTGCTTGCAGAAATGGAAATCTCAGTAAAGAAGATAATATTAGGCACACATGTTCTTTCTTTAACTCCCCCTTTTCTTTTCTTTTAGTTTGTTGAATTTTAAGTGGAAGTAAATGTTTTTGTTTTTCAGTATTAACTGCTGTTCTTGCAAATATCAGAATCTGAACAAAGACAGAGGAAAACATATTTGTGAAGTAGAGTATCATAGATATGTTGGAAAAAAATCTCTATTTATTTCGTTTGGTCAGTACACTCTTGAAATAAATGTGCTAACTAGGACCGTAACGGATGTTTGGCTTGTCCCCATAGGAGAATCCTTTGTGGTTCCTGGTAGAACCTCATATAAGCCATTTCAGAGGGTTCTCTCTACACCACAACATGAAGGGTTATACTTAGAACAATGTGTCTTCATACAGTGGTTCCTGTGATATCCTAGGAAAATGCACATACAACAGTTTGTATGATATCCAATGAGTTAGCACCCCACGAATGACGTTACGTACTTAACGTTAAGTTATGGAGGGTTTTTTTAATTCACTTTAACTTACTATGATTAGATCTAGGATGGCAAACATGGTGATGACGCACCTTAAAATGACTCAAAGTTCACACGGTTCCAAACACCAGTCTCCTGGGGAAAAGTCCTAAGTCTTGTGACCCATCCATTGCCTCAACCTCCAATCTCAGGGACCACTTTTTTCTTTACACCCGTCAGCGCATTGGTCGCGTGATCACAGCCTTAAGGAAATATGTGAAATTACTGGCTCATGACTCTTTTCTACTCAGAACCCTTTCATATTCCAGTGTTTTCATCAAAAGCATCAAAAGAGGGTGCCAAATTAGAACCAATCACAAAATGCAAAGTACTGGGTGCCTGTAAAAACAAAGCTCACCAGACTGTGTGGCATCATATAGCATGAAAGGATGATAAAGATGTCAACAAGTAAAACAGACAAATAAAGAGGTTTCCAGATACATCTAAATGTAAGAATACCACTTGAAACGTGGGTAAATATTTAGGGCCTGTGTCCACATATCATTTTTTTCTCCGCCTGGTGGCTTTTTAAAAAAAAGATTGAGCACAGCAGCTCTGAGCGCTTTACGTTGAAAATCTCTAAACTTTTGTGGGAATCATTCAGGAATCTATATCAAGGGCTAATTTTCAGTATCTTGGAGGCATGTCCTTCTATTTGTTGGGGAGAACTTCCCTCACACTTTTCGGAAAAGCGATGGTGACATTACTGCTTTTTAGCTAGGCTACTGTCTACTGTCACAACAAAAGCAGAAAAGCTTATTTTTTGGGAGCAGATTGAGGGACACTGGATATTGCAGAGCACCACTCTCCTGCCTGAGGGAAACACTTGTTGACACATGCTTTCAACAACCCTTAGAAAACCCTTTCTTTCAAAAGAACTTCATCCGTTTAGGAAGAACCCTTCTGTAACCCTTAATTTTAAGAGTGTAACAGTACAAACTGACCACTTTATCTAATGATCAGACATTATTTACAGTAAATCCAGGTGATGATATAAAGAACATGGCAGTGTTTTTCTTGGAGATTTCAGCCATATTTGTTCAGGTGAAAGCTCTGTGCTATTTCTGTTAAGCCTTTTGTTGTGGAAATAACTGCTCTCTGCTTCACGTCGTGCAAGCCTCATCAGCTCGGTGGGCTGCTGGCAGCAAACACACACACACACACACGCACACAAATACATGAACATACACACATCTAATGCACACACACACACAGCCAAGTCAGCAGTGGCAGAACCGGTGTCCGTCTTTCCAAACCATTTCAATCACATTCAGATTTAAATTATACTTTAGGGTTTGTTAATGAGCTGCACTTTATGGGGATTTCATCCAATATAAGTGCAAAACATATGTGTGTTTGTGTGTGTGTGTGTGTGTGTGTGTGTGTTTGTGTGTGTGTGTGGATGCCTGTGTGTGCATAGGTGCATGTGTAATTCTCCCCTTGACAACCTTTTCAGGCTCATTAAAACTGTTTTTCACGTTGTGTTTCAAACAATTTTCTATTTGAGCGATCCTGGTTTTCATTCAATTGTGTGTGTGTGTGTGTGTGTGTGTGTGTGTTAGAGAGAGATTGGGGAGGGGGGGGGCAGTAAGAGGTGAACTGTTTTTGTGTACTCTCTACATCCCATTCACTTTAAGTTAGCCAGTTGTTTTTCCATTAGCAGAAGGCTCATTTATCTCTAGTGATTGTAAATGCATACATGTGTGACAATAAAATCTGCTGCAATCTGCAGTGTGTGTGTGTGTGTGTGTGTGTGTGTGTGTGTGTGTGTGTGTGTGTGTGTGTGTGTGTGTGTGTGTGTGTGTGTGTGTGTGTGGCCCCGGGGTTCTTTCTCATAATGCAAATTTCTAAGTGACTTCTTCAACAGTGGGATCTTTTACACAGATGATAAAATGACGCAGCCCAGTCACCAGAGGAAATTGTTGGCATTGTACGTTTCTGCAAACCACTAATACGTGACATCTGCACGTTTGATACGTATCATATTAACGTTTCTAAAGTGATGTAATATATGAGCTGGATTTGTCACCTGGAGGTGGAGGGGATGGTGGATGACGTGACACTGTTTCAAGACATACAACCAACAAAACTGGTTGTGATTCAGAGAGTCATCGCTGTGTTTCCAGCGGCTTTTGAGGCATCAGATGTGGGTGTGTTGTTGTGTTTTAGGCATGAAAAGCAGCTGGTTTTTTTTACAAGACTTCACTGCTTTTCCTGCTGGGACATTAGCACGAAAAGCGGTTGTTAATTAGATATCTTCTCTTCCTGCCAAGATAGTACCACAAAAAGCATAATTTTTTGCCAAAACATGCTGTTCTTAGTGGATTTAGTGCCATGAAAAGCAGTTGTTGTTTTTACAGATAAATACTGTGTTTCCTGCTGAGGAAGTGGCACAAAAAGCCATTGATTTACACAGACATTGCTGCTTTTCTTGCAAGAATATTGGCACAAACAGCGGTTGTTGTTTTTTTTACGATGGCAGGAAGAGCAGTCGTTTTCTGTTTCACTGCTTTTCCTGCTGGAACATTACTTCCAAATATGATTGTTTGTCTGTTTGTGAACTATTCTTACTGTTTGTTTTGATTACTGTTTTTGTTTTTTAATTGTCTGTGACCTGCCAAGGGACAACAGATGTATAGATGTAGATGCATTGTCCCTTCCAAATAAATGCTTAAATAAATAAACATGAAAAGCGATTGTTAGACATTGCTTCTCATCCTGATAAGATTGTACAACAAAAAGCGTTTTTTTTTGTTGCTGTATTTCCAGCGGGTTTAGTACAAAGGCAGGCAGGTGTTTTTTGAAGATAAATGTTTCCTGCTGAGATAGTGGCATGAAAAGTGTGTGTGAGTGTTGAGAGTTATGTATGACCATGTTTGTGTGTGAACTGTATATGCATTAACATGTACATGTACTACAAATACGCATGTTTCTTTGGTTTATGCTTGCAAATGAGCAGCTCTATTCCTGCACATGTAGTGTATGTGATGGCAGCTCAAAGCACACATGCTCATAAACGCACGGCATGGCCTGGCCAGCTGGGTCTAGCTGTTAATGTTCAGTGGAGCCGTGAGTTTCTGTGTGAGCTCAGTCAGACGGACTGCATCGCCCCGGCTCTCCATATGGGACCCTCCTGCCTGCTCTGCACATCACAGCTCCAGCCGCTGCAGGCGACAGGGGGATATTTTCAAGCCGCATTTCTGCTTCATCTTAGCTGTGTTGAACTATAATCTCTTTAGGATAACTGCAGAGTTTGAAACAGTCATAATTTGCACCACCAGAGAAAGTGTGTTGTTTCTTCAAATATGTATGTTCTTCAGGTTTTGGCTCCATGGTGTTTTTGTTGTTATCTCCTAGGAAATTAGTGCAAAAATACTGTAAGTAGTGATTCAGAAAACTCCAGGTCCACCAGTAAGTCTTACCAGCTTTCTTCATTGAATCCATCATCACCTTCTACAGCCTGGTTTGGTGCATTGTGCAACATTCACCTCAGTCCTCTCGATGAAATCATGAGAATAAGCAGCAACATCACTGGACCAGACCGAGAACCACTTATTAGTATCTGCAGCAGACAGACTACAATGAAAGGACTCCAAATAACCTCGGACACCACATGCACATACACACACACACACACACACACACACACACACACACACACGCTTTGCGCCTACTTCTATCAGACTCATCAGGCTTGAGTTCGCTCGGGTGCTTTACCCACATTTATTACTTATTTATGGACATTTTTAAGCATTTTTTAAGGTGGATATTTTCAGATATTTTAAGCTCCACTCTGCACTGTATGTTGTCCAGTGATGTTTATTTGTCTCATTATGTGTTGTGTATTCACTGACGTTTTTACATAAATGAAGTTCCTAATGGATACATGAAGTTTTGATTTTACTGATTTGATAGGAAAAAAACAACAAGTGAAAATAAGTGATATGAATAATAGTTCATAATATTTTTAATTAAAATAGCAAGTCATGGGCTAGTAACATTGCCACATAAGTAAGTTTACGATCAACTACGAAGAATGTTCTCATGCACTGTTCATACATTTGCCTCCAAGTGTAATGCATCACAGTTGGTAAAGACCCTTTTAGGCCGATGCCACAATGACGTGAGTTTATTAGCTGGAGGCAAAACCTGCCTCTCCACCACAGGGCTGTAGGCTACATAGGAGTCTAAAAATGTTGTCTTGTGTTATTGGGAGCCAGAATAGACAACTATGGATAAATGTGATACGATGAAAGGACTGTACGGATAGCCTGGAAATCCAGACCCAAATCTAGAGAGATTTAGGGTCTGGCTATGAGTAATGCAAATGGCCCAACTCGAGGGGCGGCACCAAGCATGCATTTGAAAATATCAGTGCACGCAATTGGATAACACTACGACCAATCAGAACAATACACGGGGTGACGTATCCAGAGCTTAGCTACCAGCAGAGCTAACTGGTAGATTAGACTCTTGCCGTATCTGGTCGGCAAAACAGCAAAAACGTCCTTCTTGCAAAGGAAAGATTCGAGCGCCGTCTTCTGTTCCTCTTTTAGAGAAAAAGCCAAGTCTAACTCGTTCATTGTAGCAGCCAAAGCCGTTTCAAACAACTGGTGTTCATCCGTAGCCATCTTGCAATGTTTACTGACTGATTCTGGACTTTGTCCTCGCAGCGCTGTCGTCATCTGTTTAGCTCGCCTCTGGCCCGCCTATATCAGACACACCGATGTGATTGGTGCAGCTCGGCTCCAACGGCATGTGTAATGATTACTGATTGCCAGAGTGACTCGCTGAGCAAATTCAAATTGAACTCTGCCTCTCACCAAATGTCAGCTGGGATAGGCTGCAGCCTCTCGGCAACCTCTAACATGATAAGCGGTTACGGAAAATGAATGAATGAAATCCAGTGCTGCACAGGTCCGATCCATTCATGCATTCACATACAGTAGTTACCATTTGGTATCAAAATCTCCTACTTATATTAATAATAGCGTGATGATATAGAAAAATTAAATACCCTAGACCTTGAAAATAGGGACGAGATATATGTCATATCAGAATATTGTCATATTCAGATTAATAGTGAAAGATTAGTGTGCATGTAAACATGGTCACTGAAAGCAACCAGTCTGTTCCAGATTATTCATTTGAAGTTACTCAGCCATTCTGTGTATCCCTGTGCAGATTCAATGTTGTGCAAGACACAACCCTAAATTACTCCAATGTATGGCATGTAAAAGCTGAATGATGACAAACATTTAAACAATGACTGCAATTTTATAGTTTTCTTTTTTTGTGTTGTTGTTCTTATTACAAACCAACATGTCAAATATGGTCCCAGTTGTTTTTCTACTTTCAAACTCATTGCTGACACGTATTTGTGTGTGTTTCCTCGCAGGATGAACGAGGAGCAGATAGCTACAGTGTGTTTGTCGGTGCTGAGGGCTCTGTCCTACCTGCACACACAGGGCGTCATCCACCGCGACATTAAGAGCGACTCCATTCTCCTGACCAGTGATGGCAGGGTAAGCGCACGTGATGGGAGTGTGTGTTTCTCTGTGTCTTAGTGTGTTTAGATATATTATTCATTCACACTCCTCCCTTTGGCACTTATTAAACCCGGAGATCCCTGTTCAAACAGATCTTACTGATACAGCAGGTATTAATAGCCAATGCTACTACCCCTGTTTCTGTCACTGGTGATTTCATTATAACACACACACTCTCACACACTCACTGACCTTCTCCATGGGTGCCACTCCCGCCACTTGTCAACAGCCAGTGCCAGAAACTCATCATCATCAATTACCACCCGTGCCCCAGTAATTAAATCCTGCCTAATGCCTCCTAACGAGCTGATAAGACGTGATTAATTGAAGGCTAATTAACCACTAATACAGGAGATTAGTGTCTTCTATGAAAGCTCTTCATCACAATGGGTCAGTGCACTTCCTGACATCAAACACAGAGGTTCTGAACTAATACAGTCTCTACTACACACCTACATGGTGGAGAGTGGAACCTGAAGGCAGCATGGTGTGTTTGTGTTCGCAGATCAAGCTATCAGACTTCGGCTTTTGTGCCCAAGTTTCCAAAGAGGTGCCCAAGAGGAAGTCCCTCGTTGGCACACCCTACTGGATGGCACCAGAGGTCATCTCCAGACTACCTTATGGGACTGAGGTGAGGACGACACACACGTGCATTAACACTGAGAGACTTCCCAGTATACTGAGTGATTGGACACTCTGTGTTTTACTGTGCTGAGCTCCAGTACAGAGACTGAATGTGTTTGTGTGTTTCCAGGTGGATATCTGGTCTTTAGGCATCATGGTGATCGAGATGGTGGACGGAGAGCCCCCCTACTTTAATGAACCCCCTCTGCAGGCCATGAGGAGGATACGAGACAACTTGCCCCCTCGGCTAAAAGAGTCGCACAAGGTATTAAAAACTTGTGTCATGACTGTTTTCTGAGATGTTAATGTACATAAAAAATAGTTTCATCATTTTTAAATATTTGTCCATACCTATGATGTATAGACATTAACAGATGGCTGTATGTCTGGTCACTGACGCTGCAGATACACCGCGCTAACTAACCCCTTCTTAAAGAAATATGTAGTCATTTGTGACCTGATCTACTGTAGAAGGACAGGTCACAAACTGAATTCATATCTCAGTGATTGTTTCCTACTGAAGTGCTACCAGTTTTGTTCTGTATTAAAGGGATAGTTCAGATTTTTTGAAGTGGGGTTGTATAAGGCACAACTATAGTCTGTGTATTATCTACAGTAGGTGTCAGTTAGCACATCCCCAGTTTGGAGAAGCAGGCTGGAGTACCAACACAGAACCTAAGAAATGTACTGCTGTGCACGATGGCAGCAGTAGTTTAATTATGATAACAGTAATAATGGTAATGATAATAATAAACTTTATTTATATAGCACAGTTGCAAAGTTCTTTACAAAACCAAGTAAAAGACAAAGCAAATAAAACAAATGAGTAAATAGAAGGTAAATAAATAGATCTGAGTATCATCTGCATACAAGTGGAAACTGATATTATGTAAAAGATGGCCAAGAGGGAGCAAGTAAATTGAAAAGCAATTCGGACCTAGCACTGATCCCTGGGGCATCCCACAGTGGACATCTGTTGTACCAGACCTGTTGTCGGCAATACCCACACAAAAACGCCTTTCTGTTAGGTATGACCTGAACCAACTATTTTCACCACTTTACCGTGACGTCAGACAGCGATTTATGATGGGGCAGTGAAGTTATTTAAACAAAGTACTTACTCGAGACAGTTGTAGACCAGCAGCTCTAGTGTTCTGAGAGGCAAAATTACTGTTTTTCCCAAAAGAGTCTGGCTGTTAAGAGAGTTTAGATAAACTTTCTGTTCAGTTTCCTACAGAAAAGGGTTGTGTGAAAGCAAGATAAATTGTTGAAAATATTTCTAAATATAGCATATAGTTATACTGATAATGTGATATTTAGGTGGATATTTGGCAGTGCATTGCTTAGCTTCCATGTCTGTACTCCAGCCTGCTTCTCCAAACCGGAGGTGTGCCAACCGCAATTTATTGTAGGTAATACACCGACTATGGATTAGTACCTCATACAGCTCCACTTCAAAAAATCCCAACTATCTCTTTATGTGAGATCTGTCTTGTGTTAGTAGTAAACTTCTCTTACAATAAATAATCATAGATTAAATAAATGACTAAATCATTTCTTTACGTCTCCAGGTGTCCTCTGTGCTGCGTTCCTTCCTGGACCTGATGCTGGTGAGGGAGCCCTCGCAGAGAGCCACGGCCCAGGAACTCCTCCAGCACCCCTTCCTCAAGATGTCTGGCCCTCCTTCCTGCATCGTCCCCCTCATGAGACACTATCGCCACCGCTGACCTGCCGGCCCCAGACACCTGCCCTCCTCCACACTAAAAACACACACATACACACACTACCAGGGTGGCACTGCCCTCACCCAGCCAAAACACCCCACCGCTTGGTGGCACGCCACTAACACTCACACCTGTAACCGTGACGTAGATTAGCTAGAGGAATATCTAAGAAACTACATTTTAAAAAAACACATGACAGAGAAAAGAAGAAAAAAAATCGTCTACCATTTTGAAACTATGAACTGGAGTAGAAGAGCGCACCGTGCCAGAGGAACTCAGTAGAAACATGTGGGCCTGCTCGCCCTGCTGCAGTCTTCTCTCTTCCAGCTCCATGTAGAGTTGTAGTAGCCATCAGCAGGAGTCTTCAGAAGGGTGTGGTGAGCTGCTGACGTGGTGGAGGGACCTTGGGGCCCGGCGCTCTGCTCCACACCGGAGCAGCAGAGGGCAGAACAATCAGCTGCGTGCAGAGAGGCATCTTTGACTGGTGATGACTGTTGACTGTGCCGTCGGTCCGTCTGAAGGACAGTGCTGCTGCTGCTCAGCTGGTCAAACAGAGATGAGCTCTCTTGTATCTCTCTTCTCACACACTAACAGTGAAAATGTATTTTAGAGAAACTTGTAAGTTTTTCTGTACAGTTTTGATAATTTGCAGTATTTTATCGTGTCGTAACCATTGTGATATGAGCAGTATTAAATAGAGTTTCTGCAGAGATCTTTCCTACTGTTTATAATCCAGTTTTTGCTTAAGATATAAGAGATATCCCAAATAAACCCACCTAAACCTAACTGTTACTAAAAATACTAAATATATTTATTATCTTACATTTGTAGACAGAACTTCCATTAAATGTTGGAAAAAAGGGTAATGTCAGAATTTTGTATGACGTTTTAAAGTATTTATTTATTTATTGGAATTTATTTTTTGGTAGTGTGGCCTTTTTTTGTTTATTTTGTTTGTTTTTTTTTGTTGGGTTTTGATTTTACATTTCTAAAAGCGCATCACAGGCAGTGCTATCAGTTGTTATATCATGCGAGCAATACCCCAAACCTATTTATGAAGCCCTGTATTTATGATACTGTAATTACACCATGCATTTAAATGTAGCACAGATGGAGTGGATTTGACGGGGGGGAAAAAAAGACTCGATGCAGACCTGTTTTCTTTTATATTAGGAGTCTCATCCTGTTTGTCTAAATGCTAAGAGGCGCCCATCCAAGACGCCTGCCTCCCGCGCAGATTTTAGGATGCTGATAAAAGGTCTCGTTTTCTACTCACATCCTCACTGTCATCATCTCACTCCTTATCCCACCTCAGTCAGACACACTACTCGCTATCACTGGAACTGTGCTGCCATTCTCATCTCTGGTCGGACCGGGAGAACAGTGTAATCCTCCTCCCCGCATCGTTTTTACCCATCATTCACTGTGATATGTAAATATGACTGTGTGAGTGTGTGTTTGTGTGTTGTGTATGTCAAAGAGCAAAAGAGCGTGTTTATCTCTGTACAACATCTGAAAGTGTGTGCGTGTGTGCGCGTGTGTGTGTGTGCTGCTGGCTAATCCTTGACAATGTGTCAAGACTTGAATGAGTAACACTTATCTGTGGTGTTGGCTTGTACAGTGATATTGCATGTTTGTTATCAGTGAAGCTGGTTTCAATTAAAAAACGCCCATAAAAACATTGAGATGTGTTGCATGGATTTTTCCTTCATCCCCCTCTCTCTGCAGTCTCCTCTTCTTCCTCTTCTTCTTCCTCTTCTTCCTCTCTGTGTCTCATATCAAGCAGAGATTTTTTTTAAACAGCACACTGTCAGATTATTCAAGGGAGTTCCTTTCAGTCATCAACTGTTTATTTTCTCTTTGTTGTTTGGGTCTTCCATATTCTCTAAATTCAACATTTCCAACTATTTCACCCTAACTTCACCTCCGAAGACAGAGGCAGAAAGACACATCCATGGATCGGCAGAATATATGAGGTTATTTCTCTTTCTTTCCTCTAAGCCATTTCCCTCTGAAACACCATAATGGGATATTGATTTAACTCGGACAGAGAATGGAGCCTCTTTCTCAGAGAAAGATACCTCTGCCGACAGCCCAGTAAATAAAAGCACAAGTACTGGAGGCCAGTGGGACTGCAGGGCATCAATGAGGATCAAACTCAAGGCTGATGAGTCGCTGAGTTACTGTTAAGGTGAAAGATGTAATACATCCACACATGGATGGATTGCTGAACGGGCCTGCAAGGCACAGGCCCAGGCGCAGGAGCCTGCAGTGTCAGAGGGGACTCCTGGCCTTCACCTGCAGAATGTCACCCAAATGAACAGGTACAGACCACGAAGAGAGTCAAAATGACCTCAAGGAGATGCAAAAGAACTGCAAACAGACACAAAATGACCAAAGAAAACAACATTACATTTAAGAGACACAAATTGACCCCAGTACGAAACAAAATTCCATTAAAGAGACACAAAACAACCACAAAATGACCACAAGGAGACACACAGTTACCTCAAAGACACACAGAACAGTCACATGGAGACAAACAATGACCACAGAGAGTCAGAAAACCACAAAACAGTTCCCTCAAGGTTTGTGCTGAGCCCCTAATGTGTACATCCGGTTCCGCCCCTGCAACTGACCTTTTGACCCCTCACTGAAGGCGTAATTAATATCATTAATTATAAGCTTCATTCAGGGCCACTGAGGACAATGAGGTCATGCTCTTCGATGGTAACAACATGAGGAGGTGTTTGTGAGAGTCAGTTTCTCTGTATGTACAGTCTTTCAGGCAAAACAATTAAGTTGAATTTAAATAAAATGAATAGATTATTTCTTTCTCAAAATTATGTTGCTGGCATCATGGACAAATCTTTTGAGGATTTTGACCATTCACAGAAAAGGGATGCCAAATTTAAAGGAAATAAAAACTAGTTGAATGAAGAGATGTCACACACAAAAATGAATAAAAAATAAAGAGTTTTTGGTATAAAGTCAAACATTTGGGTAAGATGGCATTGGAGTATGGAAAGGTTCAGTTGAGAAAAAAACTGCTCTTTTTTCTGGATTAAAGAAATAATAATTTTACAAATTCAGGAATAAATAGCATTTTTTTTCCAATGAAAACTTTTCTTATAACTCTGAGATAAGGATCTATTTATTTTTAAAAAACAGAACATACTTTTAGAAATTAATGTATAACACTTTTTTATATTTATTTTATAGTATGTTTATATTTATATTATATCTATAATATAATAATTTTAATAATAATTTATATCATATTTTTACAGATTCATGACTTCCGTGTTTCCGTGTGCTGCATGAAGTTGAGATACTTCCGGTCAAGGGCTCAGGTGCTATGACGAAACCTGTTTCCCGGGTTTCCCCCGTTGCTAAGTGTCCGCCATTTTAACATAAACCCGACTAAACCTGAAGTCACCAATTAGCTCGAACCCAACCATCAAAATGGCCGCTACGCATTGACAGGTGGCACTATTCGACGGGGGAACACATTTCGACGTAACACCTGTACAGGTAAACGGAGCCATCATTAGTGATACTTGATGCACCTGTGTGTTTCCTGCCATGACAGTGTGAATATCTACTGGGAAGACGCTCACGGACGGATTTTAATAACTTCCGACGGCGAGTTTTATATTAAACAGTGAAATTTAGAAGTATTTATTTATTTTAATCGCTTGATATGATTGACCGGTTTTTGTTTTTAGCAATTAGCCAGTTAGCCGTTGGGAAATGGCGACTCGTTGACTTCCTGTAATGTGTACCAGACAGTGCAAGGACGGAGAAGGCTGAACAATCCTGAACATGTGGCTCAATGTTCCACCATTTCAACTTTAAAGGACATTTTATCCCAAAGCAGGACGAACATGGACGTGTTTGTATCCAGAGAGAATTTCGGCGAACACCCGGAAGCAAAACAAACTGACAGACGGCGGCTCCATGTTGGAAATGAAGCTCAGCAACAGGTGAGTTTTTCTGAATTAGTTATGATTTGGCAGTGACGCAGCGTTTATTTATTAACTGTAACTGTCGGTGGACATGAAGGCGAAGTTACTGGGAGTTTGAACAGCTTGTTTGTATCTCTAAAGGCCTTCCTCTTCCTCTTCCTCTTCCTCTTGAGCTGTTAGATTTGCTCTGTGTTTGACTGGTTCAGGTTGTGAAAAGACTCTGGCTGTAAGATATAAGCTGTGTTGCTCTCTATGCACCATTGCTCATGTACTGTATTGTCATGTATTTCTTATTCTTGATTTTACTGACATCTAACAATCTGTTGAAGTATTTTTATTTGGCCAAAGATGAAATTTCATGTATCATGGTGTAGTGTCAGCGCTCATTTCACTTTACAGAAAGTAGTTTTGAAGTAATAAGTTCACAGACGCAGGAAAACATGAACATGTATACAAGACAAAAAATAGGTGTGTTAAATGTGCATAATGTTAATAAAGGGGAAAAAAGAATAAAATAAAAGGGAAACCAGTCTAGATACAGGACTTCCTTAACCCCTCCAGTGGTGCAGTGGTAAATGATGAGGTGGGTGAACTACTAGGTAGAGAGGTAGGTTACTGATGAGGAAGTGGACAAACTCTCCTATATATTACAATAGCTTTTTAGCTGATAGAAAAAGAAGTGGGTATACCTGAGTATACCCTCCTCTACACCACTGACCTCTTCTATATATTATATATTATATTGGGATATTGTAGAGGAGTGGGTTACAGCTCAGGAACTGTACTTTGCTCAGTGTGTGATATGAGAGGTTGTGACATAATGTGGGAGTCTATCCTTTAAGACCTATCTTATAGTGTTGCACAGTATGCTGGTACCAAAATAGTACCGCAGTACTAGAGTATTGCAAACGGTACTATACTGCATTTGGAAAATACCGGTACTTTGAAATTGATTCAATTCATTAATTTAGTTAATTTATTTGACTCATTGATGCACACAAACGCCTTTCTTGTTCCTATTGGAGCACAGATTGCACAAGTGGTGTGTATGACAACACCTGTATCAACATTCGCAGCTGGCGCACGTGGAAAAAAAGACCAAAAAAAAGACAAGCAAAGGGAGACAATTTTTTGGTACCGTTACACCCCTACTATTTATTGTTCTAAAGGTTTGTAGCCAAAAGGACTTTTCCTTAGGAAAAGTACTGAAAAGTATTGAAATTCATATTGGTATGGGTACCGAAACAAAGATTTTGGTATCGTGACAACACTACTATCTTATCCTCTCCAAGTGTAGTGTGCTGGGTCGGTCATGTAGCCACATATTGTAGGTTGGAGCTGTTGTTCCTCTTCATGACATGAGCTCTTTTGCTGTAATGATGCAGTAGAAGAGTTTTTTTTGTTGGGCAATGGAGAGTTGTCTTAATGCTTCAGACACACCCAGCATGATTAACATTGATTCTAGTGAAATATAATAATGATTTCTGCGGTGCCGTTGAGCTCGTTGTGAGAAAGGTTGCTTCTGAGGTTTGACATTTATCACACGTTGGTGACACATTTGGACATATGTTGTGTATTTTGGCGTTGGAGCAGTGGAGTTTGTATAGTGTTTTAAATTGTATAAGGCAGTGTCTGGCATTGATTGAGACTTTGTGTATGTGTTTGAGACTTTCCTCCCAAATGTCATCTGATATTTGAATACATGTTTCTTTTTCCCAGTAGGCTTTGTGACTTTCAGAGGATGGAGAGACTAATGCTAGGAAGGTATAGGTAGGAGATGATGATTTGTTGATTTTTGATTGATATCTGGTGTTTTTGTGTAATATTTTATGTTCTACGTTTATGAGGCTATATGACAACCTCAGTCAGGATTATTTTCCTATGTGTTTGTTGGGGCATGAAAAATCAATATTTGAACTTAAAAAAATGTTATCCTGATTTTTCAAAGAGATTTTCACATGTCCACTTGAGTGGAAAACATGCATCATTGTTTTCAACTGAAAATATACTGTGTTAAATGAAATTATTCAATGAATAGTGTAGATTCAATGAAAATTTCTCTGTAGTTTTGGTAATATGTTTGATACTCCACCGTCTTTTCGTTACATTACTGTTTTTTTAATGGTGGCAAATTTGATAGTGCTGGGCAATATATTGATATCATTGATATCTTTATGAGACTGGATATTGTCTTGGATTTTGTATATTATAATATCGCAAACATTGTCTTTTCCTGGTGTTAAAGGCTGTGTAACAGTAAAGTGATGACATTTTCCTAAGTTAGCAGACTGTTCTAGCTGTTCTGTTGTTTTCGTTTACCTTATTATATCCACATTACTGATTAGTACCTATTTATCAAAAATCTCATGGTGTAAAAATTTTGCAACTATTGCAAACTTGCAATATTGATATTGAGGTATTTGGTCAAAAGTATCGTGGTATTTGATTTTCTCTTAGAATAAAATCACATGTCAATACATCACCTCAATACAGCATCTCTATCACTTTAAGAGGAGGAAGAGCATCTGTATTTTTGACGCTATTGGAAAAACAAAACTGCAGGATCTCTAAATACCCCGATATAATACCTCGATACCACCTAAACCTATGTTTGTGTTATTGTACATCCATCGATACAGCGTTGGCCTTACACCAAACAACTTTTCAAGCAGATTTACTGTTGCAGACAGATTTCCAATTTTAGAGTAAAAGCAGAGTTGATGCGCTCCCATGATCTAAATTGTTTGGTGTAAGGCGGTCATAAAGGCCAGTCTTCTGTGGATCTTTTTCTCATCTTGATGATCTGATAAAATGAAGCGTGTTAATATTTTCATATTCAATATTAGTGTGCATGTTTACCTATTGGGTCTCATTCATGAAAAGTTAGTAAATCTGTGTGTAGATTTGCACATAAAAGCCTACGCTACTAAAAACCCACTCCGGATTCAGGAACGCCGCGGGAAACTCAGATTTGATCGTAAACGTGTGTATGATCATGAATGCCAATCCATCGTAAAGTGACAGCGCGCTCCCGGTAATCAACAATTAGCATAAATCCCCGCCCATGAATAGCCAATGACCACCATATAAGGAGGTGTAGGTGCATCCTGTCGACCTGTCAGTCATGGCGCAGAGAAAGAAAGAAAAAAGAAATTTTCCAAAGCAGAGATTGAAATAATTTTGGGTGAAGTGGACTTAAGAAAAAACATTTTATTTTCTTAAGTTAGTAGTGGTGTGACAGGGACAGGCAAAGCGAAGGCATGGAGGGAGGTAACAGATGCTGTTAATGTTGTCTCCGTAATACAAAGAACCATGTCAGAGGTGAAGCGTAAATGGTTTGATATGAAACTGGAGGCAAAGAAACACATAAGCACACATACAGCGGTCACCAAACAGAGAGGATTCATTTGTGGGGTTTTGAATGAAGTGGGAACAGGAAACCAGAGATGTTTTGTGCGCAATGCATAACCTCTAAATCAGTGATGGCTGTCGGAATGTAGAGCTATTTAACATTTATTTTAACAAATGATACGGATAACATATAGCCGACAGCAGTTTGTATACATCGTCTTCAAATTATTTGAATCTTAATAGCCTGAAGCTCTGTTTTATACAATATAAATTAAACATTTTTCAAATCAGATTTATTCATTCAAATGATCAAAAAGCCACAAAAACAAAACGTGTTG
Source organism: Epinephelus awoara (assembly GCA_035609425.1). Taxonomy (NCBI): domain Eukaryota; kingdom Metazoa; phylum Chordata; class Actinopteri; order Perciformes; family Serranidae; genus Epinephelus; species Epinephelus awoara. The sequence continues at coordinate 36,621,320 of CM069305.1, read as the reverse complement.
TCTCAAATAATTCTTTCAGCTGGTGCGTGCTCCTTTGTGGCTCCACCACCTGCTGCTCCTGCTGCCCCTGCTGAACTCAGGCACCGAGGCCGAAGAGGCTGTGATCCAGCTGTCCTTACGGATATTTTTATTGTCATCATTCAACATGTAGAAAAAACGTGTAATCTATTGAGTCGATTTACATAGAAAATTCACAATCATGAACCTAATCTGGATCTTAAACCTGCTAATTGCCAACTAATTTAACTAAATGTGTTATATTTTTAATAGTTTGTCATGTTTAGATTACGTGTTTCAAAGGCATCTGTGTTTTGTCTACATAACAGAGCGCAATACGAGTTAAAATTGTAATTTCCAATAGTGACAAGCAATATTTATGTGCTTTACTACATTTACAGAAGCACTACGAGTGGTCAGGAGCAGGAGTAGATTTTGTTAGTAGCTATGAAAAGATCGGAGCTACTAAAATATTGATGAATGCGGACATGCACGTAAATTTCCGTCTGCGAACAGTTTACACACAAATTCCTTCTGCTCACGTTTAATGAATGAGATCCATTGTCTTTAGATGTAAGAGGGTGTCAGTAATTTGTTTTCTTGAGTCTTCTAGTGTGTGGTGGGCATCGTTCATGACTTTTCATATAGTTACAACCGTCCCTAGTCTCCCCTAATGTTGTGGTTGAGTGTAGTGGGATTAATCAGGTCTGATTTTGACATGACAGTCGTAGTCTAAAAGGAAAAAGTCCGGCCTTGAGTTGCCCTTTAATAACAAAAAGACCATTTCTAAAGATCATGTCAAACAGCGATGCTGCTCGTCTGAGTGAAAAACTGGATTAAAGGCTTTGACTTTGACAGCTTGTGACTCAGGATGATGTATGACGCCCACGTCTCTGAAACAAATAGGTGTAGCTGACACAAATGCTCTATTTATTTTCAATTAGACTTGTTCATATTGCATTTCCTTCAAAGGCCCAGAGTCAGACGACAAAATCAATACCTCATCCCTGCAGCGTCCCCACTGACAGGACTATCCGTCACCTTCTTCAAGTTGTGCTTTAACACTGTAGACTTATTAGATTTACTTTAACAAAGAAGGTTTGATTAGGTCTGAAAGATTAAAGAGTGTGTGCTGTAGTGATGTGACAGATAATAGGAAACACTTGACAGGTGTGTAGAGATGATTCCAGCAATTTATTTCAATGAACAGAAGAATACTGCACAAGATTGCATCAGCAGAGGTTTATGCATAGACTTTGATTCTGAAAATATTGTACACTTATTTATTTTATTTTTTTTCAATTTAATAACCTCTCTTTTCATAAACACTCTCATATGGCACTCTGACAAATTCGTCACTGCGTAGTGCAGAATTTGTATCAGATTTTTACGTATTTCTTTCTTCCCTTTTTTTGATATGTTCCATACATCGGTGTGGAGAAAGGATTCGTTGAAGTCAAAGCAAAAACATCGCAACTCTGAATGCCACTGCACTGCACACACTACAAGACTTGTCCACTGTGAAACACTATGGCTGCATTCAAAAAGGAAATAAAAGGATTCTTGAACGAAAAATAAAATAGCAAATAGAGAACCAATGATAGAAATAATTTAGCAGCAGTTTCAGAGAGAGAAAGAGAGGAGAAGACAACAAACAGTTTGCAGATGACAGCAGAAGCTCTGGCAATTTCTTTCAAAGTTGTGTAAAAAGAGCTGAAGTGATAAACTATGTCCTGGAGATGTTACAGGAAAAAAAAATACGTGAACTGTAACCTCAAGTTGGCGATTTTCAGATGACAAATGATCACCAATCTGAAGGGAAATCAATTATATTTTCATAAAAGCATAAATTTATATTTTATTTTCATTAAAATTCTAATAACTGTAATACAGACTATGAATTCATGGTGTTAAGATTTAATTCAGCAGCTGGGAAAATTAGGTTTTGGTGGGTTTACCCTGCAACTACATCCATGCTAGGCCCCAAGCTGTGCCATTAACTTGTGTTTTAGCTGTTCAAAAGTTCCAGTGCCTTCAGTTCAGGCTACACACATTTCTCTGTCAGGGATTCAGTCCATCACATGGCACTTTCCTCCGTGGTGTTAGGCCCGGGACATCGAGGAGACAAGTCTTTTATCAGGTTAGCTTTGGAGAGAGCTGAGGGAGTCGCCGCCGCCGTCGTGCTGCTGGCTACATGTTCTTGTACATGGAGCGATCTCTGGGCAGCTGGGACTGGTTGGCTGTCAGCTTCAGGTGGAAGTGGTAGACGGTGAGCGTGATGACGATGATGAGGGCCAGAATGAAGCCCAGGATAAGGGGGAGGGTTTCCTCCAGGCGTTCCCGCTGGTCGGTGATGCACTTGTAGGCTGTAGGAAGTGGAATAATGAGCAGTCAGGATGGTACGGTGACACTGAAGGTCTCAGAAGGTCTGAGATAGTGTGCAGATTCATTCAGAGTCCATGTGTCGTCTTTTTGGGCCTGGTGATGACTCAGTATTTTTTCCTAATACCTTTCAATGGAATCAGATTGGGATGATATCATCATCAGGGTTGCAACGGTATGAGATTTTATGGTACTATACCGAAAATACTGCAGTTTGACATGTTGACAGTATTACAGGATTATTATTATCAGTCAGAATGACCCTTAAAGGAATGAAAATGGAAGGGTTACTTTTGGTTGATCAAATGTTTTATTACTATAATAGAAACCATTTTATTATTGGAAGTATGTGTACAAAGTCTCCCCTTTTGAAAATATCTAAAATAAAGGGGAGATAATCTGCTTTGTTTTTTCAATATGATAGATAAATAAATGTACACATTATGATAACTGTCAGCTTTTATATCAAGGTATATCTTGAAACTGATGTATCGCTGCAGCCCTAATCATCATATCATTTATTTATTTATTTTTTCTTTTACAAAATTTCACAAATGAGAGCTGGAGCTACTAATATTTTTCATTATGGCTGCACAATATTGGATTTTTGCTGATATGCTGATATTTTCAGACTCATTTTGGCCAAGTGCCAGTACAGACATATGTAGGATTATCTATACTGCAACTTTATTATGTTGGTGTGTTCTTTACACAAGACATTTTATTGCACATCTGTCCGTCCATCCTGGAAGAGGGATCCTTCCTCAGACTCTTCCTCCTGATCCCCTGTGAGGGTCCAGCGACAGAGGGTGTCATATAATGTAAAGCCCTCTGAGGCAAACTGTGATTCAATTTTATTTCTATAGCCCAATATCACAAAAGTATTTTTTTCCCACATAATTGCAGAGAACATGAAGTCTCCCCTGTAAAATAATATAAAAATAGTGATTATGTTACTTTTTCTGGGTCTGTACCAAACAAGCATGTGTATTCTGGAATATGATTTGTAGGCCAGGACAACTATGTAAAATATTGTGACACATTTTACCTTTATCAACACGTTGCAGCACCTGTGATTTCGATATTACACTTCGCCATATTGAGAGTTCGCGGCCCAAACTGGCTGATACAGACATAAAACATAATGCTTTTCAAATAGTACACATTCCCTGGGCAAAACTACTTTAACTTAGATTACATATAAAACATGCCATGTTTATTTTACAAACAAAACTGTAAAGTTTGTCCTCCTTTAACAGGCTTGGATGATGCTCTCCCTCCGACAGTCCTTATATCAGTAACAGCTAGGTCGGATTTGACCTACTTCATAAATTGAAGTTGCATTATTTAAGTATCGGCATATTGGCAGAAATGTTCATTTCAGGCTGAAGCTCATTCATTTTAAAGCAATTATCTGCTAATTCTGACATCAGGTTGATATTATTGGGGATTGTTGTTTAATCTGCCAATTGTTTGCATAAAATGTCCAAATATAGGCTAGTGGAAAAGGTAACTCAGAATCTCGTAAGGTGATGTCTTCAGATTCACTGTTTTGTGCAAAAACCAAATATATTAAGTTTACTGTTGTGAAAGATCAATGAAACCAGCAAATATTAACGTATGAGAAACTGAACCAGTGAATTTTAGGCATTTTTGCTTAAAATGGGTATAGGCTAATTGCTGATCATCAAAATAGTAGAGCTGCAATGATTAATTGATTAGTTCTCAACTATTAACTTAACCACCAGCTTTTTAAAAAAAAAAAAAAAAATCAATAAATTGCTTTGAGTCATTTTTTAAAGAAAATAAAAGCCCAATTCTCTGATTCCACCTCCTTAAAGGTGAATATTTTCTATTTTCTTTACTCCTGTATGACAGTAAACCAAATATCTCTGGCTTGTGGACAAAACAAGACATTTGTGGACGCCATTTTGGGTTGTGGGAAACACTGATTGACATTTCATTGACCAAACAACTGATCAGTTAATCGGGAAAATAATCAATGGATTAAAGGACATAAAAAGAATTGTCAGTTGCAACCCTACAAAATAACTGCAGATCACGTCACTGGACTAATGATCAATCAAGTGCGCGTTTCACTTCTAGTTTAATTTAGTGATTTTAAATAAAATTACTCAGTAAGTAAATGAGTTGTAAAAGTTACTGTTGCACGTGTAAAACGTTGTGATGCAGTGCGTTGAACTTCAGTTTGATCATTTGAGTGTGATTTATTTTCAAAACTTAAAATCCCTCAGCCCTGCTGTCTCTGCAGTGTGAACTCCACACTCATCATCATGTGGCCTCTCTCAGGTTTAGGCAGTGATCAGTGTTGACCGATAGGGGTGTGTAGCAGTATGCATAGTAAGTGTGCAGTGTGTGCATGCATATCTATGAGTGTGTGAGTCATGCAGGTAGCATCTGTGTGTGTTTGCACAGAGGCACTGAGGTTTTTATTCGCTAAATGACACAAATTTCCCACAGATGTTTCCTCTCTCTTTCAGCTAAACAATTAGACACAGTTTGTTGTTTACCTATCCTGTGGTCAGATTAAAGGCATGTTAGTGTGCACACATCTTCTGAGTGTCTGTAAGGGGGAAGGAGGACACTTACACCACAGCTGGCTGTACAGTATATGGTTGTGTGTGTGTGTGTGTTTTAAAGTTGAAGGTGTTTCTCCCTGTGGGCAGCAGTAATGCACACGAGGAGGGAGGCAGTGAAGCATAGCACAGCCTAGTTTACAGCAGCTCAGAGCAAATGATTCTTCCAAGGTGATTGGCTTCAGAGGACAGCCGGGGACACTGAGTATGTCTATAAAAGCTGCATTGAGGGCGAGGATATGACTGCACTCATAAAGTCCTAATGACCCCCCACCCCTTCTCTCCTTCTATCTCTCTCTTTGCATTTCTTTTGTCCCTCTTGCATCACAACCTTCTCTTTTTTCTCCTGTTACCCTGTCTACTGCTCTGCAGCCCCACAGTATACTGCAGCAGTAACCCACCAGAGGTGTGTGTGTGTGTGTGTGTGTGTGTGTGTGTGTGTGTGTGTGTGTGTGTGTGTGTGTGTGTGTGTGTGTGTGTGTGTGTGTGTGTGTGTGTGTGTGTGTGTGTCAGAGGGAGAGATGGATGTACAGTTGTAACACCCTTATCCAGGATTTCTCATCATCATTATCATCATTGTGTTTGGTGGCAGTGTTTGGTTTGTTCTTACGTTCGCTGAACATGAAGTCAGAGGCGATGTCGAAGGGCTGGATCTGGATGTCATACATGGAGACGGTGACGCCCTTCTGGTGGTCGCTCGAGATGAGCGTGAGAGTCTGCTGAGCTGTGCACACGTAGGAGTGCCCGGCGGGTGTCACCAGGGCCGACAGGCGGTGGGTGCTCGCTGTGTGCTTCCCCGCTGGAGAGAGAGGATGAGTCATGAATAGGAAGTAAGCATTAAGGCAGTGTAATGTAACTCGGGTTAAGGAGTGTGTGTGTAACTGGCTTCCATGTAGGCTGACTGCATGCGAAAATGAGATTGATGCAAATTCCATAATTTGGGGTGATTTTCTATACGCAATTTGGGTGAATCCACTGTGGGAAAACAGGTGAAAGAAGAAAAAAAATCCATAATAATAATATATGTGTAAGAAGTTATTTTAAAAAATTATAAAATAAATAAATATCAAATAAAAATTATAAGAATGTTAAAATATGGCAATATGACAATGAAATTATTAGAACTTGTGAACTGTAATTCATGAAAAAAAGTTGTGTGGTGAGGTCCAACATACAATGTATTAATGCATATTGTCATAAATAATAACAATAATAATAATTTATTAGTAGTAGTCATTTAAAAAATAATAAAATAAATAAATATTAAATTAAAATAAATTAATAAATATACATTTTCAAGATGACAATGAAATTATGAAAACTAATAAAACTAAAAATGTATGAAGAAGTTGTATTAAGAGGTCGACAATAAAGGTATTTATGCACTTGTTTTGTTTTTCACATTGTAGTCATGATAATAATAATAATGAATAATAGTGATAATGATAAATAACTAAATGAATAATAAAACCTTTAAATAAAATCTTAACAGTAATTTTTATAATAATAAAATTATTAAAAGTTGTATGGTGAGGTCCGATATAAAACGTAATGATGCACTTTGTCATTAACAATAATAATAATAATATTTTTTGTCATAATCATATATAGACAGATAGATAGATAGATAGATAGATAGATAGATAGATAGATAGATAGATAGATAGTTAGTATAATGATGATGATAGAAATAATAATAAAAATAATAATAATATAGTCCTAGGCGTATCTGTAATGTAGCGGACACTGTCTAAAATCTGAAATAATTCCAGTGATTTTTTTTATTTTTTTTTATTCCATGTGCGTGGGTGTAAATCGTAAACCCACGCATGACTCAGTTCTCTAATTCCATGTGAATACAGATGTGACATCAGTGAGAGCGAGTTACGATCAAAGCAGGCGGGACTGAAATGTGCTGAGTAGCTGCTGCACTGTACACACGGGACACTCACGGTTGTACGCGTTGATGAACTGCGAAGTCTCCGAGGTGTCATAGACGAACTGGACCTTACTAATCTTCCACACCTCAATGCCCTTCTCACGGAGCTCCTGCAACACACACAGAAACACACACACGCGTCAAACGCCGCGTGAAAAGGGCACGCGGTGGCCTGGGGGGAAAATTAATGTTCTTAAGAACATGATTAAGTGAATTAGTTTCCCTTTAACTCAAATATTTCCCTTAATTCAGGACATCATTACAAATTACATGATTCCACTTTAGGATCATTTGATTCAAAGTGAAATTGAATTTCCTCATGTCCATTGCGCAACAAAAATGATTCCGAGTTGCAGTAAATTTAGGGAAACACATTCAGGTGATGTATGACGTAGTTTTGGCGTCTTGATATTCCCTGGAGATGATTCAGACTTTTGGAATGGCACGATGTGGCATATTTTTACGCATTATTGCCGTTTCCCAGATGCGTTGTCGCCCACCTTAGAGAAGTAGATGCGGAGTGTGTAGGCGTTGTTCTTCCAGGATATGTGGATCTCTGACTCTGTGCTCCCGCATTTCCCCTCGATCTCTGCCCCACGGGGCAATGTGAACACAGCCTGCTCCGTGATCAGCTGCAGAAAGACACAAACAGGCATGCTGTTTAAAAAGTCGACAGATGGGGACAGATTACGCATCCTGATGTCTCTGGATGCACTTTATCATTCCATTTTTACGCACGAACTTACAGCGTGATAAATATCCAGAGACCAGGCAGGGTTATTTGATTAAGTTGTTCTAACAAGCATAAATAAAGAAAACTCCTTTTATTTGATGATCAAAAAGTCTGATATCGAATAATGTCTTCCCTTTGTTAAGGATGGGTCCGACGACGTCAGCATTTTACGCACGACTACACACTACAAAAGCAGTTTGCAAATACAATTCTAATGTAATCAGCAGACATTTTTCATATTTATGAGAGCAAAAGCTGCCATTTTGAATAAATGTTCAAAATGTGTTGCGTGTAAAACATGTTTCCAGTGCTGCACCACCTTTACGCACAAATCCTTAACGTCTCCAACACAAAGCAACATGTAATGCAGCTTACAGGCTTCAAACTACGAGTGTGTTTCTGTCGCTATCTTTTTTTAAGCATCCACATGTATTAAAATGCACGGGGGGATCCCTTACGTCTATCCCATTGAGCGCGAGCACGTCATATGGCACGAGGAATTTCACGGCGAACTCCACCATCAGGCATGTCGTGCCGTTCTCCCGGACCGCGAAGATGGCTTTGTCTGGGTTGTTGGAGAGACCGGACAGGTTCTCCCCTTCCTGCTCCGCCAGCACCACGGACAGCGCCAGCACACCTGGCCAGACAATGAGAAAGGTTGGAGGTGGGGGCACTTCATGTCAACGGGGTAACAGATGGGGGCACACATACACACACACACACGCATAAAACATGCAGAATCAGCAGAAACAGCGGTGTGTTTAGCTCACATCTTCAGATCGCTGGCACATCACCTCTGTTTCCTCACGGCAAAGTCAAAACCAGGTGAAAACACCGGAGACTGAAATCTGCAGTATCAGGGGAGCAACAGCACGCCACTGGCTGCAGACTGAGCCGCGTCAGGAAGTGACGAACCGCAACTCTGATCATGTTTACAAGACTTTTATATTCATGTGAGGGGGAAAGAAACCCAGAACACACACACTGTCGTGCCTATGGTACGCACTCATGCACGTACACACACACACACACACACACACACACACACACACACACACACACACACACACACACACTGCAGTAAGGAGTCACGACAGCTGCATACATGTACACGCACGCACACACACACATAGGCTACACACACACTCTCTCTTACCTAGCAGCAGAAGCCGGGCGCTCTCCGTGGTGCTGTAACCGGTTCGTCCCATCGCTATCAGCTTCCCCAGCGCTGCAGAGAGGGGGCTAACACACTGGGCAGCCTGTGCTGAACCCACCACAAGAAAAGAGAGATAGAAAGACAGAGAGGGGAGGCGGGAGAGGAGGAAAGGAGAAAAAGAGAGAGAGAGAAAGAGAGAGAGAGAGGGGAGGGATGCCTCTGCTCAGCGCCCAGCAGTCACGCTCAGACCATCGCGAATGCAGCAAAAAAATGTCTCCAGGTTGGACGTGAGATCCGGTTCGCTCCGCAGAAGCAGCAGCAGCCGGCTCCGAGGAGTTCTGGCTGTCCAACGCCACCGCTCTCTCCAAGGTTGACGGGGTTTAACCCAGAGACAGCTGCAGGACCGAGCTCCTTCTACACATCATTAACATCAGGAATAATGATCCCCCTCCAAAGAAAGGAAAAGTCCGTCACCTGAATGTGTCTCCTGTACGGAAGGAAGGACTCGGCATGCAGTCTCAAGTTATTCCCGCAATGCTGTAGTTTCCATCTCTGTGGCAGCAGCTGTAGGTTGGGCTGAAATGATGTATGTCTGGAGGGAAACGCCGACAACACCCCCTCCCCTCCCTCCCTCTCTCAAACTCCACTTCTGCAAGGTTGCAGCTGAGAGTCAGTGAGAATAGGTGCTGCAAAATCACTTCATCTCACATACAGACTAATTATTTTTTAAATGTATATCTGATGGAGCGATATATAAACCTTTGTTGGGTATTGTAGAGAGTGTGAAGGATATTTAGAGGCGTTTTAGAAGTTATGACACGAATGAAACTGCCTCACATTGCAGTCTTGCTTCATAGGAATCGTAAGTATAAGTGTGCTCACCAAAACCCAAACCAGAGAACAAAAACGACTCGAAGATCTGACATGAATCTTTTCTTAAAATGTAAATATTGCTCGCTGTAATGCTCTCTGATTGAGTGCCTCTTTTTTTCTTTGAGATACAGAAACATGCAGCACAATTAAATAATGTATTTTCGCCCCTCCACCTTCGATGCAACCCCCACCCACTCTGAAGGGAGTGGCAAATGCTGCTGAACACAGGAGCGACCTTTATACACTGAAACTACAAGTTTTGCGTTTCACTCTGTGCTGCAGTGTCCAGCTGGCAGCTGCTGGCACAGTTTACGCAAATTAGTTTGAGCTTCTGTTGATTTTTCACTGATTCAGTTGCAGTTTAAAAACATTTAGTGTCGTTTTTACTCCCTGTTTTCTTCAGGCGGTAGCGTTGGTAACTTTTGCAGGGTGGATGTATTGTTAACACTTTGTTGTTGTGCAATAAGGAGAAGAGTTTGAAGGTCACCGAGGATCACAAAACACATTTGGAGGGAAATTTAGCGAAATTGATTGGAACAGATTATCGCTCTGATGTAGCTCTGTTCTTAAATTAGTGGCGGATGAGTACAAACACTTTTTACGCATGGCGCACTTTTGTTTCTAAGAGTTTGGCATTTTAAACTGAGTGTCAAACTCACACTTGACGTTGCTGATGCTGTCGATGCTGGGTTTACTGCCCACCTGCGGATGTTTCATGTCCTGAGGGAAAGTTTCTGACCGCGGAATGCGTCCTGACGTGAACATCTGATTGCTCTCCAACTCTTTCGCGTCCTTCTTAATCTCCGGGGAGGTGAATCGGCGTAAGAGTTTGTTGCTCAACACCGAGAAGGTGCTGTTTGAAGGAGCGGCGGTGGGTGCTGTGAACAGAGGAGGCTCAGCCTTGCAGGGAGACGCATCGCGCCTCCTGATGGTTCTGGATTTACGCGCGGGCACCAGCGTGCGGTCCGGAGGTGTGGGGCTGAGGATACTGGTTGGTAGACTGCATCTCTTCTGATAGTAGTTGTCGTAAAATCTGTGCATACCGAAGTCCAGCATTTTTGATTTTTCTGCCCCTGGATCAGTCTCACTTTTGTTGGTAAGAATGGGAGCCAGTAAGATGCCCAGAGCTGAGGGCGCGCTGGGTTTGCGGGTGTTTCTGTCGGGCCGGGGGGAGAAGAACATAGATTTTGACGCCTCGCAGCTCTGTTTAAGAGGAGGGAGGTGATCATCTGAGGTGGTCAGCCTTTCCCCGATTTTAGCAAGCTTAGAGTTGGGAGAACGTTGAGGGGGTTTAGGAGTTAGGACTTCTGAGAAGACCAGCTCCGGTGGAGGCGAAGATGAGCCGTCATTCTCTCTTTCAAACTCCTCTATGGAGTCCATCGATGACAGCCGGCTCTGTTTTATCTGAGGCCTTGGTTGCCAAGAGCAGTTTTGCGTCAATTTACAATCTGCGTGATCAAACGCCTGAAGCACCTCGAGTTTATTCACCAAGTGTCCAACTTTCCTCTCAAACTTGTCGTTTACATCGCCACATCCCGGCGCGCCTCCCTCAGCCTCACGGCCCCTCCTGGAGGTGTTAGTCAGCGCAGAGATGCACTCTGTGTGGCCGAGAAACTTCGCCACTTCCACAGCAGAGTTTCCAACTTTATTCTGCCTGTCTATCTGAAGACCCAGCCTCTTGAAAGCTCTCACCAAAAACTCCACCACAGGTGAGTGACCTGCGACTGCGGCATACATTAGCGCGGTGTTCCCCCAGGCGTCCACAATCTCCGGGTCTGCATTGTTCCGGACCAGGATCTTCGCAGCATCCAGGTAGCCTTTCTCACAGGCGTAGCTGAGCGCAGTGCGTCCGCTGTCGTCCTGACAGTTGACATTGGCTCCTCTGTGCAGCAGGAGCTCGACAAACTTACACCGAGTCTGACTGTCAGGCAGCAGGATGGAGGAGATGAGGGGCGTCTGTGCGCTCTTTGTTTTGGAGTCCACAATTTCTCCATCCAGCGCGTCCAGGACGAACCTGGCCAGGTGGACTTTATCTTTGGACATCGCCTCCAGGAGGATCTCAGTGCCTGTTTGCCCCCCGGACTCCCCCTGAGCCTTCAGCATGGGGAATATGATCTCTCTGTAATATGGAGCAGAGTTCTAACCCTCTCCTCCAGACTAGTGCTGACCCAACAAACCCATCACCTCTGTTATATAGTGAAGACGGAAGCCACGGAGTTGCCGGGCAACGCAAACATAATGACGGCGCTTTGTTCGTCTTTCTCATGGAAATACTTTGCTTATAATGACAATTAAGAGCTTCAGCGCTGCAGCCGCCTGTTCAAGAGTGTGTCTGGGGGATGAATTCACCCCGCACTTCTTGATTGTGATTAGACAGCAGCAGTGGTCATTGTGTGCGAGATAAGTGCGCGCGGGCTGTGTGCTCGTGATTAATAAATCTGGCCTCCGGACACGGTGTGACCCCACTCGAGACACTCAGTACACAATGATCACATATCACAAGGGAGCAGACTGGGGGGGGGGCACTAGAAAAAACGTTAAAGGGTGACTTCTGTGTTTTTCAATCTGGATCTTATTTCCCATGTTTTTATGTCTAAGTCATTAATGGGAACAAAACTTTTTAAAAACTGATCCAGAATAAAGTGAGAGGGCTGAAGCTGTGAAAAAGGCTGCAATGTGCTCCTGCAGGGCAATCGAGCACCATCAATTTATGTCTGCTAAAAGTGCTTGTTTTTGCCACTGACCAGCTCAGATTACTGTTTTAAGTGTCTGACAACATTATGGAGATAGACCTTTTCTTAAAGAGTAAGATCCTCTATGTTTAGCCAGAAACAGCCCCAAAATCTATAGTCAAACCCACCAGACTCCTCTTAAATAAACAGTAATTTTATCATCATAAAACACACTCTATTCATTTTTTCCCCCACAATGTGTTTTTTGAAATTTCCTAAATAGAGAAGATAGAAAACAAATTAATATCTGGTCAATCTGACAAATACTACAAACCAACTCAGTACCAAGAACAAGACAAAGAACAAAACACAGTAATAAAATTGAAGTATTAAAATATATGGAAATGCTTGTATGATGATAAAAATTAACACTAAACACTAAAACATAATATAATGGTTGTTTGTCAGACAGTTGCCTGTCACATCACAAACACAATCCATTCAGAGTTGATAGAAACAAAACACTAGAAAGCCGCCTAGGAATCCTTTCCATAATGTTGTCAGGCATTTAAATTAAATACCTCAACCTGTCAGTGGAAAAAAACAAGCACTTATAATGGACGTAAAATTGATGGTGCCTGCAGGGATTACACTGAAGCCTGTTTTACCCTCTCACTCAATACTGGACTTCAACTTCAGCACTTAAAGATGGGATAAAAGGACCCAGGTGGGAACCTGATCCACTCATAGCTATCCTTGGAGCGACTTGCACCGTATACTATGCTAGCAAACACCAAAAATGGCAGTTTCATTTGGAGTGGTGATTGCAAAGAAGTTAATTTATGAGTGTGGAAGATGGACTCTGTTCCCACATGATTCATGGTTAAATGAAATGGCAAACACACGTTACATCTGGAGAGACTGAGATTCTATAACGAGGATAGAGGTGTTGTGTTTGATAAGATTTGGGACCCTGTACTGTTCTATGCTCTAAAAAGACCCAGGTTATTTATATATCTAGTAGCATTAATGCCCATATATTTTATATATTTCTTCTATCCTTATATATAAGAGCAACGGCATTGTATCCCAATTTCAATACAGTAACAATCAATCAATAAAGTGTTAAGAGGGCTTCAGTTACACAAAGCACTTTAATATTCCGCTAAACACAAAACACAACTTTCATTTTCTGTATTCAAATAAAAATGCTTATCCCCCCTGAGTTAGATGAAAGGAGAAATATGTTTTAACAAAAACTACAGACCCACAGTCGTACTTTGAAGAAACACAACTGAGCCGTGTGGTTATGTCCCATTTTACACCTGGATTTATTGGTACACATACTATAAAACAGTATTAAAGGAGCTGGATAACAACAGTATTTTCATTGCTTTAAGTTCAACAATACAATATAAATACAAAAACACGCACAGAATGGTTTGTTGACAAGCTACAGTTCAAATAGAAAACAAAGAGGAGATACAGTAGAAACGGAGGAAATCAAATCGGTGACTTGCTCTGCAAAAATAATCGGCTTCTTTTTTTTTTCCTTTTCTTTTGACAAACTAGAGAGCCAAAGGTTACATGTAATCACACAACAGAAACATTCAACTAGTGCAAAAAAGCCTCTAACAAACATAATAATCTTAAACTACACATTATATCTAATATATATAATATATATATTCATTTATTTATATATATCTTCATATAAATAACCCCTTAATTTGGCATTTTATCATTCATAAAATAATTTACCATCCTAACAGACACTGAGTGGCACATTTGAAAGCGATGGAATAAAATTTAAAAGCACTTTTTTTACTCGTTTATCTCTGCACTAGATATGTGGTGAGAGCTTTATACTGTGTCGTGTGGTGCAGTAAGGGCAGACTGGAAAACAGAGACCAAAAAACAAAAACGAAAAGAACAAACAAGAAAACCCAGTGGTTGATAAATGTCTTTCCCCAACATCCAACAGACCCACTCTTTCCCCTGAGCCCTTGTATGGCAGAACACAATTGGTCAAAAAGTAAATTAAACTACATACATTCCAGTATATACAAGAACATCCCGTCTACCCTTTTACGTGTTACAGCAGAATAATACAGAAAAACAAATCTTTAAAAAGGCCAAAATACCTCGAGGTGCTTTTATCCCCATCTTTGTGTGTTTTCATATCAATATTATTAATATTAATATTATTATTACAACTTCTGGTTGATCTTTGTTTAGTGGTGTGCCATGCAGTGTGAATGCCTGGCATGATCATATGAGCACGAGCACCCACAGGATTACTTCCTAGTTGTGCTCAAAGGTCCAGTGTGCAGGATTTAGGGGGATATCTTGGCAGAAATTGAGTAAAATACAATAAGTATGTTTTCTTTAGTGTATAATCACCTGAAAATAAGAATTGTTTTGTTTTCAATACCATAGAATCAGCTGTTTGAATCTACATTGGGAGCAGATCCTTGTCTATGTATAATCGCCATGTTGCATTGTCATGTTTCTGCAGTAGCCCAGAATGGACAAACCAAACATTTTATGTGTTGGCCACTGTAGAGAAACACTGATTTCTAATTTGAACTGTTTGATTCAGTGTTTTTACCAGTTTAAATCAGCTGGTCTGTTTGGTTTGGAGTGGAAGAGACCCCTGTGGGTAATTTCAGCTCCAAATAAAAACTTCCTGAACATCTGGATGTTTTTGCGTTGGCCAATGTAGTTCGGAGTCCCTCTATGAGTGGAAAAGTGTTGGAGAAACACTCATTTTTTAATGTGGAGCTATTTTATTAAGTGCTTTTACTGGTTTAAATCATCAGGGGTCTCATTTACAAACACTGCATATGCCCAAACGAGGCCTGAAAGAGGTGTATGCCACTTCCCGAGCAAAAGTTTCAATCTTAAAAAACAGACTTGATGGGAGAAACTTTGACCTGTGCTTACAAACATTTTGGCGACAGGATATTGGAGATGCAGATAGTGAGGTTGAAGCCTGATTGTAGCAATTGTCAAATATTTTTTGGCGTACACCATTTTGGACTTTTGTTTTTAGTATGGATCCTACATGCTGTTTTATAAATGAGACCCCTGGTCTGTTTGTTTCGGAGAGGAAGAGACCTCTGCGGATAATTCAGCTCCCAGGAAAAACCTCCTGAACAAGGAATTCTGACCAGGAGAGGTTTCACCTGGTTGCAATCTACAATCCTCACTGCTAAATGCCATTTACTTCCCCCTAAATCTCACACACTATATCCTTAACGTCACATTTCTTTCTCTGCAGTGGCTTTGTGTCCTGCAGTGTCACCAGGGCTGCCGACAGTAGTGCCTCCTCAAGCAATCAGCAGTCCCATAAAAGTAAGAGGGAACCTGTTGAGGGGTAACAGGCATAGTCTGAAATCCCTGGCGTGGAAAGTGCGTGGCAGCCATGTCACAGGCTTTGTTACAAATCTGTTATAATTATTCAGTCCCCTGACCGAGGGCGAGCAGGGAAACGATGAGGATTACAAGCCGAGGTTGCTTACGTGCAGTCGAGAAGCTATTAAGGGAACACTTCACTTCAGCAGCCAGTGGACGAGACGAGGTGGCTGTGACTTCTGTCAGCCAAAGTTCTTGTCTGATGTTAATGGGCTGGTCAATTAACACAGTATTACAGCAGAATGATTGCGCTGCCATGAATGGACTCATTTTGGTACCAGTGTATTATAGACTTGGCGCAATTTCACAGGAGTTTCAAGTGCAAAACTCCTTCAAGGAATACTTCACCGCCCAAATGACAGTTTCTACATATATCAGTGACTCAACCTGTGTTATGTTGAGCTCAAGAAGGCTGGCATGCCTCAACAGCAGGGCCACAACTAATGATGATTTTCACTGGGGATTAATCTGTTGATTAGCTAAGAAAATAATCAAATACTTGTTTGGTCTGAAAATGGAGAATAATGTCAGTTAGTGTTTCCCAAAGCCTAAGATGATGTCCTCATACGTGTGTTTTGTCCACAATCCAAAGATATTTAGTTAAATGTCTGAAGAAAAAAGAAACAAGAAAATATTCACAATTAAGAAGCTAGAATCAGAGAATTTGGACTTTGGTTTACTTAAAAATGACTCACACTGATTGATTGTTTGTAAAATTAGTTGCTAATTATTTTCATTGTAACAACTAATCAATAGATTGTTGCAGCTCTTCTCCACAGTGAACGAAGAATCCAAAAACTCTTGAAGAATTAAAGTCATGGAAGTCTGTATATAACAGCAAAACTATATCAAGACATTTGTTTACACAATCTCACACAACTCTGTATAATGCAGGTCTTATTTGTCCAGTTGTACGCTCAATACTTTCCAAACAGCTAGCTCTTTATGACAGGGAACTGAATTAAATGAAGTATAATTACAGTTTTAGTCAATGGAGTCTGGTTTGAGGAGCGCATAGATAAGTTTTACTTTAAGCTCAGTTTTGTATTGTATTGTGTTTGTAATGTACTGAGCGTACAACTGGATAAATGAGACTCGGATTATACTGTCCGAGTTGTGACAGATATTTTGATATAGTTTTGCTGTTGTCAAATAAGGAACTCTGACTTCAATTCATCAAGAATTTTCTCAGCTTTTGGATTCTTCATTTACCGGAGTCATGCAAGTTGTCTTTATAAATTCGCACAAGGTGAGTAATTGATATACAAATGATCACTGTGGGGATGATGTATTCCTTCAATTAAAATACCCATTTAATCCTGCTTAACCCTTTACTTACTGATAGATATCCCCTTTATTATATTGTCACATTTTCAATTCAGTGTTGTAGCTAATGTCGTTGCCTTGGTTTGTAGTGATCCAACAATTTTGTCACTACATTAAAGGCTAAAAAAGGAACCAAATTTTAGTTACTATTACCTTGTAATATTTTCACCTATTCTTACTTTGGTGGCCTTCCTGATTGATCATTTTTTGTACACTTTAAAGGGAATCGTGTTCATTTTTTGCATAGTATACATGACCTTGAGCCCAAAATTAGGAGTATAGAACGTTGAGTTTTGCAGGTGTAAACTTGTGATGATTGGGCACAATTGTAAAATTACTTTCAAGTAAAAGTTGAGCACAGCAGTTTCACAATCTCTTGGGTTATTAAAAAAAAAAATTGGACTGGGAAATTGGCCGTATTCAAAGTGAGTGTCCGTCCATCGTGATCCCTTTATAGTCTTCAGACTCCAGATAGAAAGCCTTTTTATAGTTGGCTGTAACATTGTTGAACAAAACAAAGTCAGTAATACATTTTTGTGAAGTCACACAACTTGCATTGTAGGTGTAGGTGACACGGAGGTCTGCCACTCCTTCATACAGTGATTTATTATTTTTTTTAAATACATTCTTACTGAAATACAGAAAACCTACAGTAGTGCACTGCTACATTTTCCACATTGTTATGATGGCCTATCACATACAAAGTGCTCAGGACAGGACTGGTGTGTAGCGTACAGTGTATTTCACAAAGTTTATTCATTTGTGCTGAAATGACATTAAATCTTAAACATATTCTTCTCTCCTCGTCCACGCTGTTTCTGGAGCAGTTAATCGGGTACCGATTTATTTTTTTTTTAAAAGAAAGAAAGTAAAATAAAAAGTCAAAAAGATAAAGGATATCCACCTCCCTCCCGTAAGTGAATGTGTCTGTGCATGTGTTGTGTGTGTCCACCAGTAGCTGCAGCTTGTGTTGCCCGTAGGATACAGAGAAGGTGATAGAAAATTTAGACGTACATACGGCGGAGGAGGGGATACGTTTGATTCTGTGTTGCCTCATCTCCTCTCTCGATAAGTGGTTAAACCCCCTGTCAGTCAGTGATAAGCACCAATGGCTCAGTGGTATAAAATTAGTGGGTGGGGTAAGGATGCAGAAACTAAGTGGTGGGGAGGGCGACTGTGTTTGTGTGAACAGACATGACGGAGAAGTAAAGACAGTGACGTAGGTGGGTGTTAATGTCTCTGGGTTGTAGAGGGGGTATCCGCGGTGGAGTGTTTCTGCACCTGCATGTGTGTGTATATGAGTGTACGTGTGTATGTGTGTGCTTGTGTCTCGGTCTCAGTCGCTCACACCACCGTGGCAGGTCTGCGGTCCATCTCCTCCTCCAACTTCACCATCTGCTGCATGTCCTTGGCCTTTGAGGAGACAGAAATCACAGTTAGATGCACAGATACAGAAACTAAACCTCACACTCGGCCACATCCACACCTCCATCTATACTAAAGCTATAGAAAAAGCAAATCATGACCATTCACATACACTGGGAAAGTGTTGTCACGATAGTGGAAGCTCGAACTTGGATTGGATATTTAATACCAATTTTGACACGACAGGACATTGGACATAAAATTCAATTTATTATTAAACATAAATATAACAAGGCAATAACATCATAACTTTTTTTCTCGGTAAGTAACAGAGAACAGCTGAATGATTCTGTTGGACTTAAATACTGAGAGCAAGAAAGCGCAGCTGGTACCGGTGCATTGATACTGCAGAAAATGAGTACTGAAACCGTTTAAAATACTCAGAACTGATTTAAGAACAATAAATCTATTTCTGACACTGCTACACTGGGCATGTGCGTACCTGTGAAGACAGAAAGGAGATTGTCTACTCGGTTGGTTGCTTAGTTACAAAAAATACTAGAGAGATGACGAAAATAAAGTCCAGAGGTTTCTTTGCTTGTACCAGCAACGAGGTGAACGGTTAGTAAAAGTAACACAATAGTATAAGACAGTCAAGGCGGCGGATAACGTATTAGGAGTTGTTGCAAAGCAAATGGGGCGACATATCAGAGAGGTACTGGGAGCATTATCAATCGCCGTTGGAAGCCATGGTGATGGGAAATAAGGACCCACCATGGTGTCTTAGTGTTGTAGTTGTTGCTACTGTTATTGTTGCCATGACTTGATGTTGTATTGTCTTGCTCTTGTTACTGCTGAAGCCATTGTGTCATGAATATGTTCTATTTTGTAATTGTATTTTTTATATAATAGTGTCTTGTAGCGAAATTATTCTGTTTTCTGCCCAGGGACTACAGATATCAAAATGCAGGTGCTGGTGCAGCTAAAAACCTATAATGTGCTATAATGTTTTTACTTGACATGCCATGAATGATAGGGTTGGAAATTAAGTTTTTTGTCTACCTGCCATTGTGGCAGATGGATTCCAAAATCTACCAGCCACTCCGTAGATTACAATTGTGTTTTTGGCTGGTGAGTGAAGCAAATAGCATATTCTGCCAGCATTTGGCTGGTGGCTGGTGCTAATTTCCAACCCAGGATAAGACCTAATCAGAAAATGAACCTCAGTGTCTGTGTCAAAGTTTGTAAAAATCTGTTTCCCCCTGTCCAGACTAAAACAGAGTCAGCAGCATTTTTAAAGGTCTCCATCTTAGGGCTTCTTAGAGTAACTTGGCGTAAACATAGCAATAGTTATGCTTTTTTTTTTTTTTTTTTTTTTTTTTAAAGTGTTAGTGTGTATGCCTACATACACGTTATCAACCTTTTGTTACCAATTTTTACATGTGCAAATTTGATCGTCTGTTACATGTTCTGAATGTTACGCAAGGGTCAACTTCCATGTCTTTTTTCCACTTACCCAGTCTGACAGGGTTTAGAAATCTACTTGCCCGAAGTTGATTTTTACTTGCCCCTATACGAACTGTTTTATTTATTAGTGGTAATTAAATAACAGCAAAGACCTAATGTGTTTGGGAAACTTGATATGTCTTTAAAATACTACCTCTTTATATCTTGCTTCTGAAATTTGCAGCACACACTGTTCAATCCATTGATGGATTTGGCCACATCCTCTATCAGCACCCGTAAAGAACTCCTGTTTCCAGGATAACTGAAACACTCTCTTGTGCTTCAGCTCGTAAATTTTGTCTTTTCCCTGGCGCCATTTTCTTATAAGAGCTTGACTGGTACAGAGATGAGATCCAAGCGAGATGGCTCACTCCTTGGTTACTTCTATCATCAGCTCTTGGAAAAACAATATGTTTTCTTTTTTAGCACTTGCCCAATCTGGCCAGTGAGTTGCTAGGTTGACGTGGCATTTGATTTGCCTCAGGCGATCAGGCAGTCCTTGTTGTTGAGTCGTGGTATGTCATTAGTTTATTTCACCTGTTCATGTAGTTTCTATTATCTGTTCATCAGTAAGAGACACATCGGTTTCTACCTTGGTAATAATCCTCTCTGTTGGGTGCATTTCCTTGCACACTGTTGCAGGTAATTTAAACCACATGCTTTGTAGGAGTGTTGTGTAATGGTTGCCACAAAATGTCTGCAGTGGGACACTGTCACATACTATGAAAGCAAATGATTATGAGCTGGAGTGAAAGCACAGTGGGGCAGGTTGGGAGCTGGCTGTTTTTGCTTAGTAATAGCTGGTGAGTCATGGTGATAAATGACTCAAGCTGCTCGTTGGCACTGCTGACACCCCGAGAGCTGCAGACTGCAAATGTGGGAATGGGATTTTACAATACAAAGAAAATGAATCACTTTCTTCTATCTTTTTTTTTTTTAATTTTAAATCTTGCAATCTCTTCAAAGGCGGACCTGTCATGTACTATTTCCCTGCTTTAATCAGTGCTGAGTCACTTCAAGAGTGCTCATTGTAGTAGTCAATTAAAAGGAAGGACAATACAGATTTTAAAGGAATACTTCATCCACAAAGTTATTGTTTGTAAATCAATTACTCATCCTGTGTTACATTCAATTTGTTTGCATGCCTAAATGGTGAATGAAGAATCTAAAAACTGAGGGAAATTCTTGATAAATTGGAGTAAAAGGGGGCTGCGTTTAACTAAAGCAAAAATATATCAAAACTTGTGCAGTATAACCAAAGTCTCATGTATCCGGTCGTTTACTCAGTACTTTACAAACACATGCATTTTAGCTGAAATCTTAAAACTCAACTAAAAATGAACCTTATCTGTGCTCTCTTCAAAGCCAGACTCCACTGACATAAACAACAATTTTACCTGGCTGAACATGGGAGCTGCTCATCTACCGCTGCCTTTACTGGTTGTTTGTTTGAGTTATCGTGTGACTTTGGTGTTTTAAAGAGATCGCTTAGACAGAAGTCACACAATAAAACAAAGCCATCAAGGCAGCGGTAGACCAGCAGCTTCCGTGTTCAAGGAGGTAAAATTGCTGTTTTTGTCAATGGAGTCTGGTTAGGAGAGCAGTGATAAGTTTGACTTTCAGTTCAGTTCCCCGTTGTTAAGGGCTGTCTGTTTGGGAAGTGCTGAGCATACAACTCCATTAATGAAACGTACACTGCATGAGTTGTGTGAGTTTGTAAATGGATGATTGGATATAGTTTTCTGCCCCCTTTTACTCCAAAAACATCAAGAAATTTCTCAGTTTTCGGATTCTTCCTTCATCAAGGACGCATGCAAGAAAAGTTCTCCACAAATACTGCAACACGGTTTGAGTAAGTGATATACATATGGTCACTGTACAGACTCAGCAGCAAATTGAGGCATTAAAATATGAGTAATGTACAGAGAGGTAGAAGGGAGAGAGATGGAAGGAAACATGATGACAAAGTGATGCACTGACAGAAAGGTGGAATCAGAGGTAGAGTTGAGTGAGATGGAGATGCCTACCTTGAACCTGTTTGTTTGCATGGTGTGATTTCAAAAGCTGTGCCGGAAGAAGCAAATCATATTAAAAACAAATGAATATGTGCATACATGTAAGACATGTACAGGCAACGGAGTGTGACTGATGGCAAAATAAAATGACAGATGGAGATATGAGACCTTCATATGCAAAGTGAACACTTATTATATATAAGGTAGAGAAACAGTTCAGCCAGGTGACACACTGAAGAAACATTGAGACTGTGATTGTTTAAGATGGACTTTGTGTTTATTCTGTGGGCTGAACATGGATGTTTGTCTGAAGGGTCTCCTGAGGCAGATCTGATGGCAGCTATGTGGAACACTTCCTGCAAAACTAATTACAGTTTACATCACAGATGACAGAAACTGCAGCCATTACAGTATCTAGGGAAGAAATCAGCCAGAGAGCTGCACTGGTCCCCCATCTCGAGTTTCATTTACACTTAAAAAGCCAGTGAAGCACAAAGGACCATAAACTGAGAGAGGTTCAGGTGTCTGCAGGAAGTGGGGCTAATAAATGCTGTGGTTGGACAGCAGGCAGCTGATAGCAGACATGCAAGTTATCTTGAGTAATTGTTTTTGGTAGTTGCACATCGCCTGTAGGGTTCAGTTTTTGTTATTTAGTGTCGTACCTGCTCATTGAACTTCTCCAGTTTCTCCAACTGTTCTCTCTGGTTTTTCTCTAGCTGCTCCATCTCCTTCTGATGCTTCATGGCCAGCTGCAGACACACCAGGGACAAAATATTATAATGATGTAGGCACTGTTTCGCAAATAAGCAGTTAATTATTTGAACATTGAGTCTCAGACAATGACTAACGACTGGGCCTGAGCAGAGCGTGTGCATTGTGGAACCTTTGGGTTTTTATTTCAGCGCCCAAGTTAACAGGTTAGAGAAGCCACACCGCCCACCTGAGCCACACTGCTTATCTACGGATTCTGAGTCTTTTCCGTGCAACTTGCTGCTTCTCTGCAAAACTAGATCTGTTGATAGTCATATTGACATCATACCAGTAACTTCCATATCTGCAGTATATGTCCCAGACATGACACTTCCTGTTTCTATTCCAAATTAATTCTGTAGACAGAATTCCAATGACACAAGGCTTTTATTGTAAAATATTTGCAGGACTGCCTTGTGGAAACTGTTGTGACTTACACAGCTCCATATAGGTCTGTGTGGACACCAGGGCTGCAACTTGTGATTATGTTCACCATCAATTTATCTGTCAATTGTTTTCAAATTTTTTTGTCTATAAAAAGTAGAAAATGGTTAAAAATGTCAATCAATGTTTCCCAAAATCATGTCCTCAAATGGGTTTTTTTGGTCCATAACCCAAAGATAATCAGTTTACACAGAGGATTAAAGAAACCAGAAAATATTCACATTTAAGAAGCTGGAATCAGAAATTTTGGACTGTTTTTTCTTAAAGTTCACTCAAGGTGTTATAGTCAAAGATCAGCGACAGCAAAGTTTTTTTCTCTCTTTCTATTACTATGAGGAAACCAAAAACATCCATCAAACTGAATTGCTTTGGATTCATCTCGTATTTGTTTTAGTAAATTTGCTGTATTGTTTTCACCTATATTGTATTTGTAGTATTGATCTCCACACATATTCTGCAAGCCACTAAGTTCACTACAAAACAGGTTGTGTCACACAGAAAACAAAGTAGAAACATTTCCTTGTATTTGTACTGTAAAATTAAATAAAAATACTGTAGCAGCAGTTGATACTCAAATATTCATATAGTATTAATCCACTGTGTAGTGAACTGGGAGAATCCCTGGTGTCTTTTTTAGGTAACAAAATAAACAAGTAAACAGTAAACAACCCACCCTCTTCCTCTCATCCAGGAACTTCTTGGTGTTGCTGCTGTTTAACTCTCGCACTCTCCTGAATAGCACAAAGGGCAGAACCATGGCGTTACAATTCTAAAGCAACAATCCAACAGCTGAATGATGACATGATAATAGATGGATGCAGTGTGTGTGTGACCCACCTCTCTCTCTCTGCCTTGTTTTTTATGGACTTGTCCTGGCTGATGGCTTTACTGTTTTCCATGGACATCTTGGCCTGGTTGGCCCGCATCTCTTTGCTCTGCCTGAAATTGTGTTTCACAAGAAAACTTTGTCACAATCAGCATTTACAGTGACACTAACACTCAAAGCTGCAAGCGACAGTTAGGCGACTGGAGTTTCATTTTAGTGATCCATAGGGTTGCTGCTACTGTGGATCTGATCACCTGCAGTAAATGAGTGTACACATGAGCATCTCTATGTGCATGTGTGTATAGATGTATGGATGTGTGTGTTTGAGCCTCTCACCGTTCATGGATGAGTTTGAGCTGCATGGTCTGCTGCTCCTGGACGGTGGCCAGGAGTTTCTTGAGGTGTTCGCACTGCTGTGTGACGTGGCTGTCCTTCATCTCCTGCTCCTCACTGCTGTGACTACTGATCAGCTCCGACCACTCTTTAGTGTGCTGCGCTGTAATGTCCTTTACCTACACACACAAACCTCAATCAGTTATACACAGCTGAGGCTCTTGTCATCCTCAAAGCTAATAACTTTGTGTAATGAGTGCTGGCTTAGGGTAGTAAGTTTTGTGTTACCTTGACTTTGTGATCGGCGATCAGTGTTTGGATCTTATCCTCGGTCTCCTTCTTAAGCTCTTGGCAGTTGTTTTCCCTGTGAGCAAACCACACACATGTAAGTGATGATTTTAGACCATGCCAGTCAAATTCTGTGGGATTTCAGTTTCAAGAGGCCTGTCTAAAGGGCCGTCCACACCAAGAACTATAACTATAACTATAAATATAACTATAAATATACAGTTTTAAAAATCGTTCTAAACTCAAGTGTTCGGCAGTGTCCACACTACAACTATAACGACAATGACAGTGGTGGACGATATCTTTTGGATCACTTTCAGAGCGATTTGATAAACGATAGAAACACTGACAGCCAATCAAAATCCATCCGAAATGACAGGTCGAGACGTTCATCACGTCATGTATACCCACTAAGAAAGCTCCAGGATTTCCATATACTCACTTAAAAATGTGCAAAGATCCGTAATAATATAGTTTTGTGACAGAACTTTAACTTTAGTGATTTTGTTTGCAAATACCGGGTAAATAACTGCAATAAAATACATTTTGCAGGGGAATGCGTCTCCTCTTTTCTCCTCCATTCATAAAATTCACCCTGTGCACTAGAGCCCTGCGTGGGACTGTTTTCTTCAACCCGCTCCTGCCCACTCCCGCTGAATGTCTGACCATTACCGCCCGCAATTTTATTTATATTTCTACCTTTATATGCTAATCACGCAGTGATTGAGGTTAAGGCAAGCCTGGCGCCAGGATGAAGTTACTGAGGGGGGCAAATCTTTATTATGCAACATAGGTTCACACAGTGAGTTATAAAGAGCGCGCAGCCGTGCGTAATTGTTGCGCGTAATGACAGCTCGTCGCCGGTGAAACACAATAAACTGCACGTTTTCATTCATGTTTGTGTCATGACAGATGGAGCTTACAGACAGACAGACAGGTGGAGCAAGCAGCAAATTGGTTTTCTTTTTCTTTCTCGCAACATACAGCAATAACAGGTCATCAATATCCATTTTATCTATCACTCTGCTCCCCTGCCGACCGCACCGAGCAGTGTGTGTTTGGCGTAACCTACAGCAACACAACGATATCGTTCATTGGTGTGGATGCTGCCATTGTTATCGTTATAGTTAACGTTAGTTATCTTTCTTGGTGTGGACGGCCCTTTACTGATCAAACTGAGTGTCCTTTAGGTTTTCCAAAAGCTTGTGCAAAAGTTCTGCCCTTGGAGTTGTAATTTTTTTTATCTGATATTGTAGTAAAAATCTATTATTATTATCATTATCATCATTATTATTATTAGTATGTTTAAGATTTAAGGTTCTGATTTACCAAAATTGGCTATTTGAAAAGCATATTACACCAACTGGCTCAAACATCAAGAGACCTGTAGTCTGGCTCACAGGATGTAGTCTGTTGGTATGAAGCCTGCCATTGGCCACCTATTTCAGAAAGAAATTTATTTGTTATGTGAAAGTAGTCTCACATAGCCAGGCCTATTTCCACTCTTTGTCATAGTGCTGTCCGAAAAACAACCACCACCGAGCTAGACCTACACGCTAAAACATCTTTTAATGTTTTATGTTGCATTTACTGTTGTAGGGATTTAGACATTGCCAAGGCTCACCTCCCTATGTGCAAATGTTTCACCACAATAAGTTCCCTCGTATTTTGCAAGGGGCTGCATCCTGGGCTTAAGGTGACCCAAGAAGGTTGTGATTGGTTTTAAGAAACATAAACTACCCACAGCGACCAAGAGGTCTGGCTATGCAAGATAAGCAGACTCGGTATCACTGAATCTGAATTCAGAGTGTCTACAGGTATAAACAAGTTAAATTAAAGAATTTTTAAGAGCTTTTAATACCACTTCACATGAAATTTAAGACCAAACTTGCAATGGAGATACACACCAAAAGCGGAAATATAGTCTTTTCAAATAAACACATTGATGTCACTTCAAAATGAACAGTAAAAATGACCCTGACGATACTTTCTGTGTTTACAGCTCTGCATGTGCGATTCCACCGCCCTGATCCCCATTTTATATTTAAAACTCCTTCGACATACAGCGCTGTTTGCTTTGTAAACATTTCCAGGCTCTGGCTTTAACCACCTTGAGTAATTGTTGTTTGTCCTTAAAGCTACTCGTCTGTACACTTGCATTTTCCCCATTAATGATGCAGACTCATGGTGTGATTTAAGTGTGCGAAGGGGGGCAAAAAATAGGGGCATTGCACACATACAGGTGTTGTGTTCAAGTTTGGTATCATGTTATGTGGTGTTTCCCTCCTGTTAAAATGATGTTTCCCATGGCACCAACGCAAAAAATTCCATGAGTGATGTGACTAACAAGCATTTAAGATCCATTCAATCTGAATTGAAGACGATTTAATACTTTTATTGGTAAATGTGTATTGTGTGAATTAGTAAACACAGTAAACCTGGGCAATGCATACATCTTAGATTTTTTCCCCTCACAAAATGTTGAACATGTTAGTTTCTCTGTTTTCAAATTACCCTCGTTTCTTGATGGCTTTCTCTAGTAGCTTCTCCAGAGTTGTCTTCTCCTTATCATGCTGAGACACCATCTTGTCCACCTGGGAGCAGTGGGCTTTCTGCATTGTATTCTGATCCTATTGAGAAGAAAACATGTATCACCAGTTATCCATGCTGTGGGACTGCAGTTGTGACCTGTACCTAGACTGTATTAAGCATAACATAGAGATCAAAGCAAAACAGGCAGCTGCAATATGAAACTGTGATTACTAAGCATAATATGTTGTCGCCTACATCATGTAATGAGCCAGCAGTCGTCTTCATTCAGTCAGCAGATGGTACTTTAATACATGCGTTACAAGAATAGGACTTAATAATATGATAATTAATCAGCCTCTATGAATGAGCCAGCACCCACCACTGTCTCTATGGAGCTCTGGTCAAAGGAAAAGCTACTTTAGCAAGTCTAATTTCTTACGCAACATTAGTGATGTGGCTGCATTTATGTCTGAGTGTAATGTTGGTGTGTATGCATGTGTGTGCAGGTGATGAAGCAGCAGTCAGTGGAAGATAAAAGCCTGAGCCGGCCCTCCACCTCGCCTCCTCACTGTCCCTCTGAGCATCAATGACTGTCCAGGACAAGCAGCAGCCTCTTTGCATCACCAACAGACAGGTCGGCACTAAAACAATCACCCACCTTTGAGTGTTTCTTCTTTAAAGTGTTGAGCTCCTTCTGTTGCTTTTTAATCAGTTTAAGGTACGTCTGCAGGGGGAGAGGAGAGCAGGTATTGATTTCATGCAGGAGGTTATGTTAAGAAAAGACTTTGAGCATAATAGCTTTATCAAGAAAAGACTAGATAATTACATACAATTAGTAGAAGTGGAAGGTTCTTAGAAATAGTGCAGCATTAGGTGCTTGTAATTACTTAAAGTTAGCTATCATAACTGTGCCTAGTTTTACTATTAAGTCATTTTAACACTATTGTGGTATTAAAGTGAGGTCACATTGCACCTCTGTCCTACTAGTCTTCACCCTATAAAAAACTAAAATTATTCATAGTTCAGTTAGTAACTTTGCAACCTGTATGTGATAGATGATACCTTCTTGGTACTTAAAGGGATACTTCACCCACAAATGATCATTAAGTAGGGGTGTAATACACCAGTTTCATAATGATATGATATTATATCAATACTTTGGACAACAATATGATATTTTCCGATATTACAAAGTCTGCCACGATACGATTAAGTTGTCTGCGATCGATATCAGGCGATATTATTTGGCCACTGTTGGTTTAAGTCACTGCATCTCCTGACAGAAGAGGAAGATTGAATTTCAGCCTGCATGCATGTTTATCAGCCGAATATTGTTAAAACAGAGCAGCTAATGTTGCTAAAGCAGAGTGAGACGTTGCGTTGTGTTTTATCCCCTAACATCATTATCTATGTACAGCATGTGCTCTGTCTGTTGCCCTGTTTTTTCTCTGAAATATAAAGTAATTCCACTCTGCTGATTGATTCCAGAGTAAATAACGTTATCCTCATCGTCTTTCTCTCAGCTGCCGGCCATCTGCCTGCTGCTGTTTGATAGTGACAGACTTTCAAATTAAAAGCCTATCCTAAAGATGACGATATGGATCAATGTTTTCGCTTTGCATCTATGTGATTGGATCATTACACCCCTAATATCAAGTACTAGGGGTGTAATGATCCATCGATCTGCATCAATATATCAATTTGATGATCATCAATGAAAAGTGAAAACATTAATGCATGTAGGCTGAAATTCAATCGAGCTGTTCTGTTGAGCGATACAGTGACTTGAACCACAACCGTAAGTAAGAAAAATAATAACATTACATGAAATCTGTTGAGCTATGAGTAGAGGGGAAAAGTCCGCTGGCTGCTTTATGCAGTGTAAACATGCTTAAGCCAATAATGTGTCACTAGCAAAAAATAATTGTTTTGTCTCTCTAAATCTTGATGTTTATACTAAGCTGAATTTGAAATTGAATTCGAGTTGACATGTTAAACAATGTTAATCTGTGTTTTATGACTGTTGGGAGAAGTTTACCTTCAGGGTTTTAAGAAGTTTTATGAAAAAGATGATGGTTTGGGTTAAAAAGGGCCCTTCCAGAAACGTCTCTGGCAAAAAGCCCGAAGGTTAACTTGTCCTATGTGCTATTTGACGTATGTTAGTGCAGCCAGTTTAAAGTAAACTTTACTGCACTTATTATTTATGTGTTGTATTTGTCTTTTATGGCCAAAAGCAAGAAAAGAAAGGGATGGCAGCTTCTTCTGTAACAGATTGTGTTAACTGGGCAGTTAGTATCATTTCATATCAATCACAGGCCCCTAAATCACACCAAATCAAAATTGTATCGATATCATATCCCATCGTGATGAAACTGGTGATTTACACCCCTATCAAGTACTCACTTTGTGTTACATTGAATTCGTTAAGCAAACTTTGTAAACAACGAATCCAAAAACTGAGAAAATTCTTGATGAATTGGAGTAGAGGGGGGACGGCATCTAACAACAGCAAAAATATATCAAAACATCTGTTTACAAACTCTCACACAACTCCTGAGGTATAATCCAAGTATCATTTATCTAGTCACATGCGGAAGTACCATGCAGGGATGTTAACGTTAACTGCAGAAAATTTCTTTTAACCAGTCACACATGCCTGCCTACATGTAAATTTTACTGCTCTTCAGTTAACTGCACTGCGCACCACTTGGGTCTGGTGGGAGTGAGCTAGTGGCGCCGTTCATTCGGTGATTACAGGTAGATACGCCGACCCGACCCAACAGCGCCTCTGAGAAAACATTGTGCCCATCCTCCTGTCATATTTTGAGCCACAAACTCCCTTTAGCATTGTAAGCACCATTAGCGGTGTCAGCACTGCTAGTGGTGCTAACATAGTTAGCGATGCTGAAGGGTCTCTGTGGTTAAAAATGAGGCCTCTTACTCACTGGAGCGACCTGGGGGAGATCGAGGGTGGCCACCGTGCTTCCACAGAAACACAGTCCACCACTGGGATGTCATTACCAGCAGTACTCGTGAATGAACGGCGCAGCTAGCAAACAGGAAATAAAATAAAAAAGGCATGACATTTACATCATAAAACTTCACCACTAAATGGACAGTGCAAGAGTCAATGGAGAGCTGAAAAGCCCCTTGTATTTCACAACATATTGGAATTATTTCTTAAAAATTAATCAGTTAGTCACTGGCTAATGGGTTATCAGGGCTATCAAAAGTTAAACTAATTGAAACTGACATAGCTATGAGTAAGTATATGACTGGATAAATGAGACTTGATTATATGGCACGAGTTGTGTGAGAGTTCGTTCACAGTGGAGACATACAAAACGTTTCTTCATGAAGAGGGTGAGTATTTGATTTAAAAATAATGAATTTGTGGGTGAAGTATTCCTTTCAGTAATTATAAACAATTACCTCTTGAACTAACAGTTACTGCAATATTACGTATTCTGTAACTCTGTACAGTACAGTATGTCTCACAGACTGAGCTGTTATGTTGAGAGTCACTAACCTTCATTTGTTTTAAGTCTTCAATGCTGACATTAGGCACGAGTGCAGTATCTGAAACAGCAGAGAACAGTTACGTTTGTGTCCACACAGTGTACATACAGTATACATGTTTTACTGTCAGTACATACCTTTCTTGGTTTCTGCTGTGTTGTTTTGGGCGGAGTTGGAGGTTTGAGCCATGTCTG
This sequence comes from Epinephelus awoara, assembly GCA_035609425.1. Classification (NCBI taxonomy): domain Eukaryota; kingdom Metazoa; phylum Chordata; class Actinopteri; order Perciformes; family Serranidae; genus Epinephelus; species Epinephelus awoara. The sequence goes on along the minus strand of CM069305.1, from coordinate 36,590,456 downwards.
AGCTGGCCTGCGGTGTCACACTGGCCTTCACAGTGTCTCCTTTACCCTTTCCCTTCTTGTCATTCTTTGAGCTTCCACTTGGAACATCTGCTATGTCGTTCTATGAAAAAGAAATGATACATTTAGATGACAATCTTTATATTGTTTAGATGCAGTTTTATCTAAGTACAGTGTTTGTGAGTTAACCCTGGACGTATCCAGTCATTCAGGTACAATTTGAGGTATGTGTGTGTGTGTGTGTGTTGTCTGTGTACCGTGTCAATCCCCAACGCCTTCATCTGGTCAGCTCTTTTTTCTGCTATGGTCAAGAACTTCTTTGGGTCCGATAGGGCATCCACAATTGCTGAAATGGATAGAACAATTTATTATAGAACAGAGAAAAGATTCATTGATAAATTGGTGATTTGAAGGGTTGTTCGGCGTTTGTATGATAGGCAAATGTCCAAACATCCCTTATGCAACACTTCAAATTACTTTTATTTCAAGCTGACAAACTTGAGGTTAAAGGGACTCTTATCTGTAATGCAATTAATCGGTCTAGATTGTTTGTGTGAGTCGCTGAGTGTTGGAGATACCAGCCGTAGAGATGTCTCCATTAAAATGAAACTAGATGGCGCTCGGCTTGTGGTGCTCAAAGCATCAAGAAATCCATCTGCAAAACTCAACATCGACGTCTCTTTCCAGAAATCATGACTCAGTTGCTCCAGATAATCCACAGACCTTGTTGTGAGCAGTTTCATGTAGGAACTATTTTCTTTCAGCCAAACTACACTCTTATCACTTTGCACAAGGAAGCATTCATGGACCAAAAGGTCATGCTTTTAACAGCACAACATGATGTAAACATTTATGGCATCATCCTCGCCTGAGCGCGCAGTAGATGCACACTTCCCTCTGTGCCAAGTGATACAGTTGGTGGGTGTAGTTCAGCAGAAAGAAAATAGTTCCTACATGAAACTGCTCGCAACAAGGTCTGTGGATTATCTTGAGTAACCACATCATGATTTTTATAAAGAGACATTACTGATTAGTTTTTAAATGCATTTTTTTGCCGCTGCAAGCCCATTCAGTTAAATTAGATTGGAGGGAAGGCAGAGATCTCTACGGCTGATATCTCCAACGCTCGGCAACTCGCACCAGAACAATCTAGATTGATAAATAGCACTACAAGTAAGAGGAAAAATGAACCGTCCCTATTATAATTAAGGCAATCTGAGATCATTCTCTTTAAGTAGCCATCTCTGAAGTAGTCAACACAACATTTCTTTTGACTGTAACCAAAATGTTAAGGCAGTAAATAAGTGTTAGCATTTATCAGAGCAGAGTGAGATTAAATCTATCCTCCTCTTGCATGATTAATTACTGCCTCATTCTGCTGAGAGTCAAGACTGGGGTAAGATCTGCCTTGCTCAAACAGTTTCTTAAGGAAAGGATTTTATATGTCTGAGCTCCTCGTGCAGTGCTGTGTGTCTGTCTGGGAAGTGATTCTGGCAGCAGATCTTACAGAAAGCGGCTAATGGTTACAGTAATGGTTCCTCAGCGCAGGCCCCTTGGCTTTATTTAATGACAACTCCAATTGTCCTGCTCATTTGCATGCTTCTGCCTGTTTTAAACTGTCTATTACTGCAGACTCACTGTCATCATCATTTGCACCATGCCATTACTCTGAGTACCAACCCAAGGCAGAGAGTCAGTGAGCGGCAGAGAATTGCCTCACTTTCCTTTTTTCTCTCCTCCCTACAGGCTACAGAAACAACTTTAATATCAGCCATGAATAAACACAGCAGTAAAACAAAGTATGTATGAAACAAAGTCGTAATTCTAACAAACATAAAGTAACATACATAAAGTTTTTTTTAATTAATGTGTGTGTGTGTTTTTGCTCTCACCTCCGAAGCCGTCTGGCACGTAGGTCTTGAGGATGATTTGGCAGAAGATGGTGGGCAACGACAGGGGCTTGTTGCCCTCGTTCCTCAGTGAGATGTGACGGTAGCCAGCCTGCAGGCCGTCCAGAGGCAGGATGCGCTGGCCAATCAGCTTGTTGTTGTCGTCGTAGACGGCGATGCGCAGTACCGCCAGATCCGGTAAGATCACCTAGGAGGGAGGGACGAGGGGAAGTGGAGGGTGGGACGGAGAAGGAGCCAGAATAAAGTTAGAAAAAAGATGTGTTGAGGAACAGGGGAGGCAAAGGCATGTGAGGACAGAAAGTGAGGCAGAAAATAAAAGTCACAGGAGTCGGTCATCGGAACTGTGGAAAGTCTGCTTAACTCATTCTGGGTTGGAATTAACTTAACAATTATTTCGCAGGCGTTGCAGTAAAACGGTGTCTGTTTTAAAGCACAAACAGCATCATTAAAGGGGAAGGTCAAGGATGAACCTGCAGGGGACACTATCAGGGGACGGTCAGTGTGATACAGGGAAAAGGCATGATAGCGCAGTAACACAGCATATCTGACTACTGACAAGGCCATCACTTGCGCACACACACACAGAGTGAAGTAAATCTTGTAATATGTTTGTGTGCACACCCTTGAAAAAAAGCAGAGCGAGAGTCTTAACCGGCCGTGTGTGTGTGTGTGGAGATAAGTGAACGGAGAGAGGAGGATGATTAATACCTAGACGAAGAGGAAGGTAAGAGATAAGGACGAAGAATACTCCCTGGAGATGAATGAGCGGAAGCACCCGCTTGTGTGTATGCTTACGCAAATTTAGCCTGATGTACTGTACGCGAGGGGCGCTGGTTTGTGTTGTTCGCTCTGAGTCATCTTGACAGGACTGTATATGCATGCAAAAGGTGTGGCAGTATTTGAGGGCATTTGTGTGTGTGTTGGTGTGTGTGTAGACATGAGAAACGAGTCTTGCCAGCAGCTCTGCCTGTGATGCCCCTCTGATAGCACTGTGTAAGTGTGTGTGTGAGCAGAGCAGCACTGCGGCAGGCTGTGATTGATGGTGTGTGTTAGGAAGCTGGAGTCACAGTCATGGCTGAGAGACTCCTCATTCTGCTGAGAGCAGCACTATTACACACACACACACACACAAGTTCCTCTCCCCCTCTTTTGCTCTTTATATGTCTAATCTCTCCTTCATCCCTCTGTTTGTTTATGTCGTTCCTTTCTTCTCGCTGTCCTTTGATTCTTCCCCTTTCTTCCTCAGCGAACCAAAGAAGGCAAACTAGAAGCCTGGACCTTCCTCCTCTTCTTCCCCTCGCTATGCTTTGGTTTGTGATACTTTTGCAGGTGACCACATTTGCAAAGAGTATCACAAACCATTCCCTCTATTTGTCTTTTCTACATTTTAACATTACTTTTCCGTCTTGCCCTCCTCTCTTATCTTTACTCTTGCTCGTACTGCCATCTTATTTGTCTTTTCCTTCCCTAGAATGAGCATCTCCTGTCGTCACTGAGACCTTTCTTCCAATCCAAATCCTCTCCTTCTCCTCCCTGTACTCAAATATCACAGCTCTCATCACGATGCAGACGGCATTCATGCAGCACATTCGTTTTACCTCACTCTATCTCCACCTCCTCCTCACCCAAAACTCCCCCTTTTCCCGGCCTTCTTGCTACCTTTCTGAAGACGAAGGGCTCCTCGTTGTAGGCTGGGTTCAGTCCGTTGTTCATCACCATGCGTGTGCGGAACTCCTTGCGGATGGTGTCTGTCGGCAGACCGTACATGTCGACCTCAACGTACGTGCCGATTTTCTTGTCTGACAGGAACTGTCCAGAGAACACCTGAAGAAGAACGGAGGGCAGCATTAGGAATCTTATTTAATTAGTCATTATTCATTTTCAGCACTCCAAACTGCATTTCCTCTTACCTGTAATGCAATTTATCAATCTATCAATGTGTGTTTTTCATTTTGGGGCGACGTGAAGATATGTGTAATAAGACAACAAAGATAACTAACTGCCTCCTTGAGGGTGTACCAGGAAGCAAGTTCAACAGAGCCAGACTTTTTTTTAGGCTGAGCTGGCTCAACAAACCACTAAGTCCCAGTCAGAGATAAGGTCGGCTTTCACATTCAGGCGGTATAAACATTGCCATGAATTAGTAAAATGACATGTTCAGCACAAATTGATCGATCACATGCCGGTCTTTCCTGTATTGCAGTAAAAACACTGTTGCTGCAGACAAATGGTCAGAGAACACTACAAACATATTCAGTAGGTCAGCAAGCGCTACAGCAACCTTGCAAATAAAATAAAACAATGTTATTTCTCTGATTTTCGTTGACAATAGACTTGATTGTAGAAAACAAATGTCGCCCACTCTGGCTCCGTATGCATTTCTTATATTTTGATGATGATGTTTGGCCTTTGGGCTTTCGTCGTCGTGATCAACAAACATATTGAGACACTGGTACATTAGGTTGAGCAAAAACATCAAGACCTTTTTAAACATTTAAAAACAGAGTGTGTTACACTTGTTTTCTACAATGCAAGTGATCAACAAGTCTGCATTTATACCAAATTCTCTCAGCTGAGAATCTGTATCGCTCATAGATTGTTTATTGACTACAGAGTGATGATAAAGGAATTGATTGACTGATAACTCTGATCATGAACTAGTCTGGACCAGGTTAGCCACGCAGCGTATGTTTCCACAGTGATATCGTTAGGTTAAAAGAGAGCCACCTTTGTGATATTAAAAACTCTGACTATAGACTCAACATATATAAAACCCACAATGCTATTCTCACGTCTTGGTACACCCCTCTGGAGCAGGATACAACAAACCAAGCCTGAAACTACTCCCTGTATCAATATGACTTTTTAATTTTTATTAGTAGTTGTTTTATGTTAAAATATTGTTGTTTTATAAATTCATTTATAGGATTTGCTGCATGATTGAAGTGCTGGGTGATCTGACCTGTACACTGCAGGTTGCAGCGATGACTCCATCCACCGGCGTCTCTGAGAAAGGGTCGAACATCCTGTCTGACCGCCGCATGAAGTCGGGCTTCAGCAGGTACCTGACGCACACACACACATGCACAGAAGACGAGTTTAAGGAACGTGCACACACAACAAAACTAATCTACCTTTTAGATTACATGTGGGAACACTGATGTTATGAAACACATAATCCTGATACTGAAATGCCAGAATGTTTCTAAATATTTTAGTTTCAATTAAGCAGTCTATTGGGAATAAGGACGTACAGTATAGGAAGGCACTAGGGCTTTGTGTGTGTTAACCCGGGGTCCAGCAGAGGGGCATTAGGAATGATGGGTGTCTGCAGAAGCCCTGATCTTCCCACATATGAGATTTCCAGCATTAGCAGTGAAATCTGCCCTCGGGGACAGTATCAGAGCCGAGGGACGCAGACAGGAAGAGATAGATGACTGCAGAGAGCCTCAGAGGCGGGTTAAGAGGAGCCCGCTTCTCCAAAGCACTCATTGGCTCTCGGGGCAGACGGTAGCTACGGTCGCTGCTGGCAACCACTAATGAGATGTGACAAGCTTTAATTGATGAGCTTTGGAGAAGGGAGGGATGGGACGGATGGAAACGAGCTAAGGACAGGAGTGTGGAGCTGTTCTCACCCGCAGGAGCCGTTGTACTCGTACTTTCCCTGGTTCAACTGCATGGCCAGATCTGCGAGAGACAGGATGAGAGAAGTGTTCAGGAACTGAGACACAGATATCTCACGTTACTCACACAGACATTTAATCTGAAAACAATAACAGTTTATTTCTGCCTCTATCTGTGGAGCTTTTTACATCTTCCTCCTTCTCTCCCCCCAACCATTCATCCCTACATCACAGGAGCTCCACCTCCTGTGTGACCCCCCCTCCAGGCTCACACATGCTCAGCTCCCAGCAGGCCATATGGTCCGACCCCCTTTTGCCTCTGGCTATGGGGCAGCAGCTGTTTTCCAACAGGCATCACTCACTGCATAGGTGTGTATGTGGAGCTGCAGCTCATGAAAGTGTGTGTGTGTGTGTGTCTAACAGAAATAGAGTGAACAGATGAAGTGGGTGAGTGCAGTAGGAGGTGTCATGCATGCATAATCTGATGCTGCAAAAAAATGACATGCACTTGCAGAGATGAGGATCTATTTTGTGTCGTGTGTCCACAGGTGTGTGTGTGTGTGTGTGTGTATGCGTGTGTATGCAAGACAATGATAGACCCTGGTGAGGATCTATTTTTACATCAATATGGTGAAAATGTTTTATTTGCCTGATCTTGCATATAGTGTTGTTTTTCTAGAGAGAGCGATGTGGCAAGAAATAGCAGCATGGTTTCACAAAACATTTCTGCATTCTCATTTGTTTGTAACAGTCTCTGTGACTCTGCAGATAACAGCCTACAACAGCATGTAGTTGCAACATGTAGGCTCCTACATGCTGTTGTAGGCTGCTGCCTGCATTCATTTAAGATTTCCTTAATCCTGCTCAGTTGCTCACGTCATGTATTTTATGCCTTTTTTTTTTGGCTCCTGTCAGTCTGCTTTCATGTTGTCATGTAATTTTTTGCTGTGTCACCATTAAAGGTCCAGTGTGTAAGATTTAGGGGGATTTAGTGGCATCTAGCTGTGAGGATTAGGGGTGAGTCCGTGTACACGTTTACACGTGTTTGAGACCATAAACGGTTATGAAAAATGAGTACACGAAAAATGTTCTTTGTTTGTTGTTTTTTGTTAGGGGGGAGGGAGGTGATACTAATTGTTGACTAACTGTGATAGACTGAATGTGACGAGAAATGGTGTGAGACCGGGTTTGGCAACAGGTCAGTATCCTACATGCTCCGTTCTAGGGGGTCGTTCGCCAGTGGGCTACAATGAGTACCAGGCCATCAAATCACAGCATCCGCGGTCGAGGACACCAAATTGTTTGTGCTTTTACGCACGGGTCAGTGGTGAAGTGGCGCAAATGACTAGTGCTACGGACGGACAGACAGACGAGCCACGTATCCCGTGCCGCTTAAAAACAGGTAATGCATCTGGCTACATCTTTCCCACATCAAATATCCCGTAGCCTAGACCCGCGTGCATAAAAGCGCACACAGTTCTGTGTCCTCTCACTGCGGATGCTGTGATTTGATGGCCTGGTACTCATTGTAGCCCACTCTTATAAGACCCAATAATAATAAGTTACTGTGGACCTATATGCCATGCCTTTTAAAAGAATTACCAGAGGAGTTCGCTGAAAAACAGGTCATGTCAGCCTGAATTACTCTCCACAGTGAAAATCGCTGACATGCATGGGAAATACGGCTTCTACAGGCTCGCCATAGCTTACTGTCAGGACTCAGGGACCAGAATTCAGGATGGCGGACCATCGGAATGGCAATATTTCGGTGTGGCGGCCTGTAACCGTTGGTTAAAAGGCCCATTCGGTTGGTATTTGGACAACTGGGGCTTTACTGGTATAATGCAATAGCACCACCCAGCTGTGAAACCTGTGCACACGTTTACACGAAAAAAATGACCCACTCTAAATGTTTAGAGATTTTTGTACACGAACTCACCCCTAGTGAGGATTACAGATTGCGACCAGCTGAAACTTCTCCTGATAAGAATTCTGACGTTGATTGTTAATTGTCAATATTTTCTAACATCAAATTTATTAGTGTTTTAACACGAGCTGCTGTTCGGAGTCTACTGTAACATCTGGCCAGGGACTACAGATGAAAACTGGCCTTTTGGCCTCTGGTCTGTCTACAGCAATGTTCATCAATATGCAGTGTCCCTGTCAAATAAACTGAACTAAACTACACAGACTCAATTCACTTTCTGCAAAGACTCAGTTCACCCAAATTAGCTCCAAACACAGATCTCAGTGTCTGCAGTTGTCATTGAAATTATTTAAACCCAAGTAAAATCTGTGGATAATCCAGGGGGAACTGGGACATTATTTCTGGAATTACATGTTGCTGTCAAATATTTTGTTTCCACCGTTGGTAGAAGTTTCAGGCGCAGATATCCAGTAGTGTAATGAAGTAATCATACTTTGTTACAGTACTTTTGTGATGAGTTAAAACAAAGCACAAATTTAAATCAAATTGAAAACCTATACAAAGAAGATGTTTTTGGCAGATATACAGACAAGGAAAGGTTGTGTTAGGGGAGTGCATATTTATTTTGTAACACTGGGTGGTACTTGGACTGTAAATAGACTGTAAAGGGGTAAGTTTAACTTCTACTTTGTCTTGTTTGTTTTTTTAATTTTAATTCCAAATAAAGTCATTCATTTATTTTTGGGAGTTTGCACTTTACTTGTGTTTTTCTATGTCAACTTTAACTTTTTCTAAATAAAATAAATACTTTTATTCAGATACATTTCCCCTACACATCTCAGTTAGATTCTACAAAATACGTACGGAAGGAAAGGACTGATAGATTTTTTTAAGATGTAATTTTTCTACAAGTGTGTTATACGATCCATTTTTAAACTGTTGTACATGTTACCAAGTAATAAACTTCATAATTTTCAAAATTCTGACTGCTTGCTTTTTTTTATTAACAACATTTACTTGCACTTTTACTTTATGTACTTAAGTACATATTATAAAATTAGTTTTAATACTAACGTACAGTAAATATCAGATATTAACAGACTTTTACTTAAGTAATATTTTAATAGGTAACTTTAACTTCTACCAAAGTCATTTTCCGTTGAGATATCTGTGCTTCATCCACCACTGCAGACATCTGAAACTTTGGCCCCATAAAACCAGCGATACGTGAGAAAATGTGCTTTTTGTAATTTAGGTGAACTGACCCTTTAAACTAGTATTTCCATCTGGGTCTTTATTAGGTCCAAATGTCCTTCTTGTTATTATTGGCACATCTATATTTGGCTGTAATGTGGGGGAGTGAGGGTTGTTGATTAGTGTGTCCGTGTTCATGACGACACACACAGAAGATGCTTTCAGTATCTTATGAACATGTGAGGTCACAAGTTCACTGCATGCTGCTCTGTCTTAGATCAGAAGGTTAATTGAGTGCTTGCATTTGTTTACGCGTGTGTGCTTGTGATGTGTATCTGCTGTGTGTGGAGTGCTTGATATGGGTGTGTGTGTGTGTGTGTGTGTGTGTGTGTGAGGTCAGAGGTCCCATGTTGTGTGCTGTGGTACCTGGGGTCTGGAAGTTGAGTGAGACCATCTGGCAGCCCGCGTTCCAGAAGATCTGAGGCATGTAATTACTGGAGTCCACCCGGCCTCCTTTGGGGTAGATACGGCTCATCTGACGCTTGTTGTAGCTGCACTGACGCTCAGGAAAGTTTTAAAAAAAGACAGGGAGAGCATGTTTGTTCCAGCACATGTGTGGGTATGCATCTGAGTGCATGTGTGTGTGTGTGTCAAACAGACTACAGGACTATTTTTAGTGTGAACAGCTTGGGTCAAGCAGTCCCATCGAGAGACGGAGAGCAAGAGGCAAAGTTTTTGTGTGTGTGTGTGTGTGTGTTTGTGCCGCGCCAAGTCACACAGTCCAAAGGCACTGCGGCCTCCAGAGGCCTCCAGCTCTTTTCCGAGAGCAGAGTGGAAACAAATATGGTAAAAAAAAGAATCCACATCAGTTCTGACCCGCTGTTCGGCTCTCATTTAGGTGACCTCGATCTATTAAGTTAAAACTCTGAATTTATTAGGCCCTGATCACACAGAAGTGTTCTGCACGCACCAAACTTCCTTTTTTTTAATATAAAATAAAATTCAATGACGCTAGTAAAAAAAAAAAAAGTTGGCTGTGCCTTTTAACTGTTGCCAGGCAACCACGCCATCACCTCCTTACCCTAACCATCTTGTGTATTTAGCCTACAGTTTATTTATTTTTTAAATTTCAGTATCTAGTTGCTGACATGTTGAGACAGAGGGTGCTGTCAGCAGATAAACAGAGATCTGTGTGGGTACAGAGGCTGCATCATGGGAGTACCACCAGTTGGTCCAGGAGCTTCTCCTCCATGATGGACGTTTACAGGCAGATTTTAGGACGACTCAGGGGCAGTTTGACAACCTGCTGTCTATCATCAGGCCGTATAGCTCTGGGTATCCAGCAACTGCTACCACCAGTTTCATCTCTCAGATAATCCGATTAGACAATGCGAAAAAAGAGATGACGTGTGGCGCTTTTACGCTCTGAGTTGGAATTTTTTTTTAACTTAAGGAGTTTAGAGTGCTTCTGCAAAAACAGCGAGCAAAAAACTTCATTCTCATTAAAAACAATTACAAAAAGCCACTTTCTGTGTGATCGGGGTCTCACTCAGGTGTGTAACGTGATTCAGCAAAGAATAGTGGAAATTTCATTCGTGGTGATCTTCACAAAAAAAAATCCGAAATGTTTTAAATTAAAGACAACTTCCCCTCTAGCCATTTGTACATGAACTACTCACCTTGTGTTTACAAACTCTCAGGAACTCCTGCAGTATAATCCAAGTCTCATTTATCCAGTTGTAGGCTCTGTACTTCCCAAACACATGCAACCTTACTTCCAAACCTTACTACTTAAAAAACACATCTGCCTAAACAGTCCTGAGCACAGATGTGTAGTACGCCTGGGCAGGACGGAGCTCATGTGGAACCTTGCTACTCGTATGCGAGTGTGTTAAATGCATGTGTTTGGGAAGTACAGAGCAAACAACTGGATAAATGAGACTTGGATTATACTGCACGAGTTGTGTGACAGTTTGAGTTGTGATATAGTTTTGCTGTATTAAACATGGCCACCAAAACTTCACTTCATCAAGAATTTTCTCTGTTTTTGGATTCCTCGTTCACTGTGATGACCTGTGTGAAACAGCGTTTTCCTCACAAATTCAACGTAACACGAGGCGAGTACTCGATGTACAAATGATCATTTTGTGGGTGATGTATTCCCCCCTGTTCAGATAAATGCAGCACAGCTAAGATTTGAAGCTCAAAGGATACTTGACAAACTCGATGGCGTTGGTCTTCAGATAGCCCAGACCGACAGACTCGTTAAAAGATGACATGTTATGGTTGATGTTTCTCTCTGCAAGACAGAGAAAAGTAAATGAGCAGTGTTGCATTTTGCCTTTACCCAGAGCAACACTTAGAGGAATCAGATCACAGCAGAAACACATCAGGAGGGTGTCAGAGCTCACCCTCTGCCACTTCAAAACTCTGGAACTTGACGGGCTGTGCGTAGTTGACCATGGCTGACAGATATGGGTGGATGTTCGTGGTGGCTCCTACGTAGGTGTACTGAGCTATCAGAGCCTCTTCAGAGTCCTCCGCCTCTTCTCCACCCTGCACAGGACAGGTACAAACATGTTTCACACACTTTTGAATTGAAACAGATGTTAGTTTGGTTTTCACTACGAGGTGACTGAAACTGTGTGTATGATAAAGTGTAGTGGCCGTCTTGTGCTTGCCTTCTTGTTATTGTCTTGGTCAGAGGCCTCTGAGATGTCTGTGGCGTCGGTTGCTTCTGTGGCTTCAGATATCTCTGTCGCTTCATCGTCAGGCACCTGGAAGCACAGACAAGACAAAACGCTGCATTAAATGTTCCCTCTCAACATCCATGTCAGTGCGTTCAGTACGGTCTTAGGCACCCTAAAAATGAATAGTTTAAAGAGAAAAAATTGCAGACTCCTACTTTTGTTTCAGTCAGCACTTCACTGGCTTTTGACCATATAGGTAATCTATCACATACATCTATTGTTCTATGTATGTACCATGGATGCACGATAGTATCAGCATGTCATCTGTATCAGCTGATTTTGGCTTTATAATGAACTCTCAGAATCGACCAACATACTTTTTCTTATTTTGTACAATGAATGAATATTACATACATTGGAAAGTATTATATTTGACGTCTCCATCTGCTGGTGGGCCGTCACAATAAGAGTGTGCATGCATGGTATAATGTTAATTCCACTATCAAAGAGACTTGATGATCGCTAACATTAGGTGGGGAAAAAATGGATATATTGATATTGGTTATTCGTCAAATAAGTTGTTGCATATCGGATGTTGGCAAAAAAGACAATATCGTGCATCCTTTGTACATAATTTCACTTTATCTCTAGAGGTGTTTTAACTTGCTGTCGGAGCAATAAAAGTTGGTTCTTACTCTTCTATGGATACAAACCTTTGTATACATTTTGGATTTCTTTAAATGCACAGGATGTGGCTTTAAAGGGGCAGTTCACCTCAAACTCAGAGAGAGTGTTGGAGATATTGGCCATAGAGATGTCTGTCTTCTTTCCAATTAGGATTGCCACATTTGATTTTTAAAAACTGGGATATTTGACGTGCAACGTAGGGTGTTAAACCACATTTGCAAATATAACATGGGACCAGCTGCCTCTCTTACCTCTTTTTGATAAGCAGCACTACAGGTGAGAGGAAAAATATGTATATTTGATTGTGGGGTGAACTGTCCCTTTAAAATATCCATAATGTAAAGGCTCTCTAAGTTTTTGTCACATACAGCAAACGTCTCCTCACGATCCTCTAGCTACATGTCCTCTGAATATGCTGTGAAAAAGTCCGGTCTCTGCAGGCGGTCCAGGCTGCACCAACCAGCCAGCGCGAGACCATTCTCGGAGCCCATCAGCTGTATTCAACCTATGGAGGAATTGACCTATGGCTAAGCCCCGCCCCCTCCACTCACCTGGACAAACTATCAACATTCAGTGAGCGGCGCTATGGCAGGTGTCACAGTACACGGCATTTCACAGGAGGCAACTGATGATTTTTGGGGACATAACGATCAGATGTCATTGAGAAGTAACCAAAAGGGCCTAAACTACGCATTGGAGGGATATATTCATCATTTTATTGTTGAGAAGGTCGATGAAAAGCTTAAATTACAAGCCAACATTTACAGGTCACAGTGTTACGCTTGTGAAGCGCATCTGGTTGCCGCCACCATCAAAGACAACAAGTTAAAGTGCCACTGAAGTTAAGGTTTTTGGCTCAGAATATGAGAAAAGGATAACGGCCTTTTTACCATCTTTACCAAGAGTGTCTAGAGAGGTAGAGGTATATTTATTATATTATTTATTATATATTTATTTATATTTATATATTTAGGTAGGGTAACAAAAGGAGGCAACCCTTTACAGCTCTGAGGCCATTTCTAAATCTCCCAGTCTGCCCAGTGAGATCTACTGAAACCCTGAGGCATGACTGGTTTATTTCAGCACTTCAGGAGTCAAACTTTACAGCTCACCTTCTTGATACTGTTGCTGCGTTCCTCCTCCTTCGTCGAGCTGACAGTGTTACTCTGGGACACACTGTTGGGCTCTTTCTCAGTGGTCGACTCTGACAGACTGCTGGGTGTTTCTGAATTCAAATCCTTATCCTCACCATCCTTTTCTCCTGCGCGCACACACACACACAAACAAAAACACACATTTAATTTTCACCAAACATTAATATTTTTGGGTGACTAAAAGCATCCAGTCTTTATATGGACGAGCTGTTGAGCAGTCTTACGTCACTGTGTGCAGCTTTTTGAGGATTTCTTGTTTGTTCTTTAAACTTTGTGATCTTTATGAAATCAAATTAAAAGCCATTAAAATGTGTTTTAAAAGATCTTTGATAAGGTGTGTTGTGTACATGTCAGCAAAAAACTCTTCCTCCTTTACACAGACTGTCATGTGTCTGACCGTTCTCTGCGTCCTCTTCATTCTCTTCTCCCATGATGATGGCGGGGGTGTTGGTCTCTCCTGCCTCCATGTGTTTCTTAAAGGCCTCTAGCTGTTCTGTAGAACACACACACACACACATTAAACCAATAAACCACATAATAAACAGATATTTAACGAGTCAACAGGCTGAGTCATGTACGTACTCTGTTCAACTTCAGGTTTCAAGCGTTTGTTTTTGATGAGGATTTTGCGTTTGAGGTCATTTGGAGAGGGTAACGGGCGCGCAGATTCAATCTGCCACACAGAAAATAATCACACATTTAAATACTGAGAAGTCATCATCATCATCATGCAATCAGCTCTGAGAGACTGTGTGACTCACAGAGAGCACTTACGGGGAAGTTTTCCAGAGGCTGTTTGAGGAGGAAGTCACCGAAGATCTCCTCACAATACTTGGCCATCTTGTACTGCTGCGGTTTACTGGTGACAAACACACATTAAAAAAAGAAACAATCAGACTGTCTACAAATATCAAGCAATTGAATTTAACTTTTTTTTTTTTACACAATTGAATTGAAGGTGAATACATTGTGTCCATGGACTGTATCTGTAAGAAGCTCCTAACAGTAGCAGAATCGTGATGCATTAACACCAGTCGCACACACACCTGCAATGGTTTTCAAAGGACAAAATAACAGGGTACTCTGAGGTCACAAATGCTGTCTCCTTGATGGCTTGGACAACATCCTGTTGGGAGAGGAGGAAGAAGACAAAGAGGAGTGGATGAGAGGAGGAAGAGGATGAGGCTGTGACATATGCAATACCATATTCTGAACACAGGGGGGCAGCCAAACCTAACGCAACAATATTGAAGCAGCCCAGAAATGAATCAACTGTTGTAGTGAACAGTGATACTCTGTGTGTGTGTGTGTGTGTGTGTGTGCTGTGTTCACCTTGAACAGGATGTCTGTGCACATGGCCTTGCCATGAGTGATAATGGGCTCCTGGTCTTCTCCTTTTCCATCCCAGCAGTCCAGCTCCACACACCTGACAGGATGGAAAACACACTCACTGTACATAACTGGATCCACCGATAACGTTCACGTAATTGTATGATAGCGTGCTGCAGGAATGAGCCCAGTTCAGACCAAAGATTCACGACAAGACAAAACCATTTTAAAAGTTGGAGTGGTGTGAACTGGCCGGTCTGAGCTCGACTCAAGCTGATGATGATGTCACCTGCAACTCAGCTGGTTTTAGAACGTGAAGTACATCACCTGTTGCAACAGCTAATTGACTCGTAATGAAGTCCACTGGTCAAGTCAAAATGAACACAAGTGGGTTTTGTTTAAGAGGCCTGAAATAAGGGCTGTGGTAAAGCTTAAGGTATTTACACGTTTTGTTCTACGGCAAAATGTGTGTCAGTAAATTTGTGATTTAACGTTTTTTCAACCTGGGTCCTATTTTCCGATCTACTTTTGTCTAAATGTGTGATAGGATGTTCAATATTTGACATGTCTCCAGTACGAAGCTAGGGCTGACCTGCCTGCAGCCCGTGAGCACACGCTATATTAAATAATAGGGCACTCAGACAGCGTCAAACAACGTCAAAATACGTCCACTAAAAGTGCATTTTTTTCACACAGATAGGCTCGGATTGTTAGTATAATTATCCGACGACATAACGGAAAGGAAAATGAACGTCTATGTTTTACCTTTAGCTGGAATCGGACATATTTGTTGTGGCAGGTCAAACACTTCCTCTGCCTGCTCCCTCTCCCTCCTCGTCCCTCTTCAATGAGCTCTGCGTCTGTGTACATCCGTGTACTCCGTGTTCAAATAAATACAGACGTTCATCAAATTCAAATGGCTCATCCAGATCCAGTTGGTCAAAATCGGGTAAAAATTCAGCCATGAATACTCCAAACAGTTGCATTTGTAAACTCGCTCCAGCGGTAACTTCCTGCAACAACTCAAGTCTCACGAGACCAACTGCTGTAAAACACCACAGACTGCATCGTAAAACACCAAAGAAGAAGAATCTCGTGAGACGTGAGATTTTCAGAGCCAGACTTTCACTCTTTGAGTGAATGTTTTGACTTGCCACAACAAACATGGCTGAATTTATTTGAACACGGAGTACGCGGACGCAGAGCTCATTGAAACTGAAGAGCGGACGAGGAGAGAGAGGGAGCAGCAACAGGCAGAGTGGTGTTGACGTCAAAGTCAAGCTACTGTAGTGACGTTTCTTTATAACCCAACATTAGCTTTGTATTTCCTGCATTTGCATTACACTTCCATTATTCATAAAAGTGGTGTTAATTTGCTTCTTTTCTTCAATACTTTAAAATCCAATGGAAAACTCCTGCTGTTGGAACCAAGGTGATGCTAACTTCTGGGTTTAAAAAAATCGTTACCCTTGCAACTTGAGACGTTTTAGCGTCACTGTTTCCTGTTTAGACTGGGTGTGTCTGTATAAAGACAGTGGGATGCATGTGCTTCTTTTATTTATTTTATTTAACCTTTATTTAACCAGGCAAGTCATTAAGAACAAATTCTTCTTTCCACACCGTCACATCTTAAAAGACCATGACACGCTAACATACCTGCATCCAGACAGCAGGACCTGGCGGTACATCTCTACAGAAGACTTCCCTCCGAACTGTCGCCCTGTCAGGTACGTGTTGTGGGAGGAGCTGATGAAGTAGTGGGCCAGCGGCTGGTCCATTTCCTGGTACAGCTCCAGCCGGTCCAAGAAAACTGGAGCATTTTCGTCTGACATCAGGTACCGGCAGAATCCGTCACTGGACATTAAACCTGTGGGTGGAAGTTGATGAAATTAAAAAAAGACATTTATTGCTTCAGACTGAAATATGAGAAGCAGATAAAATCATTTGTGGATATTTCTCAGTTTTCCTCATAAATGCTGGCTTTAATTTGCACTTGATGGTTCCACTGCTACATGCACTGCTGTGCTTACACACTAACACAGTCTGTACTAACAGTGCTATTAAATCTATCAGGCTAACATGAACGGCTTTGATACGATGCAACATTTTGAGTATAGCAAACAGTCTTGTCGCGAGGCCTTTCATGATAATTAAAATAACTATTTAATTAGTAATATGATCTTATTTATCTCAAATTGTGACATGTGCAGGCTCCAGGTGATTGAACATGAGGTGTTGGCAGATCCTGTTGTCATAAGGATGCTTCTGCGTCAAAATGATGTCTGATAGCTTTTAGAGGTATTTTGATGTAACAAACTACAAAAGCTACAGTGCCCAAATAACAGTAAACTAAGTTGCATTCAGAGTGCGTCCCCACTCTAAAATGAAGTCTCGCTCATGACTAATTCACAAGTCGTTTGGCACCTCTTAACCCAAACACATTTCTTATTCATTATAGCAAACAACCGATGCAAACAACTCCCCCCTCCCTCTGGAACGCTCCCCAGACACATTCAAGACTGCACCAACCTCACACTATTCAAACCTCTCATCAGAGCTCGGCTTTTAATGTGTGAATGATGTCATGTGTATTTTACTGTATTCTTTAACTAGTGTAAAGTGTCTGAGTACCATGAGAAGCGCTCTATAAATAAAATGTATCATTATTAATGTGCTCGTAGTTTTGCATCTTATTACATAAGAAAAGATCATATTTCCTAAGTGTTATTACGGGAGAATGACTGTGTTTGTGGCACTAACATGTAATGAGGCTCACACTGGGAGAATTATATTAAGACTATAATTCATGAACAATAACTTCCTAAATTCCCATCAATCCATCCATTTTCATCCACCTATCCAGGGCCAAGTCGCCGGGGCAGCAGGCTAAGTAAGGTACCACAGACGTCCCTCTCCCCAGCAGCTCCGACCAGAAGTGTTCCCAGGCCAGATGAGATATATAATCCCTCCAGCGTGTTCTGGGTCTGCCCCGAGCCTCCTACCAGCTGGACATGCCCAGAACACCTCTACCAGGAGGCGCCCAGGAGGATCCTGATCAGATGTCCGAACCATCTCAACTGACCCATTCTGACGCAAACGAGAAGCGGCTCTACTCTGAGCTCCTCACCCCATCTCTGAGGCTGAGCCCAGACACCCCACAGAGGAAACTCATTTCAGCTGCTTGTATCTGCGATTGCATTCTTTCTATCACTACCCAGAGCTCATGACCATAGGTGACGGTTGGGACGTAGATGGACCAGTAAAACGAAAGCTTTGCCTTCTGGCTCAGCTCCCTCTTCACCACGACAGTCCAGCACAGCGCCCACATCACTGCAGACGCCGCACCTAACCACTGATGAATCTCACGCTCCTTTCTACCTTCACTAGTGAAGAAAGCCCAGAGATACCTGAACTCCCTCGCTTGAGGCTTACTTCCTATCAATAAGCTGTAGTTAGGATTTTACTGAGGGAAGACTCTTAATGGCCTTGTAGCTGTAGAATATAGCCATGCAGCATAAGGCATTAATTAGTTAATATCATACTAACATGCATACTATAAGAAACTAGTTAATGGTGAATATGTGTAGCTTAATATAAAGTGTTACTGAGCAGGAGAAGAGGCTGACACTTTGCTAATAACCTGATGTAACACACCGTAGTCTCAGAAGTACACAAGCAGATGGCAGCACAGCCTGAAATATCTCTCTGCCTCCTGTCGCCCTCTACGCCTCTCCTCTACCTTTTTTCTTCAGCTCGTCGTCTCTCTCGTACTTCTCGATGATCTGCATGGCTCTCTTGGGGTCGTAGAACGGGAACAGGATCTCGTTTAACCGAGGGTCGCGCTGGTTCTAAAGGGCAACAGGTACACACAGATTAACCCACAAACATACGGTCTGCTTGCTACAAACAAACTGGATCTACTACAAAAACACCTTTCACTGACACACAGGACATGGGCCAACTCAATGCATCATGGGAAAAGGTACTTTGATTCATAAAGTTAATCAACACTGCTTTTAATAATTATGTGGCTTCAAATGGAGAGCACTCAGGTATAAACAGGATCTAAGCAAAATTTATTTATTCTAAAATGTTCAAAGTAAACTGTGCGCCACACGAACAGGTGCAGTGATCAAGTGTTTGCTTAAAAGCAGGAAGTGGTACGTGTTGGAGAGGTTCAAGACAGCTCTACTTTAACAACACAAACAGAATCAAAACATCATTATAATGCCAGTGCCCACTC
Source organism: Epinephelus awoara (assembly GCA_035609425.1). Taxonomy (NCBI): domain Eukaryota; kingdom Metazoa; phylum Chordata; class Actinopteri; order Perciformes; family Serranidae; genus Epinephelus; species Epinephelus awoara. Next base: position 36,571,702 of record CM069305.1, on the reverse strand, counting down.
ACAAAGCCAGGTGGGAATTAATCTAACCAAAGCTTTGGCTCGTTTGGCGTGATGCACAGGGACTGGGCATGAAGCAGCGACACACACACACACACACACACACACACGGCGACTTCACAGCGGAGGGAACTAAGCAGGTATTCGTCCAAACAGAAGAGCACGGCCACAGAGGAGCAGACACAGACAGCAGGAAACGAGATGAGCCGAGCAGGAAGCAACAGGACGGAAACCTCTACCCTCCCGTTGCCTTGGCAACACCAATCAGACACGAGGAGGCAAGCCGCGGTAGGGAGAACACGGGGAACAGGGTGAGGGCGGGAATGCAGAAAAGGGGAAGCTGGTTGGAAGTTGCCCTTGCAGGTTGACTGGAGGTTAAATAGTTTGTCTTTTTTGTTGTCGTTAATGGAGTTTTAAAGAGCGTCGGCTGATGTGCAGTCCAGACTGGAGGGCAACTTCTACCCAGAGGCAGGGTCGGGGGGGATGGGTTGCAGAGACGGCAAGCAAAACACAGAGAAGTTAATGAATGATAAAGAGCTTACTTCATTCAGAAAGCTGACTAACTGGTCTACAGTTAAATAATCACTTTTGTTCCCATTGCTGCAAAGGAATTAATTAGAAAAACAAAAACAAAATGTTACGCTTCTTAAAGAGAGAGAGACCCTCTCACAGTCATCCACACTGTCAGTCAGTCAGTTAAAATTAGAAAGCAATCTTTATAAAAAGGGATCAAACTTAAATGTTACACGTTTAGTATTAACACGTTAATCATCACTCATAATTAATGTTGAACTGTGGAAGCAGGTTAGGCTGTCCAGACGTAGTTAGTGCAGCAGGCGCAGAAACACTGTCCTGATTATTTCCAACCAGATGCAGTAGCTCACGCTCAGGGAATATTTAACAGAGGATATATCAGTGTTCTGTTTAGACACATGTAAACAATACAAGGGTGCTACTGTAAGTTATTTTGGAGGATTGATCATGTTCTAGCATAGATTTGGAGGTATAAAACAGCAGGCAGGCTGAAAGTAAAGGAGACTCACATCTTCTTGAAGAGTTCCTCGATGTCTGTGCGAGGGCAGATCTTCTGTGTGAGCGCGTAGAAAATGTCAAAGGTGAAATCTGCTGGTTCAATCTCATCGTTCTGTGGAGGATAAACAAGCCCGCTGTTGGTTAGCATGAGAGCTTTAAACCTACAGTTTAAAAGGGACAGTTCACCCCAAAATCTAAAGTACATGTATTTCCTCTTACCTGTGGTAATATTTATCAGTCTAGATAGAGTTGATGCAAAATTCTGAAAACACAATGGTCCTAGTTTTTCTTTAGTACCGGGGAGGCAATTCTGTCGGACCTGACGGGGAAGCAGATACGCCTGCAAGTGTTCTAGTCTGCCGTTAAATGGCAAACAAGAAGAACATCTACCAGCACGGGAGAACAACAGCTGCTCCTCAATCCGATTTCCTCGCCTACAAAATCTCTCTACAAAAACTAGACGTTTGCTTTCAAGAGTGATCATCAAAATTTACATTAAAGTTAATTTAAATACTTTTAATACAGGAGTGTATGTTTACGTACATGGGATTACGTTTGTTTGTTTTTGCTGCTGTATCGAATTTGGTATTGAGAATCCTTAAATTTGACGAGCACTGGCATCAACTACTAAATTTCTGGTAATGAAAATATCAGCGGTAGTCAGTAGAAATAGCTCCTGCATGAAACTGCTCACAACAAGGTCAGTGGATTATCTTGAGTAACCGGGTCATGATTTCCGAAAAGAGACATTGCTGCTGAAATGTATTTTTGGCGCAGAGAACCATTATATTGTAGACAAGGCAGAAATCTCTACGGCCGATAACACGTGGCAACTCACACCAAAACAATCTAGACTGATAAACAGCACTACAGGTAAGAGGGAAAATATGTATCTTTTGATTTTGGGGTGAACTGTCCCTTTAAAGTGCCACATATGCTCCAGCTGACCGCTACAGTCAGTCTGTCTGACCTTTCCACTGGGAAGGCCAAGATCCTTTAGAGCCTGAAAGATCCCCTTCTCTGTCTTTCCTGATGCGAATGTTCGAGTAATGCTGTGAGAGGGGAGAGAGAGACAGTTGGAATAGTTTAGATGAACCAGAGTGAAATGAGACGACCCAGCGGTTGACCACAAAGCCCATTCATTAACTCTTACCCTCTCACAGGAATCTTCCCATTCACATTGGTCAGGAAGCACATTCTCATCCAACTAAATAAGAGGAGGAAATAAAAACACACAGATGAGCACAGATCAGAGAAAAGGCAGATTTCTTACCAGCATTATATCACATATGCACTTGAGAAAAACAAAGTTTTCATAACAAATTCAACGTTACACAGGCTGAATGATTCAGTGGTAAAAGTAGGTCACAGGTCCATTCTGAATGGACCCCAAGTGACTGGTGAACGTGCCAACAGACAGCGACTTGACAGAGACAGCAAACTAGCTCAATGACATGGCCAAACACAAGTATGATGCTGAATGTATTAAACTGTGTGGACGTTGAACTAATGACTTAGCAGAAATCTGGACTAGTCGGGAACCGCTGCACTAACTGATCCACAAATGGTCATTCAGGGGGTGAAGTGTTCCTTTCAAACTGTTCAGATGATTAACATGAGATCATTAAGACATGCTGTGAGCGTGCTGTAAAATGCACTCACTGTTTCTTGAGGCAGGTCATTGGACAGACGTTGTTGGCCTTAAAGTTGTGAATCACTGACCTCAAACCCTCGATCCACTTCTGCAAACAAACAAGCGCAAGTATTCAGGACACACTCACCAACCACAGCCCACACAAACAGCAGCTGAGAGCGAGTGCATTGTGTTTAGAAGTGAGTGTCTTTGGGGAAATAAACACAAGCAATCCAATTGCCTCTTAATTCACACACACACACACACACACACACACGGGCAAGCTCCTTGTCAGGACTATCAGGAACACACACACACACAATATACACACAGTGATAACCACAGTGGGCTGTTACAAGGCTAGGCAGTGACAGTAAACAAACAGTTAGAGAAGGCCTTGGAACTTTACATGAATACACTGCTTACTGCATCGACACACACGTCAACGAGGACGAAAACCTGAACAATCTCCATCTCAGAATGTCTCCGGCTCTAACTCTCCGTCTTTGTGCTCCGTCTACCGCAGAAAATTATTACCGACATCATTATAACAACATTAAACAAGATAACGGGTGCAGCAGGGGTCGTCTGTTTGGGCATGTGGCGTGCATGAAGCTGTGTGTGTGTGTGTGTGAGCGTGTCGGCTGATGTAAATAACTCTGTCACCTCCCAAGGTCTGCTACTTAGGGCCACCTGCATGCTGGGAAGTGGTGATGGTGTCATGGTGTGTTTGTCTGTGTGTGTGACAGAGAGGGAGGGGGGCAGGAATGGCAGGAATAAATATGTGGGGGACGAGGACGTGTACCTGGATCTATCTGTGTGTGTGTGTGTGATTGTGGCTCTTTGCTGAAGGCTGCTGCAGGAATATCATTGGCAGCCCCGTGGCGGTGAGCTCTCTGGAGCGCAAACATCATTTATAACACCCATCACCACAAAAACAGCCTCTCATGAGAGATGCATAAACACCAACGCTGCAGTGCCAGATAAACAGATCTGTGCCGGCACACACAACATGCATTTACAGTTTGGTTCGGAACTGGTTGTGATTTTTATTTCTGGGGACATTTGTGTTTGTTGTTGAGGGATCTGACATCTTTAAATACACTGCATAAAAATATTTTCCTCAAGGCTAGCTATGTTAATCATTCTTGTTGTGCTTTGTTGCTGCCAGTGGGCTCCTTTTACTTTCCTCAGCAGTCTTCATAGACAAACAATAGTAGGAGACACAGACGACGACACAGACGTAAAGTTGTATAAAAAACCGACTTGTATGTTATTTACTCTGGATTGACAACCCCGAGGCTGAGGGGAATTACGCTCACTTTAAGTTGTCAGAGTGCTTTTTCTTGCTTTGGCTTCATGTCTTTCAATTACAGCTGAGCCTCTGGGCCACACAGGGTTTGGCACTAAATACAAGATAGCTCACTTTTACTGTTTTCTTTCTTCTCTTTTATTTTCTCTGTCTTGAAGCTGCTGGAAATGTTCAACAGTCATCCTAATTTTTACCACAAGGTTTATGGATATATATTTTTTTTACTATACTATATTGTATATATACAGTATATTAAATTTGAATGAAGCATTTTCTGATTGAGACATGTCGTACTATTTGGGATTTAGGAGCATTCCACTCACTGGTCACTTTTTTAGGTACACCTGTTCAACTGCTCCTTAACTCTAATAGCTAATCAGCCAATCACGTGGCAGCATCTCAATGTAGTAGACTGGGCTGTGTAGCTGAAGCCTGATAACATTTATCCCTCTTTGCCATAGACCTACATTGTTGTCCAAAAACTAAAAACACTCCAGTTTGCCACACTGTTGCCCTGGGTGACATGGATTTTTTATTTATTTATTTTACGATGACGTAAATGGGCACTGTAGTTTATTTTAAGCCAATCCCACATACACCACCCTGCTGCTGTAAATACTTACTAACATACCAAATGTGGATTAATCTGCGGCTAAAAATAGTCCCCAACAAATGGGTACTGTTGTATAAAAACTGCAGTGCCCAGCTGCTGTAGGAAATTACTTCGACTTTGAAAAATGAAGTTAAACATTTGTGACTCATTTTAAAAGATTTACATCTTTAACAGGAACAAACGGAGATGGAGCCAAGTGCCACAGACGGGGTGAGGCAGGGTTTGACCCGTTTATAGGATTTGTTGATAAGTAAAATATAGAATGATGCTAACGTTCTCATGAGGAACACTGGATTTAATTCTTAGCGTAAAGCATTTCCATCACACCAAACCTGACACCGCAATTTTTTGGTTCATCTGAGGAGTATTAATCTTCCAATCGATTCAGCTCCAGGAGACTGACATTTAATCTGCGGATACAGTTGTGTGTTGTGAGCTGTACAGGATGAGTACAATGTTTGGTGGTCTGCCAGCAGGGGTCAGCAATAATAACGTCTGCTGATTAAAGTGAGAAACAGAGAAGGAGGTGTCGTCTGCCTGAGTCCAAAACAAACATGAATTGATGAGTGAGAAAGTGATGGCTGGAGAGGTGTTTCTCTACTCGATACAGCAGGCAGATTTCTCACTGAGCTTTTTCTTACATGAGTGGGATGAAAAACACAGAGCGAGAGAGAGAGAGAGAGAGAGAGAGAGAGAGAGAGAGAGAGAGAGAGAGAGAGAGAGAGAGAGAGAGAGAGAGAGCAGACTAAGAGCGAGACAAAAAGGATCAGAAAATAACAGCCAAAGCCTGAGTGCAGGAGGGACACGGGAGACAGAGACGAGGTGAGAGAGAGAGAGAAATGACTCATTTCAAATGTGTCTATTTATCAGACTGAACCAAGGCCTCATGTAGGAGTTAGCATATGAACCATTCACCTCGCAATTTGCTTTGTTTCTGAAATAAATATCTGCTGCGTCGGGGTTCTTTTAGCCTTCACATGATGTGGAAATGTTGAATGAATTAACGGTGTACTCCAGGTGCTCAGCAGAGTTCACATCTGCTGTGTCTCCAGCCCACATATGGTTTTCTGACCATCGTGAACATCTCAGCGTTGGCCTCACCTGCGTCATGGGTTGTGATACTCGTGTGTAGACTTTGAAAAGACTTAAACCACTAAAGTCTGACACCGTCTCACATCTAGACTAGTGCTAGAAACACAAGATAAAAAACGTCTTAAGTCGACAGTATTCTTGTCAATTCAGCATCAACATACACCGTTCAGCCAAAAATATTAAAATGTGGACATCGTCAACCACCAATAGCTGCGCTCTCTCCGCCACCAAACAGGTAGGTTCTGTTTGAAATTCAACTTATTTTACTGCGAACTCTTAATTTTTGAAACGGTTCACCTCACATTCCCACGCTCTCCTCCCACTAAAATTGCACAGCAAACCAATAGAGGCTGGTAGTGAGTTGAGATGACAAAATTCAACATGTCAAGTTTGTACACAAATATAGTCTGTCTTTATAGATTACACTGATCAGCCAAAACATTAAATCCACTGGCAGGTGGAGTGAGTAACACTGTCCATCTTGTCACAATGCCATCTGCGCATCAGCATCTGTGGAACGTGCTGGTGCGCCACCTCACAACTGGCAGGATTCAAAGAGAATCTGCATTCAACTCCCTGGTGCCAGACACCACAGGACACCCCAGAGGTGCCCTGACAGGTCTGAGCCAAGTCCGATCCGAGGAGTCCCCACTGCGGATCAGGAGAACCTCGGGGGTACCAGCACCTCCCGCGAATGCTTGATTAGATTGGGATGCCTTGAGCTCTGTGTCACGTTTCTGGGGCCATTCCTGAGCAGTTTTTGCAGTGTCACATGGTGCACTGTCCTGTTGGAGGGTCACTGTATTCACTGAGTGGTTAGTGCACTGAGTGCGATTGCCATAAGGGTGGAGAGGTACTCGGTCTGTCACGGTGTTCGGGGTAGGGTTGTCAAAAGTATCGATACTCAAACGCTGTATCCGGATACAAAACTAATTTACAAAAGTATCGATACTAACAGTGCACACCACCTCAGCGCCTCTTGGGTGCGCGCGCCGGGTCCGATGGACACGCCCTCTGCAGGCAGCGTCTTGCAGGCACAGAGCCTTCGCTGCAACCCGGCTTGTTGTTGTCGTGCACACATTTCTGTTGCTGTAATATGGCCAGCGCGGCTGCAGGAGGATCAGAGCAGCCAGTCAAAAATGATAAAGGAAAAAGCGCTCTTTGGAAATATTTAGTGAAGTGAACACAGCACGCTGCAGACGCAGGTACAGCCCCTCCCCTCACTAGCAGCTGAGCAGCTGGTGTCGCCAGCATCAAACTAAAATATAACTTCTAACGTTAATGTGGGCGCTAAGCAAAAAACTTTATCAGTCATGCCCGTCTGTAACATTAATAGATAATGTTAGTTTAACAGGACAACACAGTTATGTGTGTCTGAAAAGTTATGTTAACTGTAAAGTCACAGATTGAAGCTGAAAGAACGTCTGGTTTCTCCTGTAACCCCTGGTTCTCTGATCACATAGTGAGGTAGAAACAGGAGCATCCTGAGCCTAAACTACCAACTCTATTTGATCAGCAATGAAAATATGACAATTCACCAGAAGCACAGAAAATAAACAGGGCTGTAGATAAATACATTTGTACGGACAGATCTTGTTTCTGGTTGTTATTTATTTTGGGGGGATTTTTTGTTGTTATCATTGATGTTACTGTTCTGATCTTTATTTAAAAAATGACATGCCTCTTCATTTTTTGCTGCTGTATCGAAAATGGTATTAAGTATTGAATATTTTCCTGGGTATTGATATCGAGTTTGAAATTTTAGTACCGTGACAACCCTAGTTTGGGGGGTGGTGCATGTCAAGTGGCACCAACATGGACGCCAGGACCAAAGGCTTACCAGCAGAACATTCAATTGTAACGAGATGATAAGTGTTATTCACTTTTCGCTTTCACGTCACTGAACTTCACTATTTGCATGAGCGAAGACTGAAAACTTACGAAAATACAATGTTTGATTTTATCGGAACGTCAAGATGTGAAAAAGTTCAGACCAAACGATCAAGACCACCGGAGCGCACCACAACTCAGGTAAATCTCTCATGATGTTATTCTGACACTAGAAATTCATCTGCTACAGTGAAATTGCTTGAAAGGTCATTTGGTGTAAGGCTGGTGAAAGCTTTAAAAAGTGCCATATCACACAGAGCAGTGGGAGGCTGGCTAAGTGAAGTCTCTTTCAGTAATTTCACAACCTTTCTCTGAGGACACAAAATTATCTTCAGGCAAAAATCGCCAGTACATACAGATATACAATGCAAGATTTGTCCTACACTGCCTGAAGCTGTGAAAAAACATCAAGTACATTCTCAAGGTCTGGTCGTCATCGGCCTCATTGTAACATTTCACTCCCTCAACAGTACGAAAGCACACTGAGCAGTGAAAATAAGGTGAATGCATATATTTACCCTGGCTACGTCTGGGCTCTCCGCCACCATGAACATGAAGTTGAGGTTGACCAGGTCTGTGCCGCTGCAGATGCAGATGATGCAGCCCTCCAAGTCTGCCTCCGTCTTCCCAATGGCCTCGAACGACGACAAGATCTTTGGGTCCTGGGGAAAGAAAGAGTAAGGCGGTTTAGTAAGACGCTGACACATAGACACATAGACAATTACCAGACAGACAAACAAGATAAGGACACCAACAAACTGACAAACATTCTCAGAAAGAAGAAAACAAATGAGAGGTAAGGCAGTAGTGTAGGCTGTCCAGGTCAAATCATTTCAGTTTAGCGAATTAGGAGAGGAAATTGAAGAAATTGAGGGGGAAGTTTTATTGTCCTTTTCTGGTGCTGTAGCAGTCTATAGTCACTGATAAGAAAATATACAGCAGCAGAAGCTTAGAGAGACACTGCAGCTGTTTACTGGTGTTGTGGAAAAGCCTCACGATGTTAAGAAGCATGACATACTGTATGTATCATGCATGGGAGTCTTTATGCTCCACATCAGGTGAAGAATACACTGGGCATCCATCACAGAGGAACTGACCGCAGTTCTCCATTCAAAGAAATCTCAGCTGTTAAAAAAGTTCCAGTGAATCCAGATTTGGACGTGTTCAACAGTACTGGAGAGCGTCACTTCAGACACCACTTTACTGGAGTAGGTAGGAGAAGGTTCACAGACACCTCTGTCAAGTGGTGAGTAACATTATGTAACTTGCATAAATTGGAATGTTAAGAGGACAAGCTAATAGTAGGCTCGGGTGGTATCTGGTTGTTGTTGTTTTTTTCTTCATATGTCAAATCCTCATGACATTTCACCAGGGACACAGTATATGACAGTATTTGTGTGAGAGGCCAGTTCACTATTTTCTACAAGAACTCTCAGTTTTATTAGTCCAATAAAGAAACAAATTAAACTCAACAAATGTCAAAAAACGAAACATTCTTAGACCTATTTACTTTATGAAACAGAAGTAAGACTAGCTTAAAATTAACCTGAGTATTTTTCAACATTTTGTGAAATTGTCAGGTTCAACATTATGGAAAGGATCCCTACAGAGATAGACCTTTTTGTTAAAGAGTAAGATCCTTTGTGTTTAACCAGAAACAGCCCCGAAAACTGTATCTCCAAACCCAAAATTATAAAATCACTGTTTTTTTAAATGGAGTCTGGTGAGTTTGGTGGTTGTGATTTAAGGGCTGTTTCTGGTTAAACAAAAAGGATCTTAGTCTTTAACAAAAAGGTCTATCTCTGTAGGGATCCTTTCCATAATAATGTCAGACACTTGGAATAATTGGAGCCTGTCAGTGGCAAAAAGAAGCACTTATAGAGGACAAGAATTGATGGTGCTTTATTGTCTCAAGTGTTTACACTGCAGCCTGTTTTGTTCTTTCACTCAATACTGGACCAATTTCAAAAACTGTACAAAACAGAAAATACAGTCCAGGTTGAAAAATGCCTGAGTTATCCTTTAAATATTTGCAAAAGGTGTCACACAGCACAAGAAAAAAATATATTATCCAGGTTTCAAAGGGTTAATTGCCTTGTGTATTCACTGTGTAACACACCTTGTCAAACTTGACAAAAACAAAATAAAACTCACCAAAACCATCTTGGTTTGTCTTTCCACTGTTCCAAAAATCACCAACTCTAGTTTTGTCAATGTAATTCACCCAGTTAGATAAGAAAATATTCTACATGTTTTCCCTGATTTGTCTCTGCTGTTGCTAGCTGACTGTTTTCAGCCCTGTGATATTATCCCCACCACTTGCAGTCGCCATCGTTCTCAGCTTGGCTGTCTGTTGCACCAGCAGAGACTGCCCTCTAGTGTCAAATATAATACACTGCAACACATCGCCTCAATACAGCATCTCTATCAGCTTAATAGAAAGAGGAGGCATACTGCAATACCTTCATACCACGCAAGCCAAACTAACAAGGTGTTAACTGGTAATTTCTGTGAGCTAAGTAAATGTTTGGTTAGACTTCATTCAAAGCCAAAAAACAATCAGTGAGGACACAGATATGATCTTTGTCTTGTGGACCGTTTAAAACGATGACTAAAAAACATATCTTTTTAATTTTGGCTATAACTAGCAGTTATCTGTTTTAATATTTATTTATTTTTCTTGGTTGATTAATTCACTAATTTCTCCTTAAATGAGTGTTGCATAATTGATTATAATTGGTATTAGCTCTTTGCTGAACTGTGAAGTCCTTTGTGCTGCACTCTGTGCATGAGTTAATAATAAATTAAGTTTACTTATTCACTCATTTTTTATTATTCAATTTTTGGCAAATGCAAGGTAGGCCACTGAAAGTAGGTTTCTATTAACCAGACATGTTGGGTTTTTGCTGAGAACGAAAATACTTTGAATGGTGTGTTGTCTTGAGTGTCACTGGGTTTTTAATATCTCAACAAGACCCAAATATGTTCCTGTCATGATGTCTCCTGGGCAAATCTGGACATTTCACAAGATCTTTTCTTGTAAATACTACATAAGACCAAAATTAACAATCAAAACAGCAAGTCAAAAAGAAGAATAAAAAACCCAAACTGATTAAGATTCTGACTGACACATAATGAACGTCAGAAAGCTATAAATACTTTATCAATGCAAGAAAAATCAGAATGGGAATCATCCAAAATGTTTGACATTACATTAACCCTATCCAGGTACCTATAATCCAAAAATAGATGTGTATGTGCAATGATGTGAGGCAACACAGAAAATTAAAATGGACCCTATTATTCGTCCAAACTACATCTATTGGTGAAGCGAAATACTTCATACTACAACAAATAAGAAAACCAAAATAATGTGCTTAAAAATAAAACTTTACTGTATTTTAGACATTTATATGCATTTAAAGGACTTTAAATTTAAGGCAAAATGAATAACAAAAATCTTTACTGAATGCTGACGAAGGGAATACCCCTGGTTTCACTTGCCCATATTTTATAAGACATTAGACATGACGTGTCTGACATTTAAAGACCTGTAGTTACTCTGCTTATTATCCTCAGAATAGTCTACAGTCCTCGGCACAGTTCAGCCTGACATGACCGCAAACTCCTGCTCAATTGGTGAAACAGAAAATCCATGAAAATTTTCTCTCTCTATCAAAAACACAGCCCGACTCCTCCATCTCATCTTTCCTGGTTTCAGTCTGCCATCGTCGTCACCATGGAAGACGGTAATGCATTTTTCTTGTATGATTGAATTAACGGCAACAGGCAACAGGTTCTGCCGTTTTAAAACCCCAGCCAGCGATCATCCAATGCCATTCATCTCTTCTCGCTCATTGGATTATCCCAAACAGCTCTCGGGGGCTCGGTGTAACCACGTTAGCCTCTGAGGAGAAGCCCTGCTCTCTGTTGTTCTTAGTCTGCTACTTACAGAGCAGCGTCTGAACAAACAGGAGGAGCTGCTGTCAGGCTGCAGTTTCTGTATACGTGCCCTTACGCATGTACATACACACACGTCCACACGGACGACAGAGCAAACAGACAATCTCCTGCTGTCAACAGTGCACACACAACCTGGTAATGCTAAAGCACACAGTACACACACCAGTGTCTCCTGTCAGGTGTTTGACTTTTAGTGGCCTGACAGGTTTGCATCCTAATTAGAGGCCAGTGCCCACATGGGGTTTCCCGTAACAGCTTTCATAATTCATCTGGTCTGCAAGATGCTGAATAGCAAGACATAATGTGTCACTGTCGAGGCTAAACCGCATGAATCAATATTTAATATACAGAGAAAGCATGCAGGTTTTTGGGTGTGTATCTGGCTCCATACCAGCTAAATAAAAAAACAATGCTGTGCTGAAAATACACAACAATGCAGCTGGTTGGTACGTATTGTTTATTTCAAGATCAGAGGCCTCATTGCAGAAAAGTATCCTGACTGCTTGGCCTATCTTAAGTTTCAAAGATATTGGCTGTGTCCCTTCCTATCTCAGACTTCAGACTGCCTTTAACTTTAACTACTCAAGATAGACAAGCCAAAACATCAGCAGCTCATTTGTCACTGGAGAGCTTGCTGTCATAGACAAAAAAAAAAAGCAGGCATTCAGTTTTGGCTGCGAGGAGTCTGGGGAACCAGCTGTGTCGGTGGAGGACATTAAACAACACCTTTTCAGGAAATTTTCTCCTCAAACATTTGAGCTTGTGCCTTTGTTGTGTCTGCCCCCAAACTGTGGAACAGCATCCCCCTCTTAATAAGATCTGCCCCCTCCAGTGGCTCATTTAAGTCCAGGCTCAAAACCTACTTTTATTCATTAGCGTTTGAGTCCTCCTGATGTGTGCCTGTGTACTGTGTCTCTGAATGTATGAGCGGTGTACCTGACAGTTATGTTGCCTCTCGTGTAGCGACTGATTCCTGTCGTACAGCACTTTGGTCAGTGTGAGTTGTTTTTAAATGTGCTTTTGTGAAAGTTTCTTTTTTCTTTTTTAATATTATCTTTTGCCTTGTTATATATTTGAATAACAATGCCAACGTTAAGCATTAATCAGTGAACCGCTGAGAATATTTAGGATATTTTGGGTCTGTAGGATGATTCTGTTGCTCTACAGTTTACTGCACTGCGCACCACCCAGGTGGTGGGAGACAGACAGCTGGTTAGCCATATTAACAAAGTGCCCACCACCCACCCTCTGATCTCCACTGGTTCGCTAGTGTCAGCTTCGGCTGCTATGCACTGCGCACCAGCCGGGTCGGGTGGGTGCTAGCTAGCAGCGCCGCTCATGGTAAAATGGTGCCTATTCATTCCAATGGAGTTGCTCGCCTGGCACATGCACTAAAAAAGTTTTCAATTTACTCCTGCAGTATGCGGCCCGCTAAATATGTGCAGTAGTGTTTTTCCCGCTGGTCCCACCCACAAGTTTCCACTCAGCCAAAAGGCTTTTCTTGTGATGATGTCAGGGATATTTTAATCTCTTTTCTTAGCTCAAGGAAAGTTTTGCAAATATAAAATCTCAAAGGTTAAAAATTTCACAACAGAAAGATTCATGATTGACCTCGTCACAGTTTGGGTGTGGAGAATGCTTTTGGGGCTGCCGGGGATTTTTTTTTTTTTTTTGCTGCAGTACCGCAAATGGCTGCAGGGGTGAGCAGGGTTTCGGGGGGGTCGGAGTAATGCCGTCCCAACCCAACAGTGTTGCTGTGGAAACCTCCGGAGACTGTAGGGTGGCTTTTTGCAGCCATGTCTTCCAGGACAGCGTTATCAGGGGTACACTCGAATTAGCTACCCTGCTAGCTGGCTCTTACTCAAACCAGCTGGTGTGCAGTGAACAAGGCTAACATTAGCTAACCAGTGGAACCCAGAGGGTGGGCAGTGGGCATCATGTCACTACACGTTAAGGCGGCTATTTGGCTGCCTGTCAGCAAAGCTAACAGAAATTCTAAAAAAAACGATGAGACGTTTACATTGCAAAATATTAAAATTTCAACACCTCTAACTGGATAGCACTTTGAAATGTGGCTCCAAAGTTCACTGAGTCAATGGTGCACCCGAACAAAAGGAAAGGCCTCTTGTTTTTTGAGTCATTTTGCTTCTTAAAAATCAATCAGTTAGTTATCAGTGTCAGGGTGTCTGGCTATCCCAAACAAAATTATACTAGACAGACATCCCTAATTTGAATTACTTAAAATCTAAAGGATCATACAGATTGAGTAGCCCTTCAGTCATTATATGTTGGTGTCCATGTTGTTCCCCTTCACTGTCATTGACATACAGACCTAACAACACAGTTAATTTGAATTTAGGACAGGATCCATCCTAACTTAGGATTTCTAACTTGGGAAATCCCCAAGTTAGAACGGTTCCGTAAGAGCTAAATCTACACTAGGATAGATTTTCTTAAATGCTGTCAGGAAACACGTTTCTGTAATACTAAAAATCCTAAATGTCATCCTAAACTGTGATAAAATAGGATTTCAGACTTACAGTAGGAAGTTTCGGTAATGAGGCCCCAGTTTCCTATTACAGGATAAGGACAAGTCATTCTGACAGAGACTGAGCGTCTTATACCTGTGGGGTTTTGGTCCCACAGTGTGAACTCCTTAACCCAATGACAGCTCATCATAGGAGGGCCGAAAGCACAATTTTCCATTATTCTTCTCTGGGTCAAAAGCACAAAAAAGATTTAGATACAACCTGCAGCTAAACCCAGCCTGGGTTGTATAAATATTGATGAGTTAAATATTTCATATTTTGTTCAGCTCGTGCCCCTGGTGAGCTCAACTGAGAGTCCCAGATCAGTCAGTCAATCAATAGATTACTCCGCTGCTACCTCGGCTAATTAAAGCATGAATATTGTGCCTGACGAGGCAGTTACTTTAACAGAAGTGTCAGTGTGGGAGCAAGAGACTGGATGTTGGGTGGAGTGGGTAGAGAGCGTGAATGTTGTAAAAACAAGAAGCGAGGTAATTGTCTTTTCTGGGGTCTCACCTTTGGGACAGCACCGACACGAATACTGTTGATGAGGGAACACTCGAGAACCTGGCCCTCCTGCGGGAGACACACAGAAAGATGGAGAGAAATAAGATGAGGGAAGAATGTGAGAGCAGGTGAAGAGGGAGACACAGAGAGAGGTGTGGGAGTAGAGACTGTGAAAATAAACTTACTGGCAATGATGCATTTTGTTTGTTTGCAATCATTTTTTAATAAGCAGCAGAAAAACCACAACTTCTCAGCATCTCACAACGAGGGGTGCAGGAGGATAACGATACCCTTGAGTATCATGACATTATGTTTTGTGATACTGTATTGATTTTAAAAAACACTAGTTTTTAAATTATTTACTTTAAAAAAAAAAAAATACCTAAAGAATCCTGCAAGTAGTTTGATTTTTGTTTTTTACTGACATAAGCAAATGTTAATTCTTTTGCTCATTTTCATTGTTGTCTTTTCTTTTTTTCTGTCCTGTCAGTATTTTGGAAATTTTTAAAGTGTTAAAAACTCAATGAAAAAAATCTATTGAAAAAGATTAGCTACCCATCTACCTAATAGTACACCCACCGCTTCAACTACCACTACACCTCTGCCAGCAGTGACCCCTGTGCAAAGGTGCGCAAGCCAAAAATGACATCATCACATATTTTGTGCAAAGGCTCCGCCAATCGTATCAAACCTGCCCCATATTGGATTAACAGTTGTGATTGGCTGGTAATCTGTTTCAAGTGGAGGGGGACGCATCTGCCAGAGCAAATGAAACATGAGCTTGCAGATATGTACAGTTCCCAGGCTACTCTGACAGATGAGAGAATACACAAACATGAAAAGATGGAAGGTTTACCTTTCCCTCACTCTTCCAGCAGATGAAAAAGCCATACTCATCCACCTTCATCTGACAGTTGGGCTCAAAGATGTACGGGTCCTGCAGAGGGAGAAAAAGAGTTTTTATGAGACAGGGGGCTTCATCAGTCAGTCACAGGGTTTTATTTGACCTGGAAAGACATTCAACAGTCACACGCAGGGCTTACACAACAGACAAACAGATGTAGCTCTAATTCTTTTTCTGAGACATACCTGCCTGCCTAAGGACACACACACACACACACACATGCAAAAACATACAAAGTATGCGCAAATACATTCAGTATGTACACACACACACATTTGCGTGCAGAGGTGCTAAGACAAACACAAGGTGAGATACATGTGACCGCCATGAACTGTTAAATGCAAACATCATCTGGTTGGACCACAGTGTGGTGCATCAGAAACAAGGGATAATCCTGGGTGAGATGCACGTGTGATTGTGAAGGCTACGCGATTTTAGCATTAAAATTGTGATGCACGCAATAAGTCGCATCGCAGGACTTGCAGTGTCCAGTAAGAGAAATTAACTCAAACACAACGTGCTACCTTTCTGCTGCTTGACAACAAAAAGAAAACTTCCAAACTTTGTCTGTCAGTTCTGCGATTTCTAGTGAAGCCAATTTGCATACTTGTGTTTGAAACTGTCTAGTTTGATTTGAACTAAACTTTACAGCACTTAACACAGTCCTCCACCGCCAACTAGTGTTTTGGAGGTGTAACTGCAGAGTGACACAGACACTCCACCTCAGAAGCAAAAATAACATGCAGATTTTTTTCCCCCACGACTAATCGATTAGTTGAAGATTATGTGCAACTTTAGTCTACCAAGATTTTCTTTGGTTGACTACAGCCCTAGTAAATACACAACTGCTATAGGAAGCCCTTTTTTAAACAGATTACGCCATATGGCTGCAGTGAAGTCCCTTCTTTACGTCGTCTTTACGTTTTACACAGCTGCCGCCATTGTGTGTAAATACACACAACACGAACACTCACGCCATTGTGTGTAAATATACAATGGCGGCGGCTGTGTAAAAATGTCTGGCGATGCAAAGAAGGGACTTCAATGTAGCCCTATGGCACAATCTGTTTAAAAAAGCCATTACAATAGAAGTCTGTCTGATAAACAATCAAAGCACGCCCTGCTAATAGTCAACTACAAACCAAAAAACAGTAAGGATAGATGACCGACTTCAGCCAGGATTGACAGAAGAGTACAACATGAACCCAAGTGTTTCATGGTGAATCGCTCAGTGTATTAAACTACCTCATTCCCCCTCCTCCCTCTCAGACAAGTCTTACAATTAAAACTCAATTTCAGCTTTAATAATCATTTTTATTCTCTTTGCAGATTATCTCATCTACACATCACCCCGATGACTCCAAAATGATTATTTCCAGATAGAGCTGTTCAAATCATGATGAAGATTCTTATTCATTGTGCTGCCCTAGTGTTTGATAAAAGGTGTGCTCGCCCAGCCGCTACGATGCTACTACACACACACACACACACACGTCCTCTAATGTTCCACCTATCAGCTCCTGTGCAACACACATTTCAACAGGAGAGTCAGAGCAGAAAATCTAACATTAGCCTGCTTATCTTACCCAAACATTTTTCACTCATTCAATCAGCTGCTGTGAGCTGTGATTGTGCTGACGAATGACTGTCAAAGTGTGTGTGTGTGTTTGTGTGTGTGTTTTTATCCCACTCACATCACACATCTGAGAAGGATAAAACATGAGAGTAAAAAATAGAATAGGAGATGGCTGCTGGGTCACTAACTCTAATATTAGCAGGAGGGAACAGTGTAACACACACACACTTACACACACAGGATGTTGCTGCCATGAGATATACCGCTGCAAATAGGACTAAGACGTTTTTTTTATTTGGCTATAACATGTTATCTAAAACCGTCATAAAACCCAATTAAATGATCTTATTTCCATTTAGGAAACAGTGAGTCTGCTGTAAGTGCAGTTAAAAGCTTGACTCTCTTTCATCTGCGCTGGGACCGGCGGAGGCATCAGTTGCACGTCGTGAAACCAGCTCTATGAAAGAGATGGTCCCAAATGAGCCCTGACTGTTTGGAACAAGCAGCAGGCTACTGTTACACCATCAGACGGCTCGTTCCTATAACTAAAAGGTTTATGGGAACACTCAGTCCGTCCACACGCAAAGGAACAATTAGCTGAAGGTCCAACCATCTCTGGAGTGGATGTGAATGGACAGACACCCCCAGCCACGGCAGCCCAGCTCCCACTCAACGTGTATACATTCTTTCCTAAGTGCCTGGGTAAGTGCAGCAGTGTGTGTGTGTTGACCTCTCTCGTTGTGTCCCCTCCATACAATAACAGCAACCCCCAAACCAGACTATTTGCTCTGCATTAACTGTATCAAGTTAAGCTAACTTAAACACACCATCAAGGGGACGTGAAACACTCACACAGATCCAAACTGAGTCACTCACATGCACAGTAACACACACACGTGCTCATCCATACTCATGCCCTCCAGCATTTAACAAGCGAGATCAACACGAGCCATTGGCTGTGTGATGAAAACACAGGAAGTGCTGCGTGTCGTGCCACTTTGTCTCTTCTGACCAGCTGGTGCTCCACAGTAAATGATTTACAGTATTATTCAAAACACAAAAACTCAAGGTAATTATTCTCATTTTATCTCTACTTTTCTTATTTTGCTACTCCAGCCTTGGTCATTTGTATAACAACCTTGTTTAGCTGCTCAGGGTTCAAGCCAGTTTTAAGTGTAATGGTATTTTGGTTTGGTTTGGTATTATGCACTCAGCCAAAATCACCAAACCAAAATTATGAGCGGATAAATGAGCCGGCCTGAGTAGGAGTTACAGTAATTACAGCTGCAACAACTGATAGATTAGTTGTCAGCTATGACATTATCTCAGGCTGCAGCTATCAGTTATTTTAGTGAACAAGTATTCTACCACTTAATCAAGCAATCAGATAAGAAATACTTTTGCTTTATTAAAAAGAAATGGTAAATATACAAAAAACTATATTAGACAGGTTTCTTAAAGGAACAGTGTGTGAGATTTATGCTGTTTATGCTGTTTCACATTTATTTTCTGATCCAGACGTTCAGTAGGTTTTTACCGGGAGCTGAATTATCCACTGAGGTCTCCTCTTCTCCAAAACAAACAGACCTGGTGCTTCAAACTGCTAAACACTGAATAAAGCAGTTTCACATAAACATATAACTACAGTGACCAACGTGAATAGTAAATGCACTGCTTTTGTATAAAGCCTTCCCAGTCTTCTGACCACTCACAGCTTTTTTCACACTACATGTCACATTTACTGCATATCCACACACCAGTGGCGAGGTTACCACACAGGTAACTGGTTTTTGACACCCTTACCCATCAATGGAACAGCCACTGGGAGCATTTTGGGTTCCAGCATCTTGCCCAAGGATACTTCAACATGCTGACTGTATGAGCCCGTCATCAAGCCACTGATCGTCCAAACAGTGGACGACCCACTGCACCTTCTAAGCCACAACAGCCCCTCTCTAGAGCCAGTGTTTGTTTTGACCGCTCTGAGCTACTGTAGGAACATGGCGGTGCAACATGGCACTCTGTGGAGGAGGACCCCTCTGTATGTAGATATAAACAGCTCATTATAAAGGTAACAAACCTTTACCTTTTACTGGCACGCATATCTTTGCTCGCACGTGTCCGCCACAAACGTGTGTGGTGCAACAGTAATAATCATCCGTGTGAAACACAGTGCGGTGTATTGATTTTAAGCTAAGGCATGTAAGAAAAACTAAGGCCTACATCTCAACATCTAATTTATTTATGTGAGGGAAAATACATTAAATCCTAAATTATTATTCAAGATATATAACATATATCTTATAAACTATCATGGGATACCAAACTCTGTTCTCCTCTTGTCTGATGAAGGCCAGGGGCCCGAAACATAGCATTGAATAAATGATTCAAGGAGCAGCTTCTGGTGTGCGGACTTTATCTTTTATTCTAAACTATGCGGGTTAACTGCACAGTTTATCAGTTGTTCTACACTGCTACTGTTTTGCATTGAATATAAAATGAAAAATCTATAACATGTTACTCAACAATTGAAAAGGGGTCCCTTAAGGACAAAAGTATGGAACCACTGGATTAAATGAAGCTTTGATGTTAATAATTTGCATTAATGATTTTCAATAATCAATTCGTTTCAGCCCTAGATTAATCACCAACTAATTTGATAATTTATCTCTTTAAGTCATTAAAAAAAAAATCAGAATTCTCTTATTCTAATTTCTGGTTTCTTTCCTCCTCTATGACAGTAAACTGAATATCTTTTAATTGTGGACAAAACAAGACATTTGCAAACATGTTATTGGGCTTTAGGAAACACTTACAAACATTTTCACCATTTTCTGACATTTTATAGACAAAACAACTAATCGATTGCTCAGGCAGATAATTAATCGACAACGACTCTAATTGTTAGTTGTGGCCCTAGCTTTGATATCTACCAATATTACGTAACATTTTATGAAAAACAGATTATTAGAATGACCAAAGAGAAATAATTGTTTATCTGTTTTCAGTGCGTCACGATTCTGACCTGTTTTTCTCTGCTTTCATTAACTGTCTGTCGATACGAGGCCGTTCAGTCCCCATGGGGACCGAACAACGGCCACATCTTAAGTGACTGATTTCCAATCAGCGAGAAAATGATCGAAATAAACACACACACACACACACACACACACACACACAGAGGAAGCCCCCTGACTTTTAGCATGAGTGATCGCTAAGGATGCTCGACCTCTGACCTCTGCCTCGGGATATGTCGAGGAGGGGAAACTCATCTGAAATCTCTCATTCAAATCACAAAACTGATTAATTATTGAAAATCTATAGCTTATCTTGAAGCCTGCTGCACTGTAGCGTACAGAGGTAAAGCTAAACAAAAAGGTGGAGAAAAAGTGGACACTGCAGTTGTGTAGATAAAGTGACAGATAACATAGATAGAGCAGTGCTCGCACCACTGCTTCTATTCAAAGAGGGGAACAATGTCACAACAAATGCTCTTACAAACACTCCATGTCAGATGCTTTCATTTTGGACAGGACACTAATAACAAGATGTGGCATTGAGAGAAAATTTTATCGTCTTTAACTGTTCTATGTTACATGTCTGCAACTTCGTTTAAATGTGCTGCAGCCTGTCTCGGCCAGTAAACTCTTATTAAGGAGATTTTTAATCTCGAGGCTTTTCCTGGTTCAATACGTTTTAAAATAAATAAAACGTAGGAACACAAACACATACGCAGACCTGCGCATTACCTGTCCGTACCATCTGTCACTCAGTGGGGTTTAACTCAGTGGAGAATGTTTTGTGGAAAAGATACATGCTGTTTAGCATATTTGTGCCCATGTGTGCATCTCTATCTGCGTGCGTGCATGTGTGTTTGTGTGAGTGAGTGTCCTTATGAGAGGGACTGATAAAGAGCATGTCTGTGTCTGTGGGTGGACTTGGCGTACGTCATTTCAATCGACGCAGATGTCCCCTGCAGGCTTTGTATTTGCCAGGCAACAGAGCAACAGCTATTCACTCTCTGCCTTACAAACACAAACACAGAAAGAAAGACTGTTCATAACATGGAGCAACACGTTAAAGACAGAAAGCCCACTTTGTTAATGAATGAAGGACTGAACCTACAGACAATAAATTGCTGAGCAGTAGTTGACGATCATGCAAGATGCAAAGAAATTCTCGCCGCTACTCTTCCGATAAAGAAACGATAAATCAGTAACTAGAAGGACACTCAGGGGGCGCAGACCTCCACCAAGGCTAATAATCCAGTTTTCTATAATATGCAAATCTACATGCACAACCACGACACAGTATATGTCTGGATATGTTTCCAAAAATAGTTATGCTGTGCCCAGCTGAAGCCTCATCTTCTCAGCTGTGCATTTATTATGTCCTTCTAAACTGGAAATATTTCACATGCTTCACATACATTTGAGAAAACCAGAAAACACCTCATTATCGTACATAAATATCAAATTCTGAGACCTAAATAACATCATGAACACGGCAGCTTGTCATAAAAACAGTTTTTAGAAACTGCATGTTCACAAGAAAGACATTTTTACTTGAGTCAAATTTAAATTAATATCTCTGGTTCTCTGAAAATTGATTGCAGATGATTTACATTTGGATGTGAGTGACAGTATAATTATTTGCATGATAGGTTTGTATTTACAATAGGCACACCTTAGTTTGAGGAAGAAGCATTATAATTGTACTTGATGTGGATTGTGAATGGCGTCATTTTATTTCCATGATTGGCCTCGTTTAGTCACTACTGAACTTCACTACCACCTACTGGATTTTAGAGGAATATTTCACACCCCAAAATGACTATTTGTGGATCCCATGCTACACTGAATTTGTAAAGAAATCCTTGTTTTGTATACTTGCCTCCACGGTGAACGAAGAATCCAAAAATTGAGAAAATTCGTGATGAATCGATGCTGTTACTACCTATGTCTACTCACCAGCTAATAAAAAAAAATCAGCATGAAATGACGCACTGGCGTTAAACCCGAACAAACAGATGGATAGCAGCTCGCCATGGAGGCAAAACACACTAAAAGAAATGTGTGGGATTCCAGCAAAGAGAAAAACCTTGTGGAATTGCCTGTAGGATGACTTTTCATGGTTTTAGGATTCTTCGTTCACCATGAAGGCATGCGATAAAAGCAAAGTTTTCTTTCACAAATTTGACATAACATAGGGTGAGTAATTGATGTGTTCTTTCGCTCTTGTACGGCATTTATTACCCAAGGCCAAATGCCCTATATCGCAAAGTTATTAAAAGGGAAAAATAATTTGTGATTTGGATCTGCTCCAAAATGTAATGGGTTCTTCCTTGCATCACGCTACACCCTTCAACTAAGTTTCATAAAAATTGTGAATGTACTTTTTCCGTAATCCTGCTGACAACAAGACAAACAAACCAAACCGAAAACCTGCTCAGGAGGAGGTAATTAGTATTGTTAGGGTAATGATAATTCATTAGGGTCGGGGTATGTCCCTGCTGACATCATTAATTTTGATGCTTAAGGTGACTGCCAGAGGTCGACCTTATTACCATTCAGGCCAGTCCTAAGCCTGGCTCCTACCCACAGCAGCAACACACTGAGGACTTTCTTCAGAAGCATGCCGGCCCAGTTTCACGGCTCACTTTGACATGGCTGTGGATTTGATGATGCTTTTTCCCTACGCTCTTTCAAGTTTTCTTCTCTGCCTAAGAGGGATCCTCCTCCCCCCACTGATGCCCACATGAACGGAGAGGACTGAGGGGATTTCCTGATGTGTGCAAAGAGTGCGTGTGTGTGTGTGTGTGCCTGTGTGTGAGCGCGTGTGTGTGACACACTTTGCCTTTGCTTGGCAAATGTCCTCGCTAAGTGTCCTGATTAAGTTAGTCAGAGGAAACGTGGGCAAAGAGACAGTAAGATATACACGGGGTCATACGGGCTGCACACAGATACACATTCAGAGCAAGATGGATATGGGTGACACAAGTTATTGCAAAATAATTGTCTTAATCTTTTTTTGATTTAATTATATTGATATTGGCTTGACAGGCAATACATTTGCTTGTGGCTCCAACTGAGAAATAATTCAATATTATTTTGCTTTAAAAATCAGCTTTAATGTTGTTTTGTCTTTGGTAAAGCACTTTGTAACTGCATCTTACATGCTGATGTACAATAAGCTGCGAGGATTCATCGATTAGTTTTAAATTAATCAGCAAGTAATCTGATAATAGATTAAACGGTTTGAGTAATTTTTTAAGAAAACAATATGGCCCTAAGATAATTTTGCGATAAGAATATTCTTGACGATACGACAAATTAGTAAAAAAAAGTGTCATAATTAATTTAACAACATAGAATTGCATCAAAATAATTTATCATTTTTTCAACCTCAATTTGCCTTCAAATATTCAGAATAAACTAAACAAAAATGATCTACTAACTTAGAGTGAGAGTCAGATTCTGTATACAATATTAATAGTTCAACAAAATAAAATCTACCACAAATTACACATTTAAACTCCTCCCAAATACAAAAAATGTCCCCTGGGATCTACACGCATATATATATATATGTATATATATAAATAAATCAACAGGCGATTTCCTTCTTTTAGTAAAATCCTAAATGACTGAGTTGGGGGTTTTTTCCACAAAGATTTCTGACAAAATCGCTTGACGTGTGACAATATCAGAGGGTGCTGAACATGAGCACTACAATTACAATTACAATTCAAAAAAGATTGAATTACTGTTAATCAATCATTCTGCTGTTCTCTACGACTAACCAAGAAGAGAAAAGTCATCTTTGTCAAGTTGTAGCCTGTCAATTTTTCCCGGTGGTTTAAAGAATGGTATTCAATATCAATATTTTTCAAGGTACTGTATCAACGCTAGCAACACTATCATATCCATGTTCAAACTCTACGTGGAAAAAAAAAAGGAACAAATAGTCAAATATTTGTATTGAACAGCCAAATCCGACATAATTCGAAATTGGCTACAGCCCTACAATCAACTAATTAATTAACCTCAGTTCTGTGATACTGATTTTAAACTTTCAAACAGCCGTGGCACTGTGAGCACTTCAGTATCTCTACAGCAATCTCAAAATTTACAACTCAGCTCTACATATACCTCTAATAAATTATGAAGACGATGAAGATAATTATTCGCGGTCTATGTAAAAACAAAGAACACATTCACTCAGTAAGACAAAGAGACACACAGAGATAATATTTTCAGACTGCTGGTTGAGACTGTGTGGACGTGTTGCAGACAAGCAGTCGCCACGCCGAAGCTCCTTAATGAGGCTGATCAATGTGGCCTGCCCACAGCTAGAGCTCTGACTACAACAATGACGTATCAGGTTGTAAAGGAGACGCCTCTGCTACATTATGTCTGTGTGTGTGTGAGTGTGTGTGTGTGCACGCTAATGACTGACCGGGGGATGGTCATTAAGGGTGATGGATGATAACAGGACAGAGCAAATAACCTTTGTCGGTATCAACAAGGTTATTGACAATCTCACACAGCCTGCATCACAGGCGAAGCCTTCATACACTCATCGACGACATTAAACTTGAATCTTTGCTTCAGCCAGAAGAGTCATGCTGTAATGTATCATGACTCTGACATAAACAGGTTAGGAGGCTGGTTATTTTTACATTCTGAGCTGTTCTATTTATTTATTTCACAATGCAGAAACCTCACAAGACCCAAAGAAATGCAACATTTTTACCTCATCAAACCGGTCGAAGGAGGCGCCTTCCTGCATGAACTCCGGCAGGTGCTTCTGCCAGTTGAACTCGTAGGACTTCGTCATGGCTGCTCACAAACCTGAGACACAGAAAGAGAGAGACAGATGCAGAAAGGGAAAGAATTAGTTAAAAAAATCTGTAACAGCCAGGTGTAAAGGCCCGTAGAGGTTTCAAGGACAGAACGCATGCTTCATAAACCCACACAGTGTCTGTCTTCTTCTCTCCTGCAGTCACAAAGAGATGCTGAATTCACTGAGCATAGCTGCTGTACTGTACCCGGCCCTCCAGGGGCTCATCTGAAAATACCCCCTCCTAGGTAGTATAAAGCCATTCACCAATAAACAAGACCTGATATGGAACATTCTGGGGTTATTCTGGGTTAATCACTTATGTGTAACTTGGGTGTTTTCCAACTTTATCTCCAGAATAGGAGCTTGACAGTCCTTACAGGGATATTTTGGTGATTTACAACCAGGTGTGTGACACTGCAGTGTGAATGGCACCTTAACACCGTTCACCTGTACACAAAGTATCCCTAAAAAAAGTTTAAATGAATACTGAATCAAAAAAAAATTTAAAAAATGGTCTACTGTCACAAGGAGAATGAATAAACATGTCACATGATTACAAATGTTGTATGTGGGCTTTAAACGAGTTCGACTGTGTTAATGTTTGAGCAACATATTGGACCATGGAAGGCAGTGAAAACATTCTGCAGTTGCACACAGACAGGCAAAACTCAGGAACCCATCAGAGCACAAGATTAACAAATGAAGCTTGGTGTGCTTTTAATCATTCGTTCACAGTTCTCTCTTTCTATCTCATTCCTCCCTCTACTTTCAAACTCAGGAGTAGGCAACCTACGGCTCCAGAGCTATATGTAGGTCTTCAGACCTTCTCCAATGGCTCCCTTTGGCTTTGACATAAAATTATATGGAAATGAATAACGTTCATGAAATTCAGTAGCAGTGGCCTGAAGTCTCTCTAGCTTGGCTAACTCTGATTTCAAATCCAAAAAAGGAAAACTCTTGAAGGAATACAGAGGATTTAATAATGTATAACATCACACAAAACTTTAGCACCCACGGGCCCAAGCAAGCGCACTAGTGTTTCCTTTAACCCCGCTTACAAACCAAATGGCAGACCCTATAGGCTCACTCTCATAAATGACAGCAAAAAAAAATACTTCTGGGACATAATGATTTAGAGGGTTATCTAAGTGTTCAAACTGGGTAGTACAGAGGTATGTTTCACAATGTAAGCCTAACAGATAAAGTCTTTTTGGGCTCCATGGCGTCCCGGTACAGACCTGACAGGCGTAATTCTACGGTTTGGCTACTATGTCAAATTGGCTGCAAAGCCCAGTGCTGTTCCTGGGGGGTTGTTATAGCGCAATAGTTGTACTTCAACAAAAGCACTAAGGAGGACCTGAGAATCAACGGTATCTTTATTATCGTCAAGGAGCACTTTGTTGTACGGCCAGCACTAACCACACAACCACCGGACAAGCAACAAACAATAAAAACAATATAAAGATCTAATTAAGTTATTTTAAAGGCCATGGCAGCTGGGGTAAATGGGTTCTTTAGCCTACTGGCCCTGCAGCTTTGTAGATTGTATCTGCGGCCAGATGGAGACGACTTTCTTTGGACAGCCGTGGTTAGGATCTGCCAGGATTGCCTGCAATTCTGCTGCACACTTTGACAATACCATGCAATCTGTTTCTTGAGAGCACAGTTACCTATACTGTAATTGTAATTTCAATTTCTGTGTTTTCAACTACTTGAGATGCCCCACCTCCCTCTTTCTCACCAAGATACCAGGTCCTTCTGTGTGTTTTAAATTGTGATGTCTAGACCTCTTAACCTCCCACCTGGATACAAAACCCTGCAGACGTTCCTCAGGTATAAATGTTTAGGCCTTCCCACATAAAAGTGTATCCTACACTGTTGCCCCTCGTTGGCCCCTGTCCGCTTTTTTTTGTTGTTTTGTTTTGGGGGTTTTTATGGGCCAATTCAGCACATTAAATTGGCGATGGCAGAGCCCATTGGTGAATAAAATCACTCTGATTGGCAGTTTAACTCAGTGCAGGAGAAGAGAAATGGAAATGAGGAAAGTAAACAAAAAAGCTAAAGTCAAGAGGGCATCACAACGAAACAAACTTGTCACATAAGGTCAGATTATTTTTCTTTTGCCACGGAGCTTTTTAGCCGAAGCATTTCATGATGGATTGTGTTATTGTTCACTGGTGCACGGTAAATCTGCTTTATTCTTTCAACATTGGATTGTTTTGTTAATGTGCTAACTAGCGTCAAGATGGTCTTCTGGTTTCCCTTTTTGAATGACAATTACAGACTCCCACTGTCTGCTGGCATGACGAGTTATTTCCTCTCACGCAGGCGCAGGACATAAGTGCTGGTTGGCCATGGACTGAAGTCTTTGTGGTGTATTCATGTGCAACTTTTTGGGCGAGACAAGGCAACATCAGGCGACGCAGCAGGGGGCCTTCGTGGCTGCTAGTTCTCTGAAGTTGGTTTGGTGTGTCTGCACCTTAAGGTTCCTGAGAATAATAATTCCACTGTTACAGCAATCAGTATTTACAGCTTCCCTGGCCTCATCCGTATCTGCCCGGATCATGTCATCTTGTGAGGCAGCTGGATTTGCAGATCAATGCAAAAACCAGCCCCGAGTTGCCACATAATCTGCGCCGAATAGCTCCCCCGCCATAAATGATATTGCCAAATTTCTAATCGCCACAGGATTATTTTTAAAATCTATTATCATCTCTTTAGTTTTGAATGTATTGAGGTCCAAGAAGGACTTAAACTTGCACCAGTCCATGAATTTTGCCACCACAGGGTCAGGGTGATCAGGGTCATCATTGTTGAGAAGAACCTCTGCCGAACTCACAAATCAGCTCTGGCTCTCACTGGCATACAAGATAAAGCCTAGCATTTAAACGATCAACAGAAAAGAGAGCCATGTATTTACATTACAATACATTATGTAATGCACAATTACATTAGGTAATGTGATTTTAAACAAAGTCATGACCTGTTAAGTGCCGAGATTAAAGTCTAGCCTTGGTCCGGTGCACAAAGACATTAATGGACATTTCTAAAAGTAGAAACAAATCCATCACTGCAGTCAGAAAATCTGATTTTTCTTGGCTCCTAATTGCAGCCACTTGATTATGCAGTAACTGGCAGCACAACAGCAGAAGTTTTAACAGCACAGCCCTCCTCCTCCACAACCCTCTCCAAACACATACCTTATTCAGCCTCGCAGTATTTCAGTGCAAAGTCTGAGACAACAAAGTAGACATTGCTGGGCTGCTGAGTAGCAATCCAGAGTCGAGACATTTTTTATATTCATGCTTGGAGGAATAAAAACCCTAGAAAGTCTAACTGCGAGCAGACAGAGCTGTGCAATTCTAGGACTATTTCAAAATGTTTTAAATTGTTTATCTTGGCTTTCTTCATGACTAGCAATTTTTTTTTCTGTGACGTGCAGTGAGGCATCTTCTACATATTTACAAAAGGAGAAATTCAGTGTGAGAGACCAGAAGCACCAGTAGCCTCACACTGCAACAGAGCTGTAATGTGCACAGTATAAGTAGTGAAGTATAAGTAGGAAAGGCAAAGGCAGGCTGAGGGGACGTGGGTGCACCACATCATCACTGGATAACCCCTGGGTGGGACTGAACGACACAGGTTGAGCAGCATATCTGACAGTTAAAGCGTATCTGAGGGTGGAATTTTCCATTAAGCCTCCTTTTATCTCGCACTTGGCCTGAAACAGTCTGGATGTGCACTGCACTCCTCTTTTATAAAGGCAAGTCAGGCTTGATTCATGTGACACACCTGCACGTGTAGCGTCACGTAAGACACCCAGCTCGGGGAGGGGAGGGGGTCCTGACAGGAAACTGTAATATTGTTGATGACACCACCCCAAATATAGGCTCTCCTTACGTCAGCCTCAAATGTGTCAGGCAAAACTGAGAGGTGCACATGAGAACGTGACATACTATGTATAGTCTGAGAGCTCAGCCAGTATTAAGTCATTATGGGAATACTCTGAGGTGTGATTTGATTTTGATTAGGAGGCGTTTCAAGGCTAAGATGATGATAACTAATAGTGGCAGTACATACATCGCCTACTATACAGAAAATCACATGCAGCATATAATCAGAACAATCATCCATTTACCGGTTGGCATGGGTGTAATTTAGTCTCTAAAAATACATTTGTATAGATGAAAATGTCCACCTGCATGAATGTGTGTATGTGCCTGTGTGAGTGTGTAAGTACCCCACACTTCAGAAATTGAAGTCCCACATTTCACGCAGAAACCACCCATTTTCCTCCCAGGGATAAAAAGAGGGAAACTGGATGTTGATGGGTGAGATGACAAAGAGGGAGACAGAGGAGGGGTGATACAGAAAGAGAAAGAAATAGGGACCGACAGAGGGTAAGTGCTGGAGAGAGACGGGAGGAGAGAAAGAGATAAAGAGATAAACAGACAGATAAGAGCGAGGCGAGAGAAAATCAAAGCAGCAAACTAAAAGTAAGATATAAAGCTGGTGAGAGGTGTGGAGAGGTGAGAGACCGAGAGGGAATAGAGATGTGAGGAGGGAGCGACATGAGATAAAACAGAACAGTGGTGGGCAGGGAGAGATGGATGAGTGCAGCAGCTGTGTGTGACAGAGGCTGGGGGGACAGGGTGGCGAGTACAGCGGGGGACGTCTGCTTTTGATGTGGCAAACACAGATCAGAGACAACATCAACAGAGGCTACAGAAAACTACGAGCTGGGTGGGCTACACTCCACCCCCGACGTGACAGATGCAGATGAAGAAAGAGTATTGAGATGTCTGTAAACGGTCATTATGCGAATGCAGAGTGATCCTAAAAGGCTGCACAATTATACAGCTGCTAATAGGAGTTAATCGCATGTGCAGGTTCATTTAAAGTTACAATTACTGTTGATACAGAGGGTGAACCAACCAGAAAATGAGAAAAACACACTATTTCTCCATTTACAGGGTGTCTACAGGTCTCAGATGCTTTAAGTTAATGCTTTTTAAGACATTTTCAAGAGAGTTTTTAACCAAATTTGAGACTGATTTTTTTTGACAAATCATATTTCTCTTATTCAAGCAGTGCAGGTAAGTATAAAGGTAAATAGTATATGTGTAGTCCTTTTAGGTAGGCTTTATGTGGGAATATGTTTATTACAGTGAGTTAAGTTAATCTAGATTACCTGCAGTGCAAACTAAATAAACTACTGTCATAATAAAGTTGAAGTACTCATTCATTCATTTATTTTCCGTAACCACGGGTCACAGGGGGCTGGAGCCTATCCCAACTGTCACTGGGCGAGAGGCAGGGTTCACCCTGGACAGGTCACCAGACTATCACAGGGCTGACACATAGAGACAGACAGCCATTCACACTCACATTCACACCTACGGACAATTTAGAGTCACCAGTTAACCTGCATGTCTTTGGACTGTGGGAGGAAGCTGGAGCACCTGGAGGAAACCCACGCTGACACGGGGAGAACATGCAAACTCTGCACAGAAAGACTCTACCATCCCAGATTGGAACCAGGAACCCTCTTGCTAATAAATTTAAATAAAATATTGTTATCATAAAATTGAAAAAGTTACAATAAAGTTCAATAGAGTACTGTTACAATAACATTGAATAATTCTTTTTTGTAATAAAGTTAAATTAAGTACTGTTACAATAAAGTTAAAGTACTGTTATTATAAAGTGTACAAAAGTAAGAAAGTTAAATAAAGTTCTGTTGTAACAAAATTAAAGTATTGGTATAAAAAATTTAAATAAAGTGCTGTTATAATGACATAAATCAAAGCATAACCATTGGTGCTTTTATTCTGAAGAACCCTGCTCGTCTCAGAACTCAAGTCTTGATGTTGTGGTCAACAGTTATAATAATAATAATAATAATAATAATAATAATAATAATAATAATAACTAAGACTTATATAGCGCCTTTCAAGAGACCAAAGGACGCTTTACAACAACAAAAAGTTAGCAGAGAGTTGCGTCATTCCAGCTGCACCCTTAAACGTGAGAAACAAACTAAGACCTCCACAATTTTAATGTAAATAATATTTTAAGTCACACTGGTACATTGTGGTGGCAAAATGCGACTAAATGATCGCAGTAATGAGCCCTGCAGATTCAAAAACACAAACCTCGCTAATTGCGCACTATCATCCAGGAGAGAGTGGTGTGGATTGGCAGGGGAGTGCATGTGACGTATCATTTTTGAGTTGTTGTTTTTTTTGTTGCCTGTCTGTGTGTGAGAACCAAAGTATGTCTGATGCTGATGGTATAAAAAATGACATGACAATTTATACTTTATGTTCAAGAGACAGTGATTTTATACATCCAATGAGAAACAAGCGGTAATACATCAAATATAATCTTTATATCATCATATCATATATGGAAATTCACGCACAAGTGACTTATTTTGACAAAATGAATAAATAAATAAATAAAAATATGTAAATTTAAAAGACTGATAAACGACACTGATCAAATGTTTGTGGCAATTAAGACTTTAAAAATTCAAATTTAAGACTATTTAACTATTTTTACGGCCTGATATTTATCCTTACCTTAAGACTCAGAAGATATTTTAAGGACTTGCAGACACCCTGCTTTTATTTGCTCAGCTTGTTCTGGGTCCTGACCCAAAAGTGCAGCCTGCTATATGTCACAGCGCTACAGGAGATGTAGCAGCCAGGCCGGGTCAATACACCCAGTGTTGTGCAAAATAGGGGAGCCAACTTTATCAAACCCAGCCCTCCACCATCTGTGGTGTCCTACCAGGGGACCATAACAAAGACACACACACCCTGTCAGGGGAATGAAAACACAGATGCACACTTCCTGTGGAGATTAAGAACGGAGGCCAGGCAGGGCGCCAATAACACAACCCACAGAGAGACGGCGAGTGTAAATAGGCTGCACCCTGTGTAAATTATTTACTGAACCAAATCTGAGGGAAATGTTATAAAATCATAAATCGGATTCAGAATGATTCAGATAGGACAAATCGCACATCTAATTTGGACTAATTGGGTTGTGCTGTCCTGTCTGACGTTAGCCTAGATCCTGCCACTCTCAACAGTATGCATTAGATAACATTTTCCTCAGCGGGATGAAATCTGTCCAATAGCAGCGTGGCACGCTGAGGTTCTGCAAGGCCATGCCAGCGCCCACACCGGGCCTCTGAGCTCCTGGACGTGTGAGTGTGCACGTGAGGAGCCGAGAGAAGCTGAAGGAAGCAAGCGAGGTCCGAGCCCCCTGTCCAACCCCTGACAACGAGATAATTATGATAGATAGGAGCCCCGTGAGGCGCGCTGTTCCCAGCCTCCTCGTCTAAAATGGCAGCTAGGGTAACACCCAGCGGTCCCACACCTCATAAACTAAAATTAGGCTACAGCTACATCAGTCAGCCAGTGGCGGAAGGGTTGACTAGGGACACACTCAAATGGACACAAGTGAACAACACACGCAGAGAGGCACATCTGACGTGGCTGGCACAATAACCAAAGCTCACCTTTAATGCATAATCCACGACAGGTATTAAGTAAAGGGCTCTGACATTAAAAATAACACATTTAGCAGCTCTGTCTAACCAAGTGAAACTGCAGGAAACTGAGGGAGAAAACAGGCCTTTTTAGTCAGGCCTGGTTTCATGCCTCACTTCATCTTACAGCACAAATCATCACCTGATGTTTTCAGTGTTACCGTCATCATGCATTCATTTAAAATGTGACCCCATCTAACCCATCTGAGACAGCGTTTTTTTCCCCTTATAGTCAGTCACGGGAAATGAGGATCTCCGACGGCTTATGAAAGTACTACATCTCTGCAATATCTCAAAATGATCTAGATTCACAGGAGTCCTATTTCAAATAAACCAGATGAGTACTTGAGATTCGGAGAAACCTGACTCTAGATTTATGGGCCACCAGACACAACATTACAATAAAACTTCACATAATGCCATAAAATAATAAATCAAGACCATTTCCTGTTCATTACAGATTTCTCTTTTGCCTTGAATGTGGCCTTGACTGGGATGATACCCAGAACACTACAGTATACGCAGCACTGTAAGTGAATTACACTCAAAGTCACCAGTCCATAAGGCAAAGGGATTTACTGAACCTGATTCATCACAGCTGCAGGATCGGCCAATATAAATGAAGAACTAAAAGAAATAAACGACTGCATCAATGGCTCACAAAAAAGTATTCAAAGTATTCCTGTTCAACATAATTTTCCGGCAGTCGTCTCCATCTGTAGCCGCAGAAGCAGGAAAACATAGTTTCTTTGATCAGTGTTTATCTGAAGCAGCTGGTCGGAGTTAGAGCACAAGATAAATGTTACGTATATGATGGATTTCATCATGAAACTTGACAGTGATTGCTCAGGTGCTCGTTGTTTGACCATGTATGGCCTGGCCCGAAAACATCTTAAAGTTGCAGACTGGGCTGGATCTACGCTGGACTGGGAATTATTTACTTTAGTACATACCCTGAGTTTTGTGTCCTTGTTATCTTGCAGGAACAAAAATGTGTCATTTGGCAAATCAACATTTTCATGTCCTATTCTTGTAGCTGGACTGTTCATTAGGTGCGGCGGAAGTTGTAGCATGTCTTCCTCAAGCCCGGGTCCTCTGTCAGAGGCCTGGGAGTCTGAGGGTTCTGCACAGAGGACTGACTGATACCGGTGTACAGAGAGTTACAGCAGTGGGAGGAGATGAGAGTGTGGGTGACTATCTGCAGGTCTTTGAGGGAAAGAAATGGATTGATTTTTGATTTTACTGCATCTATCTGTCTGTCTGTCTGTCAAATTTAAAGGTGCAGTCAAATATCACGCCAAGGTTTCTGACATGGAGTTTTACATAGTTAGAAAGGCTGCCGAGCAGAACTTCTGATTTGCTCTGTTCTGTTTCTGAATCTGGAAGTCCCACAGGATCTTAGCTTGGTCATATATACATATATATAAATCCACATTTATATAAACATACACACCATTGGGTTATTATTTGCTCCACAGACGGAGCAGCAGATCGCCAGGTGCAGTGAAAGTGAAAGTTAACCTTCAGTGCACTGTGTCTAAAGCTTCCTTTCATTCACAACAGCTGCTCGTCTCATCCATCGATCTGATCAGCTCTACTCGGATCGACTGATCAATTAATTAATTAATTGCATTCACTGACCCGCGAAAGCCTCTAAAGGGGACACAGACTGACACAAAGACACACAGGCAAAATATTCTGTGGCAAACACTGAGCTATTAAGCACTGAGGTATAAAAAGTATTATCATCTTTACCTGTGTCGATTCATGTGACCATGTTTATGTCCTCTCTAAGAGACAACAGTTTGTGGTTGTCCAGATGCTGAGGCCACCTGCTGTTTCCATGACATTAAGGAGCAGGTGAAGCCAGGTGAAAAGTATCATCTCTAATTGCTATGAGATTGTAAATCTACTTTAGAACTGGAGAGGATGTGTGGATTAGAAGAGAGAAGGTGGGTTTAAAGACCCTTTGTACGCACACACAGACCCAATCCCAGTGGCCTAAACCCTGAACCCTCACACACTTACACAACATCACCTGGTAAGTGCTTGAGCGTGGGTGGCTGCAGTGGTTTGAAATAGCATATACCTGTACAAATCTGGTAACAGTTCGCACGTTACCACGCCCTTGATTACACAAAATATATTATGCACGGTACAGTTGTAGGTTTGGGACTTATTATGTGCTTCTTACATGCACCTATAGTAGCTGACTATCACTACCATGAAATAATATTGTTCTCTATATTTGAATTAAATGCACATCATATTTGGCTTGTTTCCTTTCAGTCTACTGCAGTTTCATTAATCTTCCAAATACAGGTTTAAGCTTACACTAAAACTGTGGAGGTGATTGGTCTGAAAATGCATCCATGATTATTTGTTTCTGAGACTAAATTACTGGCAGGTGGCGACGCATTAATTAACAACCTGTTTGTCAGATAATTAGTAACCCTGTTTCTGGCATCAAACCTGAATCGGAGAGGGTGTGATACCTTTAATTGTAATTACACAACTATATAAACATTGCCTTCATAAGAACATACACGATAACATATTTGTATTTTTTTAAGTTAATAAAATGGTCTAAGCTATGTAAAGCATAAACCATAAATTGATGCTCAATATTTCCTGGGAGATTACTCCAAATCTCCCGTTTCATGTGTCCCCTCCTATGTTGAAACGAAACCTACGCCCTTGCAGTGACCTCCAGGAGTTAAAGTGATTTCTACAGGACACAACTAGGTTCAGACTAAACCACAGGTGCAGTTTAAAGGATAAACCAACTTCTGAGGACAAAACATTAGGTTTGTCAGAGAGGAAGATGCTGTCTAAGATATGTGTCATCTTGGACATTGTCTCCCACCCACTCCACAATGTGCTGGTCAGACACAGGAGCACATAGAGTGAGAAGCCCCTTTTACACTGCCAGATTTTCTGCGAATGTTGGGCCATTTTGCCGGCAAGCTGCAAGCGTTTAGACACACAGAGCCGGATTGGCGAGTTGATCCGAGGTGCCCAATTTTCCGCCTCGTAGGGTAGACATATTGGCAGAACCCTTTTAGTTTAAACAGACCGAGGTGGCCATCCAGAACGGGAGGGGTTGTTGAAGACTTGTGGGAGGAGCTGTTGATGACGCCGCACGTGCGACCCACTGGCGGTGGATAAACAGGAAACAGCTGATAGCAGGAATTAGCGAGTAGCTAGCAGCAAGAGGGAAACACAAACCTGACAAACACTGTAAAGATGAGCAACTGGGGAGACAAGGAATTGCGCGCCCTCCTTGTCCTCGCAAACGAAGAGGCCATTAACCATCAGATGACGGGGACGGTGAAGGACGGGCCGACTTACGAGAGAATCGCCGAAGAACTGACCAGCCGCGGCTTCCCTCCCACATCACTGTTTACGTCACACGCTGAGCTACACGTTTTGTTACTTGCTCACGCCCCCCATTGCCCCGAAAAAGGTGCATTCTGTATAAACAAAAAGAAGATTTTGTTATACTGCCAGTGCTGAAAGAAGACTGATTGGGCTTTCCTGCAAATTTGCACAAATCCTGTTTAAAAAGGGCGAGAGACACATTCCCCCAGGATGCATCACAGAACGCCACAGGAAGTCATACACCTGTACAACTCCTCCCTCTTCGTGCAAGCCACTCTAAGTCAGTAGACTGGCATCTGGACTTCATTCACCTTCTGAATGTACAATTAATAATTATCTATTTGGTGTTATAATTCAACTATGCATTATTTTTAAGTATACGACTTTATCGTGCACATAACTTCATATTTGTGTTTACTTTTATTCTATTCTTGTTTATTCTATTGATGTATATATTGTGGTTAAATTTCACACTCTAGTCTCAGCACATTGTAGTATTTTTATATCTGTAAGAGTGTTGAAAACTGTAGCATAATGCACATTTCTTTTAAAAAAAATTTCATGGATTTACATTTACATACTTGTATTTCATACTCTTATTCTTCTTATAATTCTCTATTCTTTTCATCGAAGCGGCTGTAACGAATCACAATGTCCCGTTGGGGATCAATAAAGTATTTCTGATTCTGATCAAGTGGCCATGTGATTCTGACCGAGTCAACACAGATTTAAACCTGCCTGAAGCTTATGACAAACCAATAATCCTGTGGTTGTTACTATCAAAAAAATCACGAAACAGAGGCAAAAAAACAAACCCCTAGAAGTTAAACAAAAACACCTTGAAGCTGAAGTAAAAACCCTGCTGCTTCACAGCAAGCCGCCACCTACTCTCCGTCTACTGCTGACCAGCGACATTTACCTTCACAGCCTCGACAAACAGGAACCTCCCACCTGCTCCGGTAAGAACACATGAGCGTGATAAATACAAAGCATCCCTTGGCAGCACTTTGTGGTTCTCCTACTCTGACAAGCAGCCTGCACACTTCAAACAGGACTTTCTAATTACTTTTTGATTTGTCACTGAACAGCAGGCGATCAATGATAAATGTGACTGACCTGATTATGTGTTATTTTAACTTGCATCAGATTCTAGGAACTTAGAGGAGAATTAGGTTTGTATGAAAACCAGCCAAGCTTCATCTGCACGTGCAGAAACACACTGTGCTACTGCTCCACACCCACACTGCTGGGTTAGTGATGTTAATGTATGTGTGCAGTTAAACATGCTGTAACATGATCATAATCTTCCATAGCTTGGCCTGTTTAAGCCTCTTTTATTGCACATGTACATACAGTCAGAACACACTACTGTGTCACTGCTGTGTCCGGGTCTCTAATCTAAACTGTACATATGACTGTCATCATGTCCTTCTCCCTGTTTGTCGAGGATATTTGCCTTGTCTTATTAGGCAGCTACAAAGGCAAAGTCACAAAACACACTGCTGCAATCTTTCTACTCTAAACTACTGACCAATCACAACAACAGTAGAGATAAAACTGACAGTACTAAAAGCTGTTACCTTGTTTCCAGTACACACTTTATCCCCGTATGCATGCCTGTTGGAGGCCACAGAAAGACAGAGAGCATTTCCTTTGTGGACCCCCCGCCACTGCTCCCTAATGTGCCTCTACTTCAATAACACCATCAGTCTTCCTCTGTCACTATCAGGGTCAGAGCAGACCTTCAGGCTGAAGCCATCTTAGGACACACAGCACATCCACTAGCTCACCTACACTGACTCTCTGAACCCAAAACAAATCCACTGCCACTGATAACAGCTTTCTTCATGCCCAACCTGGACCCTCTTTTCCCGTGTGCCCTCAATGTACGTCCACTAAAAGTGCTTGTTTTTGCCCCAGACAGGCAAAGTGTCTGACAAAGAACTCACACTTGATCTAACCTGTTACTGTCTTCCTGCAGCAACTCAACTCGCAAGACTTCAGAACAACACTTCTCCTTGAACATGACTTGGTTAGACATTAGAAAGTGTCACATTTATCTTGCAAGTGTACTCTTCTTCAACGTTTGCTTTACTTCCTGGATTTTTCCCACATGGAAATTCTGACCAATCAAGAGCAGCTTTCTCACACAAGGTATTTGATCTTGTCCGCTTGTAAATGCTGCCGTGAGAACACGAACCAACTCTACAAAAATTAGTCCCTGATTCAGACCAAAGGAGACGACTCTAGGGCTGAGAGCACCCTTAGTGGATGTACATTGAAGGCGCACTATTGCTCTGAGGATTACAGTGCAGCTTCTTGCACCAGTTGTTGTGTCCATTAGCCCCTCAGGCCAGTAGGCTCTTACAATTTAATTCACTATAGTTTCAACTTAATGTAAGTACGAGTCATAAGAGAAACTGTTCTGATCATAGGTTTCACTTCCTCCATGCTTTTCTCCTCCACTGTAGTTGACAACTTAGAATAACCAACATCTTTTCACATGGAGGTCCCTGACGTGCAATCTTCAATCAAATGGGGGTCTGTGACTAATGTGTATCAGTTTGAGAGTCCTTGACACAAAAATGTTTGAGAACAGACAGATATTTTTGTAAACGGGTTATTTTTCCCTTCGGTCCGCACAAGGACTGCTATATAAAAATCTCCATCCAAATAAAAACGTAACATACAATTGAGGCTCTGTCTGTGACATAACATTAAACCCAAAGCCACCCAAAGCCACACAAAGAGGAGGACGATGTCGACCGATCGGAAACCTGAAAAAAAAGCAATTACTGGAGAGCTACCTGGAGCAGTGACCTCTGTAGCACATTGTGATGCCTTTGTTGCTCAATATAATGGAAGAGCAACTACATTTATGCGTAAATATCTAAATGTCAGGTTAGCAAGTTGGCACTAGTTTGGTCACGTCCACGAGGAGATAAGAGCGCACACTCTGGCACCTCAAGCCAAAAACTTTTCCTGTCTACACGCCAACACTGACAAGGGAGGCTCTGAAAATCTTCACCCTCTAATGAGTTTTAGAGAAGAGTGAACTCTAATGCAGTGAATTTTCGTCAGAGCTTTTATTTTGAGGTGCTGTTTTCTGCTGTATCGTGAGTGACTAACGGACAGCTTCTTCACAGAGACAGCAAACGAACTCAATGACAGGGCCAAGCGCAATTATGGAGCTGAATATATTAAACTGCATGAACCTTAAACTAATGACTAAGGAGAAATTTGGACCCTGAGGCTGGACCAGTTGGGAAACACTGCTCTAAAGAATGGTGAAACCAATGCTCTCAATGCACCATTTAGTTTTAAATCCAAATCCAGAATTACATGACTTGCATGTTAATTCTGCTGCTGGATTTTGTTGTCAGTGGTTAAATGGTAAATGGACCGCACTTGTATGGCGCCTTTCTAGTCTTTCAAACAGTCAAAGTGCTTTTACACTACATGTCACAGTCATACACACACATTCACACACTGGTGGTCAAGGTTACCATACATGGTGCCACCTCCTCCTCAGTAACCATTCATACCCACTCACACGCTGATGGAACAGCCATTGAGAGCAGCAGTATCTTGCCCAAGGATACTTTGACATGCGGACTGGAGGAGCCGGGGATCCAATCGCCGATCTCCCAATTGGTGGACGTCCTGCTCTACCTCTGAGCCACAGCCACCCAAAGGGTTCATCGTAATTGTACATTGTGTACTAGACAAAATCTTATATTGTTGCATATCCTTTGCTGACACACATTTTAATCAAAGACGACAAGTAATACAGAATTCTGACACACTGACGACTTGTCATGCACTAAGAAGTGTATAATTACACACTTATTCTGTCAGATGTTCTTCAATGCATCACATTCCTCTGGAGATCACGTTCAGCTCCTGACAGATAACACTAATCATTGCCCACGCACTGCCTCGCTCTGCCAGCCCTGTCAGTCCACACAAACAGCTTGTTTACATCAATGCAACGAGCAAAACACTAACACAGTGAGGGTTACAGGTCAACACCCACCGGGGCCGATCTCTCTAACAATGCTTCCGAAGCATTTGATAGGTCTCAGACAAATTGCATGTCTGTATAATAAGTTGCACCCAGGCGGCCTTACAAATCTGCTGCCAAAGGCTTATTAAAAGTGAATACTGAAAGCGTCGGCATGTCGCTCATTCCTGTGTCCAGTGTTGTAGACCATCTTTTCATTTCTCAATACAATGAACTGCATGATAACACACGTTTAATTAATTTAAGTGATTAATAAGGGAGCATTCATATGAGTTTACATGTGATAATAGTACGACTGCCATCAGAGCTGTAAGTGAACTACTAGTATAAGATATTTATGATGGCATCAACTTACAAGTTCCATAATATTGTCTTTGCATGCCTACCTAGAGTGAATATCTTTGTTCTAAAACATGACTCACCTTAAAATTGAATTAAAACAATTATATTTATAACTTTGCTGCATCACGTCATATTGCAATTAAAATTGCACCTTCAGAATTAAAAATTAAACAGCACTTTGGCAGACAGTTCGGAAAGAAAGCTATGACGCACATGACTGCTCCCTGCTCCCGCTGTTTTTGGAGGAGGAGAGAAAAAGACAGGGAGACACAGTGAGGTTTGGTGAAAGCATGAAAATGAGATTAAGCGAGGAGTGAACCTCTAATGGGCTTAAGATTTTTAAATAAATGTCAACTTTGTCCATGGATGTCACACGCTAAGCAGGAGACAAAGTGATACGTGTCCAGTGTGCAGAAACACAAACATCTTTGTGGTTATCTGGTCTGGTGTTTAACTATTTTACTGATGACTCTGCTGCCAGTTCACACAGGAGCTCTTTCTTACATATGAGGCTTTAAATGGAGCGGCGCCCTCGTATATCTCCAGCCTTATTTCCCCATACACTCCATCACGCCCTTTACATTCCCTTGATGCCAGTTACTTAACCATTCCTTGATTTAATATGGAGTTTCTGTGATCGAGTCTTTGCCCACCAAGCTCCATTTCTCTGGAATGACGACACCGGCGCCACTATCAGTACCCTTAAAGTGACACAGATACCTTTTCAGGCCTGCTGACGGGGGCTGGGGTTAAAAGGTACAGATGACTCTGGCCCAAGGCCAAGGAGGGGCCCATGTAAAGACCATAGTTGACCCTTAAAGAGGCAACAGATAGCATCTTTTCCTAAATATATCATGATGAAAATAATGTGGGTTGCACAGGGTAGTGTCCACAGTAAAATCAGACTATCAGTGTTTACATAGGTTACTTAGTGGCTTTGCAATCTTTGTAATAAGCTTCTGCCACCAGGGGCGAAATTTCGCGGAAAAAAATCTGCTTTATGGCAGGAAATGTGTCATGTATTGCAAAACTGGTCGTTCAGCCAATCAGGGACTGGAGCTGGTCCTTATGAGGAGTTGGGCATGAGATAGTTGAGTCACGAGCACAATGGCAGACGGACAAAGTTTGGAGACAAGTGAAAAACAGCCTAGCAAAAGAAAAGGAGCTCCTCTGTGTGAGGAGGCAAAGAAGAGCAAAAAGGAGAGTGATAAAAGAAGAGGAGTTCATTCCTAGCTGGCCAGCATCACAAATCGCCGCAACCAGGGAGCGGGTAGCGAGTGTTGGTCGGCTGACATCCTGGTTGCCATTCTACAGCAGCCGTTGGACAGTGATGTTGTAAAAATACATGTAGAAATATGATGAATTGGATTATATTTGCTGGAAGTTTAAAATTTTACATAGCGATATGCCAACTTTGTCAGGCAGGAATGTGAGCTCAACGCCGGGGATAGAGAGTCTGCCTGCACATTCACACAGACAGAACTAACTGTTAGCATCATACTGACAACGTTACCAAACAATTATTAACGGGTTTAATGACAGGGCAACCCGTTTCAGTGTTGATGTAAGTTTGTTGAGAACGCCTAACGGCTCAGTGTTGGCTGTCAGCCACTGCTGCTGTGTTAGCTTGCATTAACCACAAAATGTTGAGCTGGCAGTTCTCTAGAAAGAGAGCAGCTCTGGAGATGGCAGCAACAGAAAGTTTGCTGATCCAGCGGGGAGTCAGGGTGGTCCGGGATCAGACCCCCAGTGCAAAAAGGATTGAATGCAGATATTGTTTGAGTGGAGGGCATTCAATACTACTTGGTGCTCGGTTGTTTTGGTCAATATCTTAAAAGGTACCCAGCTCTAGTTGGCATATTAACATTATTACCGGGTCACGTGAGTGTGAGGGCGGCCCTGTGCATGTTGGTGTACTTTTCCAAGTAATATTGGGTGTTTTCTTCTCTGTTGGTGTTTCTTTAGTGACTAGCAAAGCGTACAGAGACACTCTGGGTGAGGTGAAGGTTAAATACACTTCAGTTTAAACACATACACTGCAGCCAGACTGGAAACATGAACAATATAAAAGCAGCAGCCTGAAATGTAGGAAGAAGCAAAAAAGGACTAAATTGCAATACATGAGCTGAAGAAGCTAACAGGATCACATTTCTCTGGGGTATTACTTCGTATGATTTTATGTGACAAATAAATTATTGATTTAAGTTGAATAAGGCTAACCTCAGAGCCACTGGTCAGAGCCAGTTTACACCAAGAAATAAACACCTTGCCTTGAGCATTGCCTCATCTGCACAGACTGCCCATCAACATGTCTGTCACATGACACATAAAATACCAAAGACATCATCAAAAAGTCCAGAAAATACCACAATATCACATTGCTGCTGTGCTTGCACTAGTCCCTGCCGAGAAAACAGAGTCCCTGGAGTGTGCACACACAGTACACACACACCTGCAGGGTTCCATCACTGAGCAGGATCGGCAGGAGGGGAGGTTAGGATGAGAGCAAAGGGGAGGAGAAACACAGAGGCCAGGGGGAGTCAACTCCTGCAGACAGCTCACTACACAGAGAGGTTCATATCTAGGTGACACTTCAGCAGCTGTGTTGTCCTGTACTGTGCTGTGCTGTGTATGTGACAGTCAGAACAACGAGGGTTGGACACAGTCCCACCCCCAACAGCCTGTTTAATTTCAGCTTAAATATGTCAGATAAGTCGTATTTTATTGTATTAAACTGCATTAAAGTGGAACCTGTTGTGGTGAAATCCATCTGAACCTAAGACGGGGACAAAATAACTGAAACATCTTATGGATCAACCCCTTTCTTGCATGATTTAAAGAAAAAAACGTCACATGTAGTATTTACTGCAGGGCATTTAGGTTGCATTACATTGTACATGTGTTCACAATAGCATGGCATGCTTCCAGTTGTCACACCAAGAGGAGGACTGGTTTAGTTAAACAGTCTCTGTAATGACCTCCGGCAAAGCAACCGTCAACCAGGATACACAGGAAAAAAAAAGGACACAGACATGAGCAATATCCTGGAAGCAAACTTCAGCAGGTTGCCCTTCTGAGGTGACATTGATTCAAGATCGTAGACAGACTACAACATTCTGGTGGTGGCGCGTTTGTTCAATTGCATCAGCGTGAATTAGATTAAACTCTGCCCTATCAGATAGAATCCAGTTAGCTGAAGGGTTCATGTTTGCCCATTTCTCTGCTGCACACATCAGTCACACACACCGCTCGTGACGTGAGACACGGAGCAATATCATAAAACTGCTTCTGTTTACACTGGATAACAGGAGTAATATTTAATAGTGCTAGTCTTTAATTCAATGAGAGCCCTTAGTAAGGAAAACAGTTTTTATTACACCAATGAGACCTCTGTTCTTTGAGCAAACAGCACACATGGCTGTGAAATCAATGTTACTATCGCCTGCACCTGCTTTGACATTTCATTTAGTCATTAAACAGCAGGGTGGTGTGAGAGGGGACGGTGATCGCTGAGTAAACATGTACTTACCTTAACAAGGATGGAGATCCTGTGTGCATGTGTGCGACCTGCGTAAGATCTCTGATTTCACTGGCTTCACACCTCCTCAACTCGACTGAAGACTAATGTAGCATGCCAACTTGTGGGCTACGTGTTACTGCACAAAAACCTGGCGTGCAGGGAACAATTTCTGAACAATCTGAGTGAGGAGAGCTGCAGGACTGAGGAAATGTGAGCACAGGAGGGAGTGGAAAAGCTGAATGATGAGACCGACCGCTAATCACTACTGAAATTCCCTTTCAGCTCGTTTCAATTGATCCACATTTGAGCTCCACTCTGCTGACTGTCGAGTGTCAGCTGAGGTTTCTGTGGCCCCTCCAGCTGTGTGCGACTTTGTGTGGCTACGTATGTGTGTGCGTGCGTTGCTGTGTTTGTCTGTGGCCACGCCTGTTTGTGTCCATGTGTTTGTCAACTCATGCGTGTTTAAGTTTGTTTTTGTCAGCACCACTTAGCCTGAAGAACTAACAGGAGTGTGTA
Source organism: Epinephelus awoara (assembly GCA_035609425.1). NCBI lineage: Eukaryota > Metazoa > Chordata > Actinopteri > Perciformes > Serranidae > Epinephelus > Epinephelus awoara. The sequence continues at coordinate 36,527,466 of CM069305.1, read as the reverse complement.
TCACTATTATTCAGAAAATATTGTTTGTCAGCCTGCAGATTCGAGAAGTGAGGATGTGATGAGAAGACTGTCACAGTGTTGTAAAAACATGATTAGACATATTTTTGCATTGTTAAAGGCGGCCATCTTTAATTTATATTTCTACTTATTTCATGTTGAATGTTTACTTTTCTTGGATTCTCTATTGAGCGTGGAGGCATGCAAGAAAAATAAAGTTTTCTTCATAAATTTACCGTAGCACAGGGTGAGTAACTGACACACAAATTATTATTTTGTGGGTGAACGGGTTAAGACTTTAAAACACAAGTGGATTGTGTAAACATCTATTACTTATAGCCCTTCTTGTGTTTATCGTCAACTAATTTATGAGAGACTTCATTACAATGAAAAGGTCTGCTGCGTGAAAGGTTTGTTTTTGTCCAATGACTCATCATAAAAGACGATAACTGCTGCAATCCATTCATGATTCTTTCATAAAACAACTATAGAAATGTCACTGTGCAAGACGAGGAGTTAAACAACTGCTCCAGTCAAACTGAGAGAAAACACGAAATGAGAATTGTGTTAAATCAGACAAACACAGTGCTCATTTCTTATTTTCTGCAGTTTTCCCATAATCCAATTTGTAAGGGTGTGAATTCTACACCCTTACAAATTGGATTATGGGAAAACTGCAAGTAACGAGTGTTCAGTGTACACAAAACTAAGTGGATTCCAGTTCAAACCACTCTCCATATCCTTGTTCTTTACCTATGTTTAATATTAATGATGGCAGCTGCACCAGTCATAATCAATGATCGAAAGAGAAGTTAGGCTCCTTTAACTCAAACCCAACTGCCCATCTGAAGTAGATTTGGGAGCAAGATATTGGTGTGCCGATACCTGACAACAGATGGGGCCATATCATTGACTTAGTCCATTCTTCCTCTATGTGTACCAGGCATGGCTTATTACAGTGTAAGGTTCTCTTCAGGGTTCATTACACAAATGCCTGACTTTCAAAAATCTTCCCAGACACCAGTGACACTTGCAATAGGTGCAAACAGTCACCTGCTTAACATACTCATGTGCTCCTGCTCAACTTCCACTAACTTCTGGCACTGTTTTTGACATGAACCTTATCCTCCCCACCACCTACAGCACTGAACTTCCCATTGATAAAAGGGCGTTTTGGTTTTCACAACTCTTTTAGCTAGGCACCTCATCTTTAAGTGGAAGAACACTCTTCCACCCTGACACAATAGCTGGCTTAAGGAGATCCTAAACCACCTTGAACTTGAAAAGATTAGATTGTCCCTTGGAGACACTGGTAAATTCTTTGACAAGACCTGGAAGCCCTTAACATGTCATTGTACACTGCCCATAAATCTGGTAAAAAAAATAATAATAAAACGATTTGTGAAAGAAAGACAAATTAAACATTTCAATGATTTAACCAATTTCCTTCAATGAAGATTTCTAGTGTGACCCTATTTAGCAACGCCGTCTGACTCCCAACTCGTCAAATACTGACGTTTGGTCAGTGGCCCTTGGTGTTAGACACTAATCCATTCTTAAGTGGCAGCAGACACACCAGGTGGCAGCAATTTCTAATGCTCCAGGCAACTACCATAGTATAAAGAGCACGAAAGTCCGTATAGGGCGAGTAGGAGCGGAGGTGGAATGGTCAAACAAATTCCGGACTTTCACCTGGGAGCCCACTGTTCATTTCCTGTGTGAAACCAAAAGTCACTGGAGTATTTTAATAACAATATAGTGTCCTATACTACGTTAACGCATGTCAAATGACATCAGTAACAAACACACTTATTTTAGACCAAACCTAACCACATTTTTTTGTTGCCTGAAACTAAAAAAGTAAACCTAAAAACAAACGTTTCATCTACGCTCTGAGTTTAATTGGAAAAGAGAACTGCACATTTCCTGTGGAAACCGAGGTATATTTTGAAAAGACACTATGAGCATCAATCGACAGGCCGACCTTGTGCATCCAAAATTGTCGCAGAATGTCATATTTTGACATTTAGAGCCACTTGATATTCGACGAGTTGGAAGTGAAAATGTGTTGCATTCAGTGTGTGTAATATTTTGACAGATTACGTCAGCCTTTCTTCTGAAAACAAGGCTTGAGAAGTTCTACGCCTGTCCTCTCAATTATGTCTAAAAGTTTTATTTTGAAACTCTTACACGTCATTCTTTAAGGTTGACCAATCTATAAGCAACTTTCTGATCACATATTGACAGGGAATTTACTCCCTCTGTGCAGAATTGTTAGGGAGAGATATAAAGTAATTGCTAGTTAGCAGAGATGAGAAAAAAACGGTCTAATGTGAGCTGGCTGATGTATGCTTTTTTGGGGTTGTATGTACAAAAATCTGTAATCACTATTTGTTTCTCTGGGACTGCGGATGAGGAAGTATTATGCTGTTGGAGAGAAGAATGTCTTTTTCCAGGCCAAGTGACCCTCTTCTATCCTCTTCTTTGCCTTTTATAGTTGAGGATTACCCTGCTCACTCACGCTCCTCGGTCCCGGGTTACATAATTGACTTGAGCCTGGGATACTGGAAACTGGCTGTCTTTCAGCCACACACACCGGGGTCGGTCAAAACATATGTGCACATACAAGCACTTAACACACACGCACAAATATCATAAATGCCATGCGCATGGACGTGAATAAGAACAAGACTTTCCCACGCATTCAAATGCAGCAGCAGGCCCTCCCTCACTTTCAAACACAAGACCTTTGTCAGGTCAGTTTCCAGGGTTTGTTCCTACTGAGCAGCAGATGAAGATGTAAATTAGTTCATAAAACACAGAACCATACTGGGACACACACATCCACATGCTCAGAGAGTTCTATATATAGTCATCCACATCCACCATCTGCCAAATTGAGTTACACAAAGAATTTAACACATGGCCTAATGGACCGAGCATCCACCTAATAAATGACGGCCTAAAGCCTCTGCCAAATGGTGGATATTAATGTGTGTGTGTGTGTGTGTCAGAGAGAGTGTGCTGACCCGAGGGCGGATGACTACCCTCAGTGAGGGAATACTGAGGCCCTGCGGAGGAAACGCGCGGGAAGGAGGTGAGAGAGGGTTAGGGCTGTCCCCGGGTTATCAGCAATCTTAATAAGAGGTATTTAGAGCGCTGCGTGTTTGACTCTGTGTGTGTGTTTGACTCTGTGTGTGTGCATGTATGTGTGTTTGTGTGTCTCTTTAAAAAAGGAACTTAGTCAGGGAGTTCCCTAAATGTAATGAGGTAGACGGGCCAGGCTGACGCATCGGCACAATTAACCAATCCCTGAAGCTGGGACACAGCTTTGTGGTCGAAACCTCAGCGTATCTGCATCACAACCGCTTTTATTTGCAAGTACATCAGGTGCACAATTACCAAGTTATTTGGGAAAGACAAATTACAGGAGAGTGGAACAAACTAAAATTTCAGGCAGAGAACAAACTGTATCAGCAAAGCAGTTTGTTAAAAGTCATTGGGTCTGTCAGGCTGGAGAAATGTTTGCCGTAATGTAACCAAAATATTTAAGACCCATCAAATCTGAATTTAAGACAATTCAAGACTTTTTAAGGTCTTATATTAATAAAACTTCATCAAAGACATTTTAAGACTTCTTAAGGACCTATACACGGCCTGTTTTTTCTCTGGTGTATAGTTCAGTGTTACGGATAGTGCAGAAAACAGGTTAGTAAACAGCAGAAAGCAGCATGGAGGAGTGGTAACTTCTCTTTTGTATCTATTCATTTAGTCTTCCCAGAGGACAGGAAAAATCAAAATAAGATCTCTTCTGCAGCCTTTTTCTCCCAGACATAACTGAGGTCAAAATGATTTTCTTATACTTCTATAATTCATCTCCGGAGGAACAGCCTTCCTCTTGTGTCAGCCCGTTCCTTATTTAAGATCTTAAGATGCTTTTTTCAGCTCTCCCTGCAGTTATCTATGCATTTTATCTGTTGTCAGAGTTGAGAAAACTCTAAGAAACCTACGAGCACAACAAAAGAAGAATTTTGCTCATTTTCTTCTGAGTTTGGGAGAAACATATCAGAATTCAGTTATCTCCAAATCAGATGCTGATTTATTTCTTTGTAAGACAAAGGAAAGACTTTCGGGAGCAGCAACATTTTCCTCTGGGTCACTTTCAAACTCAGTGCTGACTAAATTCTAAACGATGTTCGAACGCTGCTTGGAAAGAGATGGACAGTTGTTGTTTTTTGAGGTGCGTCACTGTATTGTGCAGAAAAAGAGGCTAAAATTAGCGCATCCACCTGGCTGTCATATTTCCATCACTGTTGATCAGAGCCGATCAAAGCTGGAGCCGATGAATACACATGACTACAGCAGAGGCATTTGTCCTGGGACTGAATGCCGATTGTAACCTTTCCCACTGAGGACGAAATCCAGATGTTAGTGGGTGTTAGTGTTTTTTGTCCGGTGGGAAAGGGGCTTTACTGTGATGTTTTAAGTCGCTTTGTGTGGGGAAGGGGAGTCTAAAAAATCACTAGAAACCCTCAGTCTTTGCAAAGTGATGAACACGTGTAACTGAAGCCACCAAATGGATTATGGAAAAGACCATTTTTCATGAGGTGATGGTGAGGAGATGGTATCCGCGTCTGGTTAATAATAGAAACATCCCACCGGAACACTGGTATTTGAGACTCAAAACTCTGTGGAGTTGATTTTAAACAGTGTTTGGACATACCATGGGTAGGAAATATCTTTAAAAAAATAAGACTGATGTGGATGTGACTTAAGTGCAAGCCTGTGTAAACAGCAGCACAAATTAATCTCAATCACTTCTGAGGTTAACTCACCTTTCCTTTCTTTCACTTCTCTTTTGATCTAAGCTCTTGCTCCGAATATTGAAAATGTTTTCGTCTGAACACCAGCATGAGTTAATTGGCAGAAACTAGGCTTGAATATTGTACAGTTTAAAGAAGTGTTTCACTCCTGGAAAGATGGTCTTGTCATAAAACTGGGCTGTCTGTGCAGTAGAAAGATGAAACACTTTTGACACTAGTGGGTGACGTAATGAAGTTGGTCTTCCGAAAACAATGGCTGGTGACAATCTGCATCTATACTCTTTGTGTCTGTGGTACAAAGATACAAGCACAATCTGTAGTTCGAGCAGCAACCCTAGGGCCAGCAAAAGTTTGAGCCGGGTGAGAAGCAGGGAGAAAATGGTGGGAAGTTTACCATAGTTTAGTTTAGTTTATTTGAGAGGACAGTGTGCAATGACATCAATCATTTGCAAGACATGAAAACATGGTTGCACCAGATTTAGCGATCACTAATTTCCATCTGTAGTCCTACACATAACAAGTAGACGCAATAAATAAACGTAAAATTCAAGGTGCAATACAGACAACAGAAAATCCATGTGCCCAACATAATATAAGTAGTATGTTCACACTGCATAGCACAAAATACAATACAGAAAATACGGTGGCTACCTTATAAAGTGACCAGGTTACGTAAAACTGTACGTGCACACTGCACGGTACAGAACACAATATAGAATGCACAATAATGTTCATTTACACATACTACCCACACTGTTATGACACAAAGCTGGTTGAAAATTGGCAAAGTATGTCTTAGATATAGAGCGGTTCATATTAGCACTGTGTCATTTTCCTGCTCAGCTGGGCCCTCGCAGAATCAGTTCATACTGAAGAAGGCTATTTGACATCCATGCTACAATATTCCTGGAGGAATCTGAGGACATGACGAGTATCTAACCGGAGGCTTAGTCTAATCTTAGCATAAATGGATTGATGTTTCCCTTGGAGGTGATGAAGGTAGGCGCAGGGAAACCTACAAAAGCTGGTTAATTTGGGCATGGGAGTTAGGTAACTGGCCTTTGCAGAGTGATGCCCGCAGAGTGAAAACAGCAAATTATCCCAAAATTACTATGTTACATCACAGACACTGTGCTGCACAGCGCTGTGCCGCATTGTGCTGTGTGTGTGACGGTCTCATTTCGACCAGATTAGGAGGTCGAAGGTTTGGTTTGCCCAGCTACACACACCCTGCTGAGGGCTCTCGGGGGCCAGGTTTGCCCAAACATGGTCAGAAACACTGAAGACACACACACACACACACACACACAACATATTCCAGTTGACCTATGTGAAGCGCTCGAGAAGCCTCAGAAGTTCATTTGAAAAGGATTCAATTTTCCTCAGATAAACTCAATCCACTTGGAGTTCACTGTTTGTGCTGGCTACTGCAAAATGGCCCCACAGGGCACCTGAGACAGCACCTAAAGGAGATTAAACTGTTCCGAATGAATGGATACTCAATAATACAAAGTGCATTTTGGAGGAAAATTGTTAAATCTGAAATGCTAGCTTAAACCTATTCTGCTGCTGCCCACCTCAGAGGGGGACACGGGGGAACCCAGCAAAGGAAGATGGGCAAGAAATGAGCAAAAAATAGAAGCTTGAGAGTTTGAGATAAGAGGGACTGGGCAGCAGGAGGACAGTGGGAGGGAGTGTGGGTTGCACAAAAGTATGGGATTTCTCCCACTGCCCAAATAAGTACCTATTAAAAGAGAATTTGTGCCCAGCTGAGCTGCCGATAAGGCAGCCAGGAGAAAGGAGCTGTGGAAATAGAACATGTCCATATAGAGAGGGGAGCTGTGGAGAGAGGGAGCAGGAAGGGGGCAGGGGTTAAATGCTTCCCCAGAGTGTGTGCTTTCCACTGGCGTAAGCCCAGTGAAGAGTCCCCGAGTCCCCGCTGACTGACAGAGCCTAAGGGCCTACTGTGAGCATGATTGAGCACAGGCAGCTGAACTATTGCCCAAGAAATTACAGCTTTTAAATCGGTTCCACATTCAAGTGCCATGTTTACCAATGTTTGGAAACACTAATGATGAGAGGCTGGAGATTTTTCATCAGGCTTTACAGCCTCAGTCAGCATCAGTCTTTTCCAGGCGGCGAGGTTTTGACTGCCAGACTGACAGAGAGAAGAGAGAAGACGGAGACCGAAAGAGGAAAACCTGTCTTGACAAACACCCCACAGATGTTGCTCCTCTCTGACACCACTGGTCTCCATAGCAACCCTGCTGGCCAGTAATAGCCTCCAGCTCGCCTGGCTGCAGCGGTGTCATAAACACACACACACACAAACCAGCAAATTTCAGCCTCTGAATGGGATCCCAGTGTGTATTTTTAGAGACAGAGGGACTCACTAGCCCACCCAGTCCAACCACCCCCTTAGGCCTGACCAGAGAAGACACGAAACTTAACAGAGACCATCTAACGCCATCACTCAAAGCCCTGGACACACACACACAGACAGCCATAAAAACAAATCCACCAAGTCCCCTGATCCCAGTAAACAAGCTCTGTAATTGGTGATAACAGATAGCTGGGACTTTTACATTAGAGCTGGCTTGTGTTTTTGCTACTCAGGTACGTGCAAAAAGCACTTACTGATTCGTCTGCTGAATATTAAGATGTACGCTCGTTTAAACATGGAAAAAAGTAAAAAAAAAATGTCTTGACACTTTGTGAGGCACCGTCATGAAGGATAGCCCTCTGTTACCAGAGTTCCCACATTCAAATTCTGCACAACGTAGATTTCATTTAGAATTAAAGCCTATTGTCAACAGGTGTCCTTGGCTGCTACGATACACCCTGTTATCGTACAAAGTTGATTGTTTCCCCCAAAATCTGATAGATCCATCTTTGATCATTTCTTATACTTGTCACATCTCATACTTGCTTCCATCTGGATGGAGATTTTTCCTCCTTAACTGCAGCACTAAGCGTTACAGATCATCCTTTGTCCCGTCTGCTATCGCTTATCTTGACCAGCAGTGACCACTTATTGTCAGTGATATTTTACTTAGGACTACGGACTGTATCCCAATTTGCCCCTTGGGGACATTAAAGTTTTACCTTACCTTAACTTACCTCTTCCTAACATACAGCGAGCGAGTGAACTCTGGCAGATGGAACGTAAAAAACTGTCCTGATATACTGAGTGAAGCAACATTTAGGGAGCCTATCAAGCCCTGATAAAGCCTCGGGACAAGCTTGCTGTTGCTCTGAAAATAGACTGGAGGTGTGCAAAGGTTCACAAAAAAAGAAAAGAAAAAGAAAGAGCATGGGCGAGCGGTCTATTCGCTGACACACAAGCAGGTCAGGACTTGGGGAAAAACTGAAATAATATGATATTTGCTTGTTTGTATGAGGTCAAGTATGGAAGAGATGTGAGACCTGCCTCAGTGGGTGAATGAAGATTCCTCCTTAACTACTGTATCCTAGTAAACTAAATGTATAACAAGACTAGGACTGACAATATTCCTAGTCGACCAATAGTCCTCATGTAGGGCCATTAGCCGACTAATCACCAGCATGTTTATATTAATTTAATTATTAAATGGTTCTGGGCAGGGCAACACAATGGTTTGAGTAACATTGTTACACACATTGTTAACACTGTGCTAAAAATATGCTAAAAATATGTTTTAAACTGAACTGAATTGATATGCAACAGGTGCGGGGTTGCTGGAAGGCCAGCTGGCTTGTAGTGAGACAGCAACTGTTGTCTCTTGTTTGGCAATATTACAAGGTGTGTCACAGAGAAATCTGAAAATAGCTATTTGTAATGTAATTTAAACTGTCAAGCTGCTCTGTGATCATTCAATGAGGCGTGCAAACAAGATTTTTGAAGTGACAGCCAGAGCAACCACATGAAGTGTTTCCTGGGGTAGAGACACGTCTGCCACATCTAGAGAAAACAGTTAATTCTGCTGTATTTTAGGCCCTAATGTACCATATGTTTAACTTTAAAGGGGTCTTACAGTATTCTGCTTATTTCCAGGTTCATGCTTGTATTTTGGGTTTCCAAGACACTGTAGTTTCCTCTTACTGTTTGTGCTGCAACACCTGTAGTCACCCTCTGTCTTAGTTTTAGTGTCTGTCCCTTTAGGCACCCCCTGCCGGAAAAGCCCTGATTTGATTGGCCAGCACTTGCAGGTTTCTCCCTCTAGAAATGAAACATCTGCAACCAAGATTACACGTTTCCCTGACATAAGCATGCAGCTACATGTAGCAGTGTACCTACAGCTGGGGAATGACTATAAGAGTATAGCTACACATTGTACTGTGAATAAATACCTACAAAAGCTTTAAACTAATATCTTAAGACACATTCTAGCTTGAATTTGATCTGAAAATTTGGGAGAAATTAACCATTTCAACAACCAAAATTCATGTATCCCTTACATTAGCATGTAGCTACATGTAGCAGTGTACTTGCAGCCAGGGAATGTCTGTAAAGCAGTACAGCTGCCCTCTCTACTGTGAACAATCCCCAATAACAGCTTCTAAAGACAACAAGACATGTTCTAGCAGGAATATGATCTGAAATCTGGGAGACGTTAACCATATCAGCAACCAAAATTACATGTTTCCCTTACATTAGCATGTAACTTAATGTAGCAATGTAACTGTAGCCAGGGAATGGCTGCACTTTCTTTCTGTAAAAAAAAAAAAATCACTAATAAAAACATGCAAACCAAACTTTACTGAACCAGACATGTTCCAGCAGGAATATGACCCGAAATCTGGGAGACACTGACAACATCTGCAACCAAGATTACATGTTGCCCTGGGGTTAGCATGTAGCTACATGTAGCAGTGAACTTGCAGTTGGGAAATGACTGTAAGGCAGTGCTGTGGCCCTTTCTACCTTGAAAAAACCCACCAATACCAGCTTATAAACATAAACAGACATGTTCCAGCAGGAATATGATCTGAAATCTGGGAGACACTGACAACATTTGCAACCAACATTACATGTTTCCCTTACATTAGTGTGTCTACAACTTAAGCTACATTTGATATGGATAGGTACCCTTATACTTGTTGGACTATTCCGACTCAGTCTACATCATACATCCAGACAAAAACAACACACTAATACTCACTGTCCCCATCAGCTGTATATATAATGTATGCCTATCATGTGCTATAAACCCCGCCGACTTCACACAATGCCTCTCCGTGTACATTAACAGGAAATGATGCTCCATTCTACAAAGGTGACAGCAATTTGCAGTTCAAGGCAGAGAATGAGCTGATGATTACATAAAGGATTTCAAAACACTGAAAGCCTCTAAACTGTATATGTGGGAGGTGAATCTGAGTGCACTTACCAGGTTGCAGACAGAGGGACAGAAAATCAAGGGGAGGGGAAACACTGGAGGACAGCACTGGACCACTCTGAAAAAGAAGGCAAAAAGAAAGAGAGAGAGCAAGGAAAGTGAGGAATAAAAAAGGGCAAAAATAAATAAATTAGTGAAGTGTAATTTGCAGATATCCACTCTGCTGCTGACTTCATTATTCAGCTTCATCTTGTACACTTACAGTAATATTACAGATGCTTGTAATGCCTTCAGGGAGACACTGACACACAAACACGTCTCTGCACAAGCACACGCACGCACAACACACACCAGGGTGTAATCACTCGCCCCCCTTGCGCTCCTCATCCTATTTGACTTGTGCAGAATTTTAATCATTCCTCTGGCTTCTGCTTAATAAACTTTTAATAGGAACCTGCTTCCCTTAAGAAAGGCTGCCTTCGTCAGAGAGATTGGTGGAAATGAGCTGGCAAATTAGACAAACGGCACCACCTCCGCATCTGCTCTGCTGTAGCTTTTGAGCGCTGGGTACAGTATGTCACTGAGGATGAAGAGACTCTACGAAAAGCTTCAAATGTAAATGTGAAGCAGAGATCGTGTCACAGGGACAGACAGGGAGAAGGAGCGAAACAGGAACAAAGCTATAGATGGGAAGGAGGATAATCCTCCACTTGGCAGGCCACTGCATATCCTTACGTCCTCGCCGAGAGCAAGACAAATTCCTTAACATTTCCTGTGCTTAGCAGTGACTGTGACTCTGCTTGTGTCTCTCGTCACCTCATCACCACAGCTCCATCTTGCTTTGCCCGGTGCAGGAGAGGAACTGTGGCGGTAATGGTTTCTATAAACAGACACTTTGCAAGATAAACTTTGCCAGATAAGCGTAGACACGACAGGATAGAGTTCAACAGCTAAGTGAGGAAAAGTTGCTGTTCTGCAGATTGTATTTACATCTGGGATTATCCTAGTTTTTTAATGTTGATTTTTGTAAACGCAGTAAAAATAATGTTTCCTGTGACTGGGCCCTTTGTTCCGTTTTGCAGAAGGCTTATCAAACTGTAGATCTTTTGGATATATTTGAAAGAGGATGAAACAAACAACAATGGTATAAAATAACCTTTTAACATTCACTATGTTCTTATTTGGACCACAATACTGTACCAAACCTTTGATCCCTTAGCCTGATGTCCTTGTCATTGTGACCATGTCTGTGTGAACTCTCTGAATTCTGAGGTTTTTGCAGGTCCGAGAAGAGGCCACCACGAATAAATGCATGTGTGGTAAACCCTGCATCATTACATGAAACAGTGGTTTCTCGGTTTAAAAAGTTAACGATCCAATGAGCACAGTGGCGTGACTAACAATTACCCAATCAGCACCACAGGAAGGACTAACACCATTGTCAAGCGTTGTCAAGCCAGAACCAATAAGGAGTAAAGACAACAGCAGCAAAAGCTACTGACAAGACAGTTGCTGCTGTCCAGGCTGCTCTAAATTGACATGTCTTCTTGAGATCAGTCGATGTTTTACTTTGCTCTGCTCCACTCATAAAACCTGGCAAAACCAATATGTTGACACAGCTACACATCATCTTGGACTTAAAATGAAAGTTTAAAATGACATTCAGGAGGATATGTTGTCACTAGTGACTGATTAGGGAAAAGTGAATCAGGAAGAACATCGGGCTTCAAAGCCAATTTGACCCAGTGACGGAAATGTGGAGTTACACCTCTGCGTTCGTCATGTGATGCCATTGGGCTCAAAAGGGCTTCTTTCTATGACTTATATTGTAAAAGAGACGTCTGTAAATCAGTGGATACATTTTTTTGAGCACCACAACCACCGTAAGATGACTCGTTTCCCCATAAGTATTTGATCTTTTCAGTCCAATAACATTTTGACAGTCTAGAAGAGCCTCACAATGAAATAATTTTATCCCCATTTCAGTTAGTCGAGGGCTAAACCACTTGCCTGGTGTAAGTCTGTCGTGCTCTTGCTATAGGCCCCGCGATGCGGAGGATCTGGGTAATTTTATACCCAGGAAGTTGAACTTTTTTGGCTTCATGAGCTAGCCTGGAAATCCAGACCCAAATCTAGAAAGATTTAGGGTCTGGCTATGAGTAATGCAAATGGCTGCACGCAATTGGATAACACTACGACCAATCGCAGCGCTGTCATCATCTGTTTAGCTCGTTACTCTGGCCCGCCTATATCAGATACACCAATGTGATTGGTGCAGCTCGGCTACAAGAGCATGGGTAATGAGCGTCATTACTGATTGCCAGAGTGACTCGCTGAGCAAATTCAAATTGTGTTTTGCGAGAACTCTGGATTTCCAGGGTACCACTGAGCAACTTTCCTAGGAATTAATGGGGCCCTGCTTCCTACGCTGTATCAGGTTCTCTTTATACATCCATGGAATGTCACCACTTTACAACTCTGTCTGATATCAGGCAACCACATGACTGTAAATATACCAATTTAAATATGATTTCAATTTTATGTCTTCTGTTGCTTTTAAGGGCATTTTGGAAACCCAAACACACGCATGGAACATTGCTTTCCAACAATGCATGCTAACAATGTTATCCTGGAAACATTTCCCACTCTGTCATTTCCATTGTTTGGTAATTCACACAGGCTCTCTGTCTATTACTTCCTGTATGGCCATTTCCTGGAGGCTGTGTCCTCCCCAGAGGAACCATCTGTATAACTATACAAATCACATCAACACCCACAATAAAGAAAGTAGTACAACAGGATATAAATATACCATGTTAAACATTATGGCTAAATGCTAATGGGACATTGATGATTACCCGGACTACAAATGATAATAATAATAATAATAATAATAATATAAACATAGGCAGTTTCCTTGGAGAGTACTGTGTATTTCTGAGGTAAAAAAGCATTTCCTAGCAACCAACTGCCTCCTTGTGTGAAACAGAAATTGGTCCAGTGGGCTCATATTAGGCTTTCTTTGTGGGTTTGAAAAGTGTGTAATGATCTAACAATGCTGTAAACTGAAATAACAGCGCCTCTCTGCTGCTGAGAAACGCTAATATGAAGGGCAGCAAGACATCTCATTACGGTGTACACAAGGAATATATAATGTTTTGGAGAGCAGACTTTCACAGAAAATTATTCATTTCAGGAGGGACTTCAATACAGAAAAGAAAAATCAATTAGTAATCAAAAGCTGATTTAAAGAGTCAATATTTCTGCAACAGGTAATCTCCCTTTGATTGACTAAATATTGACCGTGGTCCATCCATTTTCATTTTGGAGCCATCTGCCTTTTATCTACCTATCCATCTATCTCTCTTCCGCTCTGTCCTCTCGTCTCCTCTACATGTGGATGGGCCTCTCCCACAGTGGCAGCTTATGTGGATCAAATATTCTACATGTCAAGTGGCCTCATGGCCGAGAGCTGTTCACAGGCCTCTTCAGCCAGGGGAGAGGATCCGAGGGTATGCTCTGCACCAAAAAAGGGAAGCCGTGTCTCATACAGGGACCAGTATTTATGTTTTGATGAGTGTTTTGGTGAGAATCCAGAAGAAGACACAAGTAGACAGCTTCAGTAAATAGATAACAGATGGATAAGTACACAAAACAAAGTTACAATTCAAATACAAAAATTTAAATGTGACAAGTAACTAATAAAACAGAATTAAATCAAATTAAATTAAGCAAACCAAAATAAAATAAATGAAAGGAAACTCAACAAAAACAGACAGAAACATGAGCTGAAAGCTCCACGACTGACTCTGCTGGCTGGATCCCCTCAGGCAGGTGTTTAGCCTGAGGGCCCTCACAGCAAAGGCACAAAGGCTCAGTCACTTTAAAGTCTTCAGGCTGAACTGTGGGACAGCTGGCGTCTTAAAAGCTCTGTAAAATAGCTTTAAAGTAATAGTAAAAAACAGAACTAAATTCTTCGACATATAGCAGCCTATGTAGCACACATGGCTCTAACTACTTTCTAAAAGCCAGGTCAATTTTGGACAGTGCAGACTAGAGCTTTGATAGGGCCCCGAAAATCAAGCCCTACCCTACATAAATCCACATACTTTCTGTCCAAACCCGGCCAAAGCCACAGCAGCAGTTTCGAGCCCAAGATTAATTCAAAACCCAAATTTAAACCCTGAATTTTTAAATACTAAAACATGTATTACAAACCAAGAACCGATATGTTTCCTCGCACCACTTCTCCTGCTTCTCTTCCTTCTGTTACTCAAAGAGTATCTCGTTAGCTCTGCGTCTCATGCACGACAGGTTTGGCAGAGCGTGCTGCACCCTTTTGTGCAACTTTGTCTTTGAGTGTGCGCAGTGTTCCACAGAGATGCAGCATGCAGATGATGATCTCTGCTCTCTGATGCATTTTACAAACACCTCTCCCCATGGGGAAGCAAAGGCAACCAAGTCGCCTTGCAGCCCCAGTGCAATGCAACTCTTGCCATTTATGCACATGAACTGCCAGTTTTATGCATCTCCTTGTGCAGTGCAGAGTTTGTGCATAGTATGTGAGCTAATGATCCCCTAATTCTAATGTTTGGCAGTTTAAACCGAATTCTAAATCTCAACATTGTCACTGGTTTAAATAGGTTGATGCCAACACAGTCCATAGATAACTCATCACATTTCTCAGACTATAAGGTCTGCATTAAAGAAAAAGATAAAGATAAAGACAAAACAGCGGGAAATTGGCGCAAACCCAACCTCATTCAAGCCCGAGGAAATTTTGAGAAATTACAGGTCGACCTGGCCTGAACCCAGTGGGTCAGGTTGGGCCCATTGGGTTCGTGCAGAGAGTCAAAGCTCAAATGCAGACAAGCCTGTCTAAATCTTTTTGATTAAAGTGGAAATAGTTTGTGCTTTCACTTATCATTATGAAGTAAATGTTGATTGCACAAAGTAATGGCTGTAGAATAATGACGCCATCAGTGCTCCCTGTCATTATGGGATTCTTTCTGCCACAGGGTATGATCTCCCAGGAAACTGAAAGCTCAATTTACAGCACAAAAGAAGTGCGTCAACCATTGTTTTGCCCTGTAGCTATCTGTAGCAATTCCCAATTACCAAAGAGTATCAATGTAAGGTCTTTGCAGTCACCAAGTAGCAGAACACCAGAAGTAACTCTTAACATCACCAGACAGACAAGAAAAACAGCCCTGTTGTGAGACTCGGAGGAAAACAGAAAGCAATCTGCTTGTCTTTGCAACAGCAGCACCAGCACAGTTTCTATTATAAGACAAATGAAATAAAAATAGTGAACAACCTGTCAGAGCTAACAGTTCTATTCAAAGTAAAGGTTTTGGTCATCCTCCATCCATCAAAACAAGACTGAACTAATCTAGCAAAAGATTTAAGTTTAGCAGGAGATTTCAACATTGAGAGCATTGCTGGTTCTCGAGATGTTGCCAGTGGAAATATGGGTATGAGTTATATAACACAACTACTGTCAATTCTACCGGTCGATTTTTAAAGTCGGAGTGAAGTAAAATCTCAGATTTACGTCTAAACACATTATACATGTTAGAAAACACTAACATAGTACAGAATTGTGGAGTTAGGTCCTTGGATGTGCAGCAGGCACGCTCAAATGCCAGAGTGATGCCTTCATGGCGTGCACGTGTTCCCAAATGCCGATTTTTCAGGGCAAGACGTCTGTGCTGCCAGTATAGGCCACAACATGAACAGCGTTCAACTTTGGGAACACAGAGGCCTGCACCGCATATCATGTGACAAGGAACGACCAATCACAGCCGAGAGATATCTTTCTCTTCTTCTGTAAATATCAGTCTGTGAATATGAAAAAGATCATTTTACATCATACATCCCCACAGACAACAGGCCTACACTCAAACAACACCTGGTGCACTCACGATTTCAGGTAAAAAGGCTATGATACGCTGCTTTTTGAGGTTGCCTACTAGCAACCTCAGACGCAATCTGCCTCCACGCTTTTGAAGGCTGGCACAGAAAAGGCACAAAAGTAGCACCCAGTGCCTAACCTCACGTTATCCAGGCGGTTATAGACGTGGCATTTGTACACCCTCTTAAACTGTTTTTCACCATTTCTGTGTCCAGGATCGTTTTGGGCGGGGCTAAGAACCTGCTCAATGCCGCAATGGGGCAACGCTTAACATAAGCCCCGCCCCCACATTATATAAAAACTAGAGTTGTTGAGTTTTGTTGTTGCTTGAAAAAATATTACCAATCTGTTGCAGACTGAGAAGAACTGCATTGATTTCCAGGCAGGTCGGTGTCCTCTGGCTGTGAATGTGATTCTGGCTCAAACATGTTCGGCCTTACAAGTCCAAAAAGGCTGCTCGATGTAGCGTCCATTGCAGTGCTACATTTAAAAGAGCTGCAGCTTTCCCACAGGTGTCACATTGAGCAGACACACCCCCAGCGTCTCAGAGCAGAGAATGCTGCCTACTTTCCATGACTTTGAAACGAAAGTTTATAAACTTTTTAAATCATTAACATTTGGCTGAGTTCTTAATACCAAATTTTCTGTGGTGTAACAGACTCGCATATTAATTGGTGTATTACCTGTACTCAAAAAAAATCAGGCTTGGTCATTTTTAACACAGCAAACAACAGCACAAAAACGAAACCAAGGAAAGTCCCAGTAAGTACCTGACCAGTTTATGGTCCAGTGATGGATACACACCATCAAACAAAGAAAGGTTGTACTTTGCTACCTGATTGCCTCTCTCCTTCTCCCCTATCTGTGTGTTTAGTATGTGTGTATTTAGAGCGTGCTATTCGGAGTAACATCCAGCGGTGCAGTAATAAGACTTTTGATTAGGGCGACAGGTGAGAGGCTGGTAATCTCACCCCTGCCTGCCAGATTTAAATGGTGTAAACAGTGGCAGCTCCACCATCATCACTCAACCAGTGACAGCTCTACGGGGGGAACACACAGGACTGCTGATTAAAAGGACAGCGCTGCTAAAACAGCCAAACACACACACACACACACACACAGGTACCACATGATGGGATATGGCAGGGGAAGTGACATTATCAATGTCACCTGGAATAGCCTAAACTAAAAATAACACAAACATTCCAGAAAAAGAAAAGAGTGACGTAAGATAGTGCAATCTAAAAATAAATATATATCCTCCTGTGATGTATAAAAGTAAATAACCACAATGGCTGGAAAGGTGACAGTCACGGAAATGTTACTTTTAAGACAGCTTAGTCTTGAGTGGGTGGATCAAGAGATAAAAGCATATGTCCCCGCCTCAGGAAATCGACCCAACCTGTACCCTGACATGCAGCTCTCAGTGGGGCTCACCGTCGGCTGTTTCGCTGCCATGAACAACACCTGTCAGGTTATTGAGAGGATAACTCTCATGCCGTCCCTGATGTCGGCTATCTTCCTCTTCTTTATTGCTCTTTTGAGAGTCACCATGAAGGGGACAGCAGTTCTCTGACCGGAGGAGCGCCTTGAGAAAATCCCGCCTCCTGTTTACCATGCAGCTGTGTCCCATAGGGCAGTGGGGTTTCTAAGAGGGTCAGTGTTGGGTCACCAGATTGGAAAGTACTGATTCTGTGTCCAGAAGCAGTGAGATCTAAAAACAGGGAGGTTAATGCCAGTACTATATCTTTTACTCTGTCAGACTGAAATCAACACAAACAAGAATGATTAAGCTGCATGAATGAAATTGAACCTTGTGAAGTACAATTTATCGCTATATATGACAGAGTTAAATGAGAGTTAGAGTATGCTAACTCTGTCCAAAAGTGACAAAATCTGCCATCTCAAAAGCTCACTACCTGACAAATCCCATCTTTATTGTTTAATCCATGCACAAACCAAAGTTTAAAATAGACATGTTGTGGTCATATGTATAGAGTGCTGCAGGACTGAGTCCTAAAACCCTGAAATTAGTTCACATTTTAGCACTTCCAGTTCCCTCGTCTTGAAGTCAGAGGGTTTTTGAATGGGTTTTTGGTTACATGCCTGAAATAAGGTCAGTGGTTAACACAAGGGTAGGGCTGCCCCTTGAAAGTCTGAGATTTGAATCATCAGTTGGAGGCCCCTCAGTCGACTGAGACTGCTTCAACGTGAGCAGTTGTTTTTTGTTTGTTTTTATGCCAGTCAGTGTGCTGTGCAGTGTAATTCTAGGGACGTTTTGGTCCCCAGATTTTGCTGAGGAGTGAGCGCTCCTGACTTTCAGGATACTGTTTGGTACACGCTGCAGCGGACACAATGCAGCGGCCCAGAGGAGGAGAGACTCTGCACCGTGAGGCTCTAAAATAAAACTAGCTTCTCTCCTCGTGTCAATCATGTTTGCACACTGAATACGAAACTTTCGTCCATCATTAAAATTTTCGGAAAAGGTTCGATTTTCTGTGTTTTTTGGCCTCCATCAGGGCCTTTAGATAGTAATACTGAGGTGGATGATGATAAAGAGGTAGAGGATGTAGACCGCACACAGGGTGCGGAGGACAGATCTGCCTCTTCATGCAGCTGCCATGAAAGACAGGAAGAAAGTGGTGACAGGTTTCTGCGTAACAGTTTTTTTTGGATGACAGATTAAGAAAAAACGCATCCGGAAAAAAAAAAAACGACTCAATGTGCAAAGACCTTTAGTGTCGGAAAACAATTGTTCTGTTGCACATTTCCGAACCGTCATTAGTGCAGTTAGTTTGTTTACTGAATTAGTAGAATACTACTGATCATCCTGCTGAACCCATTCAAACTCTACATGGAAATAAAAACCCGAATTGAACAGCCAAATCTGACTCAACCGACATAATTCTGAATCAGGTACAGCCAAACACAAGCTTAAGAGATTTTCACTTTTTGTTCGAAGACATTAAATGCATCAGTAAATACCCCAGTCATGAATATTGAAGCTTTTAACTATCTCAAAAAGAGCAGTTGCTAACAAGTGGCTAAACGAGATCACAGAGTTTGACGGGGACATTTAACACCACATATGGAAACTCATCTATCTACTCGTCCACCTTTACAGCCTTGTTTTTAATACTCGTGTGCTTGCAGATTGTCCTACCTCCAACTTTATCAGTTTAGACCTGGGGTGTCAAACATACGGCCCAGGGGCCAGAACCGGCCTGCCAAAGGGTCCGATCCAACCCACTAGATGACTTTGCAAACCTTATGTTGATGCACATGCAGAGGCTGAGAGGTTTCAGGAGCAGTTTAAACAATGAGAAGACTATTTCTCTGATCATACTCAAAGATATTGAACATTGTGAAACATACTGTCAACCAGTAGCTTCAGTACAAAAGAACCTGCATCGGACATTATCTTAAAACCCATGAGGCATATGACCTAAAAGGAGCTTGACACCCCCGGATTAGACAGTGGTATCTTCCAAATGCAGTAAAGTTGGAATCTTAGTGGTGGGGAGGTTGAAGTCATGCGACCGTGGTGGAGTTCGTTTATAGCCTAAAATTATAAACCTTTGTTTGCCACACAGCTTATTTCCTGCAATAATCCATTTAAAAAATCCTGTTGGCTTTTTGTCGAGGTAACCAGGGTGGTGATAACTTCCGGGTCGGCCTACAGGTAAACATCGTCCCTGCAGCACTCTAATTGTCTTGTCATCACTGTGAGGTATACAACTTTTGGCCAGAAAGTGAAAAAGGGGATTTCCCAAAATGGAAAACTTTTAAAACCTAAAAATTCTCCAGAAGAGTTTTAAAATGTTCTGTGAGATCTATTATGTCCTCAGCTCCTCTCTGATGTGGTTAGTGTTATCAGCTCTGTTTCCATTCCAAATTTGTTTACTTGGCATGACATGAGAGAAATAAATAAATATACCGCGGGCCACTGCTTTTGTACAAATATTACATAATCTGCAGCTGCAGCTGGTCCTATTATCTGCTGTGAACTGCTGACATTTATGAAAGCTCTTCAAATGTTGAAACATTGAGCTATGTATCGGATATTCTAAATCAACATAAGAAACCGTGAACTTATCCTCAATAAATCATAGATTCAGGCGTGGAGTTCCCTCAGGGGTTCGTTTTTTTAATTCATTATCATAATAATTATATTTTCTGTATAATTTTACCATCTGGAATGTGCCTGGTGAAGAAAGAGAAGAATAGGCTTTTAAATATGTTTATTTGTTTTTTTACAATGTCTAATTTGATTTTAGCATAAAATATGCAATTTATTTTTTCATGTAAAGATACATAAGGGACGACAAACCTGCCAAAAGACCAGCCCTGGTTTTAGAGGATTCACTGACTTGAATTAACGCTCTTTCTTACGGTGCTCTGAGTAGAATGTGGGTGAAATTGAATTGTGAGGTAAAGACAAAAGGAGAGGCGTCCTGAGAGAAGCAGAGAACGATGGAGGAGGAGAGAAAGGCAGTCAGACAAAAAGAGAGAGACGCACACGAACCAAAACATCTCGCATACACTTTGACTTTTCAATTTTTTTTTTTCTTTCTCTGCGATGCTGTCAGGAGCCAGCTCCCCGAGGGCCAAAGAGAGAGGCAGCCAGAGAGAATAAAACCCAGGCAGAGAGAAAAGGTGAGAGGGAAAGTCTTTCTACTTAGTGAGTCAGAGAGAGAACACAGAGAGAGAACATCACTCTCTTTGCCTGGGAGGATGACGGACGACTGTCTTTAAGAAGGACAAAATAAGGCCACACACACTGGGAGAGCACTCCTCCCCCTCAAACAATGAGCTGGCTAATTAGTGGATTACATTAGCAGTGATGGAGTCCAGGATGGAGTCTGTTACAGGGACATGTTCTTTACTACCAGTGATAGTAAACCAGTCAACCTCAGCTCATTATACAGCATGATTTGTGCATGTATGACATGAACCACTGTGTAAATGAAACGCTGCAGGGCTTCACTTTACTTTAGTCCTTTTGAGACACATCTCTGTTTAAGTAATGCTGTTTTGGCTTATAAATTTAAGTCTTAAGTTGTTACATCAATATCCCATTGTGACTCTACTCAAACATGACAATATCATTACAGATGGAGCCATAATTCCCACACGATACCTGGCATCTGGTACATGAGAGGGAGTGTGGCTCTGCTAGAAAACAACGGTGAGCTGGAAAATTACGATACAGAATAAAGAAAACTGATTTCTGTTCTCTAGGGCTGGCATGAATGTTGGACTATTCTGATTTTCATCCGCTGGGTTGATATTCAATTTCCAATTTTGGGATAAGGATATAGATTTTTTTTTGTTTGCTTTGAGAAGAGACAACAAAGGAATTATAAATCTCACTATCTCTATTTATTCATCCATTTCTTTACTATTTAAATGAGTAAATCCGATTTCATTGTAGAGCTGTGCGCAGCAAAGGCTGTTGATTCGCAGCCCCTCCTGCCCAACCCCACCTCCCTGCCGCCTGTGACAGTGGTCACGGTCCAAAAGTGGGCCGCAGGTCCATTCTGAATGGACCGGAAGTGACTCACAAACATGTCTTGTTTGTTAAAAGCTCAATTTATTTTGAAGTGCAGTGAATTTCTGGTACAGAGCTTTTATTTTGAAGTGTTTCCTGCTGTGGAGTCCACTGGACTGACTAACTGACAGCTACTTGACAGAAACAGCAAGCTAACTCGACGACATGGCCAAACCCAAGTACATTACACTTTGTGGACTTGAAACGAATGACTAAGGAGAAATCTGGACCCCGTTGCTTGGCCAGTTGGGCACCATTTTCCCAGGAGCCTACTGCTGCCGGAGTGTGAGACCTGCACAGTTGGTGAGAGTCCACCCGCCCAGTAAAAGGGCTAACTACCTGACCGTTATTAGGTTCAAGGTTCTTAATTGTCAATGGAACAATTATGAGAGTAGTTGTTGCTCCTGAAAAACTATGATCACAGGCTCCTTTCAACAATGCAATCTAAGTGTGTATAAAACTAGTAATTATAAATATAAGGATACAAAGTAGTGTAAGTTATAATAAAAAATAAAATGTGGCAATAAAATAAGGAGGAAGTGATATAAATCCATTGTGGCATGAATCAAACCCAGTTTTTGAATGCTTATAATGTTTCGCTATTTTTTTTCAGCATAGCCATTCACTGTATTTACATTCATTTATTACCTCTATGCATTATGAGTCCGCCATTCCTGACCTGGATTTAATTAATTGCCTACCTACACACGAGGAATTCACAGAAAATGAGGCATGTAAGCAGCTCTTCTGTTATATTTCTGACACAAAGAGTGTTTGCTGCTCCTTGAACTCTGGTTCCTCTGCTATTAAAGTTGCTGTTACCACAGCAACAACAGGTGCTGCCAAATCAACCAGGACTGTAATCTAAGGATTATTACTCTAAGTGTTTTGCTGAAAATTCACACTGTGAGTTTAAAAAAACAAAAAAGACTAAAATACACTTTTTAATAGGTCGATATGACATGAGGCTTGACCTCATCAGACTGCCGTCGTGACTTTTGCAGAGGAGTAACATTAAAACCTGAAAGTGACATATAAAATTGCAAATTAATTTACATAATAAAGTGCATGTCTGTGGGCTTTTTATTCAAGGTCGTAGAACTACAAAAAAATATTTTACTGCATTACATAATTTAACTTCTCACTGATGATTGAAACTCAACATCAGAGTGAGATCTGTGTGTGAAAATGGCTATTTTGAGCCAAGAAAGACACATTTTATCGTGAAATGATCAACCACCTACTGTGAAACAACAACAGCTACTGTGTTTGGTGAGTGGCCACATTATACCTCTCATTCCAACTTTCACTGCTTTCTAAAACACTGAATGGGGCATGGAGACAAAGCATGTTAAAGCTGTTGGAGAGGGTTTTTACCAGGGCTGCCCCCTAATACTGGACCATACGTCAGAAAAAAAAAAAAAACCTCTATTAGGAGCTACGCCTTGTCAAAATAAATCAAAACCTTAATTTGAAAGGACAGACAAAGGAAGTGTCCACGCTCAGCAGTCAGACAGGAGTCAGGTTAATTTCCAGGGCTGGTACCTGCGGTTATTGTCATGTGGCACAGTCTTAACAATGATACTGATACTATTCTTTCTCACACCTTCAACCCAAAATATATCATTTAATAATTAGATTAATATCGTAAACACGCAGGCGTCTAGTCGACTAATGGCCTTAAATGACGACTATTCAGCCCTAGTTTTCACTGAGTAATTGCCTTCAAGATTAAGAAAATGCAGCTTGGAAAAGTTGTATACATAATGTGTGATTTATACAATAAATGTAGCTTCCTGTTTTTTCCTTGATGTGGGATAATTGTCAAAGTGTCATTTGGTATCATTTAGCAGAAAAAAATGTCCCACAGCATTTGCCAGAGTAAGATTTACTCCCCTCCTCTCATGATGTGCTTTGATTGTGACACTTTTATAAACTTTACATTACTTCCACAGTTTGTTATGATAGCCATCTAATGGATTCATGTGCTAAGCCCTGAGGTTTGTTTAAATGACATGCAAGAAGTGTCTGATGAAAAATGGCTAGGGGCCTTTGACAAATATCTGGCCCTGGTCGGAAATCCATGTGAGGGAACTGTTTGTCTTTTATACTGAGTGTTTATACCCAGCCCAAAATGTGTTTGTTTCCCTCAGTCCCGGAGTTCAAGGAGCATTTTTTTGTTTTATACGAGTTGTAAACTCCTCAGAACACCCTCACAAAAGACTCCATTAAAATCCACTTTGTCTTTCAATACATAAGACATAAATTAGACCCATATTAAATACTTCATGGTGTTCCACTCGGGGATATCTGCATAAAACCAGGCATTCCCCCGCAGCAGTTAGATTATGCAAGTCAATAACAAAATAGAGACAATTGTGCCGTACTCTGTATTCTGCATTTCAACTTAGCTGAGCTGGATAAGTGATAAGCTCAGCAGCTAAATGTTACATAATTGCTTGGACTTGTTATCTGGTACAGTAGTGGGCTGATTAAAGATGCTCCTCTGGCACGTATTGTACACACACACACACACACACACACACACGCACACACACATCTCTCTCCTCGCCCAGACAGAGAAGAGCAGTGCTGTTAAAAAAAAAAAAAAAAAAAAAGGGAGGAAGAAGCAACATTCCTGCTGTTTATCTAGTCATCTGATCTGGCCAGCGAGTCATGTGTTGAAGCAGTGTTAGAGGCTCGGCAGCATGCTTTAGGCTAACACTAGCCTAATGTATTCTGCTAGGTTTCCAGTTATTATTCCTTCTCACTGCTCTCTGTCTTAATGTGAATAAGCTGCGTCCCCTCTGAAACACACAAATGCTGCAGTTATTTTTAGAAAATGAGACGACTGAAGAGGTTACGTGAGACCTTTTTGCATTTGTAGCTTACTGGTTTTATGCTGCTGTGAAAATACTTATATATGTAGCCAGTGGTGCACCCAAGAGAGGGCCGGGGGGCAAAGCCTCCCTGATACAATTGCTGGCCCCTTCACTGGTAAAACTAGTTGGAAGCCAATGTTTCTGTCTTTAAAGGCCCTGACACACCAAGCTTACAATAAGCTCTTGGTCAAAGTTGGGCCTCGGTGTACTTTTTGCACTCTGTCCTACACTTAAGGCCCTGGTTGGCTTTTGTTGGCTTTTTTCAGCCAGTTCAGCATGCTGAAATCAGTGTTGGTGAATAAAATCACTGATTGGCAGTTCAACTCTGTGCATGAGAGGAGAAAAGGAAGTGAGGAAAGTAAACAAAGGGCTAAAGTCATAAGGGAGTGAGACATAAATAAACTTGTAAGGCAAGATTTTTTTTGGTAGGGATGTTTCCTGATGGCTGCATTGTTGTTCACTGGTCAAAGATAAATATGCTTTGTTCTTTTAACATCAGCTAGTGTTGTTAATGTGCTAATTGGCTAACTAGCCTCTTGACTCCATCCTGTCAAGCTTCCAGTTTCCTTTTTTTAATGACGAACACAAACAATAACCGCCTGCTGCTAATAGGGTTTAAACAGTATGACATTTTCCAAGTACAATAACTGTATCAGAAAATATTATGGTTTCACGGTAATACAGAATTTATATTATCATAAGTCGGATTGACCCTTAAAGGGACAAAAAGTCTCCCTTGACAATAACTAAAATGAAGGTGAAATTGTCCGTACAGCTGCATTTTTATTCAATATCATAGACAAGCTAATGTACACAGTATGGTAACTGTCAATTTTCATGTCATGGTATACCTTTAAATTGGTATACCTCTGCAACCCTAGCTGCTGCAGAATTCGCAGAATGTACTCCCTAGTTGGCTGTTGGTTGTAGTCTTTGGGGTGTGCTCAGTAAGGTGTTGCAACTGTCGGCCTTTGACGCTGCTGGTTCTTTGACGTCAGTTTGGTGTGTCTTATAGCCTTAAGAGGCTGTGTCATGCTCGAACTTTAAGCTAGGCATCTTGACAACTAGACAGCAACTAGACAACCTAGCGCATCCACTGGTACCATTCATGTTGGAATATAAATAACGCTCCAAATTTAGACTAGACTTTGGTGAGGGAACAACTAGCAGAGCCATTTTCAAAAGGGGTCCTTTGAACTCTCACCTCAAGACATCTGAATAAAAACTTGTTCCACTGGTACCAACCGGTCTCCCCTAAGCTTGAGAAACATGTTTGGGTCCTTACCATCAATGTACCTTCAAACTAAAGTTGTATATCTGTCCTACCTCTTACCAGCCTCTTTGAAGTACAATGAATCTCCTGACATGTACAGATACATAACACATTAAAACAGGATTGCTGTGGAACTGAAAATGTTAACTGTGCAGATATTAGTCTATGCACATTAGATAGTCACATTAACTGTAAAACCTGAAACCAAAGTATTTTTAGCATGTGGTTCCTAAACTCTCCTTAGTGACATAGTTTTCAACTCGCCTATTGTTTCAACAGCATACTAGAATTCCTGAGATTCAGTTCTGGATTTTGGTTTTGGTGCTACCGCAAGATTTTCAGTGGCCCCATCTGGCCAGCCTCATGAAAAATGTCCCAGGGCACCTCTGTTTAACCAACAACCACTTAGTCATCTCACACCCAGTGCTGATTAAAGCCTTTGTTGTAGGAAACCACATCCTGCCCCGCATTTAAAACGGTATATGGTGATCAAAGGACAGGTTTGATTTGGTCCTTTTATGTCACACAAACAAATAAATCAATACATCAATCAATACAAAAGTAGACATAAAAATCAATCAATAGTTAAGTGTCTCTAAAGGTGTCTTAATTACCACCCTCATAATATTGACAGTGTGATAAATGCACTAATTATTTTGCTGACTTCAATGATCCTCATCAGTGTATTGTGAAGCCCTATTCTCTCTATTATTGGGCTGGCTGGGTAATAATAGCTATCCAGGAGAGGATGGTACAAAATCAAGTTTTGCATTCTGGAGCAGAGGTCGACAGTTTAATTGGAAGTGCAAATTACGTTCACATGTATCCCCATAGTGGATTGAGCCATGGGTAAAGTGAATGTGCACACTGTGAGCGTGCATTTAAAAAGGAGAAGAGGGGGTGGAGGAGCGGAGAATCAAAGGGCTGGCTAATAGCTCTCTCTTTCAGTTGCAATGTATTTTTAGAGCCACACGTGTAGAACAGCTACAATTATTATCACTGAAGTGTTGTTTTTACTCCTCGAAGCCACGTTCACACAAACCAGGACGCTCCCGGTGCCTGCTACTGAATCAGCTAAGCTAATGCTGCCAATTTTTTGTTAAGAAACAGTAAATATTGACTCGATGACGGCAGATCCCATCTGCTGGTGTGAAAGTAAGCAGCGGCTCCCTCTCGTTCTGTCTGCTTTGCTTTTCGCTCTCCACCTCTCCCTGTCTCTCTGCTGCTGGCTCAGAGTCTGCAGAGAATACCCCTGTCATTATATTCACCCTCCAGCCACACTTACCCTTGCAGTGAAGACACTCTCTCATCATGGATCTATCTCTTTCTTTAAGCAGCAAACACTGCTCGCATATTAAATCTACGACAACTAGACCAGCACGGGCTGAGGCCAGGTTTCGATCATTTGCGTTGCATCTGAAGCCGAGGCTGGTGGTAGCAGTTGAGTTTATCAGCGCAGAGAGCAGAGGGTGATGGGATTCACTGAGCCTTTTAGGAGTGTCACACCACAGCAGCAAAACTGACCATCCATGATGATGGTGACCTTGCTAGTCTTTTTAGGATAAGGTATAACCATGTTCTTCCACTACAAAACATTTAACTAAGCCTACATCAGGTCTACTGAAGTTACTGTGGCCTAAAGGGATGGTTTGAATCTTTTGAAGTGGGGTTGTATGAGGTACTTATTCATAGTCAGCGTATTAGCCACAGGAGATGGTGGTCAGCATGTTTGGAGAAGCAGGCACAAAAGCTAAGAATTGTACTGCTGTGGACGGGGGCAGCAACAAAATGTGTTTTAGCCACTAAATCAATACCAGTTTAAGTGCGTGCTAAAGACCCTTTTAGGGCGGACGTCACAAAGACGTCATGTCATTAGCTGGAGGTGCAGCTGCCTCTCCCCCACAGGGCTGCAGGCTACATAGGAGTCTTAAAATGTGTTTGTCTTGTTGTGTTACTGGAGCCAGAATAGAAGGAGTCATGGCTCAAAACCAGCCGCCACTGCCCGTCAACAAAAACAAAGACAACTATGGTTAAATGTTAGGGAAAAAGTGTTTCCTGCTGTAGGGATGAATAACGTTATGTGTATTAAGGGTTATCATGTCCACCTCATCAGAAACTGGGGAGGGATTAAGAGGAACATTGGATTTCTCTGGAACGCTAATTTTTTAGCACATTAGCTAATGTTGCTTCCTTAGCAAAACAAACAAGTGTGATCCTCCTTTGTACTACATACTACTGTATGAATTAATGAACGGCTGAGTTTTTCCAAATGCTCCACTCACATCATCTTCCTCCATTGTCCAAAAACAAGCCAACAGAACTCGTTAGCGAGCCCTAGCTAATGTCTGGGGAGAATTGTTTTGCCTCCAGCTAAGCCCCTCCCGCGAAAAGACATCATACTGTTTACTTACTGTAAAAAGGGTCTATAGCCTATTGACGACATGTTCACCACTTCACCTTTGCGTCAGACATCCCTTTCAGACAGGGAACTGAAACTAACTGGTCGAGGCAGCGGTAGACCAGCAACTTCAACGTTCTCAGAGGTAAAATTACTGTTTTTGTCAATGGAGTCTGGCTTTACAGAGAACACAGATAAGCTTCATTTTCAAGTCATTTTTTAAAATTCCAAAGTTTTGTCAAGTTATCTAAATATTGCATACACTTAAAGTGATATTGATTTTTTAAAGTGACTTAAACACATTTTGCTGCTGCTTAGCTTCCATGGCGGTACTCCTGCCTGCTTCTCCAAACTGGGAGCATGCCAACTGCCATCTATTATAGGTAATACACTGACTATGAATAAGTACGTCATGCATCACTTCAAAAAATCCAAACTATCCCTTTAAGTACATATAGCCGGTCTATGTTTTTATCACAACTCCTCAGTCCATACTTGAAGCTATATTCTTGACAACTGTATTGCACAAGGATTCAATCAGAAATGTCACGATTCAAAACCTTCCTTTACTTTTTATATTACAAAACAAACTGCCTGAGCTCATTTAGATGAACATGAAACTGTTATGTTGGACCATTCTCTCTACTTCTGGATTACATTTAAAGATGCAATTCCCTCTGAGAGTAACACCTCCTCTGCCTGGATGCAGCCTCGACTGACTGTCACATCCATAGTTTCAATAAGTGTCGAGGTCTGACTGAGCGTTTGAGGCTGCCGGATCCGAGCAAACACTCACAGCAAAAATTGATGATGGTCTGTTGACTCTGCTGCTGCTGGTGACACCACTGATAGTGTAGGCACCGATGATGCATGACTACTGCTGCAGTGCCACTGACTCTAACACTGGATGAACCTGATGTTCCTTATTATTACTTCTGTTTTTTTATATGAAAGAACACTGAGCCTGATGATGCTTTTGCCAATTTACTACAGGATGCTCTGTAACATGAGAACACTGTGACAGGCATTCTTATTGCTCAAATGAATTTCTGTCAAATGTAATTTATCTGAGATTGGCCTTGTGTCACTGATTTGTATTTACATCATTTTATAACATTTTTACCAGCCCGGGTAGTTACTATGTTCGGTACCAGATAAGAAACCACCTTAATACGAGCATATGCAGTTTCCCTGTTGCACCAAATACATGTAGAAGTAAAATGAACCATGAACACAAAACTGAGAAACATGAAGCGTGTCTATTGTGAGTCATTTTATCCCTCACTGACTACAAAGAGGGGAACTTTGTTTCCATATCTGCTAACATGCAGCAACATTAGGACAAAACGTAAAAACAGCAAGCGAGTGTTGCGGTGCTTTCCTCTTGTGCTGAATTGGTCTGAGGCCTACAACCACGGGGGCAGATTCATTCAACTAGCAGCCTGCCAATCAGTTCTGCTCACAAATAAATAAAGTTTAAATCTAAATAAGAAAAAAAATCATGTGAATAATGGACATTTTGCCACAAGAAATCTGTCAAACCAGCAGAGTGCTCCTGTGCAGTAATTGCCTCTGAACCTCGACAACCCCCCAGCGGGTGTGAAAGACATGTTTTCTTTAAAAACAATCACAAAAATTACATTTATCACAGCCAGAAACTGTACAAACAGAAACTATGGTCGGATTTTGACATTTCTGTCAGTTCTTGAACACATCATATGTGACTTCCATGAGGAAACAAATCTAAGCTTGAAATAGTGACATTCCTTTAATGTCACTTTATTCTACATGTCGCGTTTAAAATGTCTCCAACAATAAACTGTTTGCACCAACCAAAACAGTTTAAAAATAAATACATTCTGCACTCCTTGGCGCAACTGGGAAGCCATGAATGACTCAGTCATGACAAAATTAAATAGCAAATGTAAACTGTATAGCAAAATAAAAGTGTTTAAATGTGATGGCGTGTCGTGTCAAGTGTCAATACATCATGAGAATAATAGGGAAGTGTCTGGTCCCTGGGCCCTTTGTCAGCCCCTGATTGGCTGGGCTTGGTCAGGCCCAATGACCTGGTAACGTGGCAAGTCAGTTACTATGTTTGATATCTACAAAGTGATGTGTTAGAGTCCTGTTGTATATGGAGATCATAGATTACACTGATGGCCACAAATAAGAAAGATGTACTAAAAATATATTAAGGGAAGTATGAAACATTTTACAATGAATTTGAAGGCATAACTACCACTGGATTTTTCTAACAGAGCTGTTGAAATATCCATTTCTTCCCTCGGCACATATCACTGCACAGTGCACTGGATCTGAATATTAATACATAAGTATATCAGCTCCGGTTGTATCAAGGAAGTAGCCACAAAATGACATTGCAAAAGTCAGATGGGTAATCTCAGAATGTTTATCAACCTGAAGACGAAGCACAAATCTGTCCATGCAGTGTGTGACGCTTCATCTTTTTTGAAAGTTGTTTAAGACATTTAAGTCTCCTTATGTCCTCCATTTTTGTCATGGCACTGACGCTTTGCTCTTTATAGAAACAGCTGCTTGATAATGTTCTTGCAACTTTGAAAAACTTTGCAAGTGGGTCACTTGTAGGATTCAAGCTATTAACAAGACTCATGTCACCCTTCTAAAATAAGTTCCATCATTTTTCTGTTTTTAAAAGAAAAGCAGCTCCCCATGACGGCTGTGGCTCAGAAGGTAGAGCCACTAATCGAAAGATCAACGGTTCAATCCCCAACTCCTTCAGTCCGCATGTTGAAGTGTCCTTGAGCAAGACGCTGAGCCCCAAATTGCTCACAATCGGTGTGTGAGTGTGTTAAAAACTGAGTAGTAGGTGGCACCTTGTATGGTAGCCTTGGCCACCAGCGTATGAATGTGTGTGTGAATGGATCGTGACTCATAAGAAGTGCTTTGAGTGGTTGGAAGAGGCACTATACAGGTGCAGGTCCATTTATAGAGGTATTTTCCTTTTCTTTGGGCGTACGTCTTTGCTCCACTATGTATTTATTTAGATATTTTTGAGGTTCTCATTTCATTGTGTAGCTTCCCAGTAGTGCTCCTTACGTATTAAATGCCTGAAATTCAAATTCTGGCTGAAGCATTGACGTTATAGCATCAGAATGGTATTTCCCTAGCCCCGCTGAAAAAAAAATTCCCACGTGATCTGATTTAGGTTACTAAAAGATGACATTGCTACTGTGAACGCCATGTTAGTTTGCTTCTGAAGTCACACAATAACACAAACAAACTAAATGATCTAGGATGCAGTAGGACAGCAACTCCTGTGTGGTGTAGGGCAAAAATATTGTTTCTATCAATGGAGTCCGGTGGCTTTGAAAAGAGCAACATAAAGGCTTCACTTGCCTGTCAGATAGGGCGTCTGATGGCAAGGTAAAGCAATAAAAATAATTTAAATACAGCGTACATGTAAACTGAAGTTGATTTTTTTAGGTGGGCCTTTTTTGGGGTGGCTAAAATACCTTTCTGCTGCTGCCCCCTACCACAGCCACCAGACTCCTTTGACAGAAACAGTAATTTTACCATGCAGATCACAAGGAGTTACTGGTCTGCTTCTCTTAACTGAAAGTGTGCCATTAGCCAACTTCTGTAGGTCATACACTGACTACGGGTCTGTAAATGTGTTTATATAGTATAAATGCAGTTTTATATTGAATCTCTATGTATCTTCACCTGGTTAAATAAAGGTTTAATAATATCAAAAAAGCACCATCTTCCACCTCCAAGATCAAGTCTTCCAAGCTAACACTTTCCTCACTCTCCATGCTTACACCGCCAGCAAACTGCGTGCGTGTTTGAGGGAGGGGAGGGCATCGATGCTGTCAGCTACGCCACTTCCTTTTGCTCGGTTGCGTGGGAGTTCCATTTGCACAACATGAAAAAGAGCGCAGATGGACCCGCCCTTTAAACACCAACAGGCAACTTGCAATGGAGCAAATATAATTTGGGATAATGAAAATGTACAGTATACCTCTGTCCTCTATAAAACTGAAGCTTAAAGCATCTGAAAATTAATCAGGCCCAGCCAACAGACAGCCTGCATGCTACACATTACATTATTAATACAGATTACATCATCAATACAGAGCATATTATAGACAGCAATCACCTCTGAGGCCCATTACTGTTTCTAGCTTGGCATGAGGGAGCGTACAGCAGCAGCAGCAGCAGCCACGCAACCTGCTTATCAATGAGTGATGCCTGGCTGTGGATCGGAGAGCGCCGCACATCAGTCTTGTACGAAAGATACAGAGAAAAATTGGGCCATTTGCTTTCATCATTCAGCACGAATTCAATAAAATGTCAGTCGCTGCCAGCTCTCAATGCAACTCGTTTGCAATGTTGAAGACTTTGAAGGAAAAACGCATCTGTATTCAGCGCTGAGGCCTCAACAGCAGCGTGGCAAAATAAGAGTCAGATGGATATCTGAGCTAAACGCTGGATCGCAAACAAAAGTGTATCATTCCTCACCTTCCTGATAGCTGCTGTTTCTGAGTTTTCCCCTTGTTTTTGTGCATCCAGAACACATTACACTTCCTGATTACATAACTTGTCAGGTGCAGGCAGGATGAAGCCATATGTTCCATTATGCATACACTTTAATCAATTGCTTTAATGCAGGCTAAGTTATTAATATGCAATCATGAACCGGATGCCCTAGAAAGAGGCATTCACTTTGACAAGGTAGCCACTAAAGTCTGGGAACTGAGCCGTTTCGTCAGCTGCTACCAGATGGTATTAGCATTGCTAGACGGAGCCTAACTGGGCCTGCATAAAAATAACCCAAGAAAAAGTCTTGTGTGTTGCCGCAGTGACCACGGGCAGCGAACAACCCCAAAACTCACCAGTTCAGCATCAATAACGTTCAGTGGGAGAAGCTCATGTCTTGGCCTGCAGAGACAAAAAAGGACATACGGTAAGACGGGGAGAGAATTTCATAAATCAGAGAGGCCTGAATCTGGACTTATTTGGCTGAGATCTAAAACCCTCATATACAGTAGGAAGGGCCGGAGCTGGGACGAACCACACGGGGAGACGAGCGCATACCACATCCCGCTACTCCCCTGCCAAAGAAAACATGAAGTAAATCACAATATCGACAAACTAACAGCTTCACAACGGCCTCCGCTTGTCAGACTTTAACAATGAGGGGCAGACACGTCGAAGGCTGTGATTCAACATGTTTTCTGACATACTACCAAAACACTAGGCCTGTCAGTTGGCGTGCCAGGCGGCTTGTCTGTTGGCCTATCAATCCATCTGTCTGCACTTCCTCACACTCATAGATCTCTCTCTGTGAGGCCCTCAAACATCCGTGAGGATGACTGACAGCCTTGTCGAGGCTGCTGTGAGAAGAAACGGCACTGTGATAAAAACCTGATAACCCCATCAAAACAAAGAGATAGAGCTGGAAACAGCCGAGCTAATCAGGACCAGATCCTCCTAATTATGAGAAGAAGCAGTGGAAAATAAATAAGAGAGGAAACGAGCAAGGGTGCACGCCAGCCATCAAAAAAGAAACAAGCAAGCAAGATGTGCTGTAAACTGGCAGGCGGAGGGATGGATTCCAACAAAGTCCCCCTAGAATAAACCTCTAACCTTCAAGCCATTCAATATGATGCTGGCAAGCGTGCCGCAGTGAAAACATACAAACAGACACTTCATTGCAGCTTGAACCAAACCCTACAGCTACTGCCAGGCTCACCATAGAAATACAAGCATCCCAGAAGATAACACAGGGCAATATGTGCCTTCGACACAGATCATAGCCTAATAAACGTGTATCTATGGCTGCAGCACAGTCACATTTGTAAACCATGAATCTGTAATAAATGACAGGCTTGAGACTCTGACATGATGTCTTACTTTCCTCTGTCTCCATTACGTGCCGTCATTTAATCAAATAGTCGAAATCCAGTTTTGTTGTCCACCTCTCAGTGACTCAAAGAAAAGATATTGTTATTCTGTGCGGCTGAATGCACAGAGATATTGAAAACCATGCTGCAATTTACCTTCAGTCCATCCAATTCTGAAGAGTTAATTAAAACGCACTCTCACCGCCTGCACTGCACAGAGTACACTTACATGCTATACACTTCAAGCCAGACACGCTTGGGTGATTCACACAGAGCAAAACAGCAGCCAGGCCCACTGTGTGTGTGGGTACACCTGTCAGACGGGGACAGTTTGAGCAAAATATTTAGTTATTGAGGCTCTATGGGTTTCAAAGTTAGCCAGTCAGTGCTAATAAAATCTACAAATAACAAAAAAATACAGAATACCAGCAACACCAAACACAACCTCTTTACAAGATATAACGTGGTGGTGGGTATGAGATGTGTTCAAATTACCGTAACACTTTAATTAAGCACCCAGTCCCTTTTACTCACCTGGTGTGGCTACACATTTTATCAAATAAAGGCCTGTCTCAATTACACACCTGGTTGCCAAGTAGTTTGTTTTTTTATAGAAGTTCTCTGGACGTATAAAACCGGGTTGTTGGCTACCTCAGATTATGTGTCCATAACTCTCTATCTGATGCACTGTCTGTCAGAGCTAGATAAAATGAATGAGTCATAACTAATATTTTATCTGAAGCCTAATTTTTTAAACAAGTAATCTTCATACAGGTTTAAATAAACCATTTGATTGTATTTCCTGATATGTACTGGTCTATTACGAGAGGTTTCAGCGTCAAATGTGCCATTTACGTGGTTAATGTTGTGAAGTTTGGTTAGTTTTACAGAAAGAAAAAACATAGCTAGGTCTTGAAAACAAAAAAAAAATCTTGGTTAAGTTTAGAAAAAGATTGTTGTCTTGGTTAAAATAGCTACATATGGACATAAACTTAGTTACTTAGCATAGTTACATAAAGTACCTATGCAAAGTACTACTTCACGTAGTTACTACAGATGTCAATATTTAACTATTTATTGGTTAACTGCCAAAAATATTTTTGACCTGTTACGCATGTCGGTCTTTAGGTTAATTTTACTACTCTACAGTTTACTGCATTGCGCACCAACCAGGTCTGGTGGGAGCCAGTTAGCTTGCAGCTAATTACCACTAGTAACATCATTTCAACCCAACAGTGTTGCTATGGAAACATTGTGCCCTCCCACCAGTATCCCCCCAGGTCGCCTAGGTGAGTAAGCAGCTCACCCCCTGTAGCACTGTTGTTAGCTCTGTTAGCACCGTTAGCAGTGTCAACACGGCTCGTGGTGCCAACAGAGTTAGCACTAACAGGAGGGTGCTACAAGCGGTAACGTAATCTCTGAATGAGCAGTGCTGCTAGCTAGCCCCCCGACCCTGTGCAATGGAGAGCAGCCATGGCTAACCTTAGCTAACCGAGTGGAGACCGGAAGGCAGGGAGTGCATGCTGTTTACACATGGAAAATTTCACCACCTCTAAACTGATGTGTGGCACTAAAGCTCACTGAGTCAATAAAGTGCACAACAATAGAAGAGGCCTCACGTCATTTGAGTTTTTTGTTAAGACTTACCCACTTAGTTATCAGTTAATGGGTGCCATCAAAAGCTAAATTAACCGAAATTGGCATCCCTAGTAATTATACAAAGTCTGTACAGCCAAAGTTGTTAGGAGATTGTGTCCATTTCCTGTATTTCAACGAGAACAGGCTGAATAATGGATGTTTTCCAGCATGATAATGATTCATACTGCAGGACAGAAAAAGAGCAGTTGGTTTTGTTCCTTAAATCATTAAAACTAATAATAGCGGGTGATAATCATGATCACAGTACAGTATTTGCAAAAAAATAATAGGGATTATCATTAAAGCCCTAATCATGCAGCCATCCTATTATCAAATGAATTTACAGCCGCACTGTACAGTGCAGCGCCTCCTGAAAATAAACTCTATCTGGCACCGAACACTGAGTGCATCAAGGATATTCGTAGCACTTACAACGTCATCTGGTCCAAAAAAAGAAAATAATATAACACCTGCACACCCTCAGTTAGCCTTTAAGCTTCTTAGACCACCGCTCTTCATCAAAATGCTTCACAGCGCCGGTTTAAGCCACAGGTAAGGGATTGTTATTGTGTGAGGGAGGGTAATGTTTGCCTCTGTAATCACCAGTGAAACGTTTGCGCTGCAGTGTCAATAAGCCGCAGCAGAATTTGTTTTCTTTACATAATAGTTGTGATCTTTCGTGGGCAGCAGAGGACACACTTTGGAAGGAGGGGCGGGGGGGGCAACCTTCTGTAATTTTACAATAATAGACATTGACACACTCTGCAGTCTCTGACCAAAAGCCTGTTGAGATTAGATAGGGTAGCCAAACAGCATTAAGATAAACTGTAATACACCTGCGCTGCATTTTACAAGAACTCAATAGGGTTCCTCTGCAAACATGGCTCGTACTGTATAGGTGGACAGGTCGGTGGGAACAGGTGGGAACGCCGAACAAGCTTGTTAACACACACAGTCATCTATTAATATTGAAGACTGCCAAGCCGAGCGAAAC
The DNA here is from genome assembly GCA_035609425.1 of Epinephelus awoara. NCBI lineage: Eukaryota > Metazoa > Chordata > Actinopteri > Perciformes > Serranidae > Epinephelus > Epinephelus awoara. Next base: position 36,490,787 of record CM069305.1, on the reverse strand, counting down.
CTTGAAAAAATTATACATTATGGTGCTATTTGCACTGCAAATAAGCCTCCGGAGTTACCTGCAGGTTATTACTGAACAAATAACAGCCTCTACCTTCTGGGTGTGTGTGAGAAAACAGGTTTTGGAAACCTGCCGTCTCTGACTCTACGTCAAACTAAGCAGCGATAGATTGATATACAGACCGATAGATAGATGAGAATATCCTCCCAACATTGAACCGACATTGCTTTAATCTAGACACAATGTGAAGATATCGACACTGAAATCTATCTTAGTAATATTTTTAATAATTCATTTGAGATAAATTAATAATGATAATAATATAAACAATTTTAAACAAGATAACATATTTCAGGAAAATATACATTTTCCACTTCTTCCTTTCCTCAATTTTTTCCCCTGAAGTCTCTTTGAGAGTTTATTTGTAATTGCTCAATAGCAGCTACACTCAGTCTTGCAAATTTTATTTTAATATATGTAAATGTTGAAAGTGAGAGACCTTAAAGTGGTTCATCCCATTCAAATAAGTTTCGTCTCAAATAGAGCACCTAAGGGACTGTTCTTTACTTGTCAGAGGAGGAGGGTGGCTGGGTGTGACTTCGTTTTGTTTGTTTTTTGTTCATCCTTCTCAAAGCTACAAAGATTTTCCCCTGAGCCTCCCTGAGTGACTGGGGAAACATTAAAAATGCATGACCCTACCTCCACCATAAATTAGATTTTAACAACCTACCCTTTGATGTTGAAAGCTAAAAGTTAAAGAAGAAATTCTGAAATTGATTCCTTGTTTTTTTTTTTTACTGGTTAGTCCATGCAGACAGTTTATTTTGGACAAACTTCAAATGAGACGTAGAATAAAATGATTTTGATGAAATATCACTGTTTTGAGCTCAGATCTGTTATGTTTTTTGTTTTTTTTTACAAAAGCATTCATCTCACATAATGTGTTCAAGGGCTGTCTGAAAATAAAAAATCCAGTGGTAATTTCTGCAGGTTTGGAGTGTGTGTTTTCTTTGAAAATCTGCAGTAAAATAAATAAAAAATACAGCCATTTAAAGTTGTATGCCCCTCCTGTGAGGCAAAAAAGTGGACTGAGTGCACTGAAAAATATTAATATAATTTTGGTTTTTACATCTTACTACTAACTGGTTCAACATTGCTGTGGCATTAAAGATAATTAGACACAATATAAACACTTGTTCTGGTAAGAAACTGGAACTTTCTGGTTGCCCTGTCAGACAGTGAATCAATGACACCTTGGCTGTCTGGGATAATGTCTAATTTTACACTTTCTGGCAATGATGAATGGTGTAATTTTGGCAATTTTAAACCTACTGGCAGGTTTGGAGGGCATGTTTTATCTAAAAATCAGTTATGAAATAAATACAAAATACAGCCATTTAAAGTTGTATGCCCCTTAAAAAGCATAAGCCTCTCTTTTCATTAGTAATGAACAGTCCCTAATTGTGTATAAATCTAATGCCAACAAGCATGGTAGTGCTAGTGGTTGGCTTCTGATATAATATTCAAGATATTTTTTCACTTATTCATTTGATGCAAGTGGACTGAATGCACTGAAAAACAGAAATAGCATTGGAAAATCTTGTACTAATTTGACATCCTTCAGTTCACTAGTTGCTGTGACACTGAAGGTAAATACATGTAAACTAAAACTTTCTGGTTGCTTTTATAGGTACTTAAAAATAAATGCAAATTACAGCCATTTAAAAGTGGGATGCCCCTCCCGTAAGCCAAAATAAAAAAATACATAAATCTTCCCAGTGCTTTCAAAGTTATTTGACATTATCTGACCTTTGTGCACCACCACCTCCCCTCTCATAAACAGTGAACAGTCCCTAATTCTGTATAAATCTAATGCAAACAAGCATTTACTTTTGGACAGGCCCAGAGCAAGTGGTATATTCACAATCTTATTTGTCTTATTCATTTGATGCAAGTGGACTGAATGCGCTGCAAAACAGAGATTACTTTGGCGGCAATGACACTGAAGATAAATATATAGAAAGTAATCATTTTTTTCTGGTAAGAAACTGATGATACCTTGGATTTTTAAAGAAGTCTTGCCTTCATCGGCAAAACATGACATGCCACCTCTTTTAATGCACCACCCCTATCCTCTCATAAATAATGAGCAGTCCCTAATTTTGTAAAAATCTAAAGCAACAAGCATTTACTTTTGGACAGGCCTAAAACAAGTGATATATTAAAAAAAAATCCACCCATTCATTTGATGCAAGTGGGCTGAATGCACTGAAAAATATAAATATAAATTTGGTTTTTACATCTTGCTGCTCACTGGTTAAGCATTGCTGTGACATTGCAGATAAACAGATGTAAAATAAACACATTTTTCCACTGATAAGAAACTAGAACTTTCTGGTTGCCCTGTGTGACAGTGAATCAATGACACCTTGGCTGCCTGGGATTATTTCTGCCCTTACAGTTTCTGGCTCGGATGAATGGTGCAATTTTGGCCATTTTTAAATAAAACATGCCCTCCAAACCTGTTTTATTTAAAAATCAGCAGTAAAATAAATACAAAATACAGCTGTTTAAAGTTGTGTGACATGCAACCCTCTTTTGGCACCACCACCTCCCCTCTCATAAATAGTGAACAGTCCCTAATTCTGTATAAATCTAATGCAAACAAGCATTTACTTTTATTCAGGCTTGAAACAAGTGGTATATTCAAGATATTTTTTGACTCACTGATTTGATGCAAGTGGACTGAATGCACTGACAAATATAAATATCATTTTGATCTTACAGCTCAGTGGTTAAGCATTGCAGATAAACAGGTAAGTTTCTTGAAACTAGAACTTTCTGGTTGCCCTGTGTGACAGTGAATCAATGACACCTTGGCTGTCTGGATGTTTGCAGCTGCAGCAGCTCCCAGATTCACTTACACCACTAGCAGCAGCAGCAGCAGCAGTCTACGGATGCACCAGTTAAACTGATTTAATTAACATTATATTAGGATTCTTTGGCAGGTCAGTAGGATGGGGATACTGGTACAGTGCAGCCAGCCGCAGTGTGGACATATCTGTGCAGATACAAGACATTAAAAAGGCCAAGTAGTGTCGGTTAGTCCGTTGACTTTTATGGCCACTGTGCGGTGTGCAGTGTGCCTGTCATCGGCCGGCTGGCTTCTGATCTGTCCCGCTACAGCAGCTAGCTGCACCGGCTAACCTCCCAGCCGCTGGAAACATCCACAACCCCCGCTTTTCACAAAGTTCCCAAGCTGTTACTGTGCCGTATTTACCTGGAGGAAGAAGCCACATTAGAGCCAAACGAGGCGGGAGTAAATTCGATATCAAATTGCTAAAAGGTCCATTTTAATGCGTCTGGCTAGCTAGCTAGCAAAGAGAGCTACAGTCTCCAGCTGTGTGTGTGACAGAGACAGACACACACAGAGGATGTCTGAATGATGAGAGCAGGAGTTTAAATGAAAGCTCCGGTGTCTACAGCATCAAACACACAAACACATTCAACACAGTCTGGCACAGGTTTAACGGAGCAGCGGGCGCAGGAGACATTTAAGGTTTGTTTCTTACGTGGTTTCGGTGCTGGAGACGGACACGGGTTTAATCCGACGCCGGAAAAAGAAATGATGCTGTGCAGAGTCCGGGTGGGGATTTTCTGTGCCTCTGTGTGTGTGTGGCTGCCTCTCTGTCTGCCTCTCTGTCTGTCTGTCTGTCTCTCTGTGTGTCTTCCAGCTGCTGCTCTATCCCGTCTCCCTCCGACTGTCTGCTCGGTCTCCCTGCCGCTGCCGGAGTGTCCCGGTGCTCTTGTACCACTCGCCCTCCAGTGGAGAATGAACGGCCCTGATGCGCTTTGATTAGGAGCCCCTCTTCAGCTGCAGCACGCGCCCCCCCTCAACCAAACGTGCCTGCGCGTGACTGTGCGTGCGTGCGTGCGCGTTTTCCAACGTGTGTATGTGTGTGTGTGAAAGAGTGAATGAGTGTGCCTTGGGTTGACAGAGTGAGTCATCCAGCAGAACCAGCGTCAGCTCCTCCCTGCTCGAACAGCTGACTACTGTGGCCGCCATGCGTTGATGAAGACAAACAGAGCTCCCTCCTCCTCCTCCTCCCTCTGTGAAGTAGTGCTGCTCTGTGTCTCCACGCAGCCCACTGTGGCTTCACTGCACTCCATTGTGTTTCTATTTATCTGTGGCATGTTATAGTAGTGGGGGTCACATCACAGGCAGTTTACCAGTGTGCTCTGACATGAATCTGTGAGCAGAATTATCGTAAACTGAATCACAATGAAGTCAGTCAGCGTGTTTTTTACAAATGTTCTGAACCCTATTTTCATTCACACATAACCCATAATCACAATCTGCTTTATTGCCAAGAAGGTTTTCACAACCAAACACAGGTGCATGTGTGCTGAAGGTAGCACACGTGCAGCGTTTCATGAAACACGAAAGCAAAGGTCTTGGTGTGTTACATAAACTGAAGTCCCTTTTATGGTGTGTTCAAAGCAGGCGCGAATAAATTGCATGCAAATTACATGTAAGGTCAACATACAGATGCGATTAGACTCGGATTCCCACCAGGCGGCACAATGGAGCCGACGCGTAATAGGCGAATTAGACTGGAAGACACAAGGTCAGGCACTGGGCGCTACTTTTGTGCTACTTTTGGGAAACACTGAGGATGTACTGGTGGAAATTCATTCATCGGTTCAGCGGTTTCTTGATATCACAACACAAAGCTGTTAGACATTCGGGCCCGGACACATATTTTGGTTGTTCCTCATCACATGACATGCGGTGCACACTACTGGGTTCCAAAAGTTGAACTTTGTGTATCTTGGGGCGCAGCTACCTGTCACGCCCTGAAAATAGGCTTTCGGGAAGGCGTGCACACCACCAAACGTGCCGCACGTTTACACTGAAAACAATGAATTTGAGGGCCCTAAATCGCAGCATGTGTTCGGCCCCTAACACCGCCTGCTGGTGTGGAAAGTTATTTCCTCTTACGCAGGCGCAGAATGTACTCAGCTATAGTCTTTGTGATGTGTGTGAGTGCAACTTCTTGGCCTAGACACAGGCAATGTGAGCATTCAGCGTCATACTTTTTACGAACTTGACATGTTGCGGTCCATTCAGAACAGGCCTGCAACCTACTTTTGGACCGCGACCCACCAGTTGGGAACCACTGGTCCAGGCCATTCTTCAGATGACCTAATCAGCGGTGGTGTAGTGGAAGGTATGTGCGGGTAGTCGGAGTGTACTGGCCTTTAAAGGTGTACCCACCAACCATCTACCTCCCTCCTCGGTAACCTTCCCATCTTCCCGCTAATACACACCTCATCAACAACAACTACACCACTGCTCATTTGGTATTTTTTTAGACAATAAAAAGCTTCTCTGGGGCCACAGAAGAAATTATACAACTGTTTCCCCAGGCGTAGTACTGTAGCGCCCCTAAACACGACTAAATGGATGTTCATTTGTAAAATCGATGGAGCACCCCTGTATGATGAATGTACTGTTTCCCAATTCCCTGTGCTGCAGAATACACAAGCACGCTTAACACACCTCACCTGGTGAAACATTAGAGGGAAAACCCCTCTGATACAGTGCATGCTTTTGCATTTCTGTGCTTGTGATGACTAGATTGTGCAGAAAGGATGTGGTGAAGAAAGAAGAAATATTTAGGACAAAGGTGAGAAGGCTAGGATTAGATCTAAGGTCAAAGACTGAAAGTAGTCGGTGAAGATTCATTCAAGTAGCACTACAGCATGTGTGTGTCTGTGTGTGTGTCTATGTCTGTGTGTGTCTGCTTAGTGTACCTTCCAAGCAGCACCCCGTGGTCCTCTCCTCTTCTGCGGCCCTGGTGTGCCTCATTAAAGCCCAGTTACAGGACACCTCCTCCTCCTCATCCCCACAGCAGATGGACGGACGCTGGGTGATAATATTCCTGGGAGTTTGGAGGGGCGTCACTGTTTATATAACCCAGAGAATCTTATTAAAAAGTCGCTCTCCTTCCGTCTTGAACTCGGGGTTAATTAGCTCACTTCCTAGCTGCCGGTATGCATGGAGGCCTCTGAATGGTCACAGTGGTTGTTATGGGCGACCAGGCTTGTCTTATCTCCTGTTGCCTGTTGGGATTCTGCTGAGGAGCTGAGACTGAGAAGGACACAGTGTTTATGTAGTCTGGGAAACACACACACACACACACACACACCAGCAGCAGCAGCAGCAGCACACTCATACACACAGCTGAAAGAGCCCACTCTGAAGCACATGGAGGCAAGCTGTGAGGACACACAGGGCTACGCAGACATAGTATGCGGAAAACAAAAAGCACATGTCGCAGGCTCTCACACAATGTGTAACAAGCTTTGTTTGAAAAATGTGTTAAAGATTAAAACGTGTTAACACTGTGGGCACGCTCAAAGCAAAGTAGTGGCAGCAGACAGTGTGTGTGAATCGCAGCAGAAGGTTGTGTGAAATTTTTCAAAATAAAATTAACTTTTAAAAACAAAACAAACGTGTACATGCATATGCACATGATGTTTATTTATGACACAAACGGCCCTGCATCGCCAGACAAAAGCCCACACTGTGTGAGTTCATAGTGAGTAATATCAAAGCAAATTTGCATGACTCATAAATGCTGTCACAAATATTATTACAGCACTTCTCAGTCTTTAAAGGGAGAGTTCACACCAAATTCAAAAATACAGATTTTCCTTTTCCCTGCACTGCTGTTTATCAGTTTAAATTGTTTTGGTGTGACTTGCAGAGTGTTGGAGATATCGGCTGTAGAGATGTCTGCCTTCTCTCTAATAAAATGTGGCTCTCAGCTTGTGGTGCTCAAAGTGCCAAAAATACATGTCTCTTTCCAGAAATCATGACCCAGTTACTCAAGATAATCCACAGATCTTGTTGTGAGCAGTTTCATGTAGGAACTATTTGCTTTCGTCCAACTGTATCACTGTGCAGAGGGAAGCATGCATCTACTCATGGACGAGAGGCTTGTGCTCATAACAGTTTGAGATAAACATTAAGGGCGTCATCAACGGCTGAGCTGTAACATTAGCTAGCTCAGTGGTGCTAGGTGAGCTAGCAGTAGATGCACACTTCCTTCTATATTGTGATACAGTTCATGGGTGTAGCTTGGCGAAAGAAAATAGTTCACCACCTAGAAGGAAGTGTGCATCTACTCACAGATGAGAGGTTTATGCCCGTAACTGTGTTAGATGTAAACGTTGATGTCGTCCTCCTCGGCTCAGCTTTAATGTTAGCTAGCTCAGTGGTGCTAGGTGAGCTAGCAGTAGATGCACACTTCCTTCTGCAGGGTGATACAGTTCCTGGGTGTAGTTTGGTAGAAAGAAAATAGTTCATTGTGCAGAAGGAAACGTGCATCTACTCATGGACAAGAAGCTTGTGCTGTAAACTGTAACATTTTCCACCTCAGGTCCATGAGTAGATGCATGCTTCCTTATGCACAGTAATACAGTTGGTTGTTTGTAGTTTGGTAGAAAGAAAATAGTTCCAACATGAAACTGCGTTGAGTTTTCCAAATGTTTTTTTTGGCACTTTGAGCACCACAAGCTGTGCCATCTAGTTCCATTATATTAGAGAGAAGGCAGACATCTCTGCGGCTGATATCTCCAACACTCAGTGACTAACACCAAAACAATCTAGACTTATAAACAGCACTACAGGTGAGAGGTAAAATATGTATTTTTGATTGTAACGTGAACTGCCACTTTAAGTGTTGACCACTGATTCAGTCATGAAGTGTTTGAATTCATGTTCCTCTTAGGGGTAATTTCAAAGAAACTGTTACCTAGGAGATGATAGGAAGTAGGTCGTCAAGGCTTTCCCCCGCTTCCCCCTGCCCTTGAATATGACATACATACCAAACATATACTGTACTGTACACTCCCCTGCATACATACATACATGCCAAGTCGCCGTGCAGATGCTTGTTTCACATGTGACCTGCTTTCCTGTCAGGCAGTTTTATCATTTTCAACACATCCTCAGTCTTCTCTATTGTTCTCTGAATCTCTTCATCATTATCCAGCCTGCGCTGCGTTAGACTGCAGGCCGACACTGAAATCTCTTTTTCAAGTGAAATAATGAAGCATGACGAGACGATGACAAGTGACACATTTGAAGGCAAACAAAATGCAAGCACAACCCGCAATTAAGGGCTGGATTTAAATAAGACAAGAGACCTACTGAGGAAGTGTTTGATAATTGAATACAAGAAGGTGATGGGGAAAATGAGAATATTAAGACAATCAAGTGATGTATGAGTGACAGTACTTTTTGAAATATATCACACAGACATCAAAGATTAAGGGGAGACACTGCAGGTAAACAGTTTTTTTCATGCACTGGTTAATTTTAAGATTTTGTACTACTTTACCTCCATGACAAATCTTCTTTCAGTCGAGTGGAGAGAAGATATACAAAATACACATTTAGGATTTTATTATAGTGAGGATTTCTGTTTTGGAAATGTATGTTGCTGATATCTATTAGTTGTTGTTTTTTTCCCTGTTCACCTATTGTGTCTTATTTTTGGTCTCAAAATGTATTAAATTAATAAAAAATAGTTTTTTTTATATATATTTATTTTCTGATTGTTGGAGTGATTTAAGAAAAAAATAATGAATAAATAAATTTAAATGGTGATAAGTTAAATCTTCACCCTGTTCACCTGGGGTGTCTTATCTTTGGTCTAAAGGTGTATGAAATTTTCTGAAATTGTGTTATTTTCTCGTACGACAAAAAACAATTCTCTTACTGTAAGTAATCAGCTGGAACAAATATCATGGTGATTAGTTAAAAGTCTTACCCTATCTCCTGTAATATCTCCCCTTAAACTGTAGAGAAATTAAAGAAAACACAGTTCTTTTCACTGACAAATCAAAAGACACACAACTCCACTCCAGCATAGTACAATAATAGCCACATTTATTTTAATTACAGGCAAATTATCTTTACACTATATATTTTTTTTTTTATCAACGTCATGTTTTTATCCTTTATGTCATACATACATTTACATTTCCAGAGTGCATACACGTAAGTTGATGAGAGGGGGAGGGGGCTGTTAAATAAAGTGGTTCAAGACTAAAAAGAAGGATGCCTCGCATTTCTTATGAGACACATGTCAAATACTGCTCATCACAAGCATTACTCAGTAGTGGTACTGTACTTAAAAGTGCACACGGTCTATTCAATATCAGACAGCTTCATAGAATATAATATAATGGCAATTTAAACAATGATGCATTTCACACATTCAACATCAAACAAGGCAAACCTATTCAAAGGCACAGGACTCTCACATCAATATCATCTTTTTAAAAAGTAGTTTGTACTTACATGTCAGGTAATCCTTCACTTTTTCAACTTTTGTTTTTTTTTCCCCAGCTGAAATGATTTGATATCAAACGACCCGTGAGTTAAATGGCACTGGACAGTTAGGAAGTCAAAAACACTTCCTCACGGTTACTGAATGGACACAGTTTCTCAGTTAAAGAGGAAATAGTCCAGTTCGTCATTAGATGATGTTAACGCTGGTGTTTCACAGATTTAGACTGAGCGTTTAAGGTCCAGGGTTCCCACACCTTTCTGAAATTCCATATTCCAGGACTTTTTAAAGATTTCCCTGGCCTGATTCCCTCAAACTCAAGGACACACCTTGGCAGCCTTTCAGACACAGATAAAGGTTAATAACTGGTACAACACTGAGAATTAGCAGGCTGGACAAAAGCTCACAGACAAGAATTAAACAATAGCTGCATTTCCATCCACCTCGTTTTATGTGAATTTTCAATTTGTGCATAAAAAAGTGGAAACGCCAAAAATTTGAAATAATCTCAACATATTCCAAAAAAGTTTTTAAACAAGGTGGAGTTGAAAAAGTTGATGTATTTATAAAAAAGTAAGGAGGAGTTGTTTGTTGCTTTGGTCCGAATCAGGGACTCATTTTGGTACAAAGTTGTATAATTACCTAGAGTTGATTCATGTTCTCAAGGCAGCATTAAAAAAAGGGACCAGATCGAATGCCTTGTGTGAGAAAGCTGCTCTTGATTGGTCAGAATTTGTTTGTAACCAGTCTGAGACCACCTCTTAAAGAAGGTCTCTGTCTGGTTGTTTTGGTGCACACCTGAGTGTGACTGCTGTGTTCACACCTGCCCAAATGAACTGCACTGAGGGGGCAAACGAACTTCAGTTTGATTGAACCGAACCAAACAGGGCAGGTGTGAAAGCACCCAAAGTGTAATGGAAACAGATAGATACCAGGCCCCAAGATGGTGCCAGTTCAGTCCAATCAGAGTAAAAGTTGTTCGGAAAAACATCTCTAGCTGCCTCTCTGTGGGCCGCACTCACGTGTGTGCACTTGCGCAAGACTGTGAGACATGGGCACCGCGTTCATGTGTGTTCACGTGCTTTCGCTGGTCTCGCGCGCAAGCACGCACACGTGAGCGCAGTGCACAGAGAGGCAGTCAGAGCTGCAGGCTACAATGAGGCAAAAAACAGAGTTCAAATGACGTTTTTTCCAAACAACTTTTTATGTCGGGGCTTCAGGACACTTGGATCACTACGGACCAGCAGTATGGAGATATTTTGTGGTTTCAATTATGTGTTTTTGGACGTTTGAATCTGGGGCGCCGTCAGCCTCCATTAGGTGGAGTTGTGTTGCTACCTCCTCTCCCCTTGGATCTCTGCAAGTGATGTGAGGACTCTAAAACTTCACCTGAGCCTCCCTCAGCATATGGGTGAGTAGATAATGGCTGGATTTTCATTTTTGTGTGCACTATCCCTTTAAGGTCAGGAGTCATTTACCCACACGGCCATCATGTGTGTCGTTAGGGTTAGATGGGTCCCTAAAGACATAAGTCCAGTTGCCAATGGTATAGCACTTAAGATTACCATGACCTGGACGACTGAGAATCTTCACCAAGATGATTGAGATGACATTTCTTTTGCAAGTTGCCTGAAAATTTGGTTAAAACCTGTGGAACAGCATAACGTAGTCTTTTACTCAGTAGGGCTGTCCCGAATACAATTTTTGGGGCTTTGACGCTTCAGTGATAATTATCTGCTAATGTGGATGCAACAGGACTTTTTTAGAAAGGGAAGGTGGAAGGTTGACTATTGCAAGCAGCGTTCCTGTAGCCACGGTTGGCTGTCTGCAATTTGTCTCACATTTTCCTTTTCCTAGTCGGACTGACAATTTAATGCTTGAAGCAGGGGTCGATGACTGTGCTGAGAGCACTGGCCTCTTTCATGTCTCACACTTGCCAGCTCCTTTCAATTCCCTCCACCATGTTAGTGATAAAAACAAAACAAAAATCGAAGCATTCGGATAACATGGCAACGATTGAAGCTTTGATGGTGCAAAGCATTTGGGACTGCTCTATTACTAACCTTAAGTAAAAAAACAAACAAACTTCAAAATCAATTTCTATTCTTGCACACAAAAAAACATAAATTAAAGCACTTTCAGTGAGCCATGTCTATTTTCAAAAACTTTCAAGGGCATTTTCCCCCCCTCAAATTCACTAATTCTTTCAAGGACCTGTGGGAACCCTGGGGGCCTGTTAAAACCTAACTGAACTATTTTCCTCTCTTTAAACTACAGCTACTGACTGTGGGTGAACATTGAGAATAACACCAGTGGGCAACATACTTCCTGTGGTCCCGTTAATCTGCTCTGTGTACTGGGGAACTGAACACACGTCCCAGTGTAGGTACACAATGAACCAGTTCAGAGGAAGGCAACTTCTATAAAACTACAGCAGGATCCTCTTTTGTTTGAATATCCTGGTTTGACTGTTTTAGTTCAAAGGGACGAAGGTAAACAATACAGCCTGTTAACTCGAGCCAGCCACTGTTGGATCTAACAGAGGGGCGTGTCGCTGCTGATTTTAGTTGCGTCCAGCTGACGCCACAGGGATGTATCAAGCCGCACTGGGTCCGCGTTGTTTTGCAGGTTTACTTTAAATGTCTCAGAGAAAATAGATTTACATTTAATAAACATCTCTGCTACAGAGCTACTGTAACATTTACAGTTGTTCGAATACATGCAGATACTGTACAACGCACTCTCTTCACTTCCTTTCTCGGGGGCAGAACTGCCCACAAACGATGCAAAACTTGTTAAAAACTAGCCAAAAAAAGAATGACTGCATTATATTACCATGCCAAATATCATACAAACCAAATAATGGTTAAAAAAAATGATGAAACAAAATAGCAGCAACACATAGGCTTAGTTCTGTGAGAACAAAATCGAGAACCAGCAAGCCACCAGTGCCTCTGGGTTAAAGTAAAAGAGTTACAGAGTTACATAGGGAGCCTTCAGTGCAAATAAGTACGGGTGAATCTAAATCTTATAAAGATGGAAGCTTTAAAGGCTGAATATGCAGTGGTTTCTTTACAGTACAAGTTGACTCCACTTAAAAGACAATGTCCACTGTAAGTGAATTCAAACTCTTCAAACACCTCACTAACCACCACACTACTGTCAATATCATGATAATAAAAAATAATAAAAAGAAACTACCCTTTCTGTGCAATAGTTCAAGTAAGTTATTTCCTGCAAATAGTTAGTGCTTTGTAACACATCCTGTGGCCGTACCGAAAGAGACGACAACATAAAGGAAACATATAAATACACAAAAAGGTACTATTTACATGAAACGGGTTTCTGGACAAGACTGCACTCTACGTAGAGAGGACCTCTACTCACCAATTCAGGCTCAGATTTGATCTAATCCTCCCATTGGTTACAATTAGGACCAAAGTTGGGGCAGTCTCATCCTAGATCTGTGGTCACAAACACATCCACCAATCAGTGTCCCAGTGTGAAGCAAAGCGCCGGGGTTCAATCTCTAAAGGGGCGTGTCGTAAACTCGTTCCGACGAGCCCTCCTCTGTGTCGTCCTCCGACTGCGACGCCTTGTGGTTGAGCTTCTCTATTGTCGAGGAGGCGACAAGATTTCCGTGGACGCAGTCGTCGCTAAGCTTGGCCTTGCTGCTGTCCTGAACAAACTCTTGGATCTCCACGGGGAGCCGGCGAAACTTGTCCTGGTACTCCTGGTCCAGATCGCTCTGGAGCTGTGGAGGAAGAACAACACATGTTCGCCGAGAATTCTTAAATGAGCAAAAAGACAAGAAGACTGAAGCTGTAACTCGGATTGTTTTGAAGCATACATTTGACGATGTTCACAAGGGGTTGGTTAAAACAGAGCGGACTGTGTTAATATGGTTACACAAAGAAGATTTTAGTCTGCGAGTCACATTAGGTCATGACAAGAGCATTGTGGAAACTGAACTACACATGCTTACTGCCCAAATTCCTTCAGCAAGACTCTTAACCATCTCCCATTTTAGCTGAGCTGCTCAACAGTCAACAGTAAGATAGTGGTTATACTGGGAAGCACCCAGGTCTGAATGTGCATATATGAAGCATAATCACTTGACTTTTCCAGTGTACACAAAGGCAATAAAAGCAGCTGTACATCTGAAAGTTGAACGGTTTATTGCATTAATTTGCATCAACTCCTCTGCAGGCAAAGTAGTTCTCTGACAAGAATAAAGAACAATCAGCCACAGGAAACGCTCAGTAAGAAACACGTCATGGACCTGTGTCCAGGAACATCAGCAACAATCAGGCTTCACACTCTGAGATGCATATTCCGCACAACCTATTGGCTTCTTAGATAACAGAGTTTTTAGCAGATAGTCAGGTTTCTTGAACGCAGCAACAAAAAACAGTTTTCAAAATACGTCGCCATGCAAACATAATGTAACTACACAGAGACATATAAAGAGATATACAGATATAGATGGCGTTAGAGCTTCCTATTGGGTTAATCTTAGTTTTTATTGTTTGATGAAGTTGTTTAATACCCCATTGATTTAAACTTTTTTGAAAGAGCCTGTTTATTTGGGGATCTTGCAAGTCTCCATCCTGCACATCAATCAACCCTAAACCAAGCGAAGCACCCTGGATCATTAGTGAGCAAAACTAAACCAAAGACAGTGAGTTCATCATATCATGTGGCGTCTGTGGGCAGCTACTTTTGAAGTTATTTGGAAGCCGCAGTAGGTGGCAAGGTAGCTAGAGATACAGATTTGCTAATCTCTATCAATAGATATCTGCATATGTATGAAGAATCTGTTGGGAAGGGGACAAAATGTTGGTATCGGAAGCATTTTGATTTCAGTTTGCTATCCAAGTAGCATTGCCCACTCATGTTTGAACTGCAGGTAAACTGTCTGTCTGTGTGGAGAGGTGAAACGCATTAGCCAAAAATAAAGACACCAGATCTCCCAAACTACTGGCCATTGCCCCAGAGGCTTCATCAGTGTCAGACAGATAGTCGATGGGATAGTCGACTTCCACAGAAGTACACCAGCCAACTGCATCACTGCGCAGAGAGAAGTTTGCATCTACTCATTGACGAGAGGCTTGTGCTCGTGACAGTGTGAGAAGCATCTCTTGGAAACTTCACTTCTAGTATCAATATATTTGAGAGAAGGCAGACATCTCTATGGTCTATATCTCCAACACTGGGCAGCTCACACCAAAACAATCGAGACTGATAAACAGCATGAATGGTAAGAGGAAAAATGTGTATTTATAAATTTGGGGTGAACTGTCCCTTTAAGAAACATTAGCATTCATGCTAAATTGTGTTTCTGGCAGCCCAACATTGTAAGTCCGATATTCACTTTCATTTTAGCTCTGTTTTGGTTTCCACCAAGTCCTGAGGGATAAATATGATTCTTTGGCCTCATTAGCTCCTACATCAGGTTTATTTGTTGTGAGCCATAAAACCAAAACAACAAGCTGAAAGACGCTAAAACACTCCAGAAAGCTGCAGCAGTTGCACAATAATTCTCTTTGGATTTTGTCACTACAAGCGACCCCTTTCCCATGTGACGTGATATTGTAAACATATTGATTACAGCAGCTTTAAACAGTACGGTGTATCCGTATATAGAGACTGAATAGAAGTGATAGATAAGTGAAGGGCTTTAACCCTGACACTGACCACTGAATGGGAACCTTGGTTCATTGAAGAAATAATAATACCCAAGATCCCATCTGCATCCACGTATACTCCCCTCCCCTCTCAGAGACGGTGAAAGGAGAAGCTGTTTTCTCCCAGGCATTGACGCCCCCAATGATTACACATGACAAGATTGTATTCATTTCATTGTGAGCCAATAATTGCTGTAATGCTGATTTCTCTGTTTAACTACCCGACTGGCTCCCGTGGGAGAGCAGTAATTAAAAGAAAAGCCGGTAAGATGAATGGTGTCAGAGTCTCGCGGCTCAATACACTCACGTCAGCATTATGAGAGATCGAAAATACCTGCGAGTTCAGAGAGGATTTATCTGGGATCCATATTTCGTCTGCGAGGCCTCTGTTAATCTAATAAGGGCCCACTTCACACACACACTCAACTTCTAACTCTAAAGTAAACAATCTTAATAGAAAATGCATCATGGACTCGCTGAGAGAAAAAGCCAAGGTTGGAAATATTGATGCTGTAAATCTGCGAAAAGTTTGAGGTGTCTACGCAGTGCTGCACAAACTTCACAAGGAGAAAGCTTCTAAGCACAAAGCTGAATTCTCGGAGATGCACTTATCTTCATCTCACCTCCAATTAACACAGCGAGCATGAAAATCATTGCTGTGAGAAAGTAGCCCTGAATGGTTCAAGAAATATTCACAAGAACATTGATGAACAAGTGAGAGGAGAGGAGATAGGATGAAGGTCAAGGATCCTGCTCTCTCAACTTTCCAATTTTCTGCCCCCTCCACTTCAGTTTATGAGACGGCACATCCATTTCATCTACGAGTGCTGCATAACAAAATGAGAAAACCTGATTGGTACAAAGTAATAGCCTTCACAGCACTTTAATACATTGCTGTACTGTAAATTGGATTGATGTTACATCCTGTAGATTATGATTATATATGTGTGAGAATGAGCTGAGTATCAAACCTCAATAGCTTTTGGGTGTTGACTGAAAAGTGTCTGTATTGAGTACCGATAACGTATCACAATTTGACGTTTGCTCAGATTCTTGGTCTTCTTTAGGTCCTGATCACACAGTAGTTGCATTGCCTTTTTTAAAAAAAAATATATAATGCCACAAGTAAAAATAAAAAGACGTAATGCACTTTTTTATTGTTGCCAGGCAACCACCATCATGTCCTTATCCTGACCTTCCTGAGTAATCAATCTACCTTTTTTTTCCCATAGTAATCAGTGTGTAGCTGCTGCTGTTGAGGCAGAGGGTGCTGTCTGTAGCTCTGGTTGAGGGTGAGACGCTGTCAGCAGATAAACAGAGATCTGTGTGGGTACATGAGACCCTAGAGAAGAGGCTGGATCATGGGGAGTACCACCAGTTGGTCCAGGAGCTTCTCCTCCATCATGGACGTTTACAGGCAGATTTTAGGATGACTCAGGGGCAGTTTGACAACCTGCTGTGTGTCGTCGGGCCGCACAGCTCTGGGTATCCAGCAACCACTACCACCAGTTTCTCCTCCATTGTTTACCAACTGTAAACTTAGTGTCCTGACCACCACAGAAGGCCCGCCTCTCAAATGTGACACTCGCATGTGATACTAATAAATGACAACGTGTAAGATTGGTACACAGACTCAAGTACTCGCCAATACCCGATCCAGCCTTTTAGACAGTATCGGAGGCATTTGGTATCACTATCAGAACAACTCTACTCTTATTTGATTAGATACTTCCTGATATAAATCAAGATTTAAAAAAAGAAAAGAAATAAGACAATTGGCATTTTCTGACTGGAGGACCTTTCATATTTTAATTGTGTCCGCACTGCAAGAACTAGGTACTGTCATAGTTCTTGGAACAGCGTTTTAAGGGACTTTTTTTTAGCCCCTATTCCTAGGTACTCTCCATGCATAAAAGAAACCTTGAGTGATGCAAGTGCACAGAGACTGGTTGAACACGTGAGCAAATTCAGCACAGGGCAACAGTCATTTTTAAAAACCTGTTAGCTGAATAAACAACAGACAACGCAAAACACAAACAACAGTGGTTGATGAAAAAAAAGGTAGCAAACAGGGACACCAAAAGAAAAAATGAGCAGACAGTGAAGTCCAGGCTTTACAGAAAATATATGTTAAGGAGTGCGTATGCGTTTATCTCAGGGAATATCCAGAACAGTTTGATCTAAAAAAAATCTATATTTTACTTTAAATTAAATCCAGAAATGTTTAAAAACAGGTCCATTTCACCAAGATGAAGGTGTTGGAAGTGTTGTTTCAGTGTCATACCGAACCTCAGGTAAAAGTAGATCTCCCATTATAGCAGCTGTCGTTTTTGTTAGACTACAGCTCAAATGGTCAAAGCTGAGAGCTGACTTATTGCATGCTGAAAGAGTGACGTTTACTCCTGCGCCCCGTCAAAGCCTGTCAAAGGCTGTGGAAATTATGCTGGAAAAATAGCTGTCTGGTATTCAGTTTAATACATCAGTTTCACAGTCTGTTGCCAAGTTATGTTAACTTAGGGTTGTCTAATTTTAGCAAAGTATTTTCACCTTGTGCAATGATCTCCCTTGAAATTCACACACAGAGAGCTCCACAGAAATCCACAGGTTGCTTTGCCAATTTGTCATCACTTGACGCCACTGTTTCTTGTCTGTGTATCAAAATTTCAGTGTAAGACAGACGAGGCGATTACCTTCATGGGACATGATCTGGAGCTATCACCTCGGCAGTGTATTCTGGAAGCCAAAGTAAAAAGTGCAAGAAACAACCGCAATGCTAAACTGATTAGAATACTCTTGTCCCTCTAATGTAGATCTGCCCAGGTGTGCTGTATTACCTAACGAGGTGCACTGCACCTGGCACAGGGAGGAGGTGCTCACGAGCTTCTGTGGCAGCAGAGGAGAGAGGCCTGGGATTTTATTGTCTTGTTTACATGTTAAAATATACCATGGGTTTGTTCTAAAGATGTCTTATGTGGTTACTTTGGGTCAGTGGTGGAGTTCTGTTCGCCCCAAAGGGCCGCCCAAGGATGGGGCGTAACAAGCAAGAAAGACTATTCTCAAATCCTGGATTTCTAAGGACGTCCCTGCGCTGGACGGCTGGTATGAAGAGGCACTGAGAATACTCCCTGGGGGAAAGCTGACCTACACGCTTCACAACAATGTCAGTGTTTTATTATGATGCGGCAACCAGTCTTGGACATGGTGGACACTGGACGTCCTTCTGCCTAATTAACTTAATAACGCTGGAAATGGCTACAGCATATCATAGTCATTTTAATGTAATTATTTTGCCTGGATGTGTGCATGTGTGCATGTGAGTGTGTGGTGACCCCTGCTGTTTTTGTGTTATGGTAATGTATGTAGACGTGGTGAATTTACAGCTCAATGCATCTTAACAGGATACAGTCTTTGGCTTTTGTTCAATATTTACTGTCTGCAAAGAAGGTTGCACATTTCCGAACCATCATTATTAACGCCACTGCCTCCCTAAACATCCTGCTGAACCCTGTTCAAACTGTCAGACTGTTCAAACTCTCTCTCTCTATATATAAAAAAATAATAGTTGAATATTTGTATTGATCAGCCAAATCCGATCCGACTAACATGATTCTGACTCAGGTACAGCCCTGAGTGAAAGTGTGTCCTGACGAGTGAAAATGCCAAACTGAGTGAAGTGCAGACGGATAACACTAAAAGCTTCTGTAGCTGATGTCTGTCTTTGTGTGAAATCAAGAAGCTCTTGACTTGTGTCTCTCTAATGTGCTGAGTGCTACAGCAGAGCCGGCTAAAGCCCCCACCAAGCACAGCATCTTAAGGTCACCTTCCCTGGAACACGCCTCTCTCTTTCTTTCTCTGTCTCTCTTTTCTTTCTTTCTTTCTTTCTCACTCTCTCAGTGGGTCTCACAGAGCGGACATCCAGCACATTACAACCAGATGGCTAAAGATGCACCGCGGCTCGTCTCTCTCTCCCCGCTCTGCACTGCGCATGACCTACTTAGGGGTGGGACAGTGTGCGAACCGTGTGTGTGCGTGCATATGTGTGCATGTACATGTGCAGCTTGCCTTTACAGTGCCTGCTGAGGCACAAACACCCTCTGATTAAAGCTGTCATCTTTCTCCCATCTGATGACACCCTGGCACATGTGAAGGAGATGGGAGCTGGGCGGCGGCGTCTGAGGGGCACCAGGCAGAATGACGTGCGTATGTGTCTATCTCAGTGTGTGTGAGTATGTGTGTGTGTGTCCTCTGCATGTAATCAACAGCTCTGAGGCGAACACCAACGGCCTCCTGTTAGATTCGGGGTGCTGAGCTATGAGGACAGCACTTTGCTTTCACCAAAGGGACAGTTTGAGATATAAAAATCTGAGTGAATGACACAAAGATGGATGGATTAAAGAACAGACAGTTAGAGCAGCAATCTTTTGAGAGATTCCCATATCTGTGGCTTTATGATACCCAACTTCCATCTGACATCATTTCACTTTGGCAGTGAGGAGATTAGAGTGCTGGAAATAGCAACACAATCAGCAGAAACAATTTTGGCATTGTTCTTCTCAGCAAACCACTGGTACATTACATTTGTATGTTATTATGTAGCGACTACGCCGAAACTTTGTGTTTCTTCTCTTCTTTTTTTAGGCACAAAACCTCTTGGTTAAACAAACAGTGATCTGCAGCTTACCAGGCATCTCGCTTGTGGCACTACTGCAGCAGGAGACGCAGCGATGTCTCCGTAAAAACACTTTTGGTGGCACTATCCTGCCAGGAAACGCAGCAATGTCACTGCTTTTCATGGCACTATACCTGCATGAAATAAGGTGACGTCTCAGAAAAAAACAACCGACTTTTGTAGAAAAGGAAAAGCTGGAAAAAAGCCACAGGTTACTAAAAAAGGCCACTTTTGGTGGCTACAGAGCCACCAGAAACACAGCAACAACTCACTAAAACCCAACAAGTTTTGTTGTGTGTTGCTCTTGAACAGTGACCTGCAACGTGCAAGGCATCTCGCCTGTGACACTATGCCAGCAGTAGATGCAGCCATGTCTCAGTAAAAACACTTTTGGTGGCGAAATGTGATGTATTTTTGGTTTGCAAAAAATGTTTTCCTCTGGCGACTGAGCTGGAAACAAGAGTGAAGGCGTCCTCATCTTCCGGGGTGTGGAAGTTTTGATTAGTTTTTGTCCTTCTAAAACAGACTGAATTCTGATTTGGGACATCAAACGCATCAAAACTTTTAACTGTAATGAGGTCAACTGTGATGCTTTGAAGACGAGCCAACTTACTGGTTGAAAACAACCGTCGTTTTAAAACTGAACAACAACCAGGATAAAAGCAAAGTTAGAAATTATATATTTGTTTATTCTATGCGTGCGTTCGCTGTGTGTGCTGCATGCATACAGTATACTGTATACGTGTGTGTGTGGTCCAGTTTCTGCCTGGACACCAACCAGCAGCAGCAGTTATCCAGCCAGCGTTTAAATCTGTCCCTCATCTCTGAAGACCTGTCATCTGTCAACAAACCACAAGCACGCACACACACACACACACACACACACACACACACATTTCTGTCTTTCTTAAAATACAGCACTCAATGACCTTCTTCACCAGCTGTCCTCGTTTTGAGGAGCTATCAAGGGAAGCAGAGAAGGCCTCCGAAGAGCCAAATTAATTCTTTGCTTTGAGCCGTGACATAACGCCTGCTGCAGCACCACAAAAAAGCCTTCAACCAGCGATGCAGAGCTTCAGTGTATAGCTGTGTGCACTGTGCCTCCTCGTGCAGTCACTATGAGGAGGTCTTAGGGAAATATGTGCTTTTCTGTCTTGGCTTTGAAATTATGTTTAAGCTAGCTGCTGCTCCTACTCCTGACCTTGGGATACACTGCATATCCAAACACAGCCCAATTAGGCTAAACCCAAGATCCCATGTCCAAGAGATGAGACAGGGTCACCACCCTGTCAGCATTACAGGCTGACTGAAGAAAAAGGAGCTGCACTGTGCAATGCATGTAAGTTGTGTGCGTGTGTGTGAGCGTGAAAGAGTGAAAGCAGCAAGGAAATGAAACGCTGTTCCTTCATTTACATTCTTTCCACCGTATTGGTCATAACTATGAAAATGAACTGCGGCAAGAGAAGGAGCAACACGGGGAATATAGGAGCAGCCGCGACATCAACTCTCTCTCTTTTTCTGTCTGTGTGTGTGTGTGTCAGTGCCCTTTCCCGACCCTCTCAAATAAGTCATCTGTTGCTTTGCAGGAGTTTTTCTTAGATTCCTCTCGTCAGATCCAGGATTTTTTTTAAAACACCCCTGCATACCTCCACCATGCTGTGCAGTGATGAGGGTTTCCCCTAAAAGGATTGGTTCAAAAGGGAAGGCGAGCTGTGAAATGTGCCTGGTGGTATCTCCAGATATTTAAAAGTCAGATGTGGATGCTAACTGACAGACATTTTTACATCAGTTTCAACTGAGATGTGATAAATATCATATAACCACTGCTGACAAACAAGAGTGATGGGTTGTTTTTAGAGTCAGTTTTATCATATTCAGTTAAACCTTGGGAGCAGCAGAACATACTGTAGACAAAACACTGACATATTATCACCTTATAAAGACGACATGGAAAACTGCAGTCTGTTTATACTTTCAGCAGACAAACAGCAACTTCAGTATTCATTTGCAGATGTGTTTCTGGCAAACTGATTAATTTAAGTCCAATATTCACTTTCCTTTTTGCTATGTTTTGGTTTCCACCAACTCCTGAGAGACAAATTTCACTTTTTAGCTGCTACATGCTCCACTTTGTTCATCAGCTTGTTGCTAACTCTCAATGGCTGCCATTTGGTGCTGGGCGGGTAGCGTACAGTGGGTTTATCAGAGCTTTTTTGCTGAATGAAGCTGCTTACTGCTCCTAGAAATGCAACCCCATCACCAAACAAAGGTGGCACTGCATGCCAACTGTCACTGGGTGAGAGGCAGGGTTCACCCTGGACAGGTCACCAGACTATCACAGGGCTGACACATCGAGACAGACAACCATTCACACTCACATTCACACCTACAGACAATTTGGAGTCACCAATTAACCTGCATGTCTTTGGACTGTGGGAGGAAGCTGGAGCACCTGGAGGAAACCCACGCTGACACAGGGAGAACATGCAAACTCCGCAAAGACAGAACCCCCCACCTCAGGTTCGAACTCCCCACCCTGGGTTCGGACTGGGAACCATCTTGCTGTGAGGCGACAGTGCTAACCACTGCACCAACGTGCCATGTAGCAGATATATTGAAACGAAGAGTGTTGATAGTTCTGATAGCTTGAGGGAAAAGACTATTACACAGTCTGGCAGATCTTACACGGATGCTCTGGAACCTCTGTCCAGATGGCAGCAGTGTGAAGAGGTGGTGGGACAGATGGGAGGGATCAGTCATTATGCTGGTGGCCTTTCTGACACATTGGTGTTTGTCGATGTAAGCTACGGAGAGGAGAGACACCTATGATCTTTTCAGCTGCTCTCAATATCCTCAGCAGGGATTTACAGTCAGTGGCTGTTCAGTTCCCGTACCAGACAGTGATGCAGTGTGTTAGGATGTTCTCATGATGGATGGAGGGGAGCTCACTTGTCTTAGTCTCCGCAGTAAGTGGAGGTGCTGCTGGGCTCTCCTGGTGAGGGGTTTGGTGCTGATGGACCAGTTCAGATCATCTGCAACGTGCACCCCCAGAGACTTGGTGTTGGTGACTCTCCTGACAGCAGCCCTGTTGATGGTCAGTGTGGCGTGCACACTGCGACCTTTTCTAGAATCAACTATCATCTCCTTAGTCTTCCCTGCGTTTAAGGAGAGGTTGTTGTTGCTGCACCACATGGCCAGTTGCTTCATCTCCCTTCTGTGTGGTGCTACGCCATCCACCGATCCCCTGCACTTCCAGATGACAGCCACTTCATATACTACGCTAAAGTGGAAGCATTTGAAGAAGCAGGTTGAGTCATCCACTGCCTTACAGTCTGATGTTTTGTCAGTGCCTCAGCAGCAGAGTTCCACCAAAAGTGGAAAAGCCTCTAAGGCAGTATTTTAAGTATCTGCTCACTGTTTAACCTGAGACCTCTCAGCCTTCACAAGTGCATCAACACTGGATGTGCAAAGTCATCTAGAGGGCTGGATTGGACACCCCTGTCTTAAACAGCCTTGTTAATTGAGAAGTTAATTGTTCTTTTATCACATTTTACTTGGGCAAAACTCTGGATAATCTCATGGCCCGGGACAAATATCTATAAGTGTTGTGCATTCACTAGAGGAAAAAATAAAATAAAATAAAATTATTATCCCAGAATGCAAAGAAAAGTTTTCACAAAAAAAATTCCTCTTCTTGTTTTTCTGAGTCGATTAAATTATTGCCTCCCAAAAATGAGAAAAGTTTTCATGAAAATGGATTTAATAGGAATACTGTCTAAGAATTCTGAGGAATATATATATATATATATATATATATACATATATATATATATTTTTTTTTTTTTAATTAAAAAAAATGCTGCTCTTATTTTTCTAAATCAATGAGATTATTATCCCAAATTCTGAGAAAGGTTTTCCTTAAAAAAAAAAAAATCAGATCTGTTTTTCTGAATTAATAAGATTATCATCTAAGAATTCAGAGGAAAATTGTGATGGGAAAAAAAACCCTGCTTTTATCTCAAATTCTGAGAAGAGCTTTCTTAAAAAAAAATCCTGCCTTTTTTCTGAAATAAGATTATTATCTCAGAATTCTGAGAAAAGTTTTCATTTAAAAAATCTGCTGTTTTCTCTCTTATTTATTGAGAAATTGATTGCTCTTTTGTCATAGGCAGCTTGGGCAAAACTCAGTACAATTATCTTTACAAAGTACTTTTGGGTGCGAGCAAAAAAAAAAAAAAAAAAACATTACATGGAGGAGAGCCCTCCTTCAAAGGACAACTGGATTGCACTTATTGACAATGATCACCTTTTCATTAAGACTGCGACTTGATCAATATGCAAAACTACACAAAGGGATGTAACCTATTGACTGGTTAATTGAAAAACTCTGCACCAGTGTGTGGTTCTTACCAACCCCTGTACCCCCTGAAAACACCAATAAAAAAAAAGTCTTACTTATTCATGCCAAATACACTAATCTTTAAAAAAATAGAGTGAGAATTTTGGTTTTGGTAAAATGCCACATACAAGTTGACTTTTCTCATGTACTCAAAAACCTTGAACAAACTTTGTGGCACTATGTAGCCCAGTATATACCAGCTACCATACTATATTTTCCTGCTTTTATCCGTGACATAAACATACTCTTCCATCCTCTCCCTCACACAATCAGGTACCACCGTCTTTTTGCTGCTCTCACCGTTTATCAAAAGTGTCTCATGCAGAAGCCAGAGACCTACACGTCATACTCTACTGAGGACAGTCTCCAGCAGGAGTCCAGTAGTGAATGTTCCTTAGACAGAGCATAACCCTGGAGAGCTTCATTAGCACATGTGGGCATACATAATGAACACTTGTGCACTGATCTAAAATAGCAGCTCGCGTAATAGAGCAGCAGAGTAACCAAGCGTGCAGCATGTACGCGCACTCACAACAGGCACAATGGATTTTACTTCACTACCTCTGGTTTGCACTCACTGCTCCCTGTGGGTATTGTGTGTGTGTGTGTGTGTGTGTGTGTGTGGACACATGTGTATTATTGATGCAAACCCCGCCAGGCAGAGATGATGCAGATCAAAGTCTGTGATGAGGGAACATAGTGGCCACCCCGACAACAGCCAGTGAGAGGGTGAGACATAGAAGGCCACAGAGGGACAGTCTCTTCCTCCTCAACTCCCGTCCTCAATGTCTCCTCCAACCTGTTTGCTCCCCCTCTCCTTCTCCCTCCCTCCCTCCCTCCTCCTGCTCCTGCTGCTTTCTCCCACCTCCACTAACCGTCCCTGGAATTGCGTCATGAGCACTCAGTTCCAAATTAACAGATTGCAGAGAGTCATGAAGGATAGAGGAGGATATGAGCGGCTGGGGAGGGAGGGGGGGGAGTAGTGGGGGACCCGAGTTTCCATGACGACCGCACAGGACTCCTGCGTGTCGAACGAGTAAGTGTGTGTGTGTGCGTGTGTGTGTGTGGATCCGTGTGTTGGTTCAAGCACTGCACAGTGGGGAGACACCATCAGATTTTTTTTTCTCGTTTCATCCGAGTAAGAAAGAATCAGCGTGTCTCCCACGTAATAACGTGCAGTCACACCACACACATGCACACCAACGCACACTGTTGTGAAACATATTGCCTTATCACTATTTTCACAGCCAAAAAAGGTGTGTGTGAAGGGCTGACTCGTACAGAGGAATTACAACATGGCCTGTGCCTGTGAAGCCTTTCTTCTGGAGGCTGAGATGGAGTCCTTGAATTATTTGTCCTCTTGCTTTATAGAAAGTGGATTCTGACCATAATTTGATTGGTCGAAGAAAAAATCCTGAACAGGTTGGATGTACAAACCTTAATATCAAACTATACTAACTCCTTAGAAAGTCTAATTCAAATTAAGAAATGGTGATGTTAAGAAAAGGTTTCAAACAGGCCTTCTTTGAATCTCATTTGGCTCTGTCACTCTGAGTGGGTTTAAATTTGATAACTGATAAAAAATATAATCACAATCAACATGAGGTGTGGGTAATTCAAGGTGGACATATGGCACTGTGATCTCGACCCATGTGGCCACAGGTAACAAGAGAAAATGAAAAGAAGCAACATGACCGGATTTAAGGTCCTGAGGTGAGCCGGAAAAGCATCCGTCATCGTGCTGGGCGCTGCTGACTCCTGGGGGGCGTACTGATTGGATCATTAGCAGGACAGTGACACCTGCACGCACATGCTGGGAGTGACGACAAACCTCGCCACGTCTCTTTTTTCACTCTCCTTTCTAATTCAATTTAATATATGATCGTTGAGCTATCGCAAGTTAGGACTTCAGAATCTTATTAACAAAAGTCAGAGGTTTGTAATAATTCTTCAGCTGCATATTGTTTGGACACAACACCTTCCAAAGCTTGGACAAAGCGGCTGTTAGCTGCCGACTTCTTAGAAGTGTTATGTATTCACTTGAGAAAAAATTATTTCCCCGTTTTTCAGAATTAACAAGATTATTATCCAAGAATTCAAAGAAAAGTTGTCATGAAAATAAAATTCTGCCCCATATTTCTGACCTAATGGGATTATAATCTTAAAATCTGGTGAATAGTGTCAATGAAAAAAATTCTGCTCGTTTTTCTGAATTAATAAAATGAACAAAAAAAATCTGAATCAATAAAAATATTGTCTAAGAATTCAGAGGAAAATTTTGAAGGAAAAAAAACAAGACTTTTATATATTTATTTATTTCTCAAATTAACAAGTTACCATGATTTTCATTAAGAGTTATTATCAAGAGTGTTTTTTAAAAAAAAAAAAACTTTTCTGAAATTAAAAAAATAATTATTTCAAATTATGAGAGGTTTTCACAAAAAATATCTGCTCTTATTTTTCTAAATTAATGAGATAATTATCATAGATTCCGAGAAAAGCTTTCATAAAAAAATGCTGTGCTGTTGTGTTTTTCTGAATTAATAGAAATATCAATATAGGAAAATTTTTATATAATAATCTGCTTTTTTATTTTTAAATCCTGAGAAGAGTTTTCTTAGAGACATTCTGCTGTTTTTCTGAAAAAATAGGATCATTATCTCAAATTCTGAGAAAAGTTGTCATGCAAAAAAAAAACCTTAAAAAAACAAAACAAGATTACTTTCTCAGATTTCTGACAAAAGTTGTCATGAAAAAAAAATCTGTTTTAACAAAATTATCTTAAAGTCCGAGAAAGGTTTTCTTGGAAAAAAATAAATAAAATAAATCTGCTTTTGTTTTTCTTTGATTGATATCCTAAATCCTAAAAAAAGGTTTTCATCTGCTCTATTTGTCTGAATTAATAAGAATATTATTAAGAATATGTTTTCAAATTAAAAAGATTATCATCTCAAAATTTTTTCAGAGAGTTTTCTTAAAAAATATTCTCCTCTGTTTTTTTTAAATAATAAAATTTTCATATAAAAAATCTGCTTCGTTTTATCTTTTTTTTTCTCATAAATTCTTATTTTTCTGAATTAACAAGATTATTATCTCGTAAATTCCGAGAAACTAACAGATTATTTTCATGAAAACTATAATCCTACTTCTAAAATAATCTGTATTTCAGGATAAACAAAGCAGAAGTTTTTGCTCTCAAGTGAATGCATCACACTTTCGTACACAGCAGAGACGCTGTAGCTAGTTTTCAGGTTGGTGCATCACATGCATGTGTGTACACACGTAAACACACATACACACACACACAGCTACCTCTGTAGTGGGCTGCTCAGCTCTCAGTGTCTCCACCAGTATAGTTATAGCTGTCCATTAGTGGCTGCTCTGAGCCCAATGGAGAAACTGGGTCAGAACTGTGTGAGAGAGAAAGTATGTTGTATCCTCCTCTGTCTGATTCATGAAGACCAACACACACACACACGCACACGCACACACACACCAAATGTAGGGACACACAACAGAAGTATTTTTATATTAGCCCTGTCCTGGTTATACATGCCCTCATCCATTAGACCCCAACGGAGCTCTCTGCTTCCTGTTTTTCAGTCTAAATGCTCTCCGTGTTTAAGTGTCCGTCTGTTGTTGTTTACATTCATCCAAAGACTCAATGACTAATAACGGCTTTTCCTGTGAGCTGGACAACCCTTTGCCTCACATGTAATTTTGGGGAGTTTTATCCATGGTGAATGGGCTGCATTCTCTCATTAATTATGAGAGCCAAGTGCTTTACAATGGCTCGTATTCATCACACTCTCACACACAGATGGTATCAGAGCTGCCATGCAAGGCCAATGACCTGCTCTTTGGGAGTAGCTTTTGGGTTCAGTGTTTGGCTCAAGGACATTTCCAAATGCTGGCTGGAAAACAGGCTTGAACTCGGCTGTATGTGAGCAACATGTAAGTGCTGCAGGGGGAAGGCACGGTGCTGTCCACAGCATGTGTGTGAAGAACTGGGCTCCTATTAGCTGAGTCCCTGAAGCTTTACTGACTGAACTGACCGGGACAGGTTACGAGAGTCATGTTGTATTGACGGTTAATATCAGTTAAGGTTTTGATGAACTTAATAGTGTTGGTAGCAGCTGAGTTAGATACACATTGTAAGTGGCAACAGAAATATTTATTTCACATCCCAGGACATTTAAAAAACAGCTAGAAGTAGTTAGCAGCTAACTTGAAGAAGAAGAAGGAGAACAGCAGCCGAAAAGAGGACAATAAAGTATAACTTGTGTTGTGTTATCTTTATAAAGGTACGTGAAGACAGCATGAACAACGTCACATTGCTTTACACTGTCTTGTCACAGGGTTTCACATTATACCATTTAAGGCAATGCTCCCACACAGACATGTATGTTTCCTGTGGTTGCTGTTCAGCATTGTGAGTAGCATCCTGACTTTTTTAGCAAATATAACCCTGGGCATTCTCTGCTCGCTGTCTCCAGAGTCGTGACATGTCTTGCATATTTTGCATATAGATGAGTGTCGTTGCACGAGAGCACAAATTGCAGAGATGGCTGATTGCTACGTAATAGCCTTCTTCAGGCGAATTAAATTTGCCAATGTCCGGATGTCGATTAAGAGAAGTGATTGCGACAGCGGGCTGGGTGATGGATAATCAGTTACAATTTTGTGGGAAACGACGGTTGCTAACAGAATGAAATGTGATTGGAGCACTGAAGTGATCAGCAAAAGAAAACAGCAGCGTCTCTTTCTCTCGTCTGAGGAAGCTGCTTAACTCCATGCTGATTGGACCCTGATGATCCTCTTTCATAGAGCTCATACGACTTTGTAATCATTGTGATTCTGGTGTTATTGACAAAAATGCTCCAGCAGACGTGAAAAGTGGATGAAGGTCCCCACAGGACCATAATAAAAGGAGCGCAGCTCAATAACCAGAGTGATTTACACAATAAGAAGACAGTTACCAAGGAAAATACAATCATCTCCTCCTGTTTTCAACACACCACACTCACTCTGCTGTTTTGTGGAAAAATGTGGAGGACCTACTGCATGTGAGGTGTTGGATGTCTATACTGCACCTCCCACACTCAACTGCAAGTGGCTTCAAAGGAACAAGGAGCTGTCACTCTGAGAGTGGGTGGTTATGGGGCTGTCTCCAACAGAACACTTCTGATTTATGCCTGTCGTTGGAAAAAACAAACACCACCTCATTTATGGTGAACGTTCATTACGCTCTTCAATTGACAACAGGAGGAGCAACGCGACAGGAGGATGACATGGGAGTGTCTGCTTGGCAAGCAGAGGTAATCTTGATTACACTGGCAGTGTGCTGAAATATAATTTCCACTGCATTGGATTAAAATTAGGGATCAAGAAGAGGAAACTGTTACAAGAGAAAATGACTGTTAATACAGTCGTTTATTGGCATTGTAATCATGTCTAGGGATGAAACAGTTACAGGTGTCACGATAAACTGCAGTTAAAGTCCAGGTTTCATAATGAAATTGTCATTGAAACCTCGTGTGACTGATACTTCTCAGAGTAAACTCAGATTAAATACTGTCCAGCATCAAACCGAACAGTCTCCCAGTCGCAGGCGCAGCATGCACCGTGGGTTTGTTTTTCTGTTCCCTTGTTTACAGAGTGGGTGTGCAGCAGGCAAACCCAGAGATGCTACTGGTTCCTAGTCCTCATCTACAGTGACACAGACACTCGAGCATTTCAAAGACAGGCTGTCTCTAATGGTAAAGCTCTTCTGTTATTTGCTGAGACTGCCATTGTCATACACAGCAGTAAATGAGACAGATTACCTGTAAAAGAAACAATAATATGATATGAGTAATATTCTTCTGCATACTCTACTGCCTAATGGCCACATTGGACACTTCTCACCCTAAATGATCGCCATGTTCCCCATGTAGTGGAAGGGGCGGGATCGCAAATGGTGCTTTCAACCAGAACTTGTGAGCTCCTGTGACATGATAAGTCGTGTACATGCAGTCGAGAACGTGGAGCTTTTAGAAAATTTCCCTTTACGAGGTTGTGAATATCACAACGGGGGGGCGTTCATCCCTCTCATGAACACAGTAAACACAACCCAATTCGAACGCAGCACAACAAATGATAAACTTGTGGAATACCAGCCGATTGCTGTGGTGAATACTGAAGCATTGCACTAAATATTAGATTTATCATCAGATGCTTGACGAGTTGTCAATATTCACAAAATGCTGAAGCTATCATTAACCTGGTAGATCAGCTGTTGACGGAGCCAGTATCAGCCGCAGCATGTCATAAGGTGCAATGAGAACATATTTCTTTTGATACAATAAGTAAAATAATACAGAAGAAGTCAAGTGAGCAAACAAGCAGATATAGCCAGCTTTTATTTCAGCAAGTGACAACTGTTTGTCAAATGTTGGCGATCATAGAGTCGCCAGGGAATGAGTCCTAAACCTGGAATTAAGTTAGCATTTTAGCACTCAGGGTTCCCTCGTCTTAAAGTCAATGGATTTTTGGTTAGAGGAAATGAGGTCCATGTTTAACACAAGCTTCAGAGACTTCCATGTTTTGTTCTACAACATAAAATACATCAGTAAATGCGACACTTGTGCATTTTAAAGCTTTAATGGGTCTTAAAAAAGGCGACTGCTAACAAGTGGCCAAATGCGACTGCAGAACTACATCACTGCATGACAGCATCTTTATGCCAATGATCATGAAAGTGGTGTTAATTTGAGAAGATTATGTTGCCGAGCAAAACATAAAAGTACCCTAATTTTAGTTTCTCACATAGTTTATTTCTGCAATAACCCAAAAAACATACCATAGGCTTTTTGATGAAGGAAACAGGATGAAGCTAACTTCTGCGTCAGCCTACAGAAAAACTCGCTCAATACTCCGCCCGCTTGCAATTTGCAAGCAGAAGAAGAAAAATCTTGTGACTGTCATGTCTGTTAAGTGTGCAACAGACGTGTTTGATCTGAGACAACACTACCCTGTCAAAATGTGTGCACTATGCAAATAAGAACACAGTGTGCGCAGTGTACTGCATGTGAGTGTACTCATGGAAGGATCCGATACGAGACACTGCAAAACACAAACAAGAAAATACACTTGGACCCAGTTAAAATGTGTAAGTTGTCAATTTTGAAACAGTCTGTAATCGTGATGTGACATTTTCAAACTGTTTCATCTCTAATCGTGACAAGCTACACGCCTGTAATTAGTATAATGGATTAATACTACAAACTGTTCCACCTGATGGGGTCCAGAGATCCTGTGCAACACTGAGCTACAGCAGAGCCTGAGACGTTTACAGTTTTCTTCTCATAAAACATTCTGTCAAGGTTGATTTAATATACCTCCTTGGTAACCCAGAGTGCTGAAGTTCTTTCTTTGAGGTTGGTTTCTACGATCTTCCTCAAGGACATCGCCATGTGCAAATACGAGCTCTCCGACTGGGGTGTGATCTCACTACACACAGGCCAATCTGCTGTCCCTATTAAATATTTATGCTTCCATGCTATGCAGATTACACCGGAATTCTCAGCAATACAACCCCGCTGTATTTGTCCAAAAACAGAGCACATATTCATTCAGTCATCTGCACTGTAGTAATGCTCGGCAGGTCTCAGCTGGTGCAGAGATGCAATGCGCAGTCACTTGTTGAGGCCCAGGTGTATAAAAGCTTGCATATTAATACTGCCACACTGATGCTATATTAATGCTGAACACTGGGATGCAACGATGGTCTTACCATGCTCTCCAGCTGCACAGTCGTCCTACAATGACAGTCACAATGACAAAGTTGGATCTGTGCAACTCATATAGGAAAAAGCAGCCATGCTAAAACTCCTGTAGCCACACTGAAGCATCCACCTTTTAATAAATCTGTGTATGTGCAGCATAAAGCAGAGAGGCGTCCTGACTGTAGAAATGCTTTACTAACAAAAGCCAAGGACTGATGCAGCCGCAGTGAGGGAGCTCGACTGCATGTTACAAGGCAGTTTTCTCTAATATACAAACAAACAACTCTTTCACATTCTGTTTATACTGTATGCAACCATGAACAGCGCAGCAGGGATTGGTTTCAAACCAGGGGTGACATATGCTCAGATCAGGACAAAGATTTTGTATTTAGAGGTCATCTTGCAGTTTTGCAGACATATCTCACTAAACCTGGGCCAGGTCGCCCCCCAGTGGTGGAAATCGTTAGAGATAAAGTTCAGTTCAAGGACATTTAGTCACATTAAACTGAAGTTATGTTTCTGACCACGGCTTATGAAACATCCATGTTGCCCTTCAGTGTTCTAGAAAGTAAAATACTAACCCTAAAGCTGTGTAAAGTCTTTTAATAGATTAACCAACCAGTAAAAGGCAGTGGTGGAAGAAGTACTCAGATATTCTATTTAAGTAAAGTAGAAATACTCTGTTACAACAGTAAAAGTTAAAATTTTACTTGGGTAAAAGTACAACAGAGTTCCTACAATTTAAAGCAAGTTAGATTTAAGACTTTTTTTTTTTTTAGACTTTTTAAACGCCACTAAGAATAAAAAAAAGACCAATTTTAAAATGACCAAAACTTAAAAATACATATAAAAGATTTTACGATGCAATGTCAAAAATTCAATTCATAAAATCCTGCCTCCCATGTCTGAGTATTTTAAGACTTTTGAAAGATTGAATTAAGACGTTTTAATACAAATTAAGGTCTTATTTTTAGATTAATGAATGCAATGCCTTTGAAGACTCTTTAAGGGAACACTGACATAAGTACTAGCATCAAACCAAAAGTAAAAGTACTCATAATGCAAAATTGGTCCATCTCAGATTGATATATATTGTACTGTTGGATTATAATTGTAGACTAACGAACAGTTTCTTTCTCTGGGCTGTAAGAACACTAAGCAAACAATGATCATGTGCAATATCTACACATTGCACGCTGTGTTTTACTGTTTTTATTTATGATATCATTTGCTATTATATAGCTGTGTATATGTCAAGTATGAAAAGTAACTAAAATGATAAAATACATGTAGTGGAGTAAAAAGTACAATATTTCCCTCAGAGATGTAGCAGAGTAGAAGTATAAAGAAGCAGAAAATGGATATATTCAAGTTAAGTATCTCAAAATTATACTTAAGTAGAATACTTGAGTATATGTACTTAGTTACATTCCACCACTGAATAAAAGCCTTAACATATTTATCAAAAAATATTAATATTTAAAATGTTGTTGTTGCTGTTTCAACATCTGTAGCCGCACCAGTCAATACTGGGAAAATGTCTTTTTACATTTTTTTGTGCATGCGGGGATTCAAAGACATGCCGAGCCGTGCACCCTGGACTCCCTGACTGTGGATCCTGCCATGCAACAGACCAGCAACTTAAAAAATAAGCTGTGGTGACAATGTGATGGAATTAATGAAAAATATCAGAGTGTACAGAATCAACAAACACATCCCACATCAAGAGTTATTCCACATTTGAGTTTCATTTACGCTGTCTTGATGAAGGTCTTACCTTTGGCCTTTCGTCCACGATCTGCTGGCGGATGTCCTTGTGCTTCTCCAGTAGTCTCTCCTGCCTTTTACTCTGTGCGTCTTCCAACTACACACACAAACAAACACAGACGCTATAAGGTGGTTGCATGTCATCAATAATATATCACCATGTCACAATTATTTAGTACTGCAGGTAGAGGCGTATTGTAGGAGTGAAATTTAAATGATGTTTTGAGTTAAATCACATGACTTTAACCACAGTATGACACTAATGGCATATCATTTGGTGATTATTATGGGCTATAGAGCATATCCTCTCTTACCCGTTTGATGTACTGCACCACCTCGTTGACAAACGATCTGTTGATCTCCAGCTTCTCTCTGTGGGGAGAATTTAATCAAGTCAACCAGTCCTGAATCTTTGGTGTGTACTGACATCTAGTGGTCGTACAAATATAACTCACTCCTCTGTCATGTTCTTGTCTTTAGATTTGGCTTCATTGATCTTCTCTTGTCTTTTCTTGTCCATTTTCTTCTTCAGATCCTTCTTTTCTCTGCAGATGGTGAGACGGAGAGGAAGATGCAATATATATCTCTGAAATTACAGGAGTGGTTTGTGTTTGTATGAATGTGTGTGTTGAACAGAGCCTTACTTCTCACAGATGTCTCTGAGCTTTTTGAGCTGAGCACTCTGGCACTCCTCTGCGATAGCGGTCAGCTTCTCAACCAGCTACAGAGACAGAGAGACACAAAGAGAGGGTCATAAGTAAAGAGAGTGAGACACCTGCTTTTGATTCTTGATTATTTTAGTCACTTTAATTCAAGGTACATTCGCTGAGCTCATAATTAAACACAGCTCAGATCAGGGAAACAACACGTTCTCCATTACGCTTGTTGTCTTTTGCTTGAATGACCCTTCCTGACACCTCAGCTGTGCTCACTGTGCAGGAGCACTGGAGCAGAAGACATTCATTTTCCACACCGTACAACAGAACATGTGCACAGGCAGCAGAACGATGGCTGTAATGTTCTAGAGGAAGGGGGTCACCTGGAGTTTACAGCAACATTCACTCATTCATTTGTTCAGTCAGACATATGTGTGCCTGTCTATCCCACTGTTACACACGTACATACTTCAACATTATGTATTTTTATATAATCAATAAAAGGGACCTATTTATACTTGTGTTCAGATACATGTATTTGTTTACATGCTTTAATGTTCAGAAACACTTCATATTCTTCATACAGTCTGTGCTGGAGGGCCCATATTTGACATTTAAGACCCCTCCAAAAAAGCCCTGTCTCCTCAGACTGGTCAGCATTTACAACTCGGTGCCCCTGCATTGTCATTGCAGAAAAACTTCAAAATTAAAATCTTCACAGCTAGACAGTTCCAGCAAGAATATGATCCAAAATCTTGGAGAAATTGAGCCCACACTGTGACTAACTGCACTCCCTGAAGAAATATTATCATATTTTTGCAAATATTAACCAGTGATTCCAGAGAGCAGCAGACAGAGGGGTCTGCAGTATGTGTTTGAAGGATATATCCAGGATGTCAAACTGACTCAGCAGCAACAACAGGTTAAAAAGACAAAGACAGTTAGAAGCTAAAGCTGAACTATAGGCTACAGATCACAGTGTAAAAGTGAACCACCACATCACTGCTGATCGCCACACAAGACAATGAATATAAAGGGAAACTTTGCTGATATTGAACCAGCTGAGTGGCATCACAGTGTGTGCATTAGAGTCAATGGAGCACAGCTGTGTTGGAGCTGGCTGATGCTACACAATGATTGGCCAGTCTTTCCTAAGTCCTGCTCTTCGAACACAATTAACAACATCAGCAACCAAGATTACATGTTTCCCTGACATTAGCATGTAGCTACATGTAGTAGTGTACTTGCAGCCAGGGAATTAATATGTATTACAGCACTTTCTATGATATAAAAAACAACAGATAAACAATAAAAACTTTTCAACACATTTGGACATGCAGGAGTATGATCCAAAATTGGGTTAAAAAAATGAACAACATCAGCAACCAAGATTATATCTTTCTCTGATGTTAGCAAGTAGCTACATGTAGCA
Organism: Epinephelus awoara; assembly: GCA_035609425.1. Lineage (NCBI taxonomy): Eukaryota > Metazoa > Chordata > Actinopteri > Perciformes > Serranidae > Epinephelus > Epinephelus awoara. The sequence goes on along the minus strand of CM069305.1, from coordinate 36,455,046 downwards.
GTGTAGGTGATGTATTCAGTTGCAGTAGCATGTCTGGAGCAGATGACCATATGAAGAAATCTGCCACAATCTGACTTCAGCTTGTGGTCCAAGCAGAAATAAGCACTGGAAAAGGAGCATTCAGAACGGTCTGAAACCTGAGAATTTTGCTTACAAGGAATACTTTCACATGTGTTTACTTCATTATGTGAAACACTGGTCACATTTCATACGAACATGCGACAATGTGATAGGTCGGAAGAGTCATGCAGGACATTTGCTACAAGTGTGATGGCCATAAATGGCCAGCTAACATATGTACAGACATGACATGACATCTGACATGTGGAACTGAGCTTCAAGTCTTCAATCCATATATGAGCAGAACATACTAACTATAATCATAAAACACTTTATGGGCCTCTGGGGAGCAGCATAGTTTTGGCTGGAGCAGATATGAGATGAATCTTAATGTTTGTTCTCACAGATTTGATAATTATGAGGCAATGCCACAAGAGAATGGCTCTAAAGTGAACTGGAGTGTTGCATGTGCATACGAATAGATCTCAAAAGAATCTGCCTGTGCTCTATACTGTCAGTAGTGCCCGTAGGGGGACACTAGAAATCAGGTGTTGACAGGAGAGGTGTAGATATGGTGTCTCTTAAAAGTGAAGTGAAAACAAGAAACAGATATATTATAGTCCTGTTACTTACTGTTTATTAAACCACTAGCTGACCCAGCTGCCTGGACATCTATTGTTTATATATGTATGTGTGTATTTGAAGTGTGTGTTTGTGAGTACCTGCTTGATGTGCTCTCGTTTCTGGTACTTCTCGCTGTAGTACTGCTCCTGGCGAAGTGTGAGGAGCTGCTGCTGCTGCTGCTCCTTCAGCTCTGCGAGCCTCTGGCTGCACTCCTGATCCAGATCACCCAGGTCCTGGTCCAGGGTCGACAGAGAGTGTTCGGACCGACTGAAGACACACACGCGCGCACAGACAAACACACAGCCACACACATGAACAGAACATCCAGAAGTTAAGATACCTCCTTTTTCAGCAGGGTGGTCCTAACTCATTCCGTAACTGGACATTGAAAATGAATTCTTTAAATCTTTTAATCTATTTGTACATAAAACATTAGTGACACATATATTTACATGGAAACCCTCACGACATCACTGGCCATCAAATTAAACTTTTCAGGAGTTGGTGCTATAAACACTGACGTTACTTCAAACATCAGGAGGAAGTCTTATCTTCTACCTTGAGGTAAATTGCTTAAAATGTGTTATCTGTCTCATGTAGTGGCCTCTGTGGTCCACACTTGCTGAGAGGACTGTAATCTTTGCTGTGTGCTGAGTACTGCTGCTTCAGAGTCTGATGGACTCTTGAAGGCCCCGAACGGGTCCCTGAGGCTCTAAGGTATCCGCTCATTCTTATTCTACACATAGCTCAGCCCTTCACTTCTTTCTGAAGAGGGCGACGTCTGCTCTGCTCTGTTTGTTTCAGAGCAACACAAAGTGCAGCAGTGGATTCTAACAGGCTTTAAAGCTGCATTATGTTTTGTGTGTTTCTGTAGATGGAAGACAGAAAGAAAGAAATAGACAAAGAAAGGAAAATTCATAAGCCATCACTGTATGTTGTCAAGAAGTTATTTTTCCATGAATTGTAATTTAAAGGTCCAGTGTGTAAATAAGAACTGTTCATGTTGCATCGCCATGTTTCTACTAATTGATAAAACAGTGTGTAGTTGAATCACCTAGTGTGTTTTTTTGGAGAGGAAGAGACCTTCAGCTCCTGGCATAAACCTTCTGAACAACAAACAATGAAGGAATTCTAACCAGGAGAAGTTTCAGCTGGTTGCAATCTGAAATCTTCACTGCTAGATTCCATTAACTCCCCTAAATCTTACACACTGTTCCTTTAAATTTCATGGCATTCACTCTTTCTGTGAAAGCTGTCTCATCTATTATTGCCTCAGATAGTAATTTACATCATTCCCAAAATGACTTTCAACTAAGACAGAGACTGTGAAAAGAGAAAGCCTTCTCTCTTCGTACATTATTTAGTTAAAATGTTAACTGCTAACTGCTTTGCTGGAAATATTTCCATTGTGTCCATATGTTGCAGTCAGTTGTAGAAAAACAAAAGCTAAAAGCCTCTTTGTTTCTTAGTAATGCTGATGTGTTTTTGGTGGCTTGCAGTGCAGATGATACAGCAAAAGGCAAAGACTTCAAAGGGAAGAGATGAACAGTGGGACAATTTGAAGAGGAGAAGAGGAGGGCCACCTACCTTTTCTTACCATCTCGTTTGTGGCTCTTCTGCAGGGCAGAGCGCCGCCGCTGGTGCTGGCTCTGTAGCTCGGACACACGGGCCGTGTGCTCTTTGATCAGCTCGCTGGTCTTGCGGTGATGTTTCCGGACCAGCTCCTTCATCTCCTTGTACTGCTTCCTCTGCTCTCGAACAAAACCCTTCTGCTGCTTCAACTCCTCCACCGTCTGAGCCTCTAACTCTGAAGGCACAATGAAGGAGCAACAGAGAAAGGTGACGGACTGGATATGTTGTAAAACCTATTTTAACTGTGAAATGCAAATCAGTTTATATTGATATTTTGGGAATGCAGTACATAAACACCCGTGATGTTGCTGCTTAGCAACTGCTTGGTTGCTGAGGTTATCAGCAGTTTTAGGAGTTGCAGTGGAGGGATGAATAACAACACTGTTCTCACACTGTAGCTCTGTAGAAAGCTATATACTGTCTGACTCATATTACAGCATATTGTTTTATTTTACTTTTGACAGTGAATTTCCTAAACCACAGCAACCTTTCACAGACAAACACTGTACATTTCTGGTTCAAAAAATATTTAAATTCATTTGTACAACGTTAACTTATCAAATTATTGACACTAGGGCTGCATAACATTAGGAAAACATATGATATCGTTGTTGAATATCACGATAATGATACTACTCAGTTCTGCCTTGCTGTTGCCTTCAGTACATACAATACAACAAATTGCTTGCTGTATTAAAAAAAAATAAAGGAAACTATGTCTGACATTCTTTTAATAAACAAATTAAACATCAACCTGAACACAAAAGTTAAAAAAAGGCAATATATTGTGCAGCCCAACTGAAATAATGACCAAGGTTAGATTTACTTTGTCTTACAAACTTAACAGCAATGGAATATTCTGTCATAAATCACTACTACATAAAGTAAATTAATGTCAAAAAAATCAATCAAAAATCAATTTACACAATATTCTTGAGACCCTTACCAGTGAGGACACTCTGAATGATGTCTTCAGTCTTCACTGATGGTTTCAATGAACCTGGATACAAAACACAAGTTTACATGCTGAGTTGTCTGTTAGATGTAAATAAATGTTTCTGAAATGGTTCTGATTTATGTATTTACAACAGAGAAAGTATTTTCACATGTTGATCAAATATGAAAATGGATTGTCAGACTGTGTTACTGACGTAGCAGAACAGGACACAGGAACTTTAAGTGTGTAAGCTGCCTTTTGTTAGTCGTTTTTTGTATGTGTGTGTTTGTGTGTTAAAGTTATGTTACATGACTTTATTGTAATGTTTTGCACTGTACAATATAAGTATCTGCCATTTTCTGTGAGAGGCTACAACTTTATTTAAATGAATTTGTAGATTAATACTAGATGTTCTTATTTCTATTTGCAGACCGAAATAAATTCTAGTTAAATTCATTTCACATGGATAAATAACACGGTCTAGGGGGGCAAGTAACATTTATATGAAGAACCGAACCATGTTCACCCCTCCTAAATTCTGATACAGGGAAGCACATATTGTCTGTTATTATCATATAATCTTAGAGGCTGATTTAAATTATTTCAGTTGTGTTTTTCAATCTACAACATGTAATCCTCACACTGTTGTCAATAGGACACTGGCAGATAATTTATGGATGAATAATCATGATTAACAACAGGAGATTAATCGCAGCATTTCATGAGAAAAAGTGCAAAATTTAAGGGTTTGAATTTTACTTACAAACAAAATACTCTATTTCATCATCTAAGAACTTCAGGTGACATTTTAGCTAAAAAACAATAATAATAACTTGAAAATGTTTCAAAAACCAGTTTAGAAAGTGTTGTATATAAAACACAGCACAGCACGGCAGAGCAAATATTACAGGTCAAACTACTCAAATGTAAATACAATATAAAGAGTTAAAACAAACAGAGTTAATAGTAAATAAGTAAAGTACGATAAGAAAACACCCAAAAAAGATAAAGCATCAAAATCAAGAATTGAAAGCAGCTTTATACAAATGTGTTTTGAAGATACATTTATGCTGGGGCACCAATTGAGCACACCTGATGTCCTCAGACAGGACATTTCAAAGTCTGGGGACTCTCAAAGTAAAAAAAAAAAAGGTGATGAGCATTTGCTGTTAAACAATGACAATGATGTTTGCCATAAGAGGAGAGCAGCATATAAGGAGGTGCTAAACCATACAGGACCTTAAAAGTGAGTAAGAGTATTTTAAAATCAAATCTAGAGGACATGAGTAGCCAAGGTAAGGTTGCTTAAAATAGGTGTAATATAGTTACATGTTTTATCATTATCAGTAAGGAGCCGATTTTGTATAAATTTCATAAAAATCCCAGATTAGGGATTGACAACAACAATTTGATTCTGGTGCTATTCTGCAACTGATAAAAACAGGATTGGACAACCTCTCTAACAAGGAAATCTAGTTTGATGTCGAATATTACACCAAGATTTCTGGCAGAGGGCTTTAAGCTGGAAGCCAGTGGACCTAAGAGGTTGTCAATCTGAGAATAACCTCAGATTTGGTGTTATTAAGCTGGAGAAAGTTGTCAGACGTTCAATTTGTGATGAGGGGATTTGCAGACTGGCTATTTATACAGTACCTGCAGACTGGGGCTGGTGGCCGACCAGTGAAGGGGGTTTTGGGGCGATGATGGGTGTGTGGCTCAGTCCGTTCTCTGCAGGCAACGTCACCCTCTGGTCCACCTTAGACTCTGAGGGGGCATCACTTCCTGCCTCCACCTGTCGATCACATGAAAGATTCAGCATTCAGTCGACACATCTGTGAATGTAGCACCAACTAATACATTTGAGCTTCCGTGTCAAAAGCCTCAAAAACCTATTATAACATAGGAACAAAAAGCTCCTGCAGTGGTGCTATCTGCCCTCAGAAGTCTCTTGTTGTACCTGTGTCCTGCAGGATAGTTTGTAGACATAGCTTTGGTAACCCAGTCTCAACATTGCTTCCTGTGCCGAGGCTCAGCAGATCTTAATTTCCCCGAGGCTCCTCTGAATCTCTCTCTATATGCTCTTATCTCTGAAATGTTACCAGCCAGATCTCCTGCTTTCTTTCCCCACTCGCTCTACATTCATCTCTGCACGCTGTGCTCTGTCTTCCCATGCTCTACCACTTTGGGTGACTGTTACCATGGCCACAGCATGAAGCAGCGCTCTGTCGGCCGTCCTCGTGGGTAATCATATCAGCTGGCAAATCAGATAAAAGAACCCCCTCGGGAGCAGCCCTTCTTTCCAGTCCCCTCTTGTTATAACCCTAGATAACCCTGTGTCCTGTCTTGCCTCTTACATCTCTCCTCACATATCAGCCCTTTGTCTGCTCCCGGCTGCACAGCGCCGACATTAACCCATCGCTACCTGTATTCTCCATCAAGTGCATTCAAAATAACGCCATTAACAAAGATTGCTGCGACTTTACCCTCAGTGCGGCACTCACAAGGTTACCATTCTCCTGCTCTTGCTGCAATGCTGATGGGCCATTAGTGTGAGATATTCACAGTGTAATCTGTCCTCTGATATGTCACTTGGAACAAAGCAGAAGGTCACAGTCTCTCAAGCAGCCACGACTTGTTAAAACTTTCTGAGCTGCTTAGCATTTACGTTACATTCAAACTGCAGCCCTGACTGAAGTTAAAGGTCACTGCCAACTCTAGTTTGAGTTCATGTAGTTGGCTTATTACATGTGTACGGGGAATCACATCACATCAGTTCAGTTGGTCAGCAGTTAGTCAGTTTGTGCCTTTAATGTGAGAAGTAGTCCAGGGATTCTTAGTGTCTTGGACAGAGTTAGAGTTGAAGGGTAAGTCAGTACAAATTTGACCCTATTTTCCCATGTTTCTGTGTCCAAGTGACAAAAAAGAATGGCAGAGGGCTACTGCCTACAACTACCAAACAGGCTGCAATAGAACCATTGGGGGCATGTTTGTACCATCATTTTACATCCAGTAAAAGTGCTTCTTTTTGCCACTGACTGACTCTGATTATAAGAAAGAAACCCTTTTAGTTCAAGACAAACTATGCAGGATTATCCCAAAAAACAATGATGTAACCTCCTCTCAGTCATCACTTATGACCCACTAGAAGTGTGTGGTGATGTATTTTTCTGCAGAGACTCTGCCCTCTGCCTGTATATCCTTCTGATGTTGTATGTGAGGTGGGGGCTTTATAAAAAGGTAGCCACACCTTTAGCAGCAGGCATCCAAGAGACACAGTGCTAAGAAAATGCAAGTATAGTGAGGCGAAATGCCAAATGAGAATTAATCTGGCACCGACAATTCTATATAGTGTACCTTTAAAAGTAAGATCCTATTTTAAAATCCAGAAACAGCCCCAAAATTGCTGTCCTAAATCCCACTAGACCCCGTTTGAATTAACAGTAAGTTCGTCATCATGCAACACACTTTATTCAAAGAGGACAGAGACAAATCAAAACTCACAAAAACTGTCCTGGTTCAACTTTCCACTGTTCCAACGGTCACCGACTCCGCTTTGGTTGAAAAAAATCCTCAGTTCACCCAGTTAGATGTGAAAACATGCTGCCTCTATACACACTTCAATAACTGTTTATGTAAATGGAGTCTGGTGGGTTTGGCGAAAGCAATTTCGGAGCTGTTTCTGGTTGAAAACAAAGGATCTTACACTTTAACAAAGAGGTCTATCTCTGTAGGGATCCTTTCCATAATGTTGTAAAACACTTGGAAAAACAATCCAAGCCTGTCAGTGGCAAAATCAAACACTTTTACTGAATGCAAATTGACGGTGTGAACATGCCCTGAGTGGTTTTACTGCAGCCTGTTTTGTAGCTGTTGACTACAGCGCTTTTCCTTAATACTGGACCAGTATGAAAAAAAAATGCTGTTCCTATTTGTCGGTTAGACACATAAATATGGAAACATAATGTCCTGGCTGGACAATACCAAATGTACCCTTTAAAGGTACCTTGTAGAATTATTTGTTAAAAAAGTTATGCTTACAATCATCAAAATGTTTATCATCATGTGCATTTTGAAGTCTAATAAATGTGTTGCATGCATCTTCTTCCTCATAAAAGATGTCGAGACAATTTTTAGAAATTATTTTGTGTATTTTTGACATCCATCTTACCGCTATTTGTGCTCCTTCTTCCTTGTCTGGGATGGCACATTATCCCCACTAATTTATGTTGTGCTGTCATTCATGGAATATTCAAATGATTTGGTTTGTCAGCCTCAAACTACAGCACATCCACTCTTTGTAAACAGATTTGTAGAAGATCATGCTGATTTTTGACATTCTGGATCTAAGCTCAGGCATCTAACACCTCAAAGCATCAAAGTACGTGGAGTCACATAACAGACCTCCCCTCAGAGAATCCTAGAATCAGAGCCTGCAGGTGGAAGCTGGAAGACGCTTGATGAAATGCAGCAACAACCCTGCTAGAGCTGTGGCTGCAGTGCAGTTTATCATGAAGCAATGGGAAGGAAAAATGGCCCAAACAAAAGTCTGCTGATAATATCTGTGGGGATCTGTGCTGGAAACAAGCTGCGGTCATAATCCATCCTTTCACTGCAGAGCAGTGGAGCTGGTGGATGGTTGTAGGCTTTAATGTCTGTGATATTAAAATCCTCCTCACGATGCTTCTTTACAAATTGAATCTTAATATGGTTTTGCCACAGAAAGGGAACTCCACTCTGTCTGCATCCTCTTTTCCTGCCTACCATCTGTTTTAAATTTCTAAACCAGTTAGTTCCTGACAACATGGCGAGTAGCCAGCTGGCTGAGGGAGCGCTAATCTCAATCAGCAACTGATCAGTGGACCAAAGCTTTCCACACATACACGATTATGAGCACTCACATACACACACATGGGATGGAGATAAGAGCGCACACACTCACCTCTTTGTCGCCCTCCTCCTCTCCTCCCTCCTCCAAAGTGAGAGCAGCCAGCTGATTGGCTCTCTGCTCCATCAGGTTGACATAGCGGATGGGATTGGACAAAGCTTCGATGACGTCTGAGGAGCAGCAGGGAAACAGAGCAGCTATTTGGTAACACTGATCACGACTCTGGACCTGCAGTGTTTTCTGGATCAAACACACTTTACTTTTGGTTTGGTATATAACTCTGACTCACCTGCAAATGTGTCTGGGACATAGTCTTTTACTTCGACATACACAAACAGCGCAGGCAGAGTCAGGGACTGGTTCTTCTCGTTCCTTAGACTGATGTAGCGATAGCCTGCAGAGTCAGATTGAGGGTCAGTCAGTGAAGAAAAAAGAATTCAGCTTACATCAGGAATAGTGCAGCAAAACATCCACACATTTCAACACATGTCAGTGAAGACCCACGGCTTATAAAATGTTTTTGTATTGTCTCTGCCCTGTTTTCTATTATGTATACATGGGCTCTGATGGTGTATTTTACGTTTGCTTTTTCAAATTTCCGACTGTAAAATTAAAGGAATACTTCACCTCCCAAACGACATTTGTACATCAGTTACTCATGCCGTGTTACGTTGAATTAATGAAGAAAACTTTGCTTTTCTCAGATGCTTCCAGTGAACGAAGAATCCAAAAAAGGGGGAGAAAACTCTCGATGAATTTAAGTCACTTTATCAAGGACTTTATCAAAACATCTGTTTACAAAGTCACACAACTGAGTATAATCAATCAATTCAATCAATCAATTTTATTTATAAAGCCCAATATCACAAATACAATTTGCCTCACAGGGCTTTACAGCATACGACATCCCTCTGTCCTTTAGACCCTCACAGCGGACAAGGAAAAACTCCCCAAAAAAACCCTTTACCGGGGAAAAAATAAGAAATAAAAAAAAAATAAAAAAATCCAAGTCTCATTTATCCAGTTGTGTGCTTAGTGCTTCCCAAACAGAAAGCCCTCTCTGGACTTTTGGGAACTGAACGAAAACTATGCTTATGTAAATGCTTTAATCAAAGCCAGACTCCATTGACAAAAACAGCAATTTCACCTCTCTGAACACAGGAGCTGCTGGTCTACTGCTGCCTTGATTAGTTAGTTTGTTTGTGTTATTGTGTGACTTTGTGAATCCGAACGAACCCTTTAAAACACCAAAGTCGTACAAAAAGATAAACAGACTACAGATTGAGGCAGAGGTAGACCAGCAGCTTCTGTGTTCAGAGAGGTAAAATTACAGTTTTTATAAATGGAGTCTGGCTTTGAAGAGAGCATAGATAAGTTTCACTTTTAGTTCAGTGTCCCATCAGAAAGGACTGTTTGGGAAGTACTGAGCATACCACTGGATAAAAGAGACCTGGATGAAACTGTACGAGCTGTGTGAGAGTTTTTGGATTCCTCTGTCACTATGGAGGCATGTGAGAAAAACAGTCTTCTTCACGACAATATGGTAACAGGCGGTGAGTAACTGACTGAAGCATTCCTTTAATCATCAAATTCAACTTATGTTTAAAATAATGTGGGCAACAAGCACCGTGTTGAAACAAAACTTTGTCACCTGGACGGATGGCTGACACTGGAATGATTCGGTGGCCGATGAACTTCCCTCCTTCTTCAAACACGGCTATCCTTATTGAAGCCAGTGTGGGCAGAACAACCTAAGGAATGTATAAAGTGCACTCAGTTTCACATTAAGGTGACACCACTGTGTTCCTGCTTTGCTACAGGAAATAATTTCTATTTATATTCAATATGACTCCATTGCTCAAACTTTGCAGCTCTTACCTTGTGTGTATATGAACGTATGCTCTTATATATATGCTTGTGCATTTTCAGAAATTGGTATTGTATTACTAAATTTGTTCTTCGCACTGTGTAAAGATACCCTGCAGCAACTGAGAGCTGAAGAACATTTGTGTCAACACACACGGCCAATAAAGTTGATTAAACCTATATTTCTATGTTAAGCTTCAAGTGAAAATGTTACCACTTTGTATATGCACAAAACCATAGTCTGACCTTCTTGAAGACAATGGCCTCCTCTTCCCACACTGGGTTGATAGCGTTGCCTTGAGATGTCTTGGTCTTGAACGCTTTCCTCTTGGTGTCCACAGGCAAGCCGAACATGTCGATCTCAACGTACGTGCCTACTTTCTTATCTGAGAGAAACTGGCCTGAGATGATCTGGAAGGATGGAGTGGGAAAGAAAGCAAGACAGAGAAAGAAGGATCAGAGAGACAGAGAGAGCTTCACAGACACAAATAAAACACCCAAACACACACACACCTTTACAGACAGCGTGTTGGCGACTATCCCATCCACTGTGCTCTCAGTGAAAGGGTCAAAGTGTTTGTCCGGCCGCCTCATAAACTCCGGTTTGAGTCTGAAGCCACATTTCCCGTTGTACTCGTACATGCCCAGGTTCAACTGCATGGACAAATCTGTGGAGAGAGGAGAGTGTAACAAAGGTTTATTTAGGTGAGTCAGCTACACTGAAATAAAACAAACTTTAAAATGCATACTTTATTATTATTTGTTGTATTTTTTAGGCGTTTAAAAATAAATGTAAAAGTGTGAAGGAATAAAGGATCTACGTAATTTAAAGAACATAATAGAAATGTCATTTCTACCCGTCCTCACCAATTGTTTGGAAGTTGAGAGCCACCAGCTGACAGCCAGCGTTCCAGAAGAGCTGAGGGTTGTAGTTGGATGAATCCACTCTGGTGCCTTTAGGGTAGATCCTGCTCAGCTGCAGTTTGTTGTATCTGAGCAGAGCTGGTTAAGGACAATGCTGCATCAGAAACCACAACTGGTTCTGTTCCTACTTCTACTATGACCAGTTACTTCTTCAACTACTCAGTGCTACTCAGGAGTGAAAGAAGATTGAAGTTCTTGCTGGTAAGACTAGCCCAGCCTTCATTAATGCATATTGTTCTCCTCCTGACCCCAGCTTTGTGCATCCCTGAACACATGCATTCAATTTTTTAACGCCTGTATGGTGCAGACAGAAATGAGAGACACCTTTTGCCGCATGTGATGTGTAGCAAATAATTTATTTAAATCAGTGGTTTCTAACTGGTCCAGCCACAGGGTCCAGATTTGTCTTTTGTCATCAATTCAAGGTCCACGATTTAAAACATTCAGCATCATACTTGCATTTGGCCATGTCGTCAAGCTAGTTGAAAAAAAATTCAATATTAAAATAGAATATAATAATATAAAAGTAGAAAAAAATTTCACTTAAATCGACTGACAACAGTTGAACAGTTTCATAAATCTCCTGCCACATAAAAAAAAGGATTATCTAAGAGTAACTTTATTGATATTTGGAGATAATACACTGTTTAAAATTGAATGTATTGAATATTTAGAGATATTACACTGTTTAAAAGTAAATTTATTGAACATTTGGGAACATAACACTGTTTAAAAGTGAATCTATTGAATATTTGGGGACATAACACTATTTAAAAGTGAATCTTTTGAACATCTGGGGACATAACACTGATTAAAAATTAATTTATTGAATATTATTTTACAGTGAAAATTCCCTGAAGATATGCATAAGCACATTTTTTTCCAAAAACTAATTGTTGTAGTGTAACCAACAGGAGACCATTAATGTGTGAAGTGAATTTGGGGACACTACACTGTATAAGAGTGAAGTTATTGAATATTTTTACCAACAAACATTCACCAAAATTCCACAAAAGCCTTTTTCCAAAGCCAAGTGTTGAAGTATAACCGACAGGAAACCATTGATGTGTGAATTTTGGGGACACTGCACTGTATAAGAGTGAAGTTACTGAATAGTTTAGCATCTCTTTTCACTGTTGCACTCTGCAGACAAACCCTACACACTCGTCTCACAGCAGGCTGCACGTAGAGCAATGTTTTTATCCGTCTCAAAAGGACCTTACTTTGGTTGGAAAGAGGCATCAATTGTGTTTTGACAACATTTCATTAATGAGTCATTGATCCGGGGAGTTTAAACCTGTGAATATCTTTTCAACTTGATCAAACTTGATTAGTCAGGCAGCTGCTGGCCCCTTTTCACAGGACTGTGTACCAGCCCTGAATCTTTTAGTGGGACGTAATGTGTTACAACTTTGACTTGCATCACGACATTAAAACTAGAATTACTAACTTCAGATCGCACTATGTAAAGCATTATGATGTCATTATTACTTCTATTTGACAAGACGATGCCACATGAATGAAATGATGACGAGCAGTAAGGAATATAATTAGATGTAATGCAGTGTGTGCTCTGCAGGCATGACTTGACGAACAGAATGCAAATTAGATTCAAACCTTGTGAGAAATATTAAGTGGAACAGTCAAACTGAGAAGGATACTCCACAAACTCTACAGGAGATTTGGTCAGTTGCTCCAAAGCTTTGGTCTCTACGTAGGACGACATCTGGTAGCTGCGGTTGATCTCTGTGGGCAGATATGGTGATATATTGATCACAGTGACTCAGACTGAGATTGTGATTTCTACAGAGCTCATGTGTGGAGCTGTCATTTATATTCAAAAGTTTTTATTTCAATATTATGAAGCTGTTTTCAGCTACGTGTCACATACTTTTGGAAGCCTCGAAGCTGTTAAACTTGACTGGCTGGATGTAGATGACCAGGTTGGACATTTCCTCCGTGGCAAAGGCCTCACTGCCTGCCGTACCCTGCACATAACAACACACAAATATCTGATGTAATCCAGCACAATGCTTTACAGATATACTATGCAGGAAGTGTCAGCTGCTGTTTGACAATAATATCGCCAGTGAAAGTCTTGTTTGCTATAATTGCATTATTTCAGTGCATATAAATACCACCACACACTTCTACTGAGTCATAAGTGATGATTAAGAGGGATTACTTTTGTCTTTACATTGTGTTTTAGGAAAACCCTGCATAGTATACCTACAACAAAAGGTCTGTTTTAATCCTTGAAAACAATGAGAAGGATGTTTCATGGCAAAATAATCCCATAAACCCTTTTATTCAGGACTTTGGCAAGACATCAGAAGAAATAAAATGCATTATCATATGCACACACTAGAGGGCAGCATCAGCACATGACATGCAAATAGCACCCTGTAGATCTGCATTATTATTACTAGTATTTGAATTTGATGTGAGATACACACCTCATCCATCGAGCCTTTTTTACAGTCGTCATCGTCGTCGTCTTCATCCTCACTCTCTGCCTCCACCTCACCTGAGTCACAAACATAGTCACGGATAAACACCATAAATAAAGCTAAATGAACCAAAGCTAAATGTGTGTAAATTCAATTAACATTTCCACATATTTTATGCAGAACGTTGGGCAGGCTGGTCAGAAAGCTGATAGCCATTTAACTAGTCTCTATCTGGGATCAGCTGCCTCCATTACATCCACAGCTGTGACACAAATAAGCCTCATGCTGACAAGTCCCAACCCACTGAACTCGCGGCGGCTGAGGAAATTAATTTTAATATTGTTTTGGTCGAGCTGACCCATCCTCTGCACCCACATAATGAGAGATCTACTGAAGATTTTCCCGCTGAATCTGAGGTCACACTGACTGAGGAAATTAATTTGAGCGGCGTAATGGTCGAACTGACCTATAGTGTGTGCAGCCCACCTGTGAGGAGGTCGGCTGAAGCTTTCCTGCAGAATCTGAGGTTGTGTACTACGCATGACTCACCGATAGACTTTCTGCCGTGTGGCCTCAGGCTGAGCTCGGCACCCTCTGAAGGCTGCGACGAGTCTGCCATCTCTTCTTTGGTCGAACCTGTGTGAGGAAAACAAAATCATCAGCAACAAACTACCACAACAGTACAAGGTCAAACTTGAGTATAACTGCAGTAGAGAATAATCTGAAGTGTTGCTGAACTCACTGAATATCAATTGGATAACACCTTTTCACAAAGTGCTTCATAACCAGGTAACAAACATGACATTAAAAAGCTATGAGCTGCTTTGACAAACAAACAGAGAGCCACGCCGATTCTCACTTTTCAAAAATTCCATTTCTTTCACTTTCACTCACTAAAATCTCTTTAAAAACGGTCCTTCTACAACCAAGCTGCCACAATTCACATGTGAGAAGAGAGGAGCTCATCAAACTGATGATACACTCATCTAGGTCGCCTTCAAATGTTTCTGAGAATCCTCACTGGAAGCAAGACGTGAGTGTCAAGCGTCTTGTCACCCAGTCCACACTGACTGAATCTGTCTTCCGTAAACATCTCAGCCGTCTGTCAGCAGCAGCTCCCGGGGAGCTGCGTGGACAGCAGCTGGCTAACCTGCCGTCGCCACGCTGACTGACAGCAGGAATTTACTGAACCAAAGAAGTTTTAGTGTCGGCTCCATGGGAAGAAATCAGCAGTGTTCTTATATACTAATTCATTGATTTTATTCCCCCACCCACTGTAGCAAGTGAGGGAAATCTATCTGCATCAAAGTAAGCGTGGAGCCTTGATCAATCAGAGTAGACAGGGTTAAAGCTACAGTTTGCTCCTCCTCTTCGTAGTGCTTAGAATTTGCTAGAGTCTCAATCATGTCAGTCAATGCTCATGAACTGTCGAACTAGGCGAATACAAATCAAGATTCTGTTACTGACTTGCCTATTTCTCACTTAAAATGTTTCTGGAAACATATTTAAGTGACTCTAAAATAAGAAAGTTTTGCTCCAGCACGTGGGCAATGTTTTATTTTTGCATGACTATTCCCATCATGACCGCTAAGTCATAAACGTTCTTATTTCACAGCTGAACAGTCACTAAAATACGTCTCTGCAAACATTTGAGGTGAGAAATAGGCAACGCAATAACAGAATCTTGATTCTTATTTGATCAGCGCTGCCCAGTTTGACAGTTTGACTGCAGTTAACAAGCAGTGACTGGAATCGAACCCGGGCCGCTGCGGCAACAGCCTTGTACATGGGGCACCTGTTCTATCCACTCAGCCATCAATGCCCCAACTTAATGAAAATTAATGAAAATGAGAAATTGAATTTCCCCTTGGGGATTGATAAAGTTTATCTATTTTCTTCTTCTTCTTCTATCTTTATAAAAGTTACAAAAAGTTCACTAAACGCAAAAAGAATTGACTTGAGTACAGCAACAGGTCAACAGGTGTCAGCACTTTTATGTCTGCTTGGACATATCCCTGACTCGCTTAAACAACATAAGGAGGTCGTTCAATAACTTTTAATGCTGGTGAAGAAAGCCATCATGGTGAAATTGCTCAGGGACGACCCTCCTTCTGTTTCTATGTGGAAATCTTTGGTATCGGAGGTTGTGACTCTGGAAAAATAGGACACTGTATTGATGGAAGGTCTCATCTTTTTCTGCAGAAGTGGAAGGAATCATTGGAATCACTTGGACTTAAATATAAAATGGACTTGGATATACGTCTGTATTGGGGGCAGTAGATATGAATCGGATTGATGCACACAAGATTACTTAACCTCACATTATTGCTTCTCTTTTTTATTCACTTTTTTCCCCGGACCAGACTTGTAATGTAATGTTATGTAATGTAATGTTACGGTTTGTAAACTTAATTCTTGGAAAAATTTAAATAAAGAAAATTGAAAAAATTGACTTGAAGTGTTAAAAATGATGAGGGAGACGTGTCTCATGGAATCAGTGTGGACTGATACATTAAATATAATGAAGACATATCTGCTCCATGAGATGCGTGAGTAATGGACGTCAAAAATACCTCTCAAAACACTTTCAGGATGGATTGGCAGTCACTGTGTGCTCAACGTAACGTCAGCTAAAGCTAAGACGGAAGAAGCACTTTTCTGATTTAACTTTTATCTTCATTTTTTTTGTTTTGTCTTTACTACTGGATTATCTCACATCATGAACCTGTTCTCTATCAATACATCTTAAGCCTAGTTCACATTACACGATTTCCACCGTGATTTTGGCGTCGCAGAGGATCTTGAGAGCCTCCTTGGGTCGGAGGTGAGTCGGCAGATAGTCTGCCACGACGAGTCCTCATGTGTGAACAAGCCTGCGAGCAAGTCGCCCCCTCGTCTGTGATAGATCGTAACGCAATTGGCGAGACTCCCGCTGACCGAAACGCACGTCGCCAGGTATGAAGACTCAAAAGATTACGATAGTCTCCGCGATGCAAAATCAGGGTGACAATCGTGAAATGTGAACTAGGCTTTAGGTTCAATCCATTGATCATACAGAAATTTCAGCCACATGTCTTGCAGAATGTTTTTTTCTTTGTTTGTTTTGTCTGTCTAAAGAGCCACAGGTGTCATTGTGCCTCACCTCTAAAACTAAGGTCCCTGTCTGTTCATGACTAGAAGTCAGCCACTTGTGCTGCTTATCTTTGTACACCAGGGGGCAGTGTGAGTGTTACTGTAAGAATGAAGCTCACTGCTCAGCTACCGAAGAAAACTACAGATAATTGATTGCAAAATCTATTACAACTTACACCTGAGTGACATCCGCAATTTACAAACATGAATAAATACTGGGGAGCATAAAATACAAGAATGAAGCATGCATACACACAGATATAAAGGGCACAAAGAGGTGTACCCAACTCCAATACAAATATGAAGGATTAGGAAAAACTAAAATCAAATAGCAGCTGTGAAAATATAAAAACCCATAAAGTGAGACATATAAAAGTTCAGCAGACAGTTAAGTACACACAGCAGCATGCACACACACGACACACTGAAAGCCACGACTGCCCCGTGTTTAAGACGCCCCAGTGACTAACAGTGTGTACGTCTGACAGGGAGTGTATGCAACAGCCAATAATACCTTCAGCTGATGGAGAGGGCCATGAAAATGATGAATGATAAACAATAGCTCTGTTTCGCTCCAGTGATTCAGTTTCTGGACGGCAGAGAGGTGCTGGTCCATATTGCAGATGGACCCAGATGGTCAGGCTACATTTTACATCTGAAACATCATAACTCAGCGGCTCCAGTGTAACATGGTGGCTCTGTTTGTGGGGTGTGACTGTGTGTGCTGTACCTGCACTGGGCGAGGAGGGCTCACACACACTGGAAGAATCGCTGTAGGTGTTGGAAACCTGCTCCGACAGTTTCTTCTTGGTGCTTCCGTCTGTCTTGTGGTGCTTCTTCTTGTTCTTCACCAGGATCTTGCCCATCAGCTCCATCGGGCTCGGCAGCGGCACACCAGACTCCAGCTGGAAAGCGATGAACACAGAGAGGTCAAAATAATTATGATAAGGTCGTCTAGAAAAAGAAAGATGAAAGCATAAGTTCATGAGAAACGTTTCTGCAGAGTAAAGCAACACTCTGTGGCTTGAAGGAGAGTTTAAACAAGGAAAATCCTAAAAAGAAATATTGCCGAGTCCCAAAATGTTCCCATACCGCTAAAGATTGCTCCTTCACGGCCATATTTTACAGTTTGGAGACAAATTAGGTAATTACAGAAGGAAAATACTGAAGCTGTTTACTGGAGTGAGTCATTCAAAATGTAAATCATGGCAGTTTTTTAAAATCTCACCCTGCTCAAAATTCACCCTGGAAGATTCTGCTGAGCAGAGCTTGTTAGTGACCGTGAGGATCGGCACTGAGCATTGCAAACTCTGTTGACGCACCAGCTCAAAAGTTTACACTTTCAACACTAAAAATCAGCTTCCTGGGGGGAAACTGAGCGTTAAACACAAATATTCGCCCTCTCGTGGGAGCTGGCTGGAAGTAGGAAGATCTCTGATTTATTTATGGGGTACACTGCTTTTGGATGATAGTGTTTAGGGATATTAATAATGCATTATGGAGGAAGTCAGCAGTGATGTTGAATACACTCACAACACACATAGTTTACAACTTATCAGCTATAAACATAACCAAACTTAAAAGGTTTCCTACTTTTACTTAGTTTAAAGAGCAGGGGAACAGTGATTCATACACCAAACTGGAGCCAAGATTTTCCATCCAATGGCCCAGTTTCCCAGCTGCCACACACATCCATCTGCACCTTTCTACTGTTGTTGTTGGGAAGTGATTTAACAAAGATTAGGCGTCCTGTTTGCCTTGGCTTCACTCAAACAGTTCCACTTAAATGGAAGTGGCACAACACTGGAAGTGACACATAATCTTGACCGCACTCAGATTTACAGCACTGAACCTGTTTGATTAATCTACAGTTTACCTGGATATTTCAATTACTGTAGGCCCTTCCCCTCAATATCACTTAACATGTTTTTTGCTTACTTGTGAGTGAAGTAAAATGAGGGCATCAATAGAGGCAGGAAAAAAAGTAAAATAAACATTTGCATTTGATTCTATGACCCCTAGAAATGTGTGGCAGTGTATTTATCTGCAGGTGCAATATTTGATTTTCTTCTTATTATGCATTGTTTGGGATGTTCCTGGGTGTGTAGCCCCCCAGCCAATAACAACGAAGGAGGATTAGGGCCATGTTAAAGGGAAAAAAATCTTGGATCATAAATCTACCAGAATAAAGTCGAAATATTACAACATTAAACTCAGTCAGATTAAGGTTGGACAAAGAGTAACAGACAGTGTTGGAGGTAACAGTAAAATAAATTTCAGCCGTACTGAAATAATATACTGCATTACCTTAGATTAGATTTCAGGCATATGAATGAAAACACATTGAACAAGATAACGCACAGAGCAGCATGACCCAGATATGTGAACACCGGCATCACCCTTCTGTAATGTAGTCTGTAATATGACACAACAACCTTCAGGCAGTATTTTTTCTGGTGGCACACTGGTGGAAGTGGATCAGTGTGGATGAAGGAAAAAGAAAACCATAAATAAATTTTGGGTGGTAACGTGTTACGAGACATTTTAAATGCAATAATATCAACTGAAATCTTGTTGGTTATGCGTTGTGTTGCTTAGGTACAGTTTAAATGTATATTACTGTGTCATTTTCTACAAAATTAGTACTTTTAACTTTTGTCTACTTTTACTAAAGTACAGTTCAGTCAGGACCACTTTAGTCAAAGAAAACTTCATTTCCATTTGCAGCATTATATTTGGCAATATGTTTCTGTTCTGGGGCCTCTCTGCCTTTCCTCTGGCCTATGCAGAAACCTCTTCCATGCGCCTACGTGAAAAGCCTCACCGCAGAGAGAGCACACGTCTCTGCCCTTCCACGTGCAAACAAGGAAAGCTTGAGGCAGAGAGAGCAAACCTCCCTGCCCTTCCATGTACCTACATGAAAAGCATAAGGCAGAGAGAGCAGCAGCAAAGACCCCCATGGGAACAGAACAGAGCAGCATCAATGAGGCCCATTTTAGAAAAGGAAGAATAGACATGTGGAAGTATTGCCTGTTGTTGTGTAACTGCAAGCAAGGAGTGTGATATAGTAATGCAGCCTTGAATTAAAGGTGTATCATCTTAAATTTCTGTTAAGTTGTTGTTTTCCTGCTAGCTACCTTAGCTCCAACATCTTATACTTGCTCTTCTGCCCACATGATTCTCAATCCTGCCTGCTTTCTGAGTGCAAGTGCATTTCGCCTTGCCAACTCTGGTACCGTCCGCAGCTTTAAACTAAGCCTCGATAAAACTGAACAAACTGCAAGAAAAACAGCTTTATTTCTCAACATATTTTTTCAGCAGTTATAATGAAACCGTTCTGGCAACGCAGGCTTCATCAGCATAATGAATGCGGTGATGAGAGCCATATAACAAACAAGAAAGCATGTTCATGGCGAATCCAATTTTTAAGTAATTTCAGCTAATTTTTTTTTGGGAAAGAGCAGACTGTTCTCAGTTTAATTGAAACAAACAAACACTGTCACCAGTCTCTCCTATTCACCGCCGACGACACTTTTTGTGGAGTGGAGATACAAGAGGAGCTTGAATTTCTCAGAAAACTGTAATCCCCTTTATTCTCACCTTAGGCTCAACCGAAACCAATCTAGCTATATTACCCTATCTGCCCCTGCCCCTATGGACTAACGGAGCTGATATCCCATTTGATACGCTGTATACGCGGCTGTCTCCATGCCAGAGGGGAGTGGTTGTCATTGCACTCACCTTTCCCAGTTATTACATGCTCAGTGGTAGAAATCTGATTCCTCAACGGCACTTTCTCTTTCTGTCTCCCTCCCTCTCTCTCTAACTTCTCCCTTGGTGTCTGTCTCCTCATATCTCTCTCCTTCTCCTTCCCTCAGCCACTCCATTCGAAAGGCTTCCCCGTGATAATACTTCAATGTCAAATCCAGTCAGAAGGCAGCTGGGAACTTAAGCTGCTCTACAGTGTTATATCAGCGGGGACAAGAAGACATCCCTGGTGGATATCACATATGTGTGTGCAGGATTGCATGTATATGTTCCCATGTGATCCCACCCAGACGCTGTGAGAGGTGTCTGAGTGTGCGCGTAAGAGTTTGTGCGACAAGTGTCTAACATTTCCCTCACGTAAGTGCCTGCGTCATTACACACAAAGACGCCTGTGGGGGTGGGGTGGGGTTGGGGGGGAGAGAGTTTGGCCACAAAGAGACAAAGCAAGCTTTTGACTGGTAGCCATGGCAACAGAGGAGAGACAGATAAAGGGCTGCCAAGAAAAGCCATGTTTAGATTACAGCGTAAAACACTTCCATTTAATCTTACACGGCTGTCATTTGCAGTCTCCCCCCATGATAACGGAGAGGTGATGCAGGGGAATAAAAACGACTGCGGGAGGAATCATTAAAAGTTGGCTTCCATGGCACGTAAATAGCCACAGGTATGTGTGTGTGTGTGTCTGTGATTGAAAATGAGAATGAAACAGCGGAGAGAGACAGAGAGATGAAGTCTAGGAGGCCATTTAGGAGCGTGCCAGGAGTGACAGAAAGAGGAAAGACAGCAACAACACATTTTGCCAGGTGCTAGAGGACATGTCGATATGGTGCTGCTTTTGAGACAGATGGAGAGGGGGAGAGGACACAGACAAATATTAGTGTGTGTGTCTGTGTGTGTGAACGAATGAATTAATATATATGTCAGTGTCCGGGCACTTGTGGCTTTTTAAATCCTGAATGTATATCTGTATGGGCAGCGAGCTGGCCAGCAGTGTTCAAGGACATTTCTTTGGCGCACTCATCTGTGTAATAATCTGTGCTGAATCTCTCGCCACTGGCCATGGCGTATGCATCTGTGTGTGTTAGAAAGAGAGGGAGCAACAGGGAGACTAGGCAAGTGTGAATGTATGTGTGAGCACATGCACATGTGTGTGTGTGTGTCAGAGCATCTTATGTACTCACAGGATATTTCTCCAGAGGGTCTGTCAGTAATGCGTCTCCAAATATTGACCGGCAGTATTCAGCCATCTTAGCCTGCTGCTTCGGTCTGGGAGTCATCACACACACACACACACACACACACACACACACACACACACACACACACACACACACACACACATTATCATGGTTTATCTGCTAAATACAAACAACTGAATACATATGTCACAAGGCCTGTCACAGTAACTGCTGTTGTTGGATGATATATTGTCCCAGAGATGACTGAAAATAAACACCATCATTGTCATTTTGACACCAATTTATGCCACTAATATGATGACAATATAATCGCATACACCCACAGGCTATTTTATTAGGTACACCTTGCTATTACTGGGTTGGAACTGCTATTTCAGACCATCCTCTGTAAACCCTAGAGATGTTTGTGTGAAAATCCCAGTAGATCAGCAGTTTCTGAAATACTCACACCAGCCCGTCTGGCACCAACAACCATGCCACGTTCAAAGTCACTTAAATCACCTTTCTTCCCCATTCTGATGATCAGTTTGAACTTCAGCAGGTCATCTTGACCATGTCTTCATGCCTAAAGGCACTGAGTCGCTGCCACGTGATTGGCTGATTAGCTATGTGCGATAACGAGCAGTTGAACAGGTGAAGCTAATAAAGTGGCCAGTGAGCGTATAATATAATAATGCTCCTACACCCTTTCAAAAAGCAATGTACTTTAAATTCTGAAGAATATTCAGACATTGGAAAACAAATTTAGAAAAATATTTCTGTCACCTGCAACTCAGCCGGTCAAACTAGAATGTAATGCACTTCACCTGATTCAGCAGCCAGTGCTTGTGGTGAAGTTCACTTGCGACTAAAAGCCAAGCTTAGCAACCCCTGGGAACATCACAATTACCTCCATAATCTGGCCAGTGTGCTGCTGTTGGCTCCCGGGGATCGACGGCCTGGGAGGATTTACGGAGTGCAGACTGAAGTTGTTGGAGTTTAAAACTACAAATGATGGACCTCCAGTGGTTGGCATTGTAATGACTATCAGGACTGTGCCTCTTCAGGCTACCTGTAAGCTACACTGTGCTATACTGTATTTGAAGTGTTGTTTTAGTTTTCTTTGGACTCGTGCAAGAAGCCACGGGTGGAGAGGAAAATCACTGCCTCCAAGTCTTATCATGCTCTGGAAAATCTGACTATTTGGGCATCACGTTGGCTGAAATGTTGGTGACAGTCTTATGTGAACAAACATCCATGTAAACACAACGGACAATATCAAGGTCAGCAAAATGATCTAAGTCATTTGCCCATTTATCATACGATAGGTCGATAACGTCATTATCGTAAAAGGCCTAGATGTTGTTCCTAAGAAGCCCCTCAGAGCTGTTAAAAGACGAAACAACCAATGACATCTTTCTCTTAAAAGCTGAGCTGATATCTAAACAGCTGATACACACAAAAGGGCTGATTGGGCCTATTGATGTTAAACCATCCAGTGACGGACTGTGCTGATCAATACAGTCAGCACTCATTCTGTAGACTTTGCACGCCTGACTTCACACAATCTGCTGACTTACGAGTCCACGTGGTTCTCAAAAGACAGGATGATGGGGAAGGGCGAGGTCTTGAAGGCACACTCTGCTATGGCCTCGATCACCTCCTAAAAACACAAATAGAGAAGAAAAATAATTGATAAAATAAATTAAGCCGATACAGATACACACACGTCAGAACTTTGTTGTTATTTGAGTAATGAAATACACATTAAAACAACAACAAAAACCTGGTCTAAAGTCAAAGTAACAATAATCTCTGCTATCCAAAGGCTGCAAGATAGTAAGATGCACCAACAGGTTCACAATATTCATATACAATATTAATTACCTTCTCTAAAATGTGAACGCAGCAGAGAGCAGAGCAGAGCTGCTGTCCAACTCCCCATTAAGAAGAGATGCTGTGTGCATTTACACACTAGGAGCAGCATAACTTCATTGATTATTTCAGTAGCTAAAAGTTTGATTCTGTTTCCTCTGTCAAGTTTATAACTCCAGTTGTTAGTTTTGCTGCTTAAAAGGTCCAACGATATTTGCTGCTGTGAAATGAAAGTACACATCACAGACCTCCTGTCTGTTTCTGTGAGCTGAAACCATTTCCCTCAGTGGAAACGAAGCTTTTATTTACTTTGATTTCACAGATAATAAACAATAAAGTGTGAAGACAATAAAGCCTCCACAAAACAGCATTTTAAGTATTGTGTGTGATTTATCCTGGCCTCATATGAGCAGAGGAAATCTCCACTTGTCCCTATGCTTAAGCAGGATTTATACTTATGCGTCAAACTGACGCCGTAACTATGGCGCAGGCTCTGTGTCGACATAGAGCCTTCACCATACCCTAAGCCAATGTAAAATGCCATAGGCTTGTGCTAATAATGTTAGCATGTTATATTTGTTTGGAAACATGTTCAGTTGTTTTGTCAGTGAGTTGTAAAGGAGCTGAATTTTGTACCGTTACCTTTGTTAAATGCTGCTGTTGTCCCTGGCTTCACATGAGCAGAGGAAAAGTCCGCCAGCCACTTATGCAAATTTATACAATGTAAAATGCCATAGGCTTGTGCTAAAAACATTAACGTGTTGTATTTGTGGGTAAAATGTGTCCAGATAAAGACAAGTGTTTGTCTGTGAATGCTGCGAGTTATAGTGAAGCTGATTTGTGTACTTGTGTTTGAAATTGTCTCTATTAAGCCACGTTTAATGTGTGTTTAATGTGTGTTTTGAGCCAACTAAACTTCACAGTACTTAGCAGAAACCCCACCACCAACTAATATTTGGAGGTGTAACTGCAGAGTGACACAGACACACCACTGCACACGTGTAAATGCTCACAACAGCGTACAGTAGGCCATGTGTGTAGGCTACGGGGTAGGCTCTGCATAGAGCTGACACACAAGTATAAATCCTGCTTTTCTTAACACCCAGATTGTGAAACGTTTGCCTAGCAGAAGCCCTAAATGTAGCTGCTCTACGCAGTTTAGACCTTGGGTTTAAATAGGGCCCTTTGACTGACACTGTTAGTTTGTGTAATAATATGCTGTGGAGTCACTAGAATATAAAACATCCTGAAACACTCTTGAGCTCACATACCAGCCAGAGTTATATCTATTTACTGTGATATGATTTCCTACATTTCCTCGAATGCCTGAGAGCCTCCCCCAGAGAATATGCCCAACTGTGTTGACATCAGTAACTGTAGGAGAGAGCAAGACTGATAAGATAGTAGTACAAAAACTAAATTACACTCCACCTTACTCCGAATGCAACATGTTATCTGGCTGCGTGGTGTATTGAGGATACTGATGCTGGAGGAGTTATGCGGCAGTGTGTATCGAATGCGTATGTGTGTGCAGAATGTCAACATGATGCTGCTCTTTCTGTTTGATAATACGAAAGGAAATCCTGCTAAGTATATCGCAAATTGCTGTGTGCTCAGTCATTCACGTCCCGCAAATTTCAGCACGGATATGTTTACGGAAATGGGTGCTGAGCCGTGAAGTGGCGTCGCCGCCCGACTCCAGTGAAGACAGTTCAACATCTGATATCGGGTTTCTAAGCCAGTGATTGTCTAAGTCAATTACACCATCATTAACAATGGTGTCAGTTCAGTTAATGCCTTCATTTCCATTTGTTCCATCTCCTCCAATAAAAATCTTTGTCTGTAACTCAACCCTCTCCATCTGTAGCTCTCCTCTGTCCTCCGTCTCTCAAAACTCTTCTCTTTTTTGCATTTCACTCTCAGCGTAATTCCATTAAGCTTGTTCTACTTCTTTTGTTACTCTCATTAGAACTAAATTTCCTCTATCGATCAATCCACCCACCTCCCTCTTTCTTTTTCTCCTGACACCTACTCTGCCCTTAGATTTTCACACCCTCCTCCTCCTCCTACGATAAAAGCGTATCTTCCTCTTTGTCTTTTTATCTTCTGAGACTTCAATAAGCGCCCCTCAGCGCTTCAGTTTAGGGCCGTTCAGTGCGTCCCTGTCCTTTACGATCTGCCATCTGCTGAATACATGCCCCACTTTTGTTTATCCCGCTTCTTATTCAGCTCTGCTCTCCTCCATGCTTACTTTATCTTCTGCGTCTGACTCTGCACGTGTCTGCCTGTCTGTCTACAGTATATATTTAGGTTATTGTCCTGAAGAGTTCTGATACTGTTGATGGTGAGCATTTTTTCCGCAATGGCCATTCGCCATTGCTTCATGTTAAAGCTGTTCAAAACACAGGGTGGCTTTTTGTGAAGCAGTGACACAAAATGCAATGTGTTTGTGACTGCAGTTAGTGCTGACATGATCTCCACAGAACA
This sequence comes from Epinephelus awoara, assembly GCA_035609425.1. Classification (NCBI taxonomy): domain Eukaryota; kingdom Metazoa; phylum Chordata; class Actinopteri; order Perciformes; family Serranidae; genus Epinephelus; species Epinephelus awoara. The sequence goes on along the minus strand of CM069305.1, from coordinate 36,429,228 downwards.
AGATGTGGCATTTTGTGTGGGAAATATTAGTGCGGCTGTAATTATTATTGACAGACGTCTTTATTAAAACAATGCAAGTTTGTTTGGCTATCACTTGTTCCTCCATTGTATTGTAGACAAAGTAGCTGCTCAATAAGTGTTTGCCGTAGTATTTAACCGCACCTGCTGTGTCGCCAAATCAACCAGGACTGAAATCAAACTCAGTTCAGATCAAAGATTTTTCGACCCTTTGAGAACGTTACAGGGAAAAGTTGCAGCACGTAAACTGGTCTGTTAAGTTTAAAATGTACGGCACATCCCCTGTTTCAACAGCTAATCAGCTTGTAGCGAAGTCAGCAGGTCATTTCAGTGACAATCTGTCAGCAGGCGGTGTATTCGCTTGCTGCGGCAATCTCTAACAGCCCTCCGTCACTGCTGAGCCCCTCTCATTTATTTCCCCACAGCTGTTGACATGTATGTTGGTCTCCATCCTCACAGGTTATATATACAAGTTATAATGAAAGTACAGAGTTGTTGCTATAGAGACGATACACCGTCTCGTCACATTGATTTAAAGTGTCAGGTTGCATGATGTTGCAGACCAAACCAACCATCCACAGTATGACGATGACAATAACAGGATGCATCTAAGCTACTGGATATTTCTCTGTCAGTTTGCTTTACTTTGATTTTTTTAGTCTGAAACAGTGTGTATTTTGGTGCAGGGGGGCATGTGTTTGAAGATGCAAATGTTCACACAGATGGCTGAGAACACATTTGAACATAACCTTAAAGTCCACATGAAATGAAAGAGACATTTTGTCAGATTTAAGATTTAATCCTGTGCCCATTTGTTAATTTATCTTTTTTCTCTTCCTACATGCCAAATATGCGTTAAAAAATCAGCATCAGAGGATTTTTGCATCAAAACCCCTCTCAAAGGACTCGCCCTGCACTCATGGGCATTTACAAAAGTTCATTAAATCAAATTCGACATTGTGCGACTAGCTAGCCATACCACCTCATGTAAAACCGCACTTCACCATTTGTGGGCTGTAGTGACTTGCTGACAGAGCAATATGGACAGAGATAGGAGCAGGTGTGTGGACAAAACCTTAAATTTCCTTAAAAAAAAACATGTGGCTGAGGTGTAATTCAATAATCTCTCCCTTGTCCTCCTCCTGATCTAATGGCGAGGGAGATGTGTGGAGCCAACAGACGCTGCTAAACTCTAAGGCCGGCCACTTTTTCATGGTCCAATCAAATGCGAAAAATTTGATTGAAATCTCTCTTGTAACTGTAAACCACTCAAATATTCTGTTTTACTGGGAAATATGAAGATAAAGACTCTCTAACATCCATCTCAAGGGGACTTTTAACTTATACTATGCAGGATTTTCATTTAAAAAACAATGTACACATGAATGTTAAAAGTAGTTTGAATCGTACTAGTCAAAACTGAATTACTGTAATAAGAGTTTTGACTAAGCAAAATTATGTTGCAGTTATAAGTAATGAATATCCAGTCTAGCTATTAAATGTTAAAACGGCTTGCCATAAGCAGCAGGCATCCAAGAGAAGCAGGGCTGGAAGAGACATGAATATAACAGGTGCAACGCCAAATGAAAGTGAATCTGGGGTTGGCTTTTATTTTCACTTTCAGTAGTAACTGACAATCCTGCATAGTATATCTTTAAAGTGTGCACTAACAGGAAGAATCATGTTAATTAGATATAATTAACTACAAATAAAGATGAAACCCATTTTAACCCTAAAATATCTAAAACACAAAGTAATTAAAACACAGAGGGATGTGAGTGTTGGTCCAACCCCCGACACTCAAATAGTATTTAATGCATTAAGTGGATCCTGTGTAAAGAATGTGGATTACATCATCTGTCCGCAAGGTCCGTTTACCCAGAATCCCCCTCTCTGTATCTGTAGACAAAGACATTAAAATGCATGTTCACAGAGACACGCCTCAGCCCGTGCTCCCCCACCCAACCCCTCGCTCATATCGCTATCACTCTGCTCTCCTTGTGTTACCTTGAAGGAGATTTCACTTGTCATGGTGAAGCCGTGAGTGATGACGGGCTCTTCTTCTGTGGTGCGACCCTTCCAGCAGTCCAGTTCGATGCAGCGGCACCCTGACAGGAGGACCTGTTTGTACATCTCGACTGACGAGTTCCCTGCGAGCTGGCCGGCTGCGAAAGCAAACACACACAAACACAGCACTTCAGGTAACTGCTGTATTGACCCCAGAGGAACCAGGAAGTCTACAGTAGCATGTCCTCCCACCTCTCAAGAGCTCATTAACTGCATGAGCTGCTCGCATGCAGTAAAAACAATACAACTGTCGTTATCTGAAGCAGGCAAATCTCATCACCCTGTCACCATTAGCGAAGCAATTATCTTTTCACATTACCAGTGTGCTTTCCTGCAACATGGTGGGAACTGTGTCAAAGTGAGAGGCAGCTCTGTGTTCTCACTTCAGCTGGCATCATTCACTCCCTCCATTTTTTCATTCCTTTTCTCATTTTCCCTCTCGCTTGTTCTTTCTCTTCTTTTGATAGACATCCTCGTTTAAATCCATTAGGAAAACACTTTCTTTACTAAATGAGGTCATGTGTTGCACACTGCATAAAACATTGCTTTAGTTTCCCATGCATCAGTAGAATGGAAATACATCAGCGTGAATGAATAAGCTGCACACGCTGCTGTCGGTCTAATTATCTCGCGTGGATCTTTTATGATGAAGTCGTGAAACATAAGCAGTGCGAGGACAAAAATCCAGCCCGCACCTCTATGTTAGCTGTTATAATATCCTAATGTGTCACTATGAAAATACATAAAGAAGAACTGTGTTCGTGAGGAGAGAATCAAGGACCTGTTGTTTGTTTTTCTCATTTCTTCATTTCGCAGGCCATGAGTCTGGCCTATTACAGAAATTCCATTTTTTCCCATCGCTGGAGAAATTTGATCCACTTGAAAGATTAAATGCTCTCCAGTTCCCCCCAGAATAGATTTGAATAGATGAATTCTAATATCCATCCGAGAGAAAATGGCCTCTGTATTGTGCCTGCCATGCTTGCGCACTGCTGGGAGCCAGTTACTGTGACTACCAGTCTAAAGAAATATTTAACTCATGAATATCAATGAAGTGAGTCTCATGACATGACTTGATTGGATAACCTCTGGAGAGGCAACGCAAGACAGGGGGCCTGATATGCACCAGTGCATTTGATTGACTTACCTATGAGGTATTCACTTGCGCAGCCAAAATTGTATATCTAAATGAACGAGCGACGTGTTCATGTGTAGAAGAATAAACGATGCGCATGTGCAATCAGTCAGTGAAATTGGGGTTGAGTGGTTGTATGTGGGAGCAAACAGGCTTTGTGTGTCGATGTGTGTGCGTACCTGTGAGGTATGTGTTGTGTGAGGAGTTGATGAAATAGTGGGAGAGGGGAAGGGTCATGTCTTCACTCTGGTCCAGCTTCTCAGGGGGGATGATGGTGTTCTCCTCCCCACTCAGATACCTGGCAAAGCCTTCCAACGAGATCTGACCTGCACGGACACAACAGAGCACAGACATGTTGGTCAAAACGTTATGTTTGAAAACTAATGATATTCTTTATGTTTCTTACTGTCAACAAATCAACTGAAAAGAACAAAACCGACAATGAGCTGATCCAACCAGTACTGTCTCTGTAGCCAAGTCCTGGTATATTTTATTCCTCTGTGCCACAGACCTCTATAATGTCCAAAATCTATCCGGTTTATGCCCTTATTCTGAAAAAGACAACGTTCCTACTGAGCTGTTTACATGGCAAATGAAAAATAATGCTTCACATGTTTAAATGCAGCCATGCAAACTCCAATTAATGTGGATAAGTATAAAACTGGATGACCTACAGTAAACCTGTTCGTTCTTTATTTGTTTAAGTGAATTAATGTCCTTTTGAGTTATTTTATTTTGTATTTATCCTTGTATCTAAAGCGATTAGAGTATCATGAAGACACACCCCCACATTCTGGTTCATATACTTGAGTTCAGCTTCTTTTTTGTTTTAGTTTTTCTATGATCACACCTATATTAACATTTACTTTATCAGTCCATTTTGGCTTCTGTATTACACACTGTAGCACACTTTTATGTTGCTTCCTGCTGTAATTGTGTCCTACAGAAGGCCTGGAAAGACAAGGTTATACGCCCCTTTGAGTATGATGAAGCTCTCACCCAGAATAACTAAAAATAAAAAGAGAATTTGAAAAAATAAATACAAAAGTGTATTACCGGCTGTACCTGGTGCTGTTTTGCTTCTGTGCATCCAAACAGGATTTGTTCAACTATGCAAATGCAGCCTCTTTGTGTCATTCCTGTAATCACCTTCTCAAAAAAATTGGCATTGTAATATTTGCGCATTTTCAAAAACCTGTTGATACCCAAGAATCTCATAGTGTTTAAAAGCAGGGGTGTGTTTAGTATTTCCTACTAAAAATGTGAGCTCTTTTTTTGGGGCATGCATCTCTACCCCAGCCTTGCAAACTTTTGACTAGTTGCACAAAGCTGACCGTAAAAAGGCAAGAGGCTGTCTAGGCAAGGCAGCTTTATTTGTACGGCACATTAAAACAAAACAAAACAGGGTATTTCAAAGTGCTTTATAGTGCAATAAAATATAATAAAGTATACAGATTTATAATAAAAGAGTAAAGAGAAAATAATAAATAAATAATAATAAAATAATTTACAATAAAAAAAATCACCATTAAAAATAGCAAAAGTGCAGACAAGATGATTTAAAATTGAGTTTAAAAATAAGTTTGCAGTCATTACAGTTGGAGTAGGCAAGTGTTCAGACTCTGGGCTGTCTAACATCATCTGGGAGGTTATTCCAGGTTTGTGCTGCGTGATAACAAACTGCTGCTTCACCATGTTATGTTCTGACTCTTGGGGCGGTCAGTCAGCCGGCCCCAGATGTCCTCAGAGTCATAGAAGGTTCATGTGTCACACGAATGTCAGGGATATATTTGGGCGCTGAGCCACCGAGTGATTTAAACACAAGCAGCGGGATTTTGGCTGACAGGTAACCAGTGTGAGGATTTAAGAACTGGAGTAATGTGGTCATATTTCCTAGTTTTTGTCCAGACCCTATCAGCGTCATTCTGAATATCACAAACTGCGGTAAAAACCCCAGTTGGGGCATATCCAACGTATAAATCAGAAAACACTACATTGTGAAAAAGGCCTAATTCGGTAGATCCAAACAGGATATGCTGCGACATAACCTGTATCAAAATCTGAATATTGTCATATTGGGAATAATAGTGGAACATTAGTCTGCATGTAAATGAAGCCAAAGAGACACTGTTGCACTGGCTGACACATTTCTGCACTGTAGTTTATTTGAAATATCTCCTGCTGCTGTAAATACTCACTAGCGTACCAAATGAGTTTCAATCTGCAACTAAAAAAATAGTCCCCAACAAATGCACTATTTACTCTTGTTTGAATAATGTTTGATAAGAACTACAGTGCCCAGCTGTTCCAGATAATCATCTCTCCTTCTTGAAAAATGTAATAAGATATTTCTGACCTGCTTTTGTTAAAGATTTACATCTTCAGTGGAAATAAATGAGCTCGGGGCTAAATTAGTGCCACAAACAGGGTAGGTAAGTTGTAAAGTATTGACAGAAGATGTTTTGAGCTTTTTATGGGATTTACTGGCAGCAACAAACACAGAATGTTGCCAGCCTCATCCTTTACACCACATTAATCACAACATGGTGTGTGGCATATGGAGGAGCACAACTATGTGCCATTTCACACAGACAGAAAGGAGATTAGTTTTGTGACATTTTTCCCTTTAAAATGTCTTAAATTAAATACAGTATGTATCATGGGTTACAGTCTTAGGAAACATTTATTTGGGGGCACTACAGCGGCGTTTGTGTAAACAGGGAGCAAGAAAGTGCAGCTGGTATCAGAGTATTGATAATGCAGAAAATGAGCAATGAAACCGTTCAATAAATCTATATTTTTGACTTCACGACATTAAGATTAGATTACTGCAACACTATTCTCCTTCGCCTGGGGTTAGATAGACTGCAATATGTCCAGAACTCAGCAGCAACACGCAGCCCTGGGATCACATTACACCGACCCTTCAACAACTTCACTGGCTCCCTGTTAAACAGCCCATCTGTTTTTGAAATACTCCTCCTTCTCTTTAGATCTCTCCATGGCATGGCACCACCCTACCTTTCCAATCTTCACCATTTCTACACACTTCATACACTTGTTCATTACGTTCCTCTGGTAACTGCTGGAGCTAATCTGTGGAATGAACTTCGTCAGCGTACCTTGATTTCTTCATTGAAGTCACAACTGAAAACTTGTTCTTTTATCTGTATATGCATTTCTTTCCTGTTGTTGTTGCTCTTTGTTAACTTGTGTTATATATTAGCTGTCTTATTTTGGTTTGTAAAGTGTCCTTGGGTGTCTTGTAATGCGCTTATAAATAAAATATGCTAATATTACTGAAACACTATACTGCATACACATACTGCAGGTACACTATATGGACAAAAGTATTTGGCCACACCTGTTTCAGATGTTTATAATCAGACTCGTTAATCAAGCACCTAGCCATGCAAACATTTGCGATACAAAATGGACGTTCTGAAGAGCTCGGTGACGTCAAGCGTAGTACTGTGATAGGATGCCACCTTAAGAATAAGACAGTTTGTGAAATTTCATCCCTGCTGGATATTCCACAGTCAACTGTAAGTGATATCATTAGAGAGTGGAAGCGTTTAGGAACAACAGCACCTCAGCCACGAAGCAGAAAACCATGTAAAATCATGGCGCATGGTGCGTAGAAGTCACCAACGCTCGCTGATTCCACAGCTGACGAGTTACGAGCTTCCACTGGCATTATGTAATTGATGTCACATCACCAAGTCCAATGCCAGGCGTCGGATTGAGTGGTGTAAAGCATGCCAATGCTGGACTGGGGAGCGGTGGATGGGCGAGTCTGGGTTTGGCGGATGCCGGGAGAACGTTACCTGCCTGACTGCACTGTGCCAACTGTGACATTTGGTGAGGGAGGGATAATGGTATGGGGCTGTTTTTCAGGGTTTGGGCTCGGCCCCTTATCTCCAGTGAAGGACAATCTTAATGCTTCAGAAGACATTTTGGACAATCCTATGCTTTCAACTCTGTGGCAACAGTTTGGAGAAGGCCCTTTTCTATTCTGTCATGACGGTGCCCCAGTGCACAACAAGGACTATATAGACATAATTTGATGAGTTCGGTGTGGCACCGGTGTGTGGCCCGCACAGAGCCCTTACCTCAACTCCATCGAGCACCTTTGGGATGAACTGGAACGGAGATTGCGAGCCAGGCCATCAGTGCCTGACCTCGTAAATGCTCTACAGAATGAATGGGGCACAAATTCCCACAGAAACACTCTAAAATCTTGTGGAAAGCCCTCCAAGAAGAGTGGAAGCTGTTATAGCTGCAAAGGGGACCAACTCCATATTAAAGTACATGTATTTGAATACAATGTCCTAACAGTTCCTGTTGGTGCAATGGTCAGGCGTCCAAATACTTGTGTCCATATAGCTTATATTCAAATGAGCAGTTGGAAGACTGTGGTCGAATGTTTTTAAAGGTTACATAAAAAAAAAAATCATGATCACTAATTAACACTGAGATTACATTAGTAGTTTAAATTAGCCGAAACCATAATTCAGTGTGTGCCTTTGTGGTTAATCCTTAAAGCCAGTGCCTCAGTGATTCAGTTTCGTACATTTTACTGTGGGTGTATACTGTCAGTTATTAGCCTTCATTAGATATATTGAAGCTGTCTAGGTGGATAAATGTATAAAAAAATCTCCCTTTTTTCATACGTGCTTTATAATTTTCTACATTCAGGCTCCACTTGCTTCCACAGGCATTTCTACTGTCCATAACAAGTCATACAGGGATCTGAAAAAGCTGAACTGCCCTTGACGTTGTTCTCTCCTTGTTTTGATTGTCTGCCAGGGTCACTCATGTTAAGCTCTGCCTTTTTGCTGTCATCACTGAGCTCATGTCTCTGCTGAATGTGCTCGAGAAAGCGAATAACGCTGAATAAATAAGTAATAAGCAGAGCAGAAGAAAAGCTCCACTCATCCAGACCCGAGATTCAAATTTCCATACACATTACCATACACGTCACACACCACACCTTCGTGGATTAAATTTTGTACAACATATAGCGGGCGCTCAAAGTGAAACCAAAACACCGTCAAACCTCCTCCACCCCCTCACACACACACACACACCGACTTGACATTATGCTAAATATGCAAAGTGATGCAAGCTCGACGGGTGCAGCAGGTCCCTCCGGCCACTTTATGCTAATTAATGCGGTGCCGCCCTCTGCAGAGTTGCTGGACTAATTAACGCTGGCTGCTGTCTGTGACATGTGAGCTCAGTCGCACTCAGCGTCTTACTCCCTGCTGACTGCCAGGGCCTCCCTTTGCCAGGCGGAGGCCTAACCTCTGTAGCACTCACACTCACACAGACACAGAGTTCCCCCAGTTCCCAAGACATTTGTAGGTCAAACGGGGTAAAACGGTGTTAACATGGCTGGGATTAGAGGTGCACTTGAGTGAGAACCTACAAGTGTTATTCTAAAGGTGATGTTTGAAAGGTGGAGTTTGATCTGAAGGGAGGGAGGGTAAAGTGCTACATATGCTGCTTTTGGCCACAATGAGGACACAATGAGCTGACAGGAAACTGCGGTGTAAATGTATTCTAAATTTAATCATGACCTGCGAGACAAGAGTTGACTCAAACTGACAAAATCTGACAAAGAGCTTCCTCTTGACAATCACAGCGAGATGAATATGCGATGATTTCCCACCATTCACTCCTGATGTAAGATACTTAAAGTGTCTTGTTTCATTTAGCATATTATTCATCTGCATTCAAACAATGTAGCAGCTTCTGAGCGAGCACACACAATGATGGAGCACTTAAAAGATGAATGAAAGGTATAATATTCACAAAATCAAAGCTGGAAACAGATAATGAGGAAGATAGTGAGCAGAAAAGAAAAGGGAAGTAAGTGTTTCCCCATTCCTCTTCTCACTGTAAATCACACCGGCTATTTTTAAGGCAGACCTGAGACATCTATCCAATGTCTTTGAATGAAGGGACATTTCCCTCCTCAAATTAAAAACACATAGTTTTTACCTGTAGTGCTGTTTAGCAGTGTAGATTATTTTGGTGTGAGGTGCCGAGTGTTGGAGACATCTGCCGTAGAGCTGTCTACCTTCTCTTAAATAAACTACATGGCACTTAGCTTGTGGTGCTCAAAAACATACATTAAAAAAACTCAACAGCAATGTCTCTTTCCAGAAATCATGACCTGGTTACTCAAGATAATCCACATACTGTGCTATGAGCAGTTTGATGTAGGAATTATTTTCTTTCTACAAAGGAAAAGGAAGCGTGCATCTACTCATGAATGAGAGGCGTGTGCTTGTGAAGGCCAAACATGCACCAAAAGCATTTCAAGCCACATCAAACCGCTTTGACGTCGGTGTTCTGAAGGAAGTGTGCATCTACTGCTAGCTCATCTAGCACCACTGAGCTAGCCAATGTTACAGCTCAGCCGAAGACGACGCCATTAATGTTTACACTGACGCTCATGCTGTCATGAGCACGAGCCTCTTGTACACGTTTGGTAGGTGTAGTTTGGTAGAGAGAAAATAGTTCCGACATGAAACTGCTCCCAGCAAGGTCTGTGGATTATCTTTAGTAACTGGGTCATGATTTCTGGAAAGAAACATTGCTGTTGAGTTTTTAAAATGTATGGTTTTTTTTGGCACTTTGAGCACCACAAGCTGAGTGCCATCCAGTTTCTATTATATTAGAGATAAATCTGGCTGATAACTCCAACACTGCAACTCACACCAAAACAATCTAAATTGATTAAACAGCACAAAAGGTAAGAGGAAAAATATGTATTTTTTAAATTGGGGTGAACTGTCCCTTTAAGGTGTACACATTTATGCATACTTAATATGTGCATCTACATGATGCTGTTCAATCCATGAGCACATTTTTAGAATGCAAAAAGCCACCCATGTACATTTGTATATGCATGTTTGAGTGCCCTTGATAGAGGAAAAAGTGTGTGTTTGTGTGAGTGTGTGTGTGTAAAGGTAGCATGTGGAGCTCTGGACTCCTCTGCAGAGCAGATGGCAGCACTTCCTCGGGCTAGATAAATACTTCACATGGGGAAATCTGTCACTGGGACAGAGAAGGGCACGCTTCCAGAGAGCCTGGGACATGCTCAGCACACAACATCGCAGTGCAAGCACATCACCGTGATCAGAGTCAAACACGGGGCGGTCAAACCAGACATTTCAATGTGGTTTAAAAAATAATTTGATCTAATTTAGGCACCCCTGATTCATGTTATAACATGTTTGAAAAAAACAAAGGTAAAGTAGGTACTTTAGGAGGAGAGATTGTTGAAGCAGCACTTGTGCTCTGCTTGAGTCAGTTCAGGTCAATTTAGTTTCAGTGTAATCAGTAATAAAACCTGCAAATGTGATGGGCATAACAAATATGTTTTGGGATAAACAGCCTCTCCTGGCACCAAAGATTAGCATTTTTTAATTCTAAAAGAGAAACACTATTAATGATAGCCCCCAGACTGTTGGTTTGTTCCAAACATTTTTAAATAGATTCAACTATGTACTAAACTTCAGATCTGCAGCAGAGTGACAAACGTTTTTCATGAACAGCCATATGCAGGTACATAATCTAATGATCCGCTGTACTAGGAGGATTGAGCAGTGCTGACTGTTGCTGCTCGGGAAATGAACACTTTATAAATCATGTGGCATGCTGTGATATCGTTAAACTCGGATGTAGTATTGATTGGAAGGCTGAGGACATATGTCATGTAATCAATACGCCCCATTCATTTAAATGTCTGTGCTGACAGATCCAATCTTTAATCTTTGGATAAGAATAAAATTTAAAGCACAAGTGGTCCTAACTTATTACAGTTTTATAACAGTTTTTGGTTCTGTTTTAGACTTTGAAGGAGAAAAACACTGGGTAAAATAAAAACAGCAAATACAAATTCACAAAGAATGGATTGTGCCCACTGATAATAATAATAATAATAATAATAATAATAATAATAATAATAATAATGATAATACATTTTATTTGTTAGGGTGCCTTTCAAGCCACTCAAGGTCGCCTATAGCACCATAAATTGCGCTTTACTTGAAACTACTATCTGCCCCATCCCAGGTCTGGTCTACAAGTCCTGGCTGTCGAGGTACAGAAAAAGCATTCCTCAAAACGTCAGACAAGGAATTCAAATGTGACAGAGAGAGACCGTAACTGGGTCAGTGCTGGGCGTGACACCTCTCTTATAAATGCGCTTCAGTTAGCACCACGTCTTTGAAGATGCAAATAATGTCACTGTAGTGGCGTGTGGCTTTTAGTGCTGATCTTTGTGAATTGAACTGTTTGTGCATTGAGGCTCATTTACATAGAAAGGGTTCTGTTACGGTTGAATGGTCAGCGTATCCTTTTTCGTTCCTGTTCCCTGTGTTTCTTTTTCTGTGTCTCACCTTGGGTTCCGCCCTCCCCCGTCCAGGCGGTGCAAATAGCAAAAGAGCTCCAAGATTCGTCTGGCATTGTGACGTGAAAAAACGATTTCTCGGTAAAAATAAGAAACAACCAATGAGCACCACTGGGTACCAACCATTAGCCAGTCATGCTACGTGTTGGACTAATGCTCTTGTCAAGATACTGGAATCAATGAGTAGTGACAACAATAATCGTATTTAGCATCATTATATTATCTAATGTAGTTTTTTGTTTCGATTATTTTCTAAATAGTTTGGTATAACATGATGGAAAAAACAACAACCCAGTGTTTTGCTGGGGAATAAACAGAATGTGGTAAGTCGCCCATTTTGGCACTCTCGTGTAACATGCTTTCCAGCAGAGATAAAATTTGAATTGGCTCATACCCGACCTTGATGCCTGATATGTGGAGTGGGATGTGCTCCAGTTTTGGCAGCTCTCTGTCCACTGACACTTCAGACAACATGACACGACGCACAACACATCCAAGTGTGTGTTGGATCCCCTACACCCATCCATCTTGATTGTTCATAAATTATTCTGTGCAACTCCTGACGCTCTAACATGTACAGGCTTGTGATGCTGATGGTGGACAAAATTTCCATTCTCATTCTTATTGTTTGGATATCATGTTTCAACTGGTAGACGCTGCTACCTACAGTACATATACACCAAATAAAGTAAACCCAGACCCAACACCAAAAGTTGCAAAAGAGTGACTGGTTGGCCAAGAAATAGTCCAGCATGCAACAGCACATGAAACGACAGATTAAATTATATTTCATGTCTTAATCTGCTGGTGGGAAAATAATGAATATATTGATATTGGTATAGGTTATCAGTCAAATAGGTTGTTACATATCTGCATATCGGATATCAGCAAAAAAAAAAACATTATCGTGCATCCCTACTATAAACCTTACAACTACTAAGAATACAGTTTTTATTTTGGCAATAATCTGAGTGCAATCACTTTTCTATAAATGGAGCCTCTGCAAAGAAACATGTCTTACAAAGTCCATGTTTCTCTGAGACAGTGTGATGGTCCCACACAGCTGACATGTTCTTTCACTTTGATTTGTAAACAAACCCCACGTGCACACAGCATCTGTTGCACAATTATTTCATGCCAGAGTGTCAGAGTCGTATCCAACCAGTGGCTTCTTCTCCAAATTGGCAGCTGGGTTTGCCAGGTACTGTTGTCCAAGTCCAAACAGAATAACCAAAACAGGATTCATCCAGCAGAGATTGATGCAAAACATCCGCCACAGCCATTGGTGATTGCCATCTTATTTGCAGTCAACGAGATGAATATCGGCCGATACTGATGTTAAATGGAAGCATCCCTAGTTTTGGGGTTGGCATTTAGAAACAAACTTAGAGCTGTCTTGCTTTGGTCTGAATCAGGGACTCATGTTGTTCCAAAGTTGTATAATTGCCTAGAGTTGGTTCGCGTTCTCACGGCAGCATTTTAAGTGGACCAAAAATAAAGGAAGTAAAGCAAACGTTGAAGAAGAGTACACTTGCAAGATAAATGTGACACTTTCTAATGTCACAATGGAGGGACAACTACGCAGGTTGATTTTAGCGCTGCTCATCATGGACTATATTGCTGTCATTGTTCATTTTAGTCAAACCATACAGTTTGAAAACGAGGCGCGGCTCCAACTAGAAAACAATGTTTTGATGCATTGGATGTGCTGAATGTGCATATTAAGGCAGTACAGGAGGAGGTGCACATTAATAATCCTCCAGGACTGTAACATGCTCATGTTTAACCCAAACAATGTGTCATGTGACTGCAGTTGCTTCACATCCAGGTCGGAACACCTTCTCACCACAAACCAACCGCACCAGAGTTTGTTTGTAACCAGACCACCTCTTCAAGAAGGTCTCAGTCTGGTTGTTTTGGTGCACACCTGAGTGTGACTGCTGTGTTCACACCTGCCCAAACGAACCGCACTGAGGGGGAAAACAAACTTGAGTTTGATTGGACTGAACCAAACAGGGCAGGTGTGTCTAATACTAAGAGCAAAACTAAAGAGCAATGAAGAAAAGAAAATGTATATAACTCCCTAACAGTGTTTGTTTACATGTTTACATTTTGGTCAACAGTGTCACATAGGTTCTCTGCTGCACTCCATTTGCCACTTGCTATTTGTTCAAGCTCTCCTGAAGTACAAACAAACAAAAGCATCCCTCCCTCTCACTCTTAGACACTCTCTGTCTCCACTCAAGGATTCTACTCATGTAATCCTATTCTTGTAAATAAAATAAAATGGCAGGGAACATCCTCTCTTAAGCTTGGCAGTGTTTGCAGTGGGTGAAGCATTTTGGCGGTGGTGTTAGGTGTGTGCGTGTGTGTGTGTGTGTGTGTGTGTGTGTGTGTGTGTGCTTGTGTTATTTACAGACTTCTAACATTCCGTTCCTTGGCACCCCACTATGTCCCCTCACTTTCTAAGCGCTTGGCCACCAGGCAGCAGCGTTGCTACGGCAACACCCTGGCCGAATTTACCGGTGGCGGTGGGGGCTGGTGTACAGTACAGGGTTAGAGGTAGGGTTGGGTTTATCTGGGTCAAATGTGTAAACATGTTTGTGCTTTCCAAAAATGTTTCACACCAAAACACAATTTCACTTTTGGTAACCTTACGTAAATGATTCCTGGATTACTACTTAGGAGCAGCTTATTTTTTGTGCAGGAAGTTGCTGTTACCTGCGTGTGCATGTGTTTGTACTGACAGACATTTGAGCCTCTGACCTTTCTGTGCCAGCGAAGCATTGGGTTCATATTTGTCCACCAGCAGCTGGACCTGTTCCGGTTTGAGAGGAGGGTAGAGTATCTCGTTCAGACGAGGGTCTCGCTGTTTACTGTTAATAAACTCTGTCATCTGCTCCACAGAGAGGTACGGACGACTCTTAGCCCCCCTGAGAAGAGAGGAGAGGATGAGGTGAGAAGTGGGTGTGCAAAAAATTGAGAAAACAAGGATGGTTACTAAGTGAGATGTGCGTGCAGGGACAGAATTCAAATTGAGATAAGAGAAAATGAAACGGGGAGAAGGTGACGGAGGGAGGAGCGGTAATTAAAACAGCACAGAGATCTGGAGAGGGAGAGCAACAGAAGCGCAAAGGAACAGAGGATTTAATGTTGTGTTGAGTAAATTATGAGATTTGATTAAAACGCCTTTCATATCTGAGCCTGTTCCACTAAATTATCATCTCCATATCCTCCTGGCTCTCACTTAACTGTCAACTTAACTGTGATTAAAATCTAGATTTATGACTTGGAGCAGCCCGGGTCGTGCTGGCGTGCTGCCTCAGCTGATGGTCCGAGTCCCTCTGGGCCAAAGGGCAGCTCAGCTTTGGCAGCACGAGGGGCCACACCGCCGGGCTCGAGGAGTCACAACCGGGGCCATTACATCACACTTCTCAGCACTGATTAACTGCTTGTGATGACTCTGATGAGTTAAAGCGGGTGTCTTAAACCTGCAAAGCCATATTGACCTATCCAGGGTGGCAGCCATTATCCAGCTGCCAGTCTGAAACAAGTAACAGATGGCTGTGAAAAAATTATACTAGATTAATCACTCTCACATTGTTTCAAGTTTTTCAAACAACTTTTCTTCGAAACTTGGAATTAGTGCATTCTTTGGCGGTTGAAAAGATGATTACTTCCTAACAGAATTTTTAAATGAGGGAAAGATGGTTCTTACACATCAGAGAAGATGTGGTCCAGCTCAGATCGAGGGCAGATGTTGCTCAGGAACATGTTGTAGACCTCTGGAGTGAAATCCTCCTGGGGGATGGAATCATTCTGCAGCAGACAACAGCAACATGGTCACATACATGGTCTACGCATACACATACATACTGTACATACAAATCTTGTGGCAACAGGTGGCCTTGTGGGTAGAGACGACGAGGAAGGACTACAAATCTACAGCAACTGTGAAGTTCAGACTTTAATCCCCTGTTACTGCTGTTCAATGAAATACTATTATCTGGTCTTTGCAGTAGTGTCAGATACTTTTTGATGATATTAATATTGGTTTTTTTTTTATGTGCTGTTTTTTGGTTTGCTTTTTGTGCTTTGTTGTATTTTAAGTAGCCTTGTGTAACATCTTGCCAATGGACTTCAGATGAAAAACAACCTTTTGGCTTATTCTGGCATCTACATACCATGTGTATTTATTAATTTGCACTGTCCCTTCTTAAATAAACTAAACTTAGGTTAAACCAATGTTTCCAATTTTATTTTCTGAGTAGTGTGTGGGTACAACTTCACAACTTATACCTGAATTGGCTGAAAAATGAAGCCAACAAAAACCAAAAACTGCAGTTCCTCGAACGGCCACTAGAGGCTGGCTCAACTTGGCAAGGCAATGCCCAACTTTACAGCAGAAATAAACATGTTTACAACCTGGTACGAAAATAGTTTTTGTCTCTATGACTAATTTCAAGATTGGTGATAACTGTACAGGGCTGAATTTTCATATAACCCAACTGTTTAAATGTTATCAAGGCTTATGCTGGGCTGACACTACACAAGGCGTTCACGATGCGAGCCGAGACCGTACGACGCTGTGTTGGGCTAAATCGGATGATATTGTGTAGTGTGAACCGGCATTAAAGCTGTACATAATAAAGCGTGTGGCCGCTTAGAGTGACAGGTTGGTGCCTTACGTTGACAAGTTGCTACCACGGAGACAACATTGGTTATTATGTGACGTAACTGTGGCGTAATCCTGGACTCACAGTGTGTAGACACTGCCTTAGCTGTCACTATGTCAACATATTTTCAGTTTATGAAAGGTAATTGTAACATATTAATCGCCTAAATATGTTTCAGTGGGTTTTTTTGCCTTTTAATGATAGTATAGCTGAAGAATGACAGGAAAGTTGGGAGAGAGAGAGAGATAAATGTCACTCAGCAAAGACTCGCAGGTCAGAATCAAACCTGCGTGACTGCAAAGGCACAGCACACTCTACCAGGTGAGCTAGAGGTCACCACACATCCATTATTTTTATAAAGTCTACAACTTTCAAATCATGTGTGCCCTTTTTTGCATTTCAATGGTTCACTTCTAGTATAAATTAACATATTTTTGAGCTTTTCTTTGCAGTAATCTCATTTTGTGTTTTATACTGTTTGTTTAAGAGCTGTATATTTTTTATTCTGTATTTTTGCTCTATGTTGTCTGTCTGTTACTTATGTTAGTGCCTGTCTTGACTAGGACACTCTTGAAAAAGAGTTTTTTAGTCTCGAGAGGTTTTTCTGGTCAAATAAAGGTCAAATAAAAATAAATATATACATGTACAGGCAAGTGAAATGTGTGCACACAATGGCCCTTGTGCAAGAACATTTTTGTATTTTTCTCCTAAATCTTTCTTACTTTTTTGAGGCTTGCATGCAAGTGTCCCAAGATGAATTTAGCTAATCTTCATTGCACAAGATGAATCTGTTATCCTTGACCTGTCCAAGACCTGCCTTTCATGCTCTGGGATGTCCTATAGCTGACCCCGACCTCTAGTCTCCTTCTGGAATCAATTACAGGCATATAAATTTCAAATGCAAATCATAACCCAAAGAAGACCGCCGGCAATTTGAGCCTAGACTTAAACAAAAAAGCTGTGGCCACAAGGGCTCCTTATAGAGCTATCAGAGCCAAACAGGTCTGATAAAGACACAGTGTGCGCTCAGCAGCAGGCAAAAGCATTGTGCCAGCAAGAAACAGAGCAGAACCAAATACTGGGAGAAAAGAGGATGAAGAAGGATGAACCGAGGGAGGAGGGCTGGAGGTCAAGCCCCGCCAAAACTCAGTGAGTCACTCTAAAGACCTTGGTATGAGCTACGTTGCGTACGCGCTTTGCCTGTGAGAGTGTGTGTTTGAGGGATTAACAGCACTACCGTTTAGCTGTAATTACTTGCACGTTGGAACAACAGCAAATCCCAGCAGACCTTCATCCGGCAGCACGTTCGTACCTCCTGCTCTCTCCTTGTGCTAATTATGTATAGCTTGTTCTGTGTGTGTGTGTGGATGTTTGTATTTCTTGTGTGTGTGTGTTTTTATCCTGTTTGTATTCTGACACCAGCTACAATGTGTCTGCTCTACTCTACGTGCATATGTTTCAGGCTGTGTTCAGAACTGCATTAAACAGCATTTTCCCACTAGTAAACATGCAAATTGCTCGCGACTGCTGGAATACAGAGATTGTTTGCCGTGTTGGGGGAGTGTTTACACCCCTATGCATGGCAGGGCAGCTTCTCTCTAGTGATATCTGTGTGAGGTTAAGATAAAAACAGCTTTTGTCATGTATTGCTCCCTGTATTTGTGTCATTACAACCAAGGCTAAATCTGTTCTGAGTGGGAAGTCATGCAGACATCCAGAAAATAAGACTTCAAACAAATGAGCAGAGCAGCAATCAGCTGCTGTTTTGGGGGAACGGGGAATGAGCCGAAGTGAGAGGACAGACTGATGGATGGATGAAGAAGATGAAAGACCTGGGAGACTCAGATAAGACAGAGGGACAAGAGAGGAGAAGAGATACGAGAAGAAGGGAGCTTTAATATTTTTTAGTGTCTCACTCTGCCAGAAGGGAGGTTACAGTTTTCCAGGGCCGTCTCCACTCGCTTCCTGTCTGATGAGAACAGCCTGAAGATACTGCGGGGAAACAAAAACACACCCTTGTGAGTAATCACAGAAAATGCCACACAGACAGGGGAGTCTTCACACTGATCCTCTGTGTCGAACTGATTAATTCACCTCAACTTTTAATTGATACTTATTAAGGACATCCTGTGAGAAAGTTCTGCTGCAGCAGGAGCAAACACTAATAAGCACAGAGAGAAAAAAACAAAAGCAGAGACTACAACCTAACTGACTGCACTAATTGCAGGAAAATGACAGATTAAGAGACAAAAACGAGACAAAGGAAATGCCAAGATGAAAAATGAAACTGTTATATATGCAGAGCAAGAAAAAAGTCTGAATAGAGACAATGTGGGAAAAAGTAAAACTAATTCAGTGTAATAAAACAGCCTTGCAATAAATGCTTTATTCATGAAGGTTATGTTAAGATCTGTTTTGTTGAAACTGTCTCAAAGAGCTGCTGGGTCTAGCATTTGGGACGCTGATGTTTCTGTTGAGTTATATTGAAACATCTGTACACATACACTGTTAAAAGTCGTGTTCACTTAAAGCTGCAGATGGTAATTTTTGTGGATTTCTTTTTCTCTTATTTGCTGAAACTGTCACTATATCCACACAGTAACACATGAGACAGTTCATCTGTGTGAAAATCAAAAATTTACGCTTTTTACACTCATTGTCTTTTCAAATTACACTTTCGTTTTCACAGGACGTCTGCAGTTTTTGCTCATTAGATACTTATTATCTTTTTTAAAATAAAACGTATAACATCAGGAAAACACTATGTATTTAGGTTTATGTCCTTCTGCAACAAAAGCATGTGGTTTAGGATAAAACATTATGGTTTGGCTCAACATTTACACTGGGAGCAAACATGGGGCTCTCAGGTGAATCTGGGGTTTGATAGATCCATTCCAGATTCTTACATTCCAGATAATTTGGGCCAATTATCGGCACCAGCCAAGGTACCAGACTGGATTTCGCCTACAATTGTTGGGAGCAATGAAGTGGGATAAGTCCGCCCAAAACTTCTGTAGTGTGAGCTCGACTTTACTGCATTGCCTATTGCCCCCTCAAATGTTTTCAGAAACATATTTTAGGGTACTGTGTAGCTGTAAAATGACAATGTTTGTGACCTGGCAGCCATGTTGAAAACAGTCCAGCCAAAAACTAAGCAAAGCCTGGAGCAAACTTTCTCATTTAACAACTAAACAGTACATGGAAATGTGTTTCTGAAAACAGTTGAGGCGAGAAATAGGCAATGCAGTAACTGAATCTTGATTGCAAGCAGTTGGGTTACAGACTCCTTGGCTCTGATTGGTTGTTTGCTTTCATGAACGGCAGTTTCTAGAAGCATAATGAGGAGGTGCAGGAGCACGTTTTTCACAGACTATCTGTCTCATGGACTGCTGTGCAGATGTAGTGACAGTTCCAGCAAATATGACACAATTATTTCTATGAAGTTACCAACTGTAGCTTTTAAATTGTGAGTGGTACAACACAGAACTCACTGATGTGAAAACTGCTGTTCACACTGTCTCGGCTCCAGATGGTAACACCATATGTACATAAAAAGTGATAATGGTTATACTCCGTTATAAAGACGAAAAAACCTCAGACATGTTTGCAAAAATGAGCACATAAAGTTATACTGTTGTCATTGCTTCTTATTATTATCATTACCATTTTCAGAACCATAATAATGACCATTACCACTATCATTATCGTTATCATATTACACTTTCTTAGACAGTACTCCACACATCCTGTCTCAGCAGGCACAAAACTCGGCTTTTGTCTTGTGTAAATAAATATGGGACATACAGATGAAATGTCTTCAGCTCCACATCACATATCTAACCATTATATGATTGCTGTGCTGTGAAAAACATTCAGCTTTACCACACACTAGAAGACTTTTAAAATACTTGAGTCTGACACCTTCTCACATCTAAAGACGGAATGAGAGACAACACGTTTCTAAACTTAAAGGAATAGTTCACCCTAAAACAAAATTCAGCCATTATGGAGACCCCCGGTGAGCCAGTCCTGCAGCGAAAATCCTTACAATGGGCGTCAATTGTGACCGACACGAAAAGGTCCATAAAACTACACAAAAACTTTGTAATATTCCTCCATACTGCTCCTCCGCGACAATCCAAGTGTCTTGAAGTGGGAACATCCAGAGTTTACACGCAACGACATCATTTAGTATATTTTAATACCATAAACAGTGGCTATGCTGTGTTTGCCCGGAGGCACGCTCGCGCATGCTCGTCCGTGCACCCTGTTCACTCTCACGAGCGTGCGTAGTTTTATGGACCTTTTCGTGTCGGTCACAATTGACGCCCATTGTAAGGATTTTCGCTGCAGGACTGGCTCACCGGGGGTCTCCAGGTGCACTTTGAGGAAGAAAAAAACTACACCGGATTACTCATCAGCATGAGGGTGAGTCCATAATGGCTGAATTTTGTTTTAGGGTGAACTATTCTTTTGAGATTTCTCACTAAAAGAAGTGCTGGTTGGTAGATCAGATACACGCCAAATTCTACACCAACTCTTGTTCACTCCACAGCTGCACCGGTCTCTCCTCCGAGACCTGTTCACGTTCTTGCGCCTCCCTGGAGTCCCCTTCATGGGTGTTTCTCAGTCAAGGAATTATCCTTACAAGGCTGAATTTCAAGGATGCTACGTCATCAAGCCTAAGGACTGCTCCAATGTCAAGGATCCTTCAAATTCTACCGAGGACAGAGTCCTTCATTCAGAGAAATTTCAAGGATGCATGTGTGTATCCTCAGTAGGTATAAATTACCCACAATTCTTTGCACATGGAGCTCAACAGGATTTAGATAAATATGTCATTAATTTGAATTAATATCTCCCAGAGTTTTTACCAAACAAGCATGAAAAAATACTGACAGAAACCTCAGAATTTACACTGTCCAATGCGTCCATTGCCAAATAATGAGATTTTTAAAATGACGGGATTTAGATAAAACATAAAAGTTTTCTAATTAATCATTAACAGCAGTGATAGAGTGCCACAAACGTTTCATTGAGCCTACCTGTTTGTTTGTTTTTAAGTATAATCCAGAAATATGTTCTCCCTTAAAGTCACCTGACTCTGGTTGCATTTGTTGAAATTGTACAATGACAGTTAAGAGTGCCAAAATTATCACAGTACCCTGAAACCCCCTCAGTCTGCTGAGGGTTAATGATGCACACCTGGGGACACTCGTTAGCCTCGCCTCTGTAGGACCCTTCCTTGGAAGGACTCGTCCTACCAAGAAAGGGTCCTTGACTTTGAGAAACACCACATTTATTGTCAACCCTATTTGCTACTTCCTGTCTGGTGCTGGAGCGAGTGCACCTTTTGGTTGTTGACAATGTCCGCGTCATTGAACTGAGCATAGAAGAAAAACTTGCGATAACACTGAACATGTTTGATTTTGTCAGAACGTCAAGAAGAGAAAAAGACTAGACAGCTCACACTGAGATTTATGACCACCTTGCACCAAATGAACTACAGTAAAACTGTCACGATTTTATTCCAACACTGGAAGCTTTGTGACACTGTATTCAGATATTGTAATGGGTTTTTGATTTTCTTTTTTTTTTTGGCTTTGGAGATCCATGGTTTATCCAGGACCTGCCTCATCAGTCATTTTGAGTGCAGATAGAGAGAGAGCTTCTGTGTGGTTGGGCTTCTGTGTGTTTTATTCTAGTGTATATAGACAATAAATGAGATTTACTGCGATGAACTCCAGCGTCGTTACAGCCACCACCGGCTGTTCGGGTCTGTTTCCGTTGGCCATAGCCTGTTTTAATTACATGCAGAGGTATTCCTGTTCAGATCCATGAGCATGCACTGTATACTCAGTGGGAGAGCAGAGTCAAGCTGACATTAGTCAAGCTGACATGTCCTCCCAGCTAGGAGGTTAATTCCCTAAACGGCAAGGAGTGTCTCTCTGCCTCTCTGCGTTGACACCCACTGTTTTCCTCTGCAGCTCTGAGGGAGGTTATCGCAGAAGTTCACTGTTGACTGCCTGAAAGCTCAACTTGACTAATGGAGACGGAGACAGTTGGGTTTTCAATGAGCTGATGACGAACTCACAGATAAGTGAAATTCGTTCTCACACAGATTTTTGAGCTGAAGTTAGTGACAGAAATAAATGAGGCTGGTCGACGGCCGGGCCCATGCTACCCCACACACAGACACACATGTGCGCACAAACCAGTAAGGGTGGGCTCTTTATAGATAGAGGAAAGGACAGTGCCAGAATTAATGGAGCCAAGTTTTATCGCAGAGCTTAAGAGTCATGGGAAAAATAAAAGGCAGTATTCTGACAACAGAAGGGAGGGTTAACATATTCTAATAATAAATGCACACATACACACAAAGAATGCGTGTACACTGAGGCGTATACATGCTGATAGTAGCGAGAAAAGGCAGAGGAAGCTACGCATTGATCAAAAGAGCAGAGAAGGTGGCAGGGGAGAGAAGGATGAGTCAGACAGACTTACTTCTTGACGGGGATTCGCCCCTCAGGGTTGAGCTGCAGCTTCAGCCGAGTGTATCTGCATTGGACAAAGCACACACCTTACACAACATGAAAATCAGCGGTCTGTCCGTGTGAGTAATGCTCAAGTTTAATTCCTGTTTACGTGCGCTTGCTTGAATTTACATGTGTGACTGATGTGCATGAACAATTGCCATGTCTGTCTATGAGCGAGTATGAAAATTACACTCATCACTGTGGTGGAACACACACTTGTGTCGCTATGGCAGCGAGCGGCTGACTGCGTGAGAAGAGTTCTCTGTGCACTCCATGAATATCTGGCTGCATTTACATGGCAGGTTTGAATCGTGGTTAATCCCTGGAAGTCTTGCATTGGCAGCACAGAGCCATGCAGCAGCAGCAGCAGCGGCGGCAGCGGCACGGGCAGCGCAGCCTGAGCTATAAATAGCTTAGCTGCAACAGGAGCCATCATTACAGGCTGGGCTTTAAGTGGCTGCTGGCTAATAATTAATATCCATTACAGTGTCCACTTCATAGGGCAGGCTGGGTGCCCCAGGCAAAGTCACAGATGACTGTAATGGTTAACAGGGGCCAAACTGGGTTTGTGTGGTATGTCTGAGGTGCTTTTCTCTGAAGAAGAGGGAGATATGAAATGAAAAATGTTGGAAAGAGAGAGCTGCTTGTCACTAAAGCTAGCGGCAACCCAGTCGCTAGAATAAACATTGGTATTGTATGTTCCTGCAAACAACGGACATTTTACATTTGTAATCTCTTACATCTGTATCCTCTTCTGCAATTCAAATCACAAAACCATTTGCCTGCTTGACTACCATGGGTTTTAGAGCCTTCAGCTGTTCTATCCCCCGCCTCTGGAAGTCTCCCCCACGACATTCGCAATATTGACTCCATTTACGCCTTCAAATCCTGTCTGAAAACACACCTTTACAAGCTGGCATATTCAGTCTAATTTATGGAGACACACACGGTGACCTGCACTGATGATGATTTTATATCTAATATTTATAATTAAGATTTTTGTCTTGTCATTTTATCAACTTCTGCCGATGTATGGATACATTGCTGCTTGTTTTTTAACTGTGTCTTGGAAGATGTCCTTGAGTGCACTTAAAGGTGCCTATAAATAAAATGCATCATTATTATTATCATTTGTACATTATTATGTTGCTACCTGATATACAAAAACTGTATGTTTTTTTTATCTTTCAACAACACTGTGGTTACAAGAAAACAAACAAAAAAAACCCCACACATGGTTATAATATAATAACATCATGTCAGGGCAGGCATGTCCGCAGTCTGACCCAGGGGCTGATCGTGGCCCTCAGACTGATTTTAAACGGCCCACGGATTGTTGTTTAAAATATATGATATGTGGCCCACCAAACAATATTGGTCAGAAGAGCAAAGTTGAAAGTGAGGGCCACCACTTTGAGGAGCGGTGAAACGTGGATGCTTTTCTACTGAAAGATGAAAAATTGCATTTGTCTCATTTGTATGGGATTTTTTTTTTAAATAATGCAGATGATGCAAGAAGCAGCTGGCCCTTCAGGTATTTTCACATTATCTAATCTGGCCCTCATTCACAAGAAGTTTGAACACCCCTGTGTTAGGGCTTAAAATACCCTATTTTGGTGGCACAATCCCCACTGTTCAGGATAAGCTCAACAATGGCTCATTCCTCTACTCATCCAGATCTTCGGCACTTCGCCATCATCTTGTCATCTCATCTTCACCACCTCTACCACTACCAGCTTCTAGACTTAACCTATTCATCTACGGATTCATCATTACTGTATGTGCACATGTTAATAAATATTCTTTTTACTATAAAAACAAGACTCTCCTGATTGAACTGGTTTTATTTTATATTGCCTAGGTGTCACATCATCCACCATCCCCTCCACCTCCTGATGACAAAGTCAGCTCACATACTACGCCACTTTAGAAATGCTGATATGACACTTAGGAAACACACAAATGTAAAGTATCCACGGTTTGCAGAAATGGCAAATGGGCTGCCACAGACGGTTTTGAATAATATCTAGAAAAAGAAATGGATGAAAGGCTCCGGAGTCAGGAAAGACGGAGGTAAGAGCGAGATGTTTGTTGATGCTCTCATCTGCCTTACAGCTGCCTGTATTATTCACAAGACAGCAAAGCAGATTACTTGCATCTGTCTCCTTTTCTGTTTGACTCACCATTTTCTCTGTCTCTGTCTGTCTCTACTATCTTCCTCCAGGTACCACTGAACCAAGGTCACTTATAATTCACCTGCAGTAATACAAGTACTTATTTCTGCACATCCACTTACTTTTTTTTTTTTATCATTCATCATTCCATCTCCAAAGTGAGGTCATCCTTCTCCCAGAGACACCGATGCACGCTTTTATAACTAGAAGGCTTTTGTAACACTCTCCGTTCTGGTGTACCGAGGGATGCAATAAATCAGCTGAAATTAATTTAAAATTCTGCTGCATGAGTGCCGACGAGACCAGAAGGAGAGCACATATTACGTCTATTTTAAAATCTTAATGCTGGTGACCCATTAGTTTTCGTATTGATTTCAAAATTCTTTTATTAGTTTATGAGACACTTAACGGCCGTGCACCAGACCAAGTCTCAGAAATGCTTTTGGTTTATGAACATAGATTCTGATTCTGAAGTTCCTCTCTTTTGGCTGTTCCACATAGCAGAACATTAACAATTGACAATGCTGCTTTTAGTCATTATGCTCCAAGCCGCTGGAACAGACATCCATGGGAGCTGAGAGGAGCTGAAATAATGATAATTTCAAACGTAAACTAAAGTCACTCATACTAAAAAACTAAGAGATCATTTTTGTTTATTTTTACTGAATATTTGAAGGCAAGTTGTTGATGCTTCCATGAAATTAAAACAATTTGTTGCAATTGCATGTTTTTTTTTAACAGTTAATAAAATATTTTTCAGTATTTTGTCATATAATCAAGAATATCGTGATCGCTTATCTCACCCCTTCCATGCTCCATGGGTTTAACCCCAATTTCTTACCCCTTTGCCTTCGATGTGGTCTAGCTGAAGGCACTTTCCTTCACTCCACTGGCAGTGCAGTAAACTACAAGGCTTTGGGAAGGGATTCTCAAAGTCAAAGTTCAAAGTCAGCTTTGAAAGACATTTCCTAACATTTCCTATCACTAAAGTAACAATAAAGTGCTGTGATGTGAGTCTGTGATGCTTTATCAACAATCCACAGAGTCACTTTCCCAATGGATCCGGAGGTATGCCTTTTGGGCCACCTCTTCAATTCTAATACCAGACATAGCTATTCCATACAGCTTACAGAAATCCTATTGCCTATTGCCAAAAAAGTAATGCAATGACGTAGAAGTCAGATCTCTCATTACCTGTTGGGTTGTGGCTCTCAGAGGTGAACAGTTGCTACCTCTACACAAAATAACTTACTCACTAAAGAATAAGATACTCTTTCTACAAAATATGGCAACCTTTTATTAACTATAAAGAGAATTTCCCCTCCCATATGATTGAATGACTGTCTGCATGCTGTATGTATGCTGACGATACAACACTGTATTTACCAGCAGCATCTACTGAGGAATTGTCAAGTGCTTTGGACAGGGAATTACAATCAGTTGCAATGTGGGCATGGAGTAATACATTAGTTCTTAATTTATCAAAAACATAGAGTATAATATTTGGATCATCTTTAAGACTTAAACCTTAACCACAGTCAAACCTGTCGGTACAGGTGGAAGAAACCAAACTCCTTGGGGTCAAATTAGACAGCAGATTGAAGTGGTCAAAACAGAAAGAAAAAGAGGACTCTCTCACATTGTTCAGTCATTAGTTCTTACTCAATCACATTACTGTCCAGCAGTGTGATCGTGTGCATCAAATAAAGACCTAGAAAAACTGCAGATAGTCCAGAATAGAGCCGCACGACTCACCCTGAACTGTAATAGAAGAGCTGACATCATCAGAATCCATTCAACCTTAGGTTGGCCATTGGTGAAGGACAAGATGGATATTTCTCTGCTCTGTTTTATGAGAATTTTCTTATTGTCTAAAACCTCAAATATCCTTTGCCATTATCTTTTTTTTAATGCAGCAACGACTATAAAATAAATACTAGGCATGCGGCAAGAAGCTGTTTTTCACTTCCTCTTTCAAAATAAATGCAACGTACTGTAATATTAAGAGGAATGAAATTATGGCATGGTTTGCCACCGGACTTTACACGTGGAACAAGTGCAGCTATGTTTGTTTGTTTAATAATACCTGACTGTATGACCTTTAATGTGAAACTTTCTCAGTCTTTTCTACTATCAATCACTGTATATGCTGTTTTAACTAGAACTGCAATTATCTTTGAGCTGTAAAATGATCATTATTTCTATTATTTTTTTACCTGACAATTGCTGACTATAATGTGGTTAATATGTTGTTGTTGTTGTTGTTTTGTTGTTGTTGTTTTTTGTAGTTTTCCTGTATGTTCTTTCCTTATGCCTTGGATTTTAAATTATGTATTTGTCTATAACGTAATGTTTGATTGTGTGGACCCCAGGAAGAGTAGTTGCTACCTTGTTAGTGACTAATGGGGATGCCAATTTACTTTTACGTTTTTGTCTGTTGATCCATTTTTTTTAATGCGCCTGTAATGTTAAATTGGTGTTTGTGTGTTGTCAATTTGTGATTGTGTGCTTTGCATATTTTGAAAAACTAAAATAAAAAAACAAAAAAAATATTGTTTTCGCAAAAACACCCGGGAACATCATTAGCGCCATATTGCCCACTCCTGGTAGCAAGCAGCTACTTAAAGACATGCTGGGTTCTGCTTTGTTTCCTGCTGATGGTAACATTGCCTACATATGATACCCCCTCCCAAAAGATGTATCACAGCATTAAGAGCTAGCGATGAACCACATGCAGAAGAATATCAACGGGGATAAAGTCTTCACATGCTGTCGTAGTATTAAGACAAAGAATCACCTTGTTTGTAAGCAAGCAGTGCACAACAACTGCTGCTGCGAGCAACCAGCGTGACTGCGAAACCTGCTCTATCCAATTCTGTTCAATTCTCTGTGTAGTATGTGGTCGATGGCCACTTTTATTGTCTAATAAGTCAATTAGACTCCTCAGGGGTGCGAGTTAATGGCTTCTGTTTACTGATAAACATCACACAGCTGGGAGTTGTCACCAAGCAGAGCCCGGCATATTCTCTCCATACAGTGCGGCGGATTCATATTTAGGTTCACTCACTGCACACGTAAATCAGCTGCGAACCATAGATCAGTCTATGTGTGTGTGTTCTGATAAGATCAATATGACCCCGGTGCTGTTAGCCGTTAGACACAGTTATTACACAGGATCAGAGGTGGTGCGAGGGCGATTGATAGTTACTGTCTCGCTGGACAAAGAGCCATTGATGATGGCTCGGGGTGATTTATGTAATAGGCTGGAGCCAACAAAATGGTGACTCCTCTTTAACATTTTGACACCACCTCAATTTCAGGTCAGCAGCTCGACCTGTTGAAGGATCTCCTGACGCGGGGTTGTCATTATGTCATCAATGCAGCAAGAACATAGGCTGCAGCACCACACTCACAAGCTGTCACATACGCACTCCTGCACTGAGGAGCAAGTAAGCCGCTCGGGTTCATGAACTGATACAAATTTCCAGCTGTTTTATTCCTCCTCCTTCCTTCCTGTCTGTTTTTTCTCTCCTTACTCCCCCCATCAGTGTGAGGTGAAATGACCTTCATAAACTCAAACCCTCAGGCTGCCTTGTGGAGCTGTGGAAAGCAACCCCCCTATTTGTGTGTGTGTGAGTACAGTGCAGCACATATGTGCCTCTGTGTTTGCACAAAGGTGTCTGTGTGTGTGCTGCAGGGTTTATGATGTTTTTACTGCACATTCTGCACGGTTACGTGAGTGTTACAAATATGTTTTTGCATGCATTTGTCAGTAAACACTTTACGGTGTCGGAGAGTTGTGCACTTGTCCGCAATTACAGTCAGTCACATGTCTCTTTTACACAAGATGCCTGATTTGCTTTTTGGTGCTGTTTCTGTTTATGTAAAACACAGTACATACCTGATGTGACGCTCGTGATGACACAGGTTTGTTTGTTTCTAGCAGGCCTGATTTTCATATTTATCTTGGGGATTTACATTTTTTGTGTGACTGCTTGTGTGTGTGTGTGTATGTGTGTAGATGACATACGCTTTCTCAAGGCAGTCCTCTCTGGACATGTTCTGCACCAAGAGGTTAGAGGCCAGGTTGAACAGCTCTTCCGCCCATTCCTGCAGAGCAAACAGAACAAACGAGCAAACAAACAAAAGAAGAAAAAAGAAGCAGACACACAAACACACACACACACACATACAGCGTCAGTTGCAAACAACACTGCTGAGTGGAGCTGCACAATAATTGCCAAAATTATAAGAACAATTATTTCAATCAAAACTGAGATCATGATTATTTGTTAGATTATACATTGATTTTACATTTTATTTTATTTTTATTGCACTTTCACATTGAACAGAGCACATGCTTCAGATTGTATGGATGCACGATATTGGATTTTTTGCCAATATCAGATATGCTGATATATAACAACCTCTTTGACCGATAACCAATACCAATATTGATATATCTACTTTTTCCCCACCTAATTTCAGTGATCACAGAGTCTCTTCTGTAGTTAAATAAACATACTGTACAGGCATATGCTTATCATGATGGCCTACCAGCAGACAGAGACATGAAACACAACATTTGTATGTATGTAATATTCATTAATTGTGCAAATATAAAGAAAAAGCATGTTGGCTGATCATCGTGCATCCCTAACAGGTTGTGCTCTTTTCCTGCTCATGAACAAATCTTTGCATTCAAATAAGACTTTTGCCCAAGATATAAGATAACTAAAAATAAATGTGATGCAGCTAAATGAAAACAGTGCTTATTGGACACATATATATTTGGCCAAATGGAATGCTATTGCATTGGTAATATTAGTCTGTCTTTGAGAGCTGGATGGAAACAGTGCTGTAACAGCCTTGCTGTTAAGCCGGGTTCAGACAGAAGATTCGCAACAAGACAAAAACTTTTAAGAACGTTGCAGAGAAAAGTTGCAGCGGCAGTCTGAGCTCGACTCAAGCCGTCTGATGGTGTCACCTCTTCTGCGCCAAACCCTGTGTTTCCATCCTCACGGTGTGCTGTTGTCTAACAGTGGGTCGCTGCTCATGCTCCCTGTATGTGCTTATGAACCCCCCACGCATACACACATATTGATTAATTGTCGCTGGTTATTTATAGTTTGGCATATTTCAGATGATTACAGTCCGTCTGATGCTCGATTTGTTTTTCACTGTTTCATCACTACACATGCAGCTGTAGCCAGTATCTCACTATCACTATTCACATTTCTATCTTAAGAAGCTACAAATTATATTCAGCCACAAAATAAACCTGAAAAGCTGAAAATCAGAACAGAAGTACAGTTGTTGCATAGAGATGATACACTGTCTAATCTAGTTGCATTGGTGTGAGCCGACACGTACTGCGGTTTGTGGTGTTTCTCATGCACTCTTTGCATATAATTAGGCCTCTCCTTAAACTAAAATACTTCCAAACAACAGATAGTGATGGCTGATGAATGGATGTTGCATGACAGCTTGTCAAAAGTGGAAGCTGCCTGTTAGTTTAAGAGGCACTTGAACTGAAATGCGGCTGGGTTTTCTATGAGCGGAGCACACATTTTAAACGCCAGTATCGCAGGCGATCATGTTCATTTAATTGTGGGAGGCCAAACTGTGATATACATTACTGTATTCGATAAATTGTGAAACCCCACTGCTGAGGGTTGAAATGTGGTGGTGTGACTACAGCCGTGTGTTAGGAATAAATAAAGACATTAGTTTGCATGTGTTGATATGCTGATAGTATCTATTTGAATTAAGAAAACACACTGTCGCTAGTTTGGTTAACCTTGGTGTGAAATTTCAACCCTGAAGCTACACACCATGAAGTTAGCCCAACAGAGAAATGGTGCCTTCAAACTGAACAGTTAATACACAGGAACTTATTTTAATCCCATCTTTTTATCACCACCTAAAAAAATAAGCATGTTGAGATGGAAATCACATCATTGTCACGCCGTCTTTTATCATTTTTAATTAACCTTTGTGCCATAAGAACAAACAGTTACTTCAAGCTTTCATTTCTGCAATATTAACAAGTGTTTTTTCCCCCTGTTTTATCTCTATCATCATTCACCTGCATGCCTAAGGTTATCACGTTTTTCATTTGAAAACTTTTCTACAGCCTGGAAAAACTTTCATAAACACTGAGCTCACAGACATGAATGAAACCTCTTATCATTGCATTTGTTGTTTTTGTTCTTGTGCAGAATATTTATTTACCTTGGCCGTCTCCTCCTGGAAGGCCATGAAGTTCAGGTAGGTGATGTTGACCATGTCGGGGCCGCTCACCACCGTCAGCATCCTGTTCTCCATCTTCCCCGCCAGTGTGCTGACATCCAGTAGCTCACGCAGCTTGGCTTCCTGAACAATGACACACAAACAAGAAAAAAGGGCGTCATTACAGAGATCAAACCAGTAGTTTTCATTATCTGTTATTCTCCACACTTTGTTTCCCTCTTTTCTTTGTCAATAGCCGTCCTTGTTTCAAACATACCTCACCTAATGTTGCATGCCATGTCAATAACACTCGTCAAACTCAACGCCCAGTTCAGTGCAAACTGTTGTACTGTACTGTACTGGCATGTCATAATA
Source organism: Epinephelus awoara (assembly GCA_035609425.1). Lineage (NCBI taxonomy): Eukaryota > Metazoa > Chordata > Actinopteri > Perciformes > Serranidae > Epinephelus > Epinephelus awoara. The sequence goes on along the minus strand of CM069305.1, from coordinate 36,397,591 downwards.
TATGTAAGTTTTAACACTGTCCAATTGTCCTATGGCACTTACCTGCCCCTCTATAAAAACATTTAAGTAACAGAGGATTTTAATTTTGACCTAACTGAAGACATTTACTACATAAAGACACACAAGAAATTAAGTGTTTGATGCTGAAATTTTCTTGCGGAGGACCCCAAAAAATCTCCTGTGTGTCACCCTTTAAATTTGAAATGAAACTAGCGATGTCAACAGTTAACCATTAATGGGTTAACAGCCATTTTTGACCAATTATGTGTGTCAATCTGTGGGTTAATGTTTCCACTCTTCAGTTTACTCTACTGCACACCACCTGGGACTCTTGGGAGCTAGCTGGCATTGCCACTCATCTGGCGATTACCACCATCAATACCAACCCCATCCCATGCAAAACCCCTGTTCGAACTCTTTACTCTGTTGTTGCTATTAGCTCTGTTAGCACTGTAAGCAGTGTCAGCATGGCGAGTGGTGCTAACTCAAAATGCAGCTCAAAATAAAGCCAGTTACTCACCGCCACCATGGGTCAGGACAGCATTAACAATGGTAACTACCGAATGAGATGCACAGCTAGCAAGCTACATGGTGGCGCGTAGTGCTGAGCAGCAAAGCTAGCTAACTAGTGGAGACTGGAGGGTGGACAGTGGGCAACATTTATGACACAAAACATTTGAATTTCACTACCTCTAAATGGATAGCTCTTTGAAATGCTAAAGCTAACTGAGTCAATGAAGCACCTGACTAATAATCTTATTGAACATTAACCAGTTTACAGTTAATGGGTGTTGGGCTACTGAAAGCAAAATAAATTGAAACTGACATCCCTAAACACAGCCTACACGCTTCGCATCAAATGTACTTTGTCTTTTTTGTAATGTTGTATTGCACCAACCAAAAAAATAAATAAATAAATAAGAGCCAGCCAATTAAAGTCATCAGTAGGGGTTTCCTTTTCACATCAAATCAGTCCCAACAATGTAGCCAGCTTCTTACCACAGCTGCATACACACTGTAAACCACCCCACCCTTACAAGAGTGGACTAGAGTTCAGCCAAACCTGCATCCAAAACCCAGCAGCACAACAAAACTGCCATCAGAGGAATTACAAATGACATCAAACACGCCAGAAAAAAAAGACTAGGCATGCTGTTTCTCAAGGAAGTGCGAGACAGTACTGCGTTGGGTCATGGTTTTGTGGTTTGATGTTGCTTTGCAACAAAAAAATCGCCCTCTGTGTTCACTGAACTGAAACAAGACCTGCCAGTATTTGGGAGTTCGCACAATGTCGGCCTGCTGATTTATGTGATTAATGAGAGGTCAGCTGTCTGAGGCAGACAGTGTGAGGAGCGAGGTGAGAGGCTGCAGCCTCAGTAGATCCCATTGTGACTTGCAAGTTTCATATTACAGGCTATGAAAGCAGCAAACAAGGTGGGTTAAGCAGCACTATGATGTGAGACATTTCAAGTGTAAACTAATTAAAGCGCCTGGAGGCACTGAGCTGATATTAAAAGAATGACACTGGTGAACTTACTGGTGCAATATGTTGACTTTTACAGTTTCAAAGCACAGAAGAGAACCAAATATCTGCAGGGGATTTATGGTGTTATTTATTATCAATGACCCTGTGAAAACTCTCCAAATCCCGAGAGCTTAAAGCTGCGGTAGGTAGAAATCTGGAAAAGGCAAAAATATAGCAGTATCTGAAAAATAAACTCTTCTCCTGCTGCTTTCCCCTCTCCTTCCTAGGCACCTCCCACGAGACGACCATGGGCACATGCACACGCTTCATGCAGTAACAGTGTTTCCTATACATTGATTTATTTAATCTCATTTCTTAGTACAGTTCCCTGCAGCACAATCCCTCAGACCCTCCTTACCATGCTCTCTGTCTATTTATCAGACCACAAATGAGAAAATAATTAGCAAGCTAATGTTAGTCACCCCACATTCCCTCCGCTTCGCTCGGCGCTACTGTGGACTGCTTCCCTGGGAGGAGAGCAAGTAGCAGCTTTGGAGACAGACCTTCAGTCAGCAGTTGTAGCGGCCTGAATCCAGCCAGCGCAAACCACCCAGCACCAGTTGTTACAGTGTACTGGTGGCCCACAATGGTGCCAGTCTAACCTGTTTGATGATAGCAACAAAAAGTTTGCTGATCCGGTGGGGACTCATGGCTGTTTGGTCTCCTGAAGCTGGGGTTTGCACTGGCTGGATTTGGGTTGCTGCAGCCGCTAACTGGTGGTCCATTTCCTGGGCCGTTGCCCGCTCTTGTCCCAGCGACGTGGTCTGTAGCGGCAGGGAGTGAGGCGGAGGACACACTGTGATTTGAGGCTCTGGCTAACGTTAGCCTTTGGCTCCGGTTAGCAGAAGGTTAAACTATTAGCAACATTTTCTCTTCATCTCTAAATCGCTTTGCTGATAATGACACGTTTTATTTTCAGATTCTCTTTCTGATGAGGCAGTCTTTCTTTTTGTGGGTTGCTTTGCAGTTGTTGCCAAAGCTAGGACACAACTTTCTCTGCAGGATTCTTCGCTTTTGAATCAGGCTGTAACCGAAGGGATGTGCACACACATCTGCATTTGTGGAACAGCCAACAAGAGCGCCTTCTTTCTGAAATGACGTGATTGGCCGATATCTCTCGTCACGAGCAAGATTATCTAAAGCCAGAAAACAGAGCCAAGAGGAGGCGCAGAAGTTTTCTCTCAGACCACTCGAGTTACAATATGCTCAAAGTGTATTTGGGGATTTTTGCCCAGTGATGCCAAAATAAAACTGCCTTTCCCGGCTTGAATGGTTTTCAATCCTTCCTTTCCAGCTTGTTTTCAGTTTGGAAAACATTCTCCCGTCTCATCACATTTTCAGCTTAACTGTGAGAGATGGCAGCATGAGGAGCAGCCAATGCACAGCAGCACCTCGTGACCAGGCATAATCATTTAGGGATTCACTTAGCTGAGGGGATCCAGTGTGAGGATTCTGTTTTTGCTCAGGTAGGTTTTTAATAAACGCTTCCACAAATACTGATAGTTCATTCATGAGAAGAAATTATCTCCACCGTCAGCGACACCATTCCTGGAATAATTCCCTGCACCCTTCATTATCTTACGGATTCAGCAGGTTAAATGAGTCTGTTGTAAAATGTCTGTTGTAACAAAACATTGGGTGTTGGCAACAGTTCAGTTGGCACAGAGAAAAACTCTGAAGAATTTGCATTCAGGGGAGGCGACTGTCTGAAAAACTAAACCAAACTAATTTTAGCAAATAAGATAAGATCGACTTTATTGGCCCAAAGGAAATTTGTCTTGGACACACAGAGTATCTGCAGGTTAAGAAAATACAAAATGTCAAAGTGCATAAACCCAGTCCAGGCACAGGCTGCCACCAACCAACAAACTGCACACTGCCCATCACACAACACACCTTTAGTCATCATAACAGCGTACATGATATGTGCAGCAAGTGTAAAGCAACCTCATCCACACAGAATAAAAACACAAATATATATTTAAGCAGCTCATTTTTGGTGCGAATCACATAAAAAACAAACAAAAACAAACTACAATGCCTCTGAGGTGCGAGAGAGGAATAACAATGATCTTTTTTCATTCCTTCCCGGCCCAGTACGCACGCAGCATACAAAATGGTCGCTCCCGCTTAATTAACACAACAAAAAAGCCCTGTAAAGGATTTTGCAGTGAAAGCAAATGAGCTCCCACTAATTTAACCAATCAAACAAAGAGCATTGTGTCCTGTGTCACGCTGATAAATGTCCTCTACACGTCCCTCACGCCCCCCAATCAAATTGTGCAGCTTAGTGGCGCCCATTATTATCATGCTGAACTTTTCTGGGGCGATACATTTTCCCTATTGAGGAATCTCTCCCCACTGACAGCATGTCTGTCTGTTTGCTTCTCATTGAGGCATTCAGTCCTGTGTAGCTGCATGGAGAGCCACTTTCTTTAAAAAATACACATAACTAACTCTACCGACTGCACAATGCAACTAAATGAAAGATTTCCAGTGTTTTATGACTGATACGCTTGACCACCAATCAAGGTGCTGATTTGAATGGGAATCCATCACTGTCCACTTTCGTAATCTGAATGCCACCAGCCCCATCAATCAAAGCATAAAAAGCCACTTTCAATTTGCTAAAACACACTAGAGCCCTTTGAGAGATGCTTTGGCAGACGGCCGAAGATGAAAGGCTTCTGAGAACAGACGAGACGACAGTAAGATGCATACTTCATTTATTGCAGCAGCTCGGACGTCAATACAATTTGATACTGTTTTGACGCTAGTTGTAGCCATTAGCTGAACAAACATACAGCTCATCTCCTTACACAGTCAGCGCGGGGCTGATCTGGGAGGGAGCCGCAGGCACTCATAGCAGCATCAACTGGAGACACATCGGCAGTTACAGTGGGGAAGGACAGAAACGAGCTGATGTCAGGGAGGCGGGCCCTGCTGGACAAGAGGAGGAGGAGGAGGAGGAGGAGGAGGAGGAGGAGGAGAAGGAGGAGGAGGAGGAGAGAGAAAAATAAAGCCATGAAAAGAGAGGGACGGAAGAGGAGAGCAGTGGGCTCAGACATGCGGGAAGTAATTTGTGCTGGTCCACTGTGGGAGCCACTGGAGGCATGCCTGAGGTCGCTGTCACCACAAAGACAGCAGATTTACAGCCAAACAGGCTTTGTGTGGGGGGCTGGATGGGACTGGGATGATGGCATCTCTGAGGCAAGAGGATACTTCACAGTCTTGATGTAAATCCCAAATACTCCTTGCTCCTGTTACCCCCCTGTTTTGCGCCTTAATGTCTAGGGGTATGGTGTCCTGATTTTTGATGGAATGGGGGGCAGGGAGAAGTGTTGAAGCTACATAGCCTTCCAAATGTAGGCTTTTCTTTCAAAGGCACAGTCCAAACTGAGTGTGATGAGAATTCATCGGCAAGATGGCTGCAAAAGCAACAAAAGAAACCCCAAATGTATTTTATTTGTTAATAAAGATTTAAAATTTCAATAACTATCAAATTTTCTAAATTTAATGTTGTTTTATTGCATCATTTTCTTCATAAGCACAATAAAAAAATGACTAGTGGTCTGCCGATGTCCTGTTCTTTTATATTTAATGACTGTTTGCCTGAACTCTGTGCTTTTAAGGGGAGGTACCGACTGAATTAAATCAGTACTTCAGAGTATTGAGTCATGTTAAATCCACTGGTGCCAAATTTTGGTACATGGGAGCACATCTGGGTTAGAATGGCAAGTTTAAGCAAGAAATGGTGCTTCTGCAAAAAGCCCTGAAACCTGGTAGCCCGAGGAGCTCTGAGGCCGGCATCAGAGCTCAGTGGAGCCACTGAGTTCAACTTCAGGCAGAGGTGGAAGCGCTCCGAAACCAGCCACATGCCAATCCATCAGCTGCTGATTTGGCATCTCACTCAGTGTCCCAGCAGTTGAAAATTAATATTTGTGATTACAGAGAAGGTAAAGTACAGAAAAAAAGGCACTGTTGGGTGCCTGGTATTGGTTCAAATGTCCCTGACCCATGTAGCATGAAACTTAACTTATAAACAAATCACGAGAGTCCATGCTTTTTGATCTCCATCGGATAATTGGCAAATGTCACTGTGATAATATTATGACCACAATCAAACGCCATGAACATTACTGATGATGTATCAGGGTCTTGAAGGGTTGTCCCATTTCATAGGGGAAGATTTCAGCCACAACCCCTTGTAACTCTTCTCCGAGGGGCACTTGAGAGCAAGGGGTAAGGGTGAAAATAAGGAGTCGGATTTGGCCTTGAAGCACTGATGTGAATGTCGACTGCATCCAGAGTGTATGCGTGTGAATGTGTGTCATGCGTGGGTTTATTCAGGCATACATGGTGCACGTTAGCAGCTGCAGAGTGTCAGTACTGGAGCTCTTCTCAGTCACTTAGCATTCAGGTGGAGCTGCAGCCTGAGGAAATACACAGACTTCCTCTTCCCGTCTGAGTTTGTCACAAGGCCCTACCTGTCACCAGCCTTGCGCTCGAACTGTGTCACACCCTGTTGGGCACAGGGGAACAGATTCACATTGGCAAAGGGAAGCCAGCAACACCTCAGGTCATTAAACCTGCAGCACGGCACCTGTCTAAACTCACACACGCGCCAGCTTGGACACACATGAGAGTACACATGCATTAAACTCAAGCAGCAATGAATCAAGACACACAGATACAGTGTGACTGCACACAAGTCAAATGTGTGTGTGTGCGTGGGGGTACACAGACACACACAGACACCACATCAAAGAAAATGTCAATATGAATGATTGATGATGACCCAACTACCTACACACATGCCACTCCACACTCGCTTTTAATGTGCCTCACCACAGATGTGATGCCAGATACTAAAGACTTAAGTCAACCCCACAGAGATCCACTTTAAAATCAGCAGAGAAGATGACAATTCACGGCTGACAAACAGCAGTGGCAATATTTCATTTTTATAAATGTAGTGTTTCCCTTAAAAATATGCTGGGGCCGTTGAAATAATTGATTAGGTGTCAAGGATAAAGCTGCTTTAATAAGTGAACAGTGGCTCGTTCATGGAAGGTGCTGCTGGTGTACAAATTGATGTTACAGTCTCTTCAGAAGAACTTTTTGCTCCTTAATGTACCAACTCTCACAAGACATACAGTTCACAGAGTAGTGCGTAAAAAAAGCCATTTTGGTTGGCATCTGGAGGATGCCTGCACTTTAGATGACCCTGCCAGGCTGTGCAGTTTGTAGCAGTTCACACACTACATTTTTTAAAGCATCTGCACTTGTGAAATGAAAGGATGTTTAAGAAGCACAGAGTTTAAGAAATATTTCAAGGGGTTTAAAGGAATGCTTCAGTCCCCGCAAGGCTATTTGTATATTAAAAACTTGTTTTATGCTGAATTTGTGAGGAAAACTTTGTTTTGCTAAACACAGAATCCAGAAACGGAGAAGATTCTTGAAGAAGTGAAGTCACAGTTGATGACATTTAACAAAGCAAAGCAAAACAATGGTTTACAAACTCTCACACAACTTGCGCAGTATAATCACAGGCTCATTTATCCAGTTGTATCTACTGTATGTCCTCTTTGAACCAGACTACATGATTATGGCAGTGGTAGACCAGCAGCTCTGGAGTTCAGCGAGGTAAAATTACAGTCTTTGTCGATGGAGTCTGCCGTAGAAAGTGTCATTTCCATTCAATTCCCCGTCAGAAAGAATTGTCTGATTGGGAAGTACTGAGCGTACGACTGGATAAATGAGACTTGGAATATTAGGGCGCCCCCAATAGTCGACCAAATGTTAGTCGACTCGAAAGGTCATCAGTCTGCAAGATTTCACCGAACCCTTAGTCGTAGAAAAAAAAGATATTGGTGGATACAAATATTAAATATTTTATGATTTATATAAACTACATGCAGCATTTGAAACCTGGAGTAAAAGTCAGATGCTATCATCATCTGTTGCGCATCGCCTCATCTGACCTGCCGCTTTTACCCACTCCACATTAAATTGCTAATCTCTTCATCCAACAAAACATCCAATTATGGCCCTCTAAACCCCAGAGAACCACACATGGAGACAAACATAACCTCTGCAGAGCGGGAGGGCTTCAAAGTTATAAATGACTTCACATCAGTATTCAGGGGAACATATCCTAACGTATGGAGCCGTGACACTGCAGAGCAGCACTGCAGGTTATGAGCAGGGCATCCTCCTGCTGCTGACTAGCCTTGTTATCTAACAGAGCGGCAAGATGCTGCTGGTGGGGCAGTAAAGAGCCTCGGGCATTTGGAGGGAATTTATGGGGTATCAAGCTGGGGGTGATGTGCCCATTCTGCCACACAAACACTGTGCACATGTGATGTTTCTCATTTTTACGCACCCATGAGTGGAAATAGATGTGTAGTAGTGGCTGGATGATGATCTGCCTGAAGCCAATTACCTTTAGTGTTGTGTGTTGTGTATTTTGTGTGTGTGTGCCTATTTGCTGTTACACGTGCTTTCTTGTTTATGAGCCAGTATGAGTCACAGAGTCTAGAGAGGGTTTCAGCTAATCCTAAGACGACTCCCTCTCCTGGCGATGCACTCATTTATTTAAGAGGGTCACGCTGCATCTGCAGAGCATGTTTTAAACATTAGCCACATCATAACTTACACAGACAGAAAGCACTGAAACATTGATCCCATTAGAAGAGAGGGCCCCGTCTTTCTCACCGCGCTAAAGCCGTTTCCTGCAAATGACTTCCCTAATCATCTGCACGTGGACACGGACGCGCACGCACAGTCACAAAAATGTTGACATCATATTCTTCAAGCATACAGATACCTGGAGGTGCAGTGTGAGTAAACACACACAGGAAGTGTATGCAAATGATGTGCATGCACCATAAATCTCAGCACAGTGTGACCATATACACTGCATACATACATTTTTATAAACAGTTTTCTTACACTTAAAAAATGCTCAGTGCTGAATTTTGAAGATTTCAGTGTAACATTTTTGGCAAGTTAACCCTTTAAACTGTGCAACAGAAATGGTCCAGCAGTGCCTAGATTGGTATTTTCACTGATTGTTATGTTATTTCTCAAAGTATCCTCAAATGTTTCATGCCTCAAAAATCGGTACAACCAAAGCTAAAAGGTTCTGTAAGTCAACAAACCAAAATAACTGGTAAAAGTATTGAAACTGCGTCATAAATTTAAAAAAAATACAGAAATCGTACGTAATATTTATTAATAATCACATTAATCCAAAAGAATATCTTAATGTATAAATCTGAAAAATATTTCTAAGCACTCCATAAGTTATTTGAACTATTTACATAATTTAGTTTCTAAGATATGCTCATTTTTATAACCAGAGTGCAGATGTATTTTGACAGTTTCATCATTCATTCCTTTGGCACCACTGCATATTTTTGTGTGGCTTTGCACAGCAAATAATGTGACATAATGACTTCATCACGAGTGTACAACATGATGACACAGAAGACAGAAGCCTCAGACTTCTGCACCAAAAAGAATGAATCTTCTAGCTGTTATGGTTTTTATTTAGATTGATATATACAGGATTATGCAAACAATGATCTCCTGCGGCCATTATAACGAAATACAGGCGCCAGCATGCATTGTCACCCCGTTTGCACCGCATGTAAGGTGAGGTAATATATCATAATGATGTGGTGACAAAGAAGACAGAAGGCTTCGCTTTCTGCTACAAAAAGAATAAATCTAGTAGCTATTATGGTTTTTATTTAGATTGATATGTACAGGATTATGCAAACAATTATCTCCCCTGTGGCTATTATGGGGAAATACAGGCGCCACTGTGGGTGCTCCTCGCTTGAACCACACATAATGTGAGGTAACATACCATAATGATAAGCCTCAGAGAAGAAAATGTAGCAGAAGGACACAGCCATGTGTGAGCGCAGAATCATGTCATGACAGCTACTGTCAACAGGTCAGATAGTAATGCACAGGTGAATGATGATGACGAAGGGGAAGATGTGTAGGACAGAGAAAGAGGACAGCTCCGCCCCCTCGTGCAGCTGTGGTGCCAAATGAAAGACAGGGAGGGAGTGATGACAGTCAGATAGGTAACTCCAGTGGAGAGAGGCAGAGGAGGAAATGTGTCTTTTCATTATGTCACTTATTGCGAAAATATGCAAATTCTCACACTGAACAAAACGATAAAACGCGTCAGAATCAGTGTGCAAGGTTTCTTTGCAAAGTGTGCAAAGACCTTTAAAGAGACAGGAGCAATGTTTTCGACAGACGGTGAGTACGCGTATATTCAATGTGAGAAAAATAATTGTTTTTTGAACACTACAGCATGTAAACATCCCAAAATACAAGTATGAACCTAATAATGAGCAGAATATGGGACCTTTAAAAAGGATCAAGCAAAAATCATGCACTTTCCACCCTCACTGTGGGAAACTACAGTATGGAGCGTTTCTGCTACAGGGGGACACCATGTAGTTCAGCTTTAAAGCTTTTCTGCTGATCAAACGGCCGTTTGATTCAGCCTCAACAGTAGCAGCCTTTCATACAAGGACGGGAGAGCTGTCTGCTCCCATTACAGCTCTGCAGTTTCATATTTTAAACTTCCTCACTCATTTTTCTAGGTTAGGGTGAAACTCTCGGCCACGACACAGTGCAGTGTGTGTGTAACAGATGGGGGATGAGCCGCAGATAAAGCTCTCACAAACAACCACGTTGTACCAACATTGTAAACACGATCAGAGCATGTGAATGAGAACAGATGATGGAAGGTGTGAGAGAATCAAAGACTAATCAGGAGGGAGTCTTTGATTTTCAGGCTTCCGTCCACCCTCCTCTCCACCATGCATCCGGCTCTCATCCCATCATCTGTAAAGCACTCTCTGTCTCTGCTTCTTTTTATTATTCTCCCACATGGTCATAATTCATTTGAGCACTCAAGTGTCAGTGGATGCCGACCACCACAGTTTCATGAGGCGGAGAATTGCCCACAAGGCCAGGAGTAAAAGGTCAGCGCTTCATCAGTCAGCTGTCAGGTTTATGCATCACTGGCTACAGCATGGAACCAAGTGTGCACACGTTCGGCTCTGTGTGTGTGTGTGTGTGTGTCCCTGCAGTCGCAAGCCAAAAAACAAAAAGACCTTCTTGAAAATGGGAAAAGGTTTTTGCTACTGGTTCAGTGTGCCAAAATGAGACTAATTACTTAAAATGATACTGCTTTTCCTTTAAGCCATCTGGCTCTCTTGCCTGTAATGCAGCTGTATTGGCTGCTGTCCATTCATGAAGCATCACAGTTTGAGAGTTCAGGGATGCAGGGTAGCCTCAAAAGGCTGTGCTTAAGTGGGAAAACGTAATGATTTAAACTGTATTATTTTGAGAGGACGTTCCTCACCAAAATATTTCCCCCTATTTTGCTTGTGTTTGATTGAGGGGTTTGATTGTTAAGAGGTTAATTAGAGTAAAAAAATCACAGCCTGATTAGAGCAAAGCTTCAGATCGTGATTAGCCCTCCACTTGAATACATCTGCCAGTCGTGATTTGTCGTTGGCGCTCATGCATCGTGGCACAGGTGGAGAAAAGGCGTGGGAGGAGGTTGGAGGCTCATATGGACTTAACAATCTCTCCAGCTCTTCAATAGGGGCATTCCATTAACCCCCGAAGCAGTGAGACATGAAGGGAGAGACGGAGGGGTGGTCAGAGGGGAGATGGAGAGCGCATATCACGCCATTTCCAAAATGCCAGCACATCAGCAATAACTTGTGCTGACAGGCACCCATTTTCGTGTCTTGGGGAAGTGGCCTACCACTCACACCCAATGCTAATCACCTCATGACGCACAGTGGAAGTGAGCATCACACACTTTAAGGGGAAAGGGATTTTTTTTTTTAAAAGAGCAGTTATACAACCGCTGTATTTCTCATTTTATCATGAATAATCTAATCACGGGCTGCACTAACTTATTACAGTAATTCCTCTTACTGATCAGACTGCACAGCCAGACTTCTGTCAAACTTTCATTACGCCTGCAGGAAAGCTGGACTCCAAACTCCAGGCAAAAAATGTATTAGGCGGAAATTGAGGAAGTTGAGGTGTGTTTGATGTATCGTTCCAGAAACTTTTATAATTTCATAGAACTACTTCTAATTCCACTCAGCACACTAAACTGAAACAATTTATTGGATTTTTAATGCCTGGAGCAGTTACCACTCTGACCAAGTGGACAATTACATTTAGACAATCTGCAGCTTGCTGTTGTGTGTTAAAGGGGAAGTATTATGCCCATTGTCAGATTCAAACTTGCACTTCAGGTTTCAGCTACAACATGTTTACAAGCTTCAATAGTCTCAAAAAAGACTTTATCTTTATCATATTGTCTGTGTAATTGTCCTGTAATCACCCTCTGTCTGAGATGATCAAGTTTAGAACCTGTCTTTTTAAGTCGCCCTCCTGAAAAAGTCCAGTCTGCCTGATCTGTCGGGTCTCCTGTATCTCAACATCTCTGCACCATCATTGCTGACTGTTACGGAGAATAGCCGCACTTTTTACAATGGAAAATCACCAATAAAAGCTTCTTAACACAGCTGGACATGTTCTAGCTGGAATATGAAATGAAATTTGGGAGAAATTAATATCAGCGATCGAGATGACACGTTTCCCTGATGTTAGCATGTAACTACATATATGCTGGCAGTGTATAAGAAGCCAGGGAATGACTATAAAGAAGAATAGCGGCATTTTCCATCATGAAATATCGACAATAAAAACCTCTAAACACAACTGGATATGTTCTGTTGGGGATCTGATCTGAAATCAGGGAGAGATTTACAACACTGGCAACCAAAATTACATGCTTCTATGATGTTAGCATGTAGCTACAAGTAGGTTAGCAGTGTACTAGCAGCCAGGGAATGACTGTCAAGGAAAAACGCAGCACTTTCCAACGTAAAAATTGACAATAGAAGATTCTGAACACAACCAGACGCATGTACATTAGCAGTGCGCTTGCAGCTGGGTGGCACTTTTTACCCATGAAAACTCACCAACAAAAGCTTCTAACCACAACTGGAGACGTTCTAGCTGGAATATGATTCGAAATCGGAGAGAAATTTACAACATCAGCAAAAGAGTTTACATATTTCAATGATGTTAGCATGTAGCTATGTATGTTAGCAGCGTACTTGCAACGGGAGAATGAGAGTAACTGAGAGTAGCGGCACTTTCCACCCAGAAAATCCACAATGAAAGCTTCTAAACACAACCTGTTGTTCCATAAGCAATAAATAATAATAATAATATTTTCAAATATTCAATTTAACTCAATATTTGAAACTTTGGTCACATCTAAAATGAACGTCCTTTATTGTAACACTATACAGTATATATTAGTCACAAAATATGAAGAAGCATAATTTTTCATAATGTCTCATTGCTGTACAAGGCAAATATACAGGTTTTTTTATCTTAAGGAGTTGATTTAATCAGAAATGTAAGAACAAAGATTTTCCATCTGAAAACACAAAAGACATCCACCTACACAGGAGCAGATTTTGTGGGAGTGTGAAAGGAAGACAAAAGTCACCTGCCCAGTATCACAGTGTTTAAGTGGAACCAAACGGCTGATGTCTGACAGCTGTTGACAGCGGTGACTGCAGCCTGGGCCAGGAAATGGCAGAAACTCCTAATTTAGTCTGCCACCCGGCATGTAAAAACCCTTGACATCTCATTCAGGCTGCTGTGTCACTGAGGAGAAACACATTCTTCATTGGAAACATAAGGAATGCTTGACAGTGTTTGACTGCAAATCACAGCCTCCTCGGTAACTAAATCATCTGATTTAACCGTCACCCGACAGACACTGTCACAGAGGATCGGCCACGGAGGAGCTCTCGCTGCTTCTGACGTTTCCTCCGCCACATATTTTTCAATAACTCATCCCCTGAGCTGGAATATGTGTGTGTGTGTCTGCTTTTGTGTTTGTGTGTGCACCTCCTACAAGAAAACATCTCATCAATTACCTCAACATAATTGCGTTTCATAATTGCTGTGGTATCATTTCATTTATTTCACATCGCTTCATTCTTCGAATAATCTCCGATATTCCTGCACGCTGAACAAATGTTTGTCATTCTCTGGTCAACGTGACCGCAATCCTTCCCAAAAAAAAAAAAAACAAATAAGAAAAGAAACTTTATCGACTGCACATGATGACCGCGGGGCTTTGAAGAGAATAATGCTCCAGATGGGGGAGGAAATTGGACAATCTTGCTGAGAAATCTGCTTCACTCTGGCACAAAGGTAACATGAGAAGCACATAAGGAGTGACTACTACTGTTCAGTTCTGATAATATGGCACAAAGAGTACAGCTGGAATAATGCTTTAGTGGACAAATAAAGTACATTTTCATCACACAAATGACACTTCTATTAATATAAATGAAAACCCTAACTTGGCAAAGCAGTATATTTACGGCAAACAAACATAATAGTGGTACAAAACAGCCACTCTCAAATTTTGAATAAGGAGCTGTTAAATAAATTATTATTACAGACACTGCATGAGTGACAGGGAGCACGTCAATATCCCCAAACAATATTTTTGTTTGTTTGTACAAAGATAGAAGGACTATTCAAGGACATCTCATTTTTTCTGTTGGATATGGACTCTTTTAGCTGTTTTTGCCTTTGAAGGCATTTAAGGCTTTTCAAAAAGCAAAAAAAGGAGCAGATTTTAAATGTATTATTTCTTTTTCACAATAAATCTCACAAGGAAAGGCTTAATTCGGTATAAATATGGGATGAGAAAAAAATAAAGGAACATCTCCTGCAGAGGAGTCTTCCCCTGACACACAAACACACACCATCTCTTAATAAGATATAAATTAAAAATGTTTTAATGTTACTTAATTGATCATAACTGATAACTCATAACTACTGTATTAAACATTAATTGTTGATCAGTGAAAGCAGTTTTCAATACTGTGTTTTAATTTGGGTTGTTGGCCTACACTATTTGTATCAGTGATTTTACAATTAACTATGGGGCCTTTAAAACAAGTTTTTAAAGGGACAGTTCTTCTCAAAATCAGCAATACATATTTTTCCTCTTATATGTCGTGCTACTTGTCAATCTAGATTGTTTTGGTGTGAGTTGCAGAGTGTTGGAGATATCAGCCGTAGAGATGTCTGTGTTCTCTCGACGGTGATAGAACTAGATGGCACTCGGCTTGTGGTGCTCAAAGTGCCAAAAAACACATTTGGAAAACTCAACAGCAACGTCTCTTTCCAGAAATCATGACCCAGCTACTTAAAATAAACTGCAGACCTTTTTGTGAGCAGTTTCACATAGGAACTATTTTCTCTTTGCCAAACTACACCCACCAACCATATCACCATGCAGAAGGAAGTGTGCATCTACTCAAGGACAAGAGGCTCGTGCTAGTGACAGATTGAGATGTTAGCATCCTCCTTGGCTTAGCTGTAATGTTAGCTAGCTCTGTGGTGCTAGGTCAGCTAGCAGTAGATGTACGCTTCCCTCTGCGCGGTGATGCGGTTGGTGGGTGTAGTTCGGGAGAGAGAATATAGTTCCTACATGAAACTGCTCACAACAAGGGTGGATTATCTCGAGTAAGCAGGTCATGATTCTGGAGAGAGACATTGCTGTTGAATTTTTAAAAATCATTTTGGCACTTTGAGCACCACAAGCTGAGTGGTATCAAGATCCATAAATTGGAGTGAAGGCAGACATCTCTACGGCTGATATCTACAGCACTTGCCAACTCACACCAAAACAATCTAGACTGAGGAATAGCACTGCAAGTAAGAAAAAATAAGTAATTTAGATTTTGAACTGACCCTTTTAGTTTTAAGGCCATATGGTGGCAGCCCTAAAAAAGATGTTTTGCCCTAAACTACAAGGAGAGTCTCTAAAGAAAGACTTCATTGCAAACTAGGCCCTTTAACAGCTGTTTGAGTCTTTCCGTGCACACTCACAGAAACCCAATCACAACAACTGGACGACACACCAGAGAATACGAGATTACACTGCCATTAATGGCCCAAAACAGACTTTTGTAGCAGATGCCTGAGTAACGCAGGGAATAAGAGACCTGCAGGGAAGCAGACTGCCAGCATGGATTAAGAGGGAACATAAAAGCTTGGAGGGCAGGACATAAGGATAATTATACAGAGGAGACAAACCACATCGCTGTCACAGAGAGTCCCCGTGCACCTCAATTCCTGCGAATGTAACCTGCATAACAATCTGTTACAAGGGCACACGTTCTGTATTCAGGATCAAAATGAGGTGGTCAATTTTACATGGGCTCATACACTTGCGTGAGTGCACTCATGGGTACTTGTGAGCCTCTAAGAGCAAGTCAGCGCCTGAGGGGGAGATAGTTAGAAGGAGTAGGAGAGAATAAATAAAGAAAAAGAGGCGAGGGGACAATTCACGCTGCGTGTGAATCTTTGTGAAGGAAAGACAGAGAGACAGAAGGGGCAAGGGGCAGGTTTGATGAGGTGGAAGCAGTCTACCTGGCATGCACTCTTCCTCTCGCTGACTGAGCTCACATTGGGCAGACAGGAAGGCAGAGGCACAGACAGGAGGTAGCTGACCTCAGATACACCGCATGAACTCCAGCAGGAGAAAAATAATCAACCGCTGTGACTCACCAGCTCAGCACTTCTCATTAGAGCGAGCGCCGAAACAAAACCGGGAACTTAGTGGCACACAAGACAAATAGCTGAGCTGGCGATGAACTCAAACACGTAGCTCACTTGGATGAAGAATTTAGTAAAGCTTATGAAGTGTGTTGTGTAATAAAATGATTTACTGCCAGAAAAGAAACATTTATAAACAGGAAAATGTCAAAAGAAAAAATTTGGCTCACATATTTTTGGGAGCTTTTGAGTGTCATGGTTTCCACTGGTATCTGAGAGACATTTCAACCAGCTAAATTATGATTAAACAGAAAGAGAAATAATTATCTTGGTCAAATGATCTGGTTTAGTTGAAGGTTAAAGAAAAATTCCCACCAAGATCACCCAATTAATTAAAAGAAAAACTGTAAAAATCCTGAGGGAATTAATTACTCCATGAATGAACTAATGACTCCCGCTACACCTTGCATTAAAATGCATCTCATATCCAACCTTACCGCTAATTTGTGAACCTGGAGGGAATTCTCACAGAAGAATCTGATTTGTTTCTTCATTACACCAAAACTGAAAGGTAAGAATCTCCATAGTTGCCAGAAATGTTGGCGAGAGTGCGGGTCTTTTGATGTAGACCACTCTCTTGTCTTTTGAAAATGATATTTGGTACCTAACAGTGGAGAAGAAAACATAGTGGAAATGTAGAGGAATCAAATGTGCGCTGTCCAAAATAAGTAATGTGAGCTTCAAAAAAATTAACCCTACTTTGTCAACTTATTCTAAAAAGACAAACAAAAAGTGCCTGCCGATGAGTGACGTGAACAAATTCCTGACACAATCTCTTCTTGTCAAAGTTTCCATTCTCTACATGACAACACAAATGAGCTATTAAAGTCCAGCGGTTTAAAATGATCAAAAATAAACTAATGTGCATGACATGAATATGTGGCACATGCACAAAGAGGGTACTTTCCCACACAAGAGGACAGAGGAGTAGATCAACCCTACGTGTGTGTTGACTTAGTTGGAATAACGCTGAAGAAAGTTGATCTGCAGGAGAATACATTTTTGAAAGCAATACAGGATGCCGTTATATTTCTACATTTTGAATTGTCACCTGCCTCCTGAGTTTTTGTTTCTTACTTTGCATGTATAAAGACATTTTAACCATGTATTTGTGCATAAAATTCACCAGAAGGCAGGAAATGTAGTGTCTAACACTTTGAATTTCCTGGGGGAGGACCTCCAGACCCCACGCTTCTTAATTGCTCCACCAAATGTTAAAACAAGTATAGGATATGCCCTTTTAATGTGCCATTTTTCCCCGACCTGCTGTAATTATCTACTCTGACCTCATACTGGTCCCATTCCCATTACACTGCCTCAAATTGCATATGCTGAAGACTGTTTAAAAGATGTCTTTTCATCTGAGCGCTGAGTGTCCCCAGCACTTTCGACACAAAGTGATGCCCCTGCTGCCACCAGGATGATGAAACGCATGCAAGACTGGTGGGAGAGGACAGTGATGGCGACCATTAGGGACGAAGCCTGGGTGTCACACCTATATACACATATATATCCATAAGCTTTCTTGTTAATAGCTCAGCTTGCTATAAAGTATATAACTGGCTCAGGGCTACCTCCTGGCTGGTTTGGAACAGTCACGGGTGATTACCTATTTCCACTCATGTAGCTGTTGTATGTGGACTGAAAACAATTGCATTCACAAGTTTTCAGTGTGGTCACAGTCAAATCCTTAATGAGTTTTGAGTGCATTTACACCTGTACTTTCATGTGATCAGGCACTATCCCATTGTAATCTCATCACTGAATCACATTTTACTGTCAGGTGTAAGTGGGGGTCACTGATAAAATGCCCATTTGATACCATTTAACTCAAAGTAGAAGGTGAACGACTCAAATCTTCGACAAAGTTTATGATTCTGTTTTCATTTTTTCCCTTGTGACTTAAAAGTACTTCTTCCATCTCAGCACACCCCAGGTATTCTGGTCATTACTCCCACCCACACTCTGTGACTCACTCACATCAATTTGTGAGGTGGATGAACCCCATTATGTTCAAGCTGTCCATCAAGTGGCAGTCTTTCAGGGGTGGCACTAAAAACAGCTCCCGGGCACCAGAAACTGGCAGGTACATAACTACAGTAATTATCCTGCAGTCGTTCAAAAGCTCTAATTTAGTGCAAACAGACTTCTGGAAATGCAGAGAAAATGCTAACGGCCGCTAACAGCATTCAGTACATGGAGTACGTGTACACATGGAAGGGACTCGGGCGTATGCACTGGCATCTAATAAGGCACAGATGCATAAACACCCACACAAAGACTAATAAACATGCTTTCAGCAAAAATAGACACGGGACAGAAACGGCTGAGAGATTGATGGAACAAGGATGCACATCCTGATGCATGTTGTATTCTTTAATCTCCAACCTTTTTCCTTCAGGGACACCTTTTTCTATCACTGAGTAAACTGTGACCCCTATTCTGTACAATAACAGTACAGAACAACTGATAAACTGCATGGTTAACTCAAATAGTGAATGCTATTTGTGTGAAATTAGCAATTTGGATGAGTTTTGAGCAGATAATTTTTCTGTGAATATTTAATCAGAGATGAGTTTTTTTATACAAATCTGTGTCTGTATATGTATAAATATCTTTATTTGTTAACAGTCATACATACTTACTAGGCCTCATTTGTGACAATCAATAAAGTATTCAGTTATTAGTATTATTAGTAATTGTGTAAAGAGATAATCCCTCAGATTTGATACTTTAAATTTAAATTCATATTGCTACAATGGTGGATTGCATTGAAGCAGCAACCTCCGAGGCAGAAAAAATGAAACCACCACTTTAAGTACAAAAAAAACCCAAAAACGCAGTACTTTGAACGGCCACTTGAGGCTGGCTCCAAAAGCGAGTCAATCCCCATTGACCCCTATGTTAAAATGCACAAATTTAAAGCCTCGCACAAAAAACAGTTTTGGTCTCTATAGCTAATTTCCCCATTCATGACAACTGTGAGGGGTGATTTTTTTATACAACTCACCCATTTAAATGTTATTGAGGCCTAAAGTTACTCATAATTAAAGTTTTGAGTGACAGGTGTGTGCAGTCTGTTGACAAGTTCCTACCACAGCGGCAACAAGTAACGTACCCATGGCTTAACCCCGGATTCACAGAGAACAGGTGTAACCATTGTTTTTTCAGTGTGTTTTCAGCTCATGAAAATTAATTTATAACATTTTGGTTGCCTAAAAAAGTCTGTAAGGAGTCTGATGTTCAGTTTTTCCGCTAATTGCGTTTTGTTTTAATGGTTTTAAGCCTGTTTTTGCAAGCAGAAATTATCATTATCATTATCACAACTAACCATAGACTGTTAATACACTGTGCTAACCAAGCTAGCAGCTAGCATTCAAATTAGCGCCATTAACCCTTTCGTCCAAATGTGGTCACTTCTTATTACATCTGGCTCCAAAAAAAAATCCAAGATGGCAACAGTAGAAATGCTGAACTCGCGGCTTCAAAGCGAGACACCACAAATCAATGGGTGAAGTCATGGTGGCTACGTCCATTATTTAGTACAGTCTATGATTGTATTGCTAGCAAGCAGCAAAACATGATACATGACTTTTTTCAGCAATGGGACAAAAATAACAGTATTCATTCCCCCACAGAATCTAAACCACCAAAAGAAGTTGGGCTGACATGCTTTTTTTAAGCAGTGCAGTGTTATGTCTTCCTCACTGAATTCGCTTGCTGCTCTTCAATCAAAATCAGCCCTGCTTCCTCAGGGCGGCCTGCAACAGCTCACACTACATCAGACTGTGTGTTTGGAAAGCAGGCCATTTCCAGCCCTCGGTCCTCCCTCTGGCACCCTGCTTGGGCCCTCCAAGAGCCAGGAGACCCATGGAGAGAGGCCCCGCAGGGGAAATGTCCACAATGGGGTCCAGGAGTAAATAATTCATATGGGTCCCTGTTGGCACAGTGCAGCCTTTGGGCTGTAGATGCTCTACCACTGCTTCTGCTGTAAGGGTGCAGCATATGTCCTGTCCCTCTGGCTGTTTCCATTCTTGCCATCTTTTACTTACACCCCCCCTTCTTCCCTTCCTTCTTCAAAAAACCCTCCAATATGCTGCCCTCCTTGCTGCGTAGAGGACACTAAGCAGACTCTAGCCCCAATGACATCTTTAATATTTCTGGCCAGAACCAATTGGGTTTATTGGGGGACATTCCTGCAGCACTAAGGGGGAGGGCTGTGTAGCATCAGAAGCAGTCGCTGTATAAAGTAATAGTGAAGCTGAAGAGAAGGGGCTGTGCTTCGTCTTTCTGCTGATGGAGATGTGCGCAGAGACCTGGCTTTAGTCATCCCACAGACATAGCTTTGTCCTGATTTGTTAGGCTATAATGACGCACAGGAATTGTGCAAAAATACAGTGCATGGCCTACAACTCATAGACGGTGTACTAGCCTCTACAATGAGACTGCATTATACAAATACAATGTATTGGTGGTGTACTGCAGTAAACTCTAACCATGCATCATGAGCATTTCTTGTTTTTACATCGTCTAATAATTAGGGTTAGTCACAGCCAGGGTAATGATGTGGTCTCTACACGACATACTATGGCAGCTGTTAACTGCAGGAAAACAAACAAAAATAATAAACCTAAATGGAAGTTAGGGATATAAAGTTTCTCGTCGGAGGATGAGTAGTAGATTGGTTAGAGGAAGACAGAAGTGCACTTGACTGATATGTAATGAAGACAGGATCAAACAGCAATTGCCTCAACGCACAGATATGCTAAGGTTTATCACCAATTTTAAGTTCATATGAAAGTGAGGGGCTTCATTGGGAACTGTCAAACTTTACGACACGTGACTGACTATATACCTCTCTTTCTCCCTCTCTAATTCATAAGCAGTAAAGATCTGAGCTCCAGCGGAACTATAGTGTAAACAGATGAGACTTGAATCATTTTTTATATAACCTGACAAATTGAACACTAAAAGAGCCCAGCCTCTTTTCCGTTGGTCCACTTTTAGATGACTGAGTGTGGTTTGTTTAAAGAAAAGGAAATCTAGGGATCTTCCAAATGACTAATTGCCCTGACATCTAAGGTTACGGACCAGATCAAATGCCTTGTGTGAGAAAGCTGCTCTTGATTGGTCAGAATTTCCATGTGGGAAAAATCCAGGAAGTAAAGCAAATGTTGAAGAAGAGTACACTTGCAAGATAAATGTGACACTTTCTAATGTCACAATGGAGGGACAACTACGCAGGTTGATTTTAGCGCTGCTCATCGTGGACTATATTGCTGTCATTGTTCATTTTAGTCAAACCATACAGTTTGAAAACGAGGCGCGGCTCCAACTAGAAAACAATGTTTAGATGCATTGGATGTGCTGAATGTGCATATTAAGGCAGTACAGGAGGAGGTGCACATTAATAATCCTCCAGGACTGTAACATGCTCATGTTTAACCCAAACAATGTGTCATGTGACTGCAGTTGCTTCACATCCAGGTCGGAACACCTTCTCACCACAAACCAACCGCACCAGAGTTTGTTTGTAACCAGACCACCTCTTCAAGAAGGTCTTGGTCCAGTTGTTTTGATGCGCAGCTTAGTGAGATTGCTGTGTTCACACCTGCCCAAATGAACCGCACAGAGGGGGCAAATGAACTGGAGTTTGACTGAACTGAATCAAACAGGGCAGGTGTGAAAGCACCCTCAACACATTATCCTAAAAAACATGTTGATATTCATTGAAATATTATCTTTAAGAATAAATAAATCTCTAGAAAAACTGCCAGATGATTAGAAAGGCTTTGAAAAGCTTTTATTAAGTGAATGCAATTGCCGACTTACCGACTACTATTTTTGGTCCTGACTACCAAGAGTAGCAAAGTTCAATCGACTAGTCAGCTAATTGCGTACATCCCTAAACACCTTTAGATCTAACTGGATCGCTCCAAAGTGGATTGGCTGAGTGAGATATGGAGCAGCAGTGGACTGTTGGCCTCCGCCCACACTTCCCTCACCCCTGTTGTTAGATCAGGAGGCAGAGGATGAAGGAGAAATTAATAAATTAGCCCTCAACAACACATTCTTCAATTCAAAAACACACCTCTGACTTACGATATCAACTGAACTTGGAATGTACTTTGTATTTTATTTCTCTGTGTGTTTAAAGCACCTCATTTCTTTAGCTTGACTTAAATCCTCAAGTGGCTTCACAGAGTCAATGTTACACCATTACGGTGAAACTCAAAGGACAAATCCACTGTTACAATCAACAGCACTGTGCTGTCATGGCAGATCTTGAGTGAAACAGAATGTTCCTCACTTCAAAGCTCATTATTTTTCTGTGAAATCACAGCAGAACCTTTTCATGAGAACATCTCATGCTAGCGCGGAGGTCAGGAGGTGTGTGTTTCAGACAGCAAGGTACGCTGGGTCATTCAGGCCTTCACACACACACACACAAAAAAAGTCTGAGGAATCAGTTGTTTAGCACCATGCTGTAATGTCAGTTAACACACCGTTCCGCGCACGGAGAGCAAAATTTACAGGGTGACATAATTCTGTGCATAAACAGCCCTAATTGGGCCTTCAAATCCCTCTGCAAACATTTGAGGATCCTTGGTAAGCACCGTGCAGTGATAATTGTGATTTATCCTCTTTCTGTAGTCATCATTTAGCCTTTTGCCATCATTAGCTTCGCCGTGACACAGACAGCCTGCTGTCCCGACATCCCCAGACCATCTGCCAGGCCGGGCCATGCCAGCCACCAACCAACCAGCCACCTACCACCCTCGCATAACGCCCCATTTGGTATGGCATCTGTGTGCTCCACTGATCTGCCAACAAAGGATTACTAAATGTTTAAACAAGCCCTTGGATATTTAACAATGTTCAAATGGACGTTTAATCCTATGGTCTACGCTTGAGCTAATGCACTGAGCTGACAGTGATCTGGGGGGCACCCCATCTCAAGATGCCACGGTGTTAATGACACACATGATGAGAGAAATCAGCACCCGATGCGTAACTAGCCTCCATATCTGATTGGCTTTGATTCCGTGTGACCGATCTCTGATAAAAGATGATTATCAGTCCACGGTTGTTCAACAGACACCTATGGCACCTTGACGCTTAATTAGCCAGTCTCAGTTTCTAATGGCAGTCCGGGAGATGTGTCTAGACAAAACGCCTGCCTCCAGTTAACAAGACAGACAATCCAAAACAGCTGATTATCAGAGAGACCTTTGACTTGTAATCCGCTGCTCTGAAATTGGTGGATTTTTTTCCTAACTGTATGAGACATACAGAGAAAAGAGAAAAACACAATCCTCAGCTTGTACAAGAGTTGCTGTCTGCTGCTCCTGTTTCTTGGCCAACCTTCAGGAGTAGAAATAGAGCAAATTATAGAAACAGGCTGCAAGGGTTTCATATAAACATTGTGTTTGTCAGTCCTCTCATTCACTTCAGAAGCTTCACAACTGACAGCCGTATCAAACTCTAGGAGTGCACTGTCTAAACAATATGATGTAAAAGTAACATGAAACAAACTCTATAGTAATTTGTACAAGCTCAGCTGGTGCGGATCAATTTTTCTAGGATATAATCCAAACCAGAGGGCACATATTTAAAAGATGCTTTGCCGATTTTCAACCAGTTATCTAACAATGTGAGTAGTATTTGTATATGAACTGTGAACTTCCCTGTCTGTCTCCCTGCGAAAATCCTGAGCTTTTGCTCGAACTTCAGATTGTACGTCTGCATTTTTGTATGCTTGCACACAGAAGTATAGAAGTATAGAGTATCGACAGGGACAGTCACCTCTCTCTTTCAAACTCAGACCAATCTGTAAAATTAGGCAGTGCTGATCAAATATAAACCAAGATTTTGTAACTGTGTTGCCCATTTCTGGCTTAAAATGTCTACAGAAACAATGTTTTTACTGCACTGTTTGGTTGTAATACAAGAACTTATGAGCAGTGGGCATCATACTGTTTTCTGTACTGTAAAAACGGAGGCTGAAAAAACTGAGATTGAGCAGTAAAAATAAGCTGTGCTGGTCAAATATGAACCAAGTTTCAGTTATTATGTTGCCTATTTCTTGCCTAAAATGTTTTCAGAATCATATTTTAGTTTACGATTTAACAGTTATTTGAGACTATTTGTTACCAGCTGGCTGCCATAGCATAACCGTAGAGTTTGCGATACGTCACCAACCAGCAGAAGCATTTATTGGCCCCACAGGCTCCACAAAATAATGGACATAAAAATGGATGCCAACCATTGATTTGTGGACTGCTGTTTTGAAGCCTTGAGTTTGGCATTTCAGCCGTCGCCATCTTAGTTTTTTGGAGCCAGAAGTGTCCATATTTAGACAAGAGGGCGGGGCTGCGGAGGAGTGAGGGGTAGTAATACATCGCTTTCAACATCACTTTCACTCTTAAAATATAAGTAATGGGTGAGTTATACAAAGATTCACCTGCTGTACAGTCGTCAAGATTATTGAAATAAACTTTAAAGCCTTTAAAGACCTCAAGTGGTCATTTAAGGAACTGCAAAGTTTGGCACTTTGGCATCAGCTTCATTTTTCAGCCCCGAACACTGTTACTTGATTGGTCCAGTGCAGCAAATTGCATTCTGGTAGTTGTAGGTTTTCTACGTCTTGAGCAAAAAGTAATGGGTGAAGCCCTTTTTTCTCTTTGATCATATAGCACCTATTTCAAAAGTACTTGCATCTTTCGACTGCATAAACAGCCTAGTTTTATGAAAAGACCATCTTTCCAGCAGTGGAATACTTCTTGGGTGTTTACTGTCTTAACAGATGCTGTCACAACAGGCAGGCCCAACATAATCTCATTGACTTCTCTCCAACATCGACAGCCTACCACGCCAAGCCAAAACATTTTGGGACAAATCAAATCAGACATGAATCGTCCTCCACACCCTTTTCTACCCTGAGGTAGAGCATATGAAAACTGTCACTTGGCAGACATAATTAAAACATATTAGCATATATAAATGTCATGAAGGCACTATATAAATATAACCAATCTGCACAGAGCTAACCGGCAGACGGACTGTATTCACTTACTGGCATTATATCATCATATCCCACTCAAGCTAAATGTCTGCTAGTTGCTTTATTTAGTAGTGCTTCCTACAGTGCCGTATGTAACAATAGACCTTAGAGCAGAAAAGCTTGGCTCGGAGATATGTTTCAATAATTGCAGTACATTACATTACACAGAGAGGTGAAATAATTCAACCTGTTTAATACAGAATGCCTTTAACTAGAGATATTTCTGAATCAAGTGAGCTTTTCCTGCAAATGGAATGGTTTGCCTTGGTATTTAATGTTCGCAGAAGATATTGTTTGAAAGGTAATGAAATGTAGCAAAAGGCTGGTATAATGAGGTTTGTAAGAATAAAAAAAAGGAAATGGAGCCAGCTTACTGACAGATTTTTCACTTGCTTTTAAGAAAATAGGAGTTTTAAAACTGCAAGCGAGGCTACAATACTTGATAAGTGGACACGTTTTCCCAGAGAGTGTTGTCAGCATCTCTGGGAAGTGTTACAATCGTGAAACAGAACCTGCAGTCTGTCAGCAACCAAACCATGCGGTGTCCAGAATGAAAGGGGCCAAACAAATGGCTGCAACAAATGCCATACAACTTCCTGTGGAAACAAATGCACAGAAAGTGAAATCAGTCAAGAGGAGAAAAGGCCAAGTGCCCCTGTTCAAGGATCCAAGCTAAGTTTGTTCTGAACATCATTCAATAGAGAAAAACAAGTGAGGAGGAGGAGGAGGAGGAAAAAAGTGAACGTGCCTTCCATCTCCATTTGCTCTGGTTCTTTGGAAAGGAAATAGTTTGAGAGATCTCAGTGGTCTCTGGAGCAGCAGCATTAAGAATCAGACGTTTTCTTTACTAAACCTCCTGAGATTTACTATCGAAAACCAATTAAGTCCTTGGCGTGCCTGTGTGCTTGGAAGGGATCGTTGGTGGGAGTGAGAAAGGTCACCTGTCTCTTCATGTCTCGGCATTGAAAAGGTCCTTTGAATACGCACACAGTCATACATATGGCCATAAAATCACACCAGCACACCCATGTGCGCTACTCCCCCTGGTCTCACCTATGTGATTAATGGTGTTAGGAGCTGACTAGTGTGACCAAGGCAGCAATCAACTGAATTCCCACGAGCTGCTCTCTCATCTCATCCATCCTCCCTGATGTGTTCGCCACATATCTGTTTTGAATAGATGGATGACAACAGTATGGTGGTAAACTTGGAGGAGATATTGATCACCCCAATTAAATCTGAACAAATTAGAGAGGAAAGGGGAGAAACTCTCCTTCTGCCCGCGGGCTCGTCTGGATGTTTATTTAACTTTGCAGAGTCTGTTCCAAAAATGAGACATCTAGAGTTTGCAATGATCAATGATCATTAACGTTGCTTCATTAGCGCCGCTTCATTAGCATTCGTGATCATTAGCGAAGTAAGGCAGATTATAGTTTTCAATTAAAGTCATGAGTCATTTGAGACGTTTGCTTCCATAATCATCCACTTTTTTAAAAGGTGGATTCATTTCTCCCCAAAATCTTTCTGGGAAATTATCATGAAAATGGTTCTGAGGCTGTGCCAGTGGAGCTTCATATCTCCCAGTCCATCTTAGAGCTTACTGCAGATACGTGAACATACGAAGGTGTCACATTTGCTGGGTTTAATCCAGAGCAGATGCTGCAATAGACTGTGTTTCGGGGGAAAGTTTGATACTTAATGAAAGAAAATCAAGTGTTCAGTCAAGCAGGAAAAAACTTGTGAGTTTTTAACTGCTGTCCCTCAATCACTTTGAGAATCACGGGTCTGGAACAGCTGACAGATCTCAGCAAATATTGCTCCAATTACTGCAGTTAAACAAACTCCAGAGAGGGAGACATATGCTTTTCAGCCAAAATAGACTAGACAAATGAGAAGAGAAGAGAAGAGAAGAGAAGAGAAGAGAAGATGAGAGAAGAGAAGAGAAGAGAAGTGATATGTTTCTAGATGAGAGGAGACTCAATTAGCGGTTCATGCGATTGCTCCCATACGCCCTCCTGTCAAATGTAAAGTTACCGTGTGTTAGAGAACCTTTCCTGCCCTTGTTAGCTCTATGTTCATCCTCTCTTTCCTTATGGTTTCCATGGCAACAGACCCATCAGACTGGTCATAAGCCATCATATTTCATACTTATCTGCAAGGTGGGCAGGGTACCTTGGTGTGCATGTGTGCGCACAGACAGTGCGGGGGCCACTGAATGTCTCCACTGACAGCTAATTCTGTAGTCAGTGTCATTTCACTGGGTATTAATACACAGTCGTAATTATCTGGAATAATTATATTGACATGGATTTGATGGACAATATAAAACCTGGTTTGTTTTCTCCAAAGTCTCATTTTAAAATAAAAACCAACAAGCTGATCATTAGAGTCGCTAATTTATCGATAGCTTGTCTGTGACTAAAGCTAAATAAGATGCAAGCTTAGGGTCGGTCAAACACCTGCATGCTAAGTAATGACTGGGATCCCTAAGTGATGGCTAAATAAGAGCAGTAAGAGGTCAATACATTGACACTGACTTATTGTCCCACATAGAAGAATGGCTAAATTAAGACAGAGGCTGTTAGCAGTCCTAATATGGACTGATCTGTGATTGTAGACTTAAGTCACCTGGCTGTGGCAGGCTAAATGAGCTACTGTTAAGATTCATAGCTGCTGTCCTTAATCACATTGATCTAAAACATTTACTCTTTAGTAAATGTAGTTTTTAGTTAGCTACCAGTTACAATATGCTTACTGCACAGTGTTTTCACAGGAAATTCACCGTTCACATAGTCTCTTTCAAAATAAACACACTACATCGGTGCAATACCGCGAATAGACATTTTTTTCCTTCAACAACAAATGCACGTGGTTAGGTTTAGGAAAAAAGAACATGGTTTGGTTTTAGAACCTTACGGGACACGAACACTGGTGTTTGCTGGACCCATCCACCACCACTCCCGCTCACCCTTTCGGACTTTTGCCGCCTTAGCTTTTGTCCTTGTCCCACCATGTTTCCCCCTGACACCTCCAGGCGCCATCGAACTATTCTGACACTGCAAGTTACTGCCCAAGTACTGGATTTCAACGACTACGGAGTGAGACCAGGCTCTTGAAAGAGTTAATGAGCAGTGGTAGTTAAATGGTCTAAGGAATGGAAACTTGACCAAACTGTCCTAAACATTGACCATTAAATTGTATGACAAAATTATACAAAGAGGTACTCAAAGACAGGTCACCAGACAGGTCACCAGACCATCAGAGAGCTGACACAAAGAGACAACCATTCACACTCACATTCACACCTATGGGCAGTTTAAAGTCACCAGTTAACCTGTATGTCTTTGGACTGGGAGGAAGCGGGAGTAAACCCACGTTGGCACGGGGAGAACCAGCAAACTCCACACAGAGAGATTCAGCCAGGACCCCTCTTGCTGTGAGATGACAGTGATAACCACTGTGCTCTGGATATTATAACAGCGTCTACCTTTAAAATCAGTTAACGTGAACATGTGGACCACGACGTGAGGTGTTGATGAAAGGGTACTTGAGCACATCTGACAGGGATGTAGGGACACATCCATCTATCAGGACTGTAAGTGCGGACTGGCCTTCTCCTGCCTGTAGGAACTAAAATGAAAGATAAATGGATGTCTGCGTTGACACCAATTTTTCTTCACCAACAAAATGCCGACATTCTGCTGGCAGTAGCTCTGCTCTCGCCTTGACTGGTTCTTATTTGATCAGGCCCAGTTCCACTGGGACGACCTTTGCCAGGTTAACTAAATGTCATATCTGATTTTACTGCAAGCATCAAGCGACTTGGAGACGCTTGCCAAGCTCCTGGAATAGACTGACACCAGCACGGTGACTAAAGAAAAGGGTCATCACGAGCCAATAGTCCAGAGATTCTTTAGTTTCCATGTTGATAGTTTTCAGTACTTTTGCTCTTTTAGGAAACTCTGACTTCCTGTCAGGCTGTCGGCTGCTCATTCGTGATATAAGAAGAAAGAATTTTTCCCTCCGGCGATACAGATCAAACCTCCATTAATGCAACGTTTATATTTGTATTCTTTTTTGTCACTTTTTAGATAATTGTTTTGCAATACTTCTGACATTTTTTTATACTGTTGTTTTTGTTTTTGTATTGCTCTCCTGTTGCTAGGTGTCTGAATTGCTTTGTAATTTAATGAGACTTTGTGATTGCATCTAACCAATGGGCTTCTGTTTGAATTTCGCTGATACAATACGCACCGCACTGAGTTGACTTAACTGAATTCAATAACAGGGACAACTGAGAAGCAAATACAACACAGTGAATGTTTCATATTATTGGATATTACAGCTTGTTTGTGAAGCTTAGGGTGAAAAATGATTCTTATTTGTTTTGGCTGATCCATAAAGCAGACAGTCAAACTCCTCTGTTCTCTCTTTGCTTCTTTTCACTTCAAAGCAATACAAAGAAAAAGAAGACTTCTCTTTTCCTGAGTAAATAGTTTGAGACGTTCCAGCTGCTAAAGGTGGGACCTTTACCTGCACAGGTGCACCATTGTGCTCCTTCTGACCTTTTCGTCAAGATAGTCATCTCTGGACCCACTTGGGTAACCGCGCTGACACAGGCCGCTCTGTTCGTCATCACAGTCTCTATTTCATCTGTTCATTCATTCAATCATTCTCTTCTTCATTCATCCTGGTCAAGCAGCTCAGGTCTCACGTTAGCTGGGAACAGGAGCAGCTTCTGAGGTAGTCCCAAGAGAGAGTGAGCATCACCTTCGATTTCTCAGCGAGCACTAATGAGATGGCTGGCTTCACACCGGGGGAATTCATCTGTGTGCAGGGATCACCTAAGTAATTGACTGAAGAATCCAACCCGAACCCATCAGGGTCCATCATGCTAACCTTTTCTTTGCTTTTGCTTTTTTTTTCTGCCCCTTTTTCATTCTCTGCTGCTTGCCTGGAGGTTACACTGATGCGTGACGCTGATCAATAGCTTGTCTTTGACTGATGACAAATGGTGCTGCAGTTTCTTTTATGAAAATCAATGAGTCCATATACGCATTTACTTTAATCACCTCTTACTGCAAGCTGCCATTTGCCCTGCGGCCAGTCCCCCCTGATGAAAACAATATTGAGGAGCAGAGCCATTGGTATCCAGAGTCTTCTACACATATTGGCACTGACTGAATTGACTGAATTGCCAGACTGACTACAGTGAGAGAAAGACAGAGATAGTCAAACATGGGAGGGGGGGTGATACATGCTTGGATAGCGTGATGGCATGTTTATTTCAGTGGTCACATAACACAAAGTGCCATGTGTGCTTGCGTGTTGCCTGTATGTGTGCGTGAATCACATCTAAGATGGGAGTGTGTGGGAGTCCTCTCCCCAGACTCTGTCAGCTGACAGACAGTTTCATGCCTCTGTGCACTAAAATGTCTCTGAGCCCACTGGGGAGGAAGGACGAGCCGCACTTCTGTTCATTCACATCTACCACGTACAAATCTCTCCCCTTTTTCATTCAATTATTGTCTGTGTTTATATGTGAGCATTCTGAAACAGCTCCTCACTCTTTTACGACAAGCAATTGTAAAAGTGTCACATTCATCTCCAGCACAGTCATTTCAGAAAGTGTGTTGTAAGCTTTTGTACTGAAAAAATCATAACCACCAACTGATACATGGCTGCAGCTTGGTAATAAACCTCAATACTATTTTGGTACAGACTGAAATGTGTCCGTAGCACCAATTTATGTGGCAGAACACTGGATTGCTGGTCTACTGCTGCCTCGATTTTTTAGAGTGTAAGGTAAAGTGGAGCAAATACTGAAATATAGCGTACGCTTACACAGATATTGATTTTTTTTTGGTGGCCAAAATACATTTTTTCTGCAGCCCCATTCACAGCAGTACATTGTTTAGCTTCCGTGCCACTGATTCTGTTAATCAAATATGATAACAAAACAACACAGTACATAAAATAAGCACAGCAGTTGGACCACTGTGTTTCACTATTTGTCTATAGCAGTTACAGTGGAAAATGACAACAGAAATCAACAAGTTACATATCACAATTGTAAGAAATGATTGGTTTTCTACCTGGATGTGATTGCTACTGTGAGTATGACATCACGGCAACTCGGTCTGTTACTCCTAAAGTTTTTTCTTTCCACAAAAATGTGGAACAATAACACTGGTTCTAGCTTCTCTGATATGACTACTTACTGGTTTCTTCCATAGACTGTATATAAAGATGGACGAAATGACAGCTCCCCAAAAGTGAAGCTGAAACATCTGGATCGCCCCCTGGTGGCTGGCTGCAGTATGGGTCATACAGCACGCCCTCTCCATGTTTTCCGAAATAAATCATTTTTCAAATAAATCTGTTTCAGTCATTTAAAGTAGGATTTATCACACTGCTGTGTGTTCAAATGCTCATTTTTCTGCTAAGTTTGGTTTTAGTAGTCAATGCTATAAAAAGTGGCGCTTCTCATGGTTTGCTGTACGGGTGTATGGGCAGGAAACTTGATACCGTGGAGATCGCTGCTGCGCTGACTCTGGCTCCAAATGACATCACTAAAGCAAGATTGCACGAGCTGTATCTGCGATATTTTTCGCTTCACTTCCACACAGTGGGGCTAAGTGGAGATGTGTCATCCATCTTTATATACAGCCTATGGTTTCTTCTGTGATTGCAAACTTTGGGTCTATGCCTATATCTGTAAGAGGGCTTTAATGCACAGGACAGAGAGAGAGCGGGGGGTGGCATGCAGCAAATGGTCGCAAGCCGGACTCGAACTTGGCACTATCCACTATGCTACCGACACCCCGAGAGTGCTCCTTTAATTCAGCTCTCAGTTTCTAAGTTTCAGGTCAGGAAATTTCACATCCCTAGAAACTATATGCCCAACAATAAATGGATTAAGTGAAATAATAAATTATAGATTAGTCAATAAAAAAAATATTTATGTAAAGTAATAAAAGCTGGAATCAACCTACTGGATCTGGAATAATGTTTACTTTATGTTCAGATCAGACAATTTCTGACTTAATTCAATTTTTTGCTAAACGAAGGCTGTTTTATTTGAGGCACTTTTGGCAGAATTTCACAGGACATTCATCCCTATTCATGATCACACAAGAAGCATTGTATATATGGTATGAAAAGAAAAAATTAGGGCTACATGACTGTCGACATAAACAATGTTAAACTACCATTTGTCTCAGCTCGAGTTTAATCCTCGAAACCAATTTCAGCTCTGCGCTGCTGGTACAAAAGCCAGAGATTCATTGTGCTTCCTATCTTTATTTTTCTCTGTTGAAGACACACACACACACACACACACACACACACACACACACACACACACACACACACACACACACACACACACACACACACACACACTCTCTCCCCCTGCCTCTCAGCCTCTCTAACAAAGGCCTTCACAGAGACTCATTATCACTGATTGTCCCCCTAAAGTTTCCTTTTACATCCAGCTGCTCATCTCTCAAACCATCAGTGTTCGTTTGTACAGTTGTCATTCTTAAGGATTCATTAATGCGCTGCAAAACACTAATGGTCTCAAGTCCACTATTTCAACACACTGCCATGTGACACTAATCTACAGCCTATCAGTCAGAGCGAGATGTGCTGCCCACGATCCATCTGACTAAATCGCACAGGTCAGCACTGATTGCTGTTTGTAAGCAGGGTATAACTATTATTTCTCTTTGACTACAGGGCACTGAGCAGGTGTGCAGCAGGTGAGACCAGAGTTTGAATTACAATTTGTCTCTCTGCAATGGAGGGTGAGACGATAGTTGTTTGCATATATATTGTTACATCTGCAGCACATGCGCACAATGACATATTCTGAAAATAACACCTCTACATAGCACAGATATTATCCATACACACAAATAAATAATTGGCGCAGTCATAAGCTGATGCACGGCTCAAATAGACTTGCTATAAATGTTGACCATCACGATGTACAATATGCCGCCAGCAGCAGATGCACCTGAGTACTCATCAAAGCTGTTATAAGGCTATGTTTGGGCATTTTATTGCCTCTAAGTAATCTCCTCTGCCGCTGAAATGCAAACCAGAAATTAAAGTGCTCGCGGACTGTTGACAAACGTTTCACATGTCGGCAGAGGTCGTATATCTTGACACTCTGTCACTCACTTTGTTACAGCGGCAGACACTCTCACTGACAGTTTACAGTGTGCATTACAGCGCACAGTATACCAAGTACACTCTGCAATGTCACTGAACTCATGTTACCTCATATTTCCATGCTTTCTCACCTATTCATCTTGTCATGCTGCAGTGTCCAGGGTCAGACAAAGGCCTTGCCCATTCTTACATCAATAGGTTTGGAGGGCTGTGATTGTTGAAGCTGGAGCACATACTGTGACCCCGTCATTCATTGATACACTCCAGACAGCACAGATAATAGTTAGAAACACTGCCACAGCAAGAGCCTTTGAGCATGAAAAGAAAAATCTAAAGGGCCTGTTAAAGCGACACATTATGCTTTTCTTTTTCTGTCATATATATAATGCTACAGTGTTGGATGTTCATATTAAACGTGGCCAAAGTTTCAAATCATGAGGTAAACATATGTAACATATGTTATCAAAAACCTCAGGCTTCAGACCTCTGTCTCCACTGTTTTTTTCAGCAAGATGATGTCAGATGGTGACAGATTTCTTTTCATGATCATCTGCTTCAGGCACGACACTGCAAGTGTTCACATTACATACACACTGCTGTATCAAGCTACATGCTAATGTCAGGTAAACGCGTAATCTTGGCTGTTGATGTTGTAGCTTTCGGGTCATATTCCTGCTGGAACATGTCCAAATGTGTTTAGAAGCTTTTATTTGTAATTTTTTTAATAGTAGAAAGTGCTGCTATTCTCCGTTACAGTCATTCCCTCTGGCTGCAATTACTGAAATGTTGAAGACCCTGAAACGCTGACCAATCAGAGCAGACTGGGCTTTTTCAGGAGGCGGCTTAGAGAGACAGGTGTTAAAATGAAGCATTTCAGATAGAGGTACACTAAGGTGTTCAAGCACTGAATGTAGGGGGAAAACAAAGTGTTTTAACCAGTAACTCATGTAAACATGTTCTGGTAGAAACCTTAAATACAAGTATGGACCTGAAAATGAGCAGAATACTCGTCAAATACCAACACTTGGTCAGTGGCCTTCGACGGCAGACACCGATGCACAGAGGCACCTTTAGCTGGGTATGTAACGCACCCGGTGGTAGCAGTTTCTGACACTACAGGCAAAGTCTGCATAGGGTGGTTGGGTCAAACAAACTCCGGACTTTCAGCCTGGAGGTTGCTGTTTGTGTCCCGTGTGAAACGAAAAGTCAGTTAAGTTATTTCAGTAACAACGTAGTG
This sequence comes from Epinephelus awoara, assembly GCA_035609425.1. Lineage (NCBI taxonomy): Eukaryota > Metazoa > Chordata > Actinopteri > Perciformes > Serranidae > Epinephelus > Epinephelus awoara. The sequence goes on along the minus strand of CM069305.1, from coordinate 36,362,860 downwards.
TGCTAGTGTGTGTAGCATTCTACGCTAGTGACGTATGTCACATGCAGGACCCTAGGAATGCTTCCCGGTCACCACAAAAACGACCTTGTGGCCCAAAAAGCATTTTGCCTATAAGAGTCGTCCATTAAACTGTAGACAGGACATCTTGAACTGTAAACATCGTCAATTATGACTCTCTCGATAATAATTTTTCTATCCATGAAAAGAAAAGAAAAGCGATTTATAAATCCATGAGTCTATGAGCTGAGCAGGAACTTGTGGGTGGGGCCAGGAGGAGAAACACATATTCAGTGAGCCGCATACCACGCAAGTAAACCCTGAAAACTCCATTGCAATGGAGAGGCACAATCTTGGCATCTGTTATCTAGATATGATTATAAATCTATGGTCATGTGATGTTACGTAACGTTAGTAACAACCGTTCTTACTTTAAGCCAAACTATGATGTTTTTTTTGATACCTATCCATACTTTTGTTTCCTTTTGTTTTTTACCTACGTTGTATGTTTATTTTGAAAAGACAATGCATTTAATGAGCAAAACCTGTACACTGTGAAAACGGAAGTGTATCTTGAAAGGACACATTGCATGTAATAAGCGTCAATTGACACACCATCCCTGAACATCCAAAACTGATGCAGAAAGCTACCTAGTGGGTCGTATTTTGACATGTAGCGCCACTGACTGAATGTCTGTATTTAACAAGCTGGGGTAAGACTGTGTTGGTAGGATTTAATTTCATCTAGTGGTTTATGTACCATGTAGGACAACTACAGTGGCCGATGCACAAACACAAAAATGCATAAACGCGAAAATATGATCAGCCCTATCTAGAGCTAGTGTTTGGTCTGTCTGTTCTGGGCAACTATAGAAATAACATGGCGTGTTCCGTGGAAGAAGACCCTCCCCGTACCTAAATATAAACAGCTCATTCTACGGTAAAGAAAACACAACAATTATTAGTTTCACGTGATTATACACTGAATAAAAACATAGTTATTAATACTTTATTCCATTTCTGTCAATATCCTCCCCTGAATCCGTCACACTGGATCTTTATAATCTATTTCTTTATGTATTTGGTTAAGCTTTAAGCAGTCCTCTTCAGGATCTGGGTCTGTTTTCTGTAACTGAAGTTTAAAAAGAATTTGGATAAGGCACTGCCTCACATTTCCAAAAATAAATACCAAGCCACTGATAGTGTATGAACTGTTTCATGTTTACTGCCTTAGCTATGTAATCACTGTCCAAAACACTGTCATAACACTGTCACTTTGCATTGGATAAGGGCACATCTAAACCCTACAGTAGCTTGCTGTGCGCTCGGAGGAGCTGTTTAGCACTTACTGCTGTGGGAGACGGAGCTTTAGCCGACTTTGTTGGCCAGACAGCGCGGTGGTGATAATGGCCTGCTGGCCTCTCCCAGATCCTGTTACACTGCTGGGGACACACAAGCTGCTCTGTATTTAGCAGCAGTCCTCTCTGCTGCGAGCTGAGCCTGTAACAGAGCTGGCGGCCACTTCCTCTCACCTCACAATAAAAAGTCTGAAGGAACAAATAGCTCTGGAGGAAATTAATACCGTAGCCTTGATTCTGCTGCCGACTTCAGTCCATTCATTACATTTTCATACACAGTCAAAGACAACAAGGAGCAAGGAAATCCCAAAGAGAAAGACTGTCCATCTTTTAAAATAACACACATCATTCCCTTGGTATTTTGACTGCATATGGTCGCAGCATGATAATGGTTGTTTTCCAGTTTGTTTTGGAGTTGTTAGCGATTCCCATGTGTTTCTCTGCTGATAACAGTCAAGACGGCCCACCTTTGTAAACTATGCTCTTTGACATGACTCCAGAAATCAATTTGTTCCTCTCTCAGTCGACTGTAAATATTTTTAACCACAAGCAAGTGTGCCTCTAGTTGTGTGTGAAATTCACCAATACTACAAACAAAAAAATATTCTATTTTGAGTACAACCCCTCCGCCTGTGTGTGAGCATGTGAGCCTCTAAAGCCATCTGCTCCACTCAGTCAGCCTGATCGTCTATGTATCATGGGATGGAGGAGCTACGTGATCCTCATGTCTTGTTTAACACACACACGCACAGTAAAATAATTCACCTAGCACATGGCAGACGCAGGCTGGGATAAGATAAGGATATCTGAATTATCAGACCACATTCTGCCTGCACATTCTGCCCTCCTGCAGTGTCACAGCAGCTGTGTTTGATTTCTTACTTCCATTATAAAAATGGGAAAGATGTGAGTCGAAGTCTGCAGTGGAGAGCACCAAATCATTAAAGTTCTCCATTTTCAAGATGTATATTACAACCCTGAACTACACAGGCACTGAGCACAAGCAGGACATTTCTCAGACAGATTTGACAGATTTCCGTTTGGTTGTCAGAGAGAAAGCATGTAATTTTGTCTGTCAGACATCTACTGTAAGCAGCATGGTGAGATTCTGATTACATTTTCCTCTTGCCAGTTCGCAAAGAAAGAACAATTCAGACAGAAGAACACTTCCAAAGAGCAGAGGGACGGGCTGACAATATGCCCCTCGCAGTGCGAGAGGAGACAGAGTGACGTAGAAGAGCACAGTTATGTAGAAGTTAGTTGCACGGTTAAGTGTACAGGTGAGATTGCAGATATGATTGGCTTTAGTTGTTTGGTTGGTGCTGAGGAGAGAGAACATGCTGTGCAGGAACAAGCTTATCTGCTGTTTTAATAAAGAGACCATATGAATGGATGGTTTGAAACAACAGGGCCTGCTACAGTTACCAGGGGCCTACATTTATAGAACGTACATACAGACATTTCACATGCATGTATGAAATAAATCAAAGATCTGTCGGGTGTTTTTTCTTTTCATTTTGCCTTTTCTTTCTCCAGTGAAGTGATTTTGTGGGTAGGGAGTACAGATGGGAATCTAGAACCAGTTCCAGTTGAGGCCCTATTCCAAATTGTCCATCTGTATTATGCATCCGAGCTTTTCAATTCCTTTTGTAGATGTCGGCATGTTTTTCTGACAGTTGTCAAATTCCTGCATCCGTGTTTCAGGAAACGTGCACCAAGCAACCAGTAATATGTTTTGGAACATCTCTGTACAACACGCACGAGTGCCAATGCTGCCCAACCGAGAAGCAGATCCGTCACCAAGGGTAAATATCCTGTTATAATAACATTAGTGCCACATAGGCAGGTTTAACAGGTTTTACCGTGACTAATAAAACGTCAATGAAAACAAATGCTACACAAATATTCTCTCATTTCATCTCAACTGTGTTGACACTCACAGATAACAAAACAGTTGTGTTGACGCCAAAAACCTGTGCAGGCCTACTTTCGTTCTACACAGAAAATTGATCAGGAATCAATAAGGGAAACAGCAAATAGTCTCTAGTATTTCATTCGATCAGACTTTTGTACAGAAGCCCTGAGAGGCAAGCGACAAAGAAAATTCGGATTTAATTCTTCTGTGTTTAAGACTTAACAGGTGGAAAAAATGTTTTGGCAGCGTAATCAAGCCTAAAGAAAGACATGACAGTAATGTTACACAACTTACTAACACCCAATATGGTATGTACGTTGTGTAAAGAGTGCATTGAGGAATTAAAACTCACCTGGAAGACAACATGAATAAATTTAGTCCTATTTAGAGCATGGAGTAGCGTTGCACTTGTGCATCTTTTGGCCAAAATCAGTATTGCTGAAACTAGTTACTAAGGTTTAGAGACTTTTTTGCCCGAATGTTATAAAGTGTTATAAAACACAACTTTTCCGTCTTGTGGCGGAGACGAGGGTAGAACAGAACTGGGAAATACGTGGCATTTGTTGGAAGGTTTTCTTGGAAATTTTGTGTTTCTCACTGTGCATGTGGGATTCCCATAGCGCCAAGTTTTAAAAAATTGTTGTATAAAGTGCATTGAGCCTTGTGCGCACACTGCCCTGTACTGGTTTCATGCCACAAAATCTTGGTTAAATGACCACTTCCCCAAGTCATCTCGGGAACACTGACAACTAGCTAGCAGACAGTGGATCGTCTGCTCTGAGCATCCCAGCCGGAAATAAAATATGAGTTTTGCTAGTTCCACTATCCTGACGTGACGTTAACGCGAGAAGCATACTGCAAATTATATTTAAAACATTGATGTTACTAATTATTTTGAGATTTCATGATCTTATATCAGAAAAAAAAACGATTCATGAAACTATCTACTTCCCATGTCTGAGCATTTTTAAGACTTCTAGAAGATTGATTTGACATTTTATTAATAAATTCAGTGCCTTTTAAGACTTTTGATGACTGATGACAAACATTTGTTTAAGTCATAAACACAGAGGAATAACAATTTAGATCAGACTTAAAAAATGGATCACCAAAGAAATTTTCTCACTTGTCCCTCAGGGTTTCCTTACTTTTTCTATTGTATTTATTCTATTCATTGTAAAATAAAATGCAGTCTTATAAAGACAGTATTCAGGGAGCTATCAAACCCATTTCATGGATGTTGGTGCTGAATACAGAGCGCCAACATCCATGAAATGTCAAGTGGTTATGAAACATATAATCGGCTCCATGTCAATTAATTATACCTTTGTCATATCTGAGACTATATAACAGATAGGGATACTGTTGTTGTATTCTTACATTTCAAAAGCAAATTGTGTCTTTTTGAAACTAACAGTTTGAGCAAAAATCTAATAATACGACATACTTGATGTACACAAGGTTAAAAAACAATCCTCCAGCTGATGACAAAGTTACAGGTGCCACTGCCAAAATGAAACAGATGCTCATTTCCCTGCTGCCACAGTTTGAGCACACCATGATAAGCATGCATGTAAAAACACCCATAGAGATTTAGAAGCAACAGCAAATGCTCTTGTCAGCTTCCTGCCCTCTGCTCTGTGTTGAATATGGAAAATCTGCCAGCTATTTGTGGGCATATGATGTGGATGATTATTAGCGCTGTGCGTTGCTCACCAGACCTAAGGCTGTGTGATTTATTTCTGGAGCCTCTCGTCAAACAAAGGTTGCCTCTTGTCATTCTGACAAGCGGCCAATCTAATCAGCCTGAATTATGATGGGTTGGACACATGCTAATTAGCATCATCATCCTGAGCACGGTGGAACAAAGGACAACGTTTTTATCGCACTTTGTTGTTCTACTCAGCGCAAGTGTACAAGTACGCAAGGTACAAGTGACATTGAACGTTACTCTCTGTCAAATGTATTTGTGTTCTGAGTGTGTGTGTGTGTGTGTCTTCGCAGCGAAAATGTATGAATCATAGCTGAGTAGCTGGAGCCCGTGGGCAGGGTGGCACAAGTTCATCAGAGGGCAGACATGCCGCCCACGCACTGCAACGAGCCGATGAACACAGCAGCGTGCACCAAATCTTAATGGCATTCAGACAGAAATTCTGATGGCGGTCAAAGACAATATGAAGTAACTTGAGCTGTAGTAGGAACAAGAGCTCCAAAACGGGCGAGCCAAAACAGCCCTTCCATCTGGAGCCCATTTCGAGCCAGTCTGCTGAGAGTGATTGCATCGGAGTCTGACAATATTGGGGCTGAGACGCAGGACTCTTGAGTAGCACAATAAAAGCACTTCTGAAGCTTTTTACCGACGCATCATCGCAAGTTCAACATCTTGTCTCGTCTCGGTGAGTGTGTTGGTTTCCAGCAATTTGCATGAATGAATGAATGCTGCTAAGGGAGCCCTTGAGTGAGAGCAGAAGGAGCGGTGCGAGCTTTAAAGAGCAGAGAGCATATAAATATAAAACCAACAGACACAACAATAAGGTAGTAAAAATAGGACTTGTGTTTGCAGTATGACTCGCAGAGTTGAGTTCAGATGTGAAATGTTGATTTGAAAAAGGATTTCCTCTCTTGAGATCTGCTTCCTCATCATTTAACCCCCTCATCGCTACACCCATCACCTGTATAACAGTGCAGAGGGAAGTGTGCATCTACTCATGGACGTCAAGCTTGTGTCTGTGACAGCAAGAGATGTGACCATTAATGGTGTCCTCCTCGGCTGAGCTGTGATGTCACCTAGCTCAGTGGTGCTAGTTGAGCTAACAGTAGATGCACACTTCTTTCTGTGCAGTGATACAGTTGGTGGGTGTAGTTCAGTAGAAAGAAAATAGTTACATGAAACTGCTTACTACAAGGTCTGTGGATTATCTTGAGTAACCAGGTCATGACTTCTGCAAAGAGACATTGATGTTGAGTTTTTTCAGGAGCATGTCAAACTCTTTGTTTAAAACATTTTGTAAGAGTTTTAGCTAAAAGTGTAAACAAAAGAAACAGACAAAAACAAACATCTCATCTGTGGTCAGTATTTTTTACACCCACAGTATGTTATTTCTGCTGTTTCTCAATCAAAACAATAACAAAAGATGAACTTTGATGACACATTGTGAAGTAATGTGGGGTCTATCTGGTGTGACTCAGTCAGATATCATGTTTCCTTACAGGGAAATGTATTGAACTTTTAATCATGTTACTTTTAGTCACATTGTGTCTTATCATTCTAATGAAATAGCCGGTAATGTGCTCACTTATCAAAGCATTAGATGAGTCGACTACACAGCTACTGTGGCTAACGTTACGTGGCAAATTCAATCCTGGGGTAGCCTCGTGCTGTTATCCGTGGTCAAAACAATCATTAATTGAGCCTGTATCATGATGCTGTAACGTTAAAATGTTAAAGGGATAGTGCACCCAAAAATGAAAATTCAGCCATTATCTACTCACCCATATGCCGACAGAGGCCCTGGTGAAGTTTTAGAGTCCTCACATCCCTTGCGGAGATCCAAGGGGGAGCGGCTAGCACACCTAATGTAATATCTCCAACATGCACATCCATAGTGATCCAAGTGTGCTGCAGCCCCGACATAAAAAGTTGTTTCGAAAAAAACGTCTCTGATGAGCAGCAGTTTCGTCAGTACTGATGTCCAGATTCTCAAGTGCAGGCGTCGCCAATTCCCAGTCTGAGCAGCAAAGACTTTCCTCATCTGTTGGCATTGCTTTGCATTTGAAACAACTGCACCACCAGGTTTCCAGTGCTGGACTCCGGTATTCTGCGGCTGGCTGAGGCTCTTGAGCTGCGGCGGCTGCTTCGTCCAGTAGCCTGAGTTCCGTCCGTATACTCGGGCTAAAACAAATACGGCTCAACAAAGAAATGCTGTTCCTCCTCAATTTCAAAGTCTTCAGACATGTTGGGCTGTCCTTTGCTAAAAGACCGTAGTGCAAATTATCTTTTAGCTCTGTGGTTACTGCTGTCTCCCCCTGTGGTGCACGTACATGTATCACGTGATGTAAACACGGGTAAGCAAAGCTCACGCTTTCACTTGTCTCGCGCAAGCGCGCACACGTGAACGCGGAGCACAGAGGCGCAGTCAGAGCTACAGGCTATAATTAGGCTAAAAACAGAGTTCATATGAGTTTTTCTTTACAACTTTTTATGTCGGGGCTTCAGCACACTTGGACCACTACGGACGAGCAGCATGGAGATATTTGGTGGTTTTAATTTTGTGTTCTTGGACGTTAGTCTGGGGTGCCGTCTGCCATTAGGTGTGCTAGCCGCTCCCCCTGCCGATCTTCCCAAGGGATGTGAGGACTCTAAAACTTCACCAGGGCCTCCATCAGCATATGGGTGAGTAGATAATGGCTGGATTTTCATTTTTGGGTGCACTATCCCTTTAACATATGCTTTAGTGGCCTGTCTTGTCTTCTTCTTCTTCTTCTTCTTCTTCTAACTTCTACTACTACTTCTGGTCAATGGCAGGTGGTTACTGATGTTTAAGGTGAATTAAAGTCCCCTCTATGGGTGTTTAAGTGGTTTAATTTAATTGAGGATTTATCAAATATTTATTATGACTCTATTGAGGTAAATTCTATCGAGATAATTTTCATTATCATTTTATCGCCCAGCCCTAGTTCCATTATATTGGAGAGAAAGCAGACATCTCTACGGCTGATATCTCCAACACTCAGCAACTCACACCAAAACAATCTAGACTGATAAACAGCACTAAAAGTAAGAGGTTGAACTGTCTCTTTAAATGTCATTATGGTGTTTTTTTTGACACATATAATGTAATGTGCTCAGTCACATCATAATTTTGTCTTGTGCCTACTATTGTCAGCTTATTCAGATTTCAAAATCAGTATTATGTGTATTATGTGTTCTGCATGACCAACACCATCATATTCACCAAACCTTATGTTTAACTGAAAAATAAATTTTTTTCAGCTTTTGTACATTTCTTTCAGGCAAAACCTTCGACATTCTGACAAGAGCCTTTAAAACATGTGAAGGTGAAATGCTTGAGAAGCAAGCCATGAAAAGTGCCGTCCACTTAGAGCAACTGCTGTCTGGTATTATCTGTGCTTCTCAGCTGACATCTTCCTTTGACCTCGCATCATCTCTGTGTCCTTCCTCTCATCCTCTCATCCTTTTTCTCGCCTCCTGCAGATCTCTCATAAAAAGCTCCCCTTGCTTTCCCCTCTCCTCTCTCTGCTTCCCTTCCCCTCATCCCCACAGTGGCTTAATCATCCCCCCTCCCCACCTCCCTCATCCCCCCACAGCCTCTCCCCTTTCCTCCCTTCCTCTCCTCAACCCATCAACTCTTCAGACACTGTGTCTCACTGGTGCTCCCATTACAGTGCCCAGGGTGCATCACCGCTCCATCACCCAGTAATGGATTTCCAATGCTTCGACCATCTTACCTGTCACGTGGTCATGTCTCCTCCCTGGGTAGCATCACTCTGTAAGCTGTTTAGAAATGCATGAATCCTCTCTGTGTTATTGTACTCATTCCATCATTACTCACTCCCCAGACGGAGCAGCAGTGCGCGACCCCCACTCGCTTCTCCCGCTGTACCGAGTCAAAGCGATGAAGAGTGCTGCTGCTATGTAACAGCAGCTCATCGCAAGACTGACTAGATCAAATATGAACGTGAAATTGAGTCATTTAGCGCGGGTATATAATGAGAAAGTGGGAAATAATGCAGGTTATTGTTCTCATCATCGCTCGGTAAGTGGGAAATTAACTGCAAGAACTAAATTTGGCTTTGTAACTGCATCAGAATGAGCCAAATTCCCTGACAGTCCTGGTGTGCCAGATTAAAAAAGTGCGTGAACAAATTCTTCTCTCATCGCTCACAATCAGAACCATTTTAATTAGCTGTGAAATAGCAATTTCAAAAACCCTGGAAAGCATCCATTATCTGCGTGGGTTTGAATTCAAATCATGAGTGTCAATCATGAGTGTCATTTGATCTTCACTTCCTCGCTTTTGTCTCCACATCACTGTATAAAAACTACACTTAATATGTGAGGATGAATCGTGAACAGCATCCATACAGCCAGACAAACAATTATTCACAAACATGTTTCAGTCGCAAGTCACATCAATGCAAAATATGACTCTCAGAGGGCCACATGAAACAAGATTACATCAACCACACCTCACACCTACACCCATTTGTGTATGTACCAGTCTCATGGTTATATGTTTCAATCATTACACCACCTGAACCATTCTCCATCCTCACCATAACAGAGTTCATGGCCAGACGGATGCAGACAGTGTCTGATTCGTTGTTGGGCTCACACCCACTCATGGCTTTCATTTCTGTACAAAAATAAACGCTTACAAAGCATATCATCACCTGAAAAAGCCCTCCTCTGTCCTTTGAGTACAGTACTCATTGTGCTCCCAGAGCCTCAACACACACAAACTATATTCAAACTGTTGTCTTTATTCAATATATTGCACAGACAAACTAGAGCTACTGTCCTGCAGCTGTATGCTTTTGCCAACCAGTCAAGTTACACATACAGTTTGTATCCATTTCTCCATCAGCACAGTTTCAAGGTGGACACCCATGATTGGAGTCACCAGTTCAGTATCTGACCAAATGTCTCCCCTTCTGTTCCTGAATGGATATAATATATCATCACGTCCAGATTTGATCTTATCAGACATTTGCATAAAATTATGTCAAAATTAGTGTATGAATTCTTGACTTGTGGCCAAAAACAGGTTTTGAGTGGATACAGTGACCTTGACCTTTCACTACTTAACTCTATTTAGTTCATTCTTGAGTACAAGTGCAAGAAATTTGAGCAAATTCCCTGAAGGTGTTTTTGAGATATTGTGTTCACAAAAATGAGATGGATGCAAGATCATGGTGACCTTTACCTTTGACCACCAAATTCTATTAAGTTCATTCTTGAGCCCAAGTGGACTTTTGCGCAAAATTTGAGCAAATTCCCTCAAAGCCTTCTTGAGATATTGCGTTCACAAAAAATGACATGGACACAAGGTCATAGTGACCTTGATCTTTGACCACCAAATTCTAATCAGTCTATTGTTTAGTCCAAGTGGACGTTTGTGACAAATTTGAAGAAATTCCCTGAAGGTGTTGAGATATTGCATTCACAAGATTGAGACAGTTACAACATCACAGTAACCTTGACCTTTGACCACCAATTTCTAATCCCTTCATCGCTGAGTCCAAGTGGACGTTCAAGCCAAATTTGAAAAAATTACATCAAGGTTTTCTTGAGATATTGTGTTCACAAGATTGAGACAGACACAGGTTCATCGGACCTTGACCTTTAAACACCAAATTCTAATCAGTTCAGCCTTGAGTCCAAGTAGACGTTTGTGCAAAGTTTGAAAACATTCCCTGAAGGTGTTCTTGAGATATTATGTTCACAAGATTGAGACAAATGCAACATTACAGTAACCTTGACCTTTCATCAATAAAATCTTATCAGTTTGTCCTAAAGTCTAAGTGGACATTTGTGCCAAATTTGAAAAAATTATATCAAGGTTTTCTTGCGATATTGTGTTCACAAGAAAGAGACAGATGAGGTCACAGTGACCTTGACCTTTGACCTTCAAAAGCTAATTCATCTTTGAGCCCAAGTGGAAGTTTAAGCCAAATGTGAAGACATTCCCTCAAGGTGTTCTTAAGATATTATGTTCATAAGAATGAGACAGACAACCTGAAATCATAATGCCTCTGGCCGCAGCTGCTGCTGGCACTGAAGCATAAAAATCTCTCCTTTGTCCTCTGAGTACACTGCTCAGGGCTCCAACAGACAAAAACAAGAACAAGACTGAAGCCATTGTTCTTGATTCAATATGTAATATTACACAGAAAAACAACAACAACCATAAGGCACTGAAACAAATATGTTTTCATGTGGATATCCAAGTAAATTGGGCTGGACAAACATCTCATATCAGTTAACTGCAGACTTACCTTTGGTGATTTGGTGCACTTTCCATTTCTGGCATCTTTTATGTACGCTATATCCAGTAGATCCGTGTCCTGTAAAGAAGAAGGACAGCTGAATCAGTATCAGTGTCAACCAAGTGTTAATTCCTTCAAAGACACTTAGGACACAAAGACACTCTGTGCCCATTGGAGCTGTTTGTATGTCAGCGACCCTTTCCATTTCCAAACCTGCCACCTGTGGCTGAATGCCTTGTGTGTGTGTTTAAAGAACCACAAAGTATTTAGAGACACACATTAGCCTCAATACCAGATGCCAAATGGGAGTGATTCGGTGTGGATATGCAACCCTAATGACATATTGCCCTGCAGAGGTGTCACTGCAGTGTTGTTCACAAAATTAGGACAAACGTGTAAATCCCACATTGTCCGACGACCCCGGCTAAATGAGCACTTGGTCTTTACAAGACTCAAAATAGGATTTGGATTTAAATTTCCTCGTAAAATCAGATACTGGGCTGCTGAGACGTGCCAGGAACCAAAGAAAAGGGTGCAGATTGTGTCTCATGGCAGACATTATCTTCAGCTGTAACACACCACTGGAATCACTGCTGGCAGGGACGAAAAACTGGCAGGATGAGAAACACTCCACGCATACACAATGTCCTGCTGCTCTGCCATAACACCTTGCCACGGCTTGGCTGGAGTCAGCAGTGCGAGTGGTGGTCAACTGGCAAAGACGCATAACATGACTCGCTAATAAGGACAGCCTAGAAAATGTCATCATTATCAACAACATGATTTAACCAAAAGCTAAATAAGGCTCTCTCTGTAGCAGCATTTTAAGTAAATGGAAACCTTGGCTCCACTGTTGATTCATTATTGATACGGCAGTGTGGAAAGCCATGTCAGAGCTTCTTGTTCCATCTTAAAGCTCCAACATTTCACGTCACGCTACTGTGATGCAAAGGAAAAGATGGGCAGAGTTCAGAAAAAGAGCACTGAAATACTGACACCATGAAGCAATGTGCAACAGGAAAGCCTCTTACAAACTCTATGCAATGCATTCAATGCTCCCTCCTTCCTCTTGAAGGACAGATTTTCTTTTGTTAAAGGTTCAGTGTGACGGATTTATGAGGGCGTATTGGCAGAAATGGAATATAGTGAGTGTGTTTTCTTCAGCATGTAATCACCTGAAGATAAGGATCACTGTGTTTTCGTTACCTTAGAATGCACTACCATGTTTCTACAGTAGCCCAGAATGGACAAACCAAACACTGGCCCAAAATAAAGTCATTTGCATTTTTGCATCAGCCACTATAGTAAGGAGCCCTTCCCCAAGAGTGTTGGTAAAACACATATTTTTGTTACGTGAATCTAGAACTTAAGTTATCAGACATAAAGGTGAGCACACTGTAGGAGGTGCTAGTCTAGCCCGTAGACCGTAAAAGTAATGAATGTAGCTACCGTGACGATACCCACTGGTTTGTGGGTATTTGTGCAAGATGCTGGTGCTGTGGAGGAGCGAGGGTTGGTTCTGACTGAGAATACAAGGACACTAATAGCAGACATGCCTGCTCTTAATTATGTATAACTTTAAGCCTTAATAAAATGTAAACAGGTGAGTTTTATTAAAATTCACCCCCTGTACAGTTGTCATGAATGTTGAAATTAGCTAAAGAGACCAAACGCATTTTCGTACCAGGCTGTAAACATGTTTATTTCTGCAGAAAATTTGGGCATTTCACATGGAGGTCTATGGGGATTAACTGGCTTCCGGAGCTAGCCTCAAGTGGCTGTTCAGAGAACTATAGTTTCTGGCACTTCCATGTTGGCTTCAATTTTCAGCCCTGCAGGTTGCCGCTTGGTCGAGGGACCCATCTCCCACATGCCGAACAGCATCTGAGAAACACTCATCTGTAATGTAGAACTGCTTTATTCTGTGTGTTTACTGGTATTAATCATCTGGTCCATTTGTTTTTGAGAGGAAGAGACCTCTGTGGATAATTCTGCAGGTAAAAACCTCCTGAACACTGAAGATTGAAAGAATTCTATCCTGGAGAAGTTTCAGCTGGTTGCAATCTGCAATCCCCACTAATATATATCACTAAATCCCCCGAAATCATACACACTGTTCCTTTGATCAAAGTAAAAACATGTGATTCAGAAGAACTTCCTATTGGTGGTCCAAACTAAGCCGCCGCTCCAGCATTCCATGTTCGGGTAAAACAACCTGTGTCCATCTATTACTGGACACACGTCACAGATATGCATCCATCAATCGGTCCTGCCTGTCTATTCATGCATCCACTAATCCACTGGCCTCCTGTTTCATGCTTATTTGCACGCCTATTGTCCCTTAAAGAGCCAGTAATGTGGTTAGCAGTGAAAACACAGAAAATGTAATCTTGCAGAGGGGCCCTGCTACCATCCTTCAGTCACCACAGCCCTTTATCAGTCCGGACTATCGCTCCCTCTATCTCTGTGAGAGGGAGCTGGGACATGAGGTGGAAAATTAACCAGAGTGAACTGTGTGTCCACTCAGCATTATCTTGGGACACAAGGAGCGACGGGAGCTTGACTCAATCTCCTGCTGCTGTGCCGGTATCTGACCATCTCAAGGCCATGGGGGTTGGGGAAAAATTGCACCCCGCCATTCTTCCATGTCTACAAATCTATACCTGCCATAGTGGTCCATGAGGACTGTTTTTTTGTTTAAATTTCTAAAAATAATTCTGTGTAAGTTAGTTCTGTGCTTGCTTTTGTCAACCATATACAGTAGTCTTACTAGACGCAAATTCTTGGTAAGGTCATTACAAAACATGGAATTCTTCACACGCATCTTCAACCCGAAAACAGAGATCGATACAATCAGCAGTTTCAAGGTGGACACCCTAGATAAGTGCCATCAATTTATTAATCAACCAAATGTCTCCCCTACTGTTGCTGAGTTATGATTAAAAAAATATAAAATGATAGAAAATGTCATATATCCTGATACAATGGTTTGTATGCTATCTGACGAATTAGCGCATCACAAATGGCATTGTCATGTTATACACTTAATGTGAGGTTGCGTAGGTTAGGTTTATGAGATACAACATGGTGACAATGTACTTTAAAATTATTCAAAGTTCAGTCGGTTTCACACAGGAAACAAACACTGAACTCCTGCAGACAAACACCGGTCTCCTGGGGGAAAGCCCTGTGTTGTTTGACCCATCGAACACTCCAACCTGCCTCTTTATGTGGAGTTTGAGGACGTGGGGACTTCATTATCATCTCTTTTGAGGACACTAGGACTTAATTATCCTCTTTACTTTATATGTATTAAGTTTATGTTTGTTTGTGGTATATATATACTACCTTCCGATCTACTATCGTCAGAGCAGTGGTCGCATGATCACATTCATCGTGATTCCGTGGGTTATGACTAAATTCTGATGCACTACTTTTTGTAGGTATACGTTCTAACAGTGCACTAGCACAGCCTGATTAGCGCACCAATTCTTAAGTAATGGCCAAAAATGTGTTTTGTGAGGTCACAGTGACCTTTTGAACGCCAAATTCTAATCAGTTCCTGTGTGCCAGATGTAATGAAATTCCCTCTCGAGAATGGGATGGACGTGAGGTTACTTTGACCAAATTTTAATCTGTTGACCTATTAATCTAAGTGGACGTTTGTGCCAAATTTAAAGAAATTCCTTTCAGACGTTCTTGAGATATCAGGATATTCAGGGGAAAAGAACGGATGGAAGGACAGACAACCCTGAGACGTAATGCGTCTGGTAAATGTAATGCGTCCGGCCATGACTGTCGCTGGCACTGGGCATAAAATTGTGGCCACTTTGCTACAGTAGAGGCACAGCCACTGTCTGTCTCCATATACTGCTAGAGACAGAAATTAAAGCACTCTATTCTATGGCTACAGTCCACAAGGACAAGTTATTTCTTTTCCGCAGTGCACAGCATCAATTAGGCTGTCCCTGTTTGCAGAGAGAGAGCCTCTGAGTCAAAGGTTAACGCCTACATCAGGTCTGCAAATGCCTGCCTTTGAAGTCTCGTTGGAGAGTTGGAGCTCGGCATGTGGGCCTGGTGGAACAGTGGGGCATCAGGAAGCTGCTCGCTGATGGGGTCCTTTTTAGTGCCCTCCAGTTCTGCACAGTTAACACAGCTCTAAGCTGGTTCAGCGTCATTGGTTAAGTGTTCACCTACACAAACGACTCATTAAATGTAAAGCAAGCTGCCTGTATGGGCGACAAGCTGCTCACTCAGTGTGTGACCAAGACGACACACGTGTAGCTATTACCGTAACATCCATGTGTCAGCAGTGGCGTATTGAGGCCTGCTCATTGTGCAGATGTACATAAAAATTGATGGTAATGACATTTTTATTAATACTTACTTGAATTTATAATTGCAGACTCTGCACATTTAGTTAATTAAAGTTCTTTCTTTCAGTCTGGCAGGCGAGTCATTATTTCTCCTGTTCAATATCCCTCATTTATTTCCTATGACATATGTTCTTTATCTGTTCATTTCTGTCATCTGTCTTTATTTATCGCCCTGCATCTCGCTCTGCTGCTCTCTCTCATATTTCCCTCCCTCTCTCCGGGCATTTCTGTGTGCATCAAAACAGCGAGCAGGGATCCAAAGCCTATTAAGATCCACGGCACGTCCAGGAAGCAAGCAGGGCCAGCAGGAGAGAAACTACAGAAATTAATGAACATGCTTAACATACGCTGGCCCTGGGCTCTGTTTTCTGTGCCCAACCGTCTATCTCTGCTGTGAGGCCGCTGTTCACGCAACATCTGCAACACGCTGCCATGCTTTTGAAATGAAACTCACTCCTTGTCCAAGTAGCAAGTGTTGAGGGTGGTGTTTATATGAAACTTTGCAGGAAATTCATCACTGATCTATGAGTCACTTTGTTGTCTCATGTGCCTCTGCTTCAGGCACTGTGTACATCTAATATATATACCATGTTCCTGTGTTGGACTACTCTTTGTTTTCCTTTAATTTGAAGAACTGTGTTCACCAGTGTATGAAATGTAATATACAAAACTTGACTTGAGGCTAACAGGGAAAATATCCGTTACAAGGTGCTTTGAATAAAACAGCTTTCACAGGGTGTCTACAATGGGGCTTGTGGAGTCTGACCCAGTTGGTTGGTTTCAGAAAAACGAGTTCTGTTGCGCTTTGAAGGAACAATCTCAAAAAGCTGTTGAGGAACAAGAGAAGGAGAGGATTTGCCGGTGTGAGAAAAAAGGTAGAGGGTTGAGGAAACATGGAATGGGAGGTAGACAGAAAAAAAGGATAAGTGGAAGTGGGGAGACAGAGAGCAACAGGTTAGCTTGCTCATTTACCAACAGCATGCTTGACAGCCTCCAGGTTCAAAATGGATGTGCACTCCACAGGGCTCAGGGCCTCTGCTGAGCAACAGAGACAAGGAGCAAAGACAGTGAAGGCAGGAGGGAGAGGGAGGTGAATACGCACAGTGCAAATGAAGGTGGAGAGGTGTGAGGCAGGACCGTTTTGTTTGCTGAACCCGAGCCAGAGGAAATTCACAGGATTGCTCTTTGTGAAGGATCAAATTTTCAGTCGTGATTCATAATAACAATAATAATAATGCATAATGGTAGAATTTTATGAATCTGAATGATGGAAAAACAGATAAAACAAATCATCAAACCACTAAAAAGCATTCAGATCTGGGGTAAGCAGTTTTATTTATCCCATAATAACCTTAGGGCATACTGTAATTCAATGGGTCTGAGAGAGAACTAGACTTCTGCACCTCCTCTTGGCTCTGTTTTCAGCCTTTAGAAAATCTAGACAGTGATGAGAGACTTTGGCAAATCACAGGTTATTTCAGAGAGACAGCGTTCCTATTGGCTGCTCTACAAATGCACATGGACATTCATGTCCCTTCAGATGGTGGGAGCCTGATTCAAATGCAGAGTGCAGAGAAAGTTGCTGTTCCAGCATTGGCAACAGCTGCCTACACCACAAAGCAACCCAAAAAAGGAAGACTGATTTATTTTATTTGTTCAGTCTGAAAGAGAGTCAATAAACAAAGCAAAACACGTGTCAGTATCAGGGAGGTGTTTCAGGGATGGAGAGAAAATGTTGCTAATGGTTTAGCCTTCTGCTAACTGGAGCTATAGGCTCACAGCTGCGGCTTCAAGTACATGGTTTTGTAGCTAACATTAGCTAGAGCCTCGAACACAGTGTGTCGTCCGCCTAACTGCCCTGCCGCTATAGACCACCTCACTGGGAGCAGAGCAGATGGCAGATGGACCTCCAGTTGCTGGCTGCAGCATTTCAGTCTCAGCCAGTGCAAACCCGGGCTCAGGGGGACTGGACAGCCCTGACTCACTTGGATATAAGAAAACCTTCTGTTGCTGCCTTTACACAGGTTAGACCTGTGCTGCTGGCCACCAGCCTGCTGTGACACACAGCACTAGGGAGTTTGTGCTGGCCAAATTAAAGCAACTACAGATTTCAAAGGTCTGTGTCCGAGGTTGTTGCCTACTCTCCTCCCAGTGAAGCAGTCCACAGCAGGGAGCAAGGCAGAGGGGATGTGGGGTGGCTAGTTAGCTAACTCTTGTCTCATTCGTGGACTGATAAACAGAGAGAGGAAGACAGCAGGGCGGGGAAGGGCTGAGCAAATGTGCTGCAAATAAGATTAAACAAATGAATGTATGGGAAACACTGGGTTCTGTATAAAGTGTGTGCATATGCAAAGGACAGAGAGGGGAGAGCTGCAGGAGGAGGGTTTTCAAATTCTGCCATTTCCGAATTTCTTCTTACTCCAGCTTTAATTCCATTGCGTCTTGTTTCATGTACAGTAATGCATGTCAGTGTCTTAAATCAGGTTGCTGGCCGGCATGTGGTTTGCTTACAGGGCTGCTGACAGGCTGCTGGACTGTGTCATGCGGTCACACAGACTGTAGTGGTATAACATGTCAGGGTGGCCCCTCACCCCTTCGTGCCATCGCACAGACCAAAATAAGCTCTCATAAATGCTGCTTGTGTGCCAGGACTCTTTGGAAGACAGCAGAGGGTCTGCTGATACACACAGCATGCACAACTAAGAACGCAACAGAAGTGAAACATAAATTCAGGGTTTTATGTGATGCAGCGCTACATGCATAACAAATTACACTGCTGTATTCCCTACGCAAAGGCCCACTGACTCAGGGTCAGAGGACTGCAGGCATGGATGTGTTCCCCTTATCATAAACAGAGCTAATACTTATGTGGAACAAAACACACTGAATCCGGGCAGGTGCTGTGCCCGTCCCTGTAAGTGGCCCTCCAGTGACACTCGGCTGCCAGGAAACATGTACTGCTACAGGGGAAAATGGTTCATGGAGAGCTGTGCTTGAACTTAGTTGAGAGTCACATCCACTCTGCTGCTCCACTCCTGGGTTCCTATAGCGCGACTCTAACAGCCCCACTGCGGTTAAGTCACAAACCTCCTCACCTGAAGAGGCTAAGTAAAGAGATATATAGAGAGAGCGGCAAACAGTCCGGCAGAAGAGGGGAAAGTTTGTATGTAGGAGGAACACGTGTGTGTAAAGACCTCGCACTGAGGCTCTGAGTGCTGCCTTCTGTCCTATCAGTAGTCTAAGATTGCTTAGTTTGAAAACTCACAGGAGGCCCTATTACATTTAAAATCATTTCCACGGATTAAATGCTTTATTAGGCAGTATGAAGCGGAGAGTGACAGCAAAAGCGGGAGTGAAATGAGGTATGGCATGCGACAAAGGCCTTGAGCCAAAATGGGGGGGCCTGGCACTGCCATGAGGCTGCCCGAGGGCCTATTTAAACTGAGCAACTAATTCACTCTGTTTTTCATCCATCCAACCTGTTCTATGTCTCTACTTCTCCCATCCCTCTCTTCCAGTGAAACACTAAAAAATTTTAATGACATCATCAAAGCAATCAACAGTCTGTCAAACGCAGTGCGAGTGAAATGCACTGAAATGCATTTACCCAGCATTGTTCCTACCAATCTCTACATGGCTACTGGTTGTATGCAGGTAAAATCTCTCTGAACAGACAATCCATCTTACACTGTAGATCTGTAAAATGGATTCTGAACTTGCACGAGCTCAAGCGAAGCCTTCAAGTCTTAATTCATACACTGCAAAAAAATGAAATCTAAGTAACATGAAACATCTCAAATCAAGGCAATATATGTATGACAAGATATTTGGTAGAGTTGATGCCAGAACACTTCACTTGTTTCAAGCTTTTGTGACCTTGCTTATCTTCATAAGATATTCTGACTTGTTACTGAGATTTTATTACTGGTTTTGAATAAATCAACCCTTAAAACCAGGATTACCAGCATGGTAAAGCTGTTTGATCAATGCTGACAAGTAGAAAACTGCTTCCCTAAAGCCAGAATTTCTTATTTCAAGCATCTAATCCTTTTATCTTTGCGCATATTAAGTACTGATAATGCTCAAATGGAATTTTATTGTCAGTCTAACATCACAGCAAATACAGAACAAAGACACTTTTCATTTCTGGGGAGCACACTGTGAGTCATTTGAACTGCTATACAATTTTATATTTTTAAAACAAGTAAAAATATCTGGTCTCAAAGAACCCACAGATATCTTAAAGCTAGTGCAGCCAGAATAAGAACAAGTATATTTGTCTGGACACAAAGAAAGGCTGGCAACGAGCAAATAAAGCAGATAATTTTGCTCATTTCCGCATTTGCTTTTTCTTCTTGTTTTTGGGAGCTGACTTTTTCCAGTGCAAACCTAATTTTTATGTGCAGTTGAACGGGCGGCTCATGTATCCACTCACAGAGATGTTTCAAACATTGGGCTAGTTTATCTCTAACCTTCACCACTGCAAAATATGGGTGTTCGAAAGGGTAAAGTCCTCTATCTCCAGCCAACAGACAAATGAGGTGTGTGGATGCGGAGATCTCAGCCAGGCGTTTGTAGCACCGGTCACAATGTGGGAGAAATACATAGCACCGCTGAGTACTATTGTGAATTCTGCAGAAATGTCTCCAGCATGTGCACCCCGGGTCCAGTAAAAGCCATCATGCTTTTAAGCACCTTAAAGCTGTGCTGATGCACTGCACTTACGGTTTATCTGCCGCCAATTTTACTCTGACATTTGGAACACGTGAAAGCAGTTGTGTCAAGAGTGGTGGTGAGAAAACATGATGGCTTGCTCTTGAGCAGTCCAAAGCTTTATACATGGGTTGGAGTTGTAGCGTCCTATTATCATTAATATTATAAGTCTCTCCTTTGTTAGTTTTGAGTGTCTCTTGTGCTCTCTATCTACCTGTACCTGTTATCTTTAGGGTGCAGTCAGAAAAAATGTTGACATTGTTATGTAGCGGATAGAGTCAAAATTTACATTTCAACAACACGGTGGTTATCATGTGGTTAGGTTTAGACATAAAACACACTTTGTTATGATTAGGAAAAGCAGAAATGTCTTAAAAAACAACAACCACCTTTTGATGCACAAACCTGGCAGGAAACGCAAAGAGGTTTTGGTAAAAAAACAACCACTTTTTGTCGCACTATCCCGGCAAGAAAAGCAGTGGTGTTAAAAAACAACCATCCCGGCAGGAAATGCAGCAATGTTTCGGTAAAAAACAAGAGCTTTTTGTTACACAATTTCAGCAGCACAACTGATTTTTATCGCTCTATCCCATCACGAAACAGAGCTATGTTATTGTCGAACTATCGCAGCGATGTTTCAGTAAAATGACCACTTTCTGTCATACTGTCCCGACAGGAAATTCAGCAGTGTCTCAGTAATAAAGACCTGCTTCTCATCGCACTATACCCAGTGAAAAATCATCAACCAATTGCTAAAAAACAACCACTGTTGGTAGCTACAAAGCCGCTTTAAACTATAGTGGTCTGCAGCTCGGCAGGTGTTTCACCTGGTTAGCACACCACCCACCATTCCTTCCACCCCCGATATCAGAGTCAGCTTATATACTACATCACTTTGTAGGAAACTTGTGTAATGTATTTGTGGATTTGTGGATTTTACAGAAATATAAATGCCAGCATTTCCTTCTGGTGACTGTGCTGCACCACACATACATATGCCTTTTCAGATTTGACCTAAAGAATGTTTTTTGTTCATCATCTTTTTGTGCATGTTTGGAATGAAAGTTCTTTGGCTCAGTTTGCTTTGTGTATTGAACTTATCCTGTAAAGCGCTCCCATTAGTTTACAGTAAAATGTCATGTGTACCTTCCTAGACAGCAATTACAACCCGGACTGCTGAGCCAAGTTTCCACAGACTTAATGCAGGTTTTAAAATGTAGGTGCAGACTTTCCCAAGGCTAGCAGCTAATGTAATGAGGATAATATGTAAGCAAGCTGGAGAGATTGTGGACGGATCCCCTTTCAGAATGTAGGATTTAATCGCACCTTAAGGGATCTTTAAGTTATCTGTCAAGACAGAATCAGGGTAACACTCAGAATAAGTTTATGCACCAGGCACGTCTGGGAATACGATAATAATTTATCTTTGTGGATTTAAAACCACTCATATTTCACTATAGCCTCATTGTCAAGTAACTATGAATGTAAATGTGCCTTTTCAGAGGGTTGAATGAGGACAGCTAGAAATACACATGTAGAGTTAAGTCTCATATAAACACAAGTCATAAATATGTATGTAATTAGTTTTGAGTCGGGTTCATGGTGAGACAGATGGGGAGAGGACACAGGGAGTAGAGGTCAGAGGGAATGAGGGAAGAAAGGCAGCAAGGAAGGAGTGAGGGAGGAGTGGCTACAGTATGTGGGGGGGAAAACACCGAAGCCGAGCGATGGAGGAGCATGGCGGTGGCTGATAGTGGCTATCAGCAACCGACACGCTCCACAAAACAACCAATGCTGAGATAAAGGCCGCAGGAAGCTTTGTTCTATACATCAGCGCGTGCATTCATGCTTGCACGCACATCAGGTAGTAACACACAACTCTAAAGGCATAAACACTCACACTTGTGCATATACACACACAAACTCTGACTCCTCTCTATCATCAATCTGCAGTGTCGGCCGTGTTCAGTCATTATAAACACTCGGGGACTGAGAGCGATGATGTGACCGGCTCTTCAGCTCACACTGGTCAACCATTTTCCTCGGAGCGTGCTAGACCAATCAAATCTCGGACACACACGTGCAGGCACACACCCGCGTGCACGGTGACGGATGGAGTGCGGTGAGGGATACTGGAGGGAGTGTTCTCCGCACTGATAGATAGCAGAACCGAGTGGGATGACAGAGAAAGCAAAGCTGCTTCCCTCATCTGTCCATCATCCTCTGATGTTCCCTCTCACTCTGTCTTTGTTATGCTTCTGGCTGGATTGTTTTGCTCCCCCTCCTCCTCCTCCTCCTTTCCTCACTTACTCTGTCCTCTCTTGTCCATCCCTGCCTCCGCTGTCTTGGACATGTGCCTCTCTGTTTCCCCCGTCTCACCTATCCTCTCCATGGACATCTGCCTCCTCTGTTCCTCCTCATCCAGCCTCCCTCTGTGCTTCCCCCCGTGCTTCTTCTTGCATCTTGACAGCAGCTCTCACATCTTGTCTCGTCTGATCCCCCCATCGACACACACACCGCCCCCCATCCCTTCCACCGTCTCCTTCTGTCCTTGCTCCTCCACGCCATTTAAGTCTGCTCCCCTATCTGTGCAGCTTCCTTCAGGCACACTGTGGAAGACTCTTATCTGCTGCAGCCAAACATCTGAGATCCCTTTCAGAGCCGTGGTGCGAGTGACACACACTTGCACACACGCAGGGATGCATGAACACACAAGTGCGTAAAATCCCCAGAAAGGATAATTAAGGAAATTAAAGGCCAGACTAGACACAGACACCACAGTGCGCGCGCACACACACACACACACACACACACACACACACACACACACACACACACACACACACACACACACACACACACTCTATGATGCATTTACACACACAACTTTTCGTTGCTACTTTTTTCAATTATAAAAATAGTTTTCTCTGGGTGTCTGTGCAGCACATCCCTATATTCTTCTTCTTTCTGAATAATAAACTCCCTATCTGATGCTGTGGCTGTTTGTGGTTGGCTGAGAGGGATGTGAACTCATTAGTTTGCAGCTGTGTTAATCAAATCAAGTTGGGTTTCCATTACGCGTGCCAAAGGTGCCATTCCCCTTTGATCTGACATCAGATGTGACGGGACAGTCGATAAAAAGATACATTTATGTGCTGATTGCAGATAGTTGCACTGAATAGTGGTTTTTGGGTATTTATTGCATCGTTAATGTCTCTGACATCTGGAATGTGTCTGACATTCTGGAAACCTGCCTGTGAGGTTTTGGTGATGTGTGCGCACTGTCCACTGCCGAGCTTTTAGCACACCTTCGGCGAAAAACTGTCACTGCCAAGCTGGATCTGTCGACACCTCCCCCTGCTACGCCGCCACACCCATCTCAGTGCACCTCGATCTGCCAAACTACCAAATTAAGCGCGCCTCGGGTTGCGCTGCTCGAAATTAGCTCTGCGCAGGGTTCGCCACCCTGCGCCACGCCGGGAAACTAGAGCCCACCGTGTCTTTGCAGCTAATACAAATTCAATTCTTGGCATTCAAGCAATGGCTAAAAGGTGCATGCAACCACACCGTGTCTCTGTGCTCAGGTCTCAGGGCTGAATGTGATCAGTGTGCCTGTGTGCGCTTGTGCCGGGTCTCTCCACTGAAGTCCTTTGAGAAACACTGCCAGTGGCAGATAGAGCGCAGCTCTGGCTCTCATCTTTCACATCACCTCATTTAGACACCTCCAAAGTGCAATCCATGGGGCCCTTTGAAGTCGGGACAAAGTGGACGGAGGAGAAATGCATTTTTCACTTTCTTTCTGCAGGCAAAGCTCTCTGTCTCTGTTCTTCTCCAACATCCTTCCTCAGACACTCTCTGGTTATCCTCCCTGCTCCCTTCACACTTCTCTTTCTTCTTTCTCTAACTACAGCAGTTTGATCAGGACAAGTAAACACTAAATACAGTGGGGAGACGATAAGGGAGAGAAAAGGACAAGGCTCTGGCGAAAGTGCAAAACTGTTTACAAAATATTATTTACTCAAACGCAGCTAAGAAGAATAAAGAAAATGCTATAGGTTCTGCCATCCATGAATACATTACATTTGCACGTTTCATACCTATCATATCAGTGTTTCTTAAGTGATGTAATATATGAACTGACTTTGTCATCAGGAGGTGGAGAGGATGGTGGATGCGTGACACCAGGTGAGATGCCTGCCAAGCTGCAGACCACTGTTCGAATCATTGCTGTGTTTCAGTGGTTTTAAATCACCAAATGTGGGTGTTTTTAAGGGATCCAAGTATCATTCTCCAGTGACCTATCAACCTCCAAATATGGGTGTTTTCTTGGGACCCATTGCTGTTTTTCCAGTGGGGATAGTGGCAAAGACAGATAGTTCTCAAAGACATTGCTGCTTTTCCTGCCAAGACTGCACCCCCAAAATTGGGTATATTAAGCCAAAACATGATCTTGTCCTAACCATTGCCAAGTGGTTTCTGTGCCTAAACCGAACCAAATGGTAACCACAGTGTATTCGCTACACAACATGCAAATTGAGCTTATCTGTGGTTTTCAGAAACGTACAATGCCAACATTTTTTCTGGTGATTGGGTTGTCAAACGCCAGTGCAGACAGAGTGAAAAGCTCCTTTTTCAAATTTGAAATATTATTATCTTAAATACTATTATTTACACATTCTGTATTATTTCCATGACATCATCAAACCAGTTCGACCAAGTATCGTCTACGAGCATTTCACAAGATGTTATCACAACATCACAACAAAGCAGCCATTTTTATAACAAAAATAATATGTAGATATACTGAGTGGAACATTTTACAGTTGAAGATAAAACTTTAAGTTCTCCTAAACTATGTAATGGTAAAGCCGTTCCTAAATGACCTCAACATGTCTTCAGCATTTCTGCACTGCGACTGTTTGATATTTATCAGTATATAAGTTGAGTTGAAGTATAAGTTGAAGTATATCTGTGACAAACTTAAGTTACAGACTTATCTGGGCTGTAGGCAGAAGCAAACATGCCACCATTACTGCTGTAGCAGTTACATTACTTGTAAATCCTCACAAGTGCTCAGAAATGTAAGCAAGTATTTTTGTTAGATCTTCTGTTATTTAAATAATCATTACAATCTAAAAAACAGCTTTTGCCCTGTTTTTTTTAGGTGTCTAGACATCTTTACCTGCACATCACCAAAACCACATTCACCAGGCTGTGCTGTTGACAGCTGCTCCAAAAATAAAAATCCAGACGAGCCATTACAGACCACGCCGCCTACCTACATAGAACTGATGATGAGCCAGAGTCAGCCAGTCAAAAATATCTGTCTGTAGTGTGCTGCTACCAGCCTGCAGATTTCTCTTGCAAGCTATGTTAATCAATTTTACAATTTTATGTTTTGGAGTTCAATCGAATGGTGTATTTCCTGTGGTTACGCTGTTAAAAAATATGAATCGCAGCCGTGGTCACACATTGTCGTATTTGTTTGGCTGCAAAGCCTCACGACTGGGGATTGTACAACTACCTTGTTTAGTCCTCTGACTAGACTTAGGAACTTCTAAATTGATCCAAACCAAAATTAAAGGTGTGAAACCTCCTCCAGACCAAACAGCCGAACTTTGGTCCAACAAAAAGAGGTGGTTGTGTTCCAGATCAAATTGAACCATGGTTCGGTTTGTTTCTGGTGTGAAAACGTTTTTAGGATGGTTTGGATTTTTGGAACAATGACAGGACATTTTGGCAGGCCATCGTCAAGTGATAAGCATGGTGCATGCATGGTTTAGTGACAGAGATGGTGATGGTGGCTGTGCTCAGAGAAGACAGGTGTTGGCGATCGGAGCAGAGGAGAAATTTAGTTTTTATGTGGTATTAAAGGTAGAGTGTAGGTGTTAGTTTGTCCGTGAACAATGCAGCAAAGCAAAATGAGCTGCGGGAGCAGAGGAGACGGCTCTGTAAAGAGTCAGGTGAAACCCTAAATCTTTTCAATTATTTTCTTAGTTTAAACCTGAGTGTGGTGCCAGAGTGTAGAGGAGAAGAGAGACATGGACACAGTAGAGTGGTAAGTTGGACCGTGAGTTTCTGTGTGTGTCTATTTGTTAACCTAATGAGGTGAAACCAGCCCAGAGCTCAGTGCACAGTCGGCGACATGAGAAGAGGATCAGAGCGAAATGACTAACATCGCAGTGAGGTTCAGGTACGGCCTGCATCCATTCTTGTGTTGCCAACTGATTGCATTCAGAGTAAAATAAGGCTTAGTGGTAATTAAATCCCCCAGACATGAGACCAATTTTACAAAAGCTGTGACAAAGATTTTCTCACACAGCTGTTCTCCACATCCACACAGGCTACCTTCATCTCTCCGACATCTCTGCTCTCACTGTCAGTCAAACTGCGTTCACTTTAACTGAGCCACCGCAGTAATGGCACCATCACTAGAGAACAAAACACCAAAGGCAGCCAGTGAATTAGTTTAGACTATTTGCAATGCTGATGTATCGGTCAGGCTCTACTCAAGGCCCACTGCTGCTCAGAAGCCAAGTGCTTTTTTATCCTCTTTCACGTAAAAGAAACCGCAGCCAATTATGTGGGTTCGTCAACAGGTCCTAAAAGCATTTGATTCCCATCACAGAGCGATGTCACAGTATGCGCAGACAATATGAGCGTCGGCAGAGCACAATGAGGCTTTGGAGAAAATCTCAGTAAAAGGTTTCACTGCCACCTTGGCTTCAGCTCGTCTGCTAATGCACTGATGAAAACTAATTCTCCATGTCCCTCTCTGCTTCTCGTCTAATGGGCGAGGTGTTGTTCCTCTCCCTCCCGTCACGTAACTCTCTCGAGGAAGGCTCTCGGAGAGGAGCTGGTATTTTAAGTATGGCAGACTGCTGCGCTTCTTGTCTTGCCCCAGAGCACCTCCAAGCTGTTTAAATTTGATACCTTCTTATCATTCTACCAAATTGAATTGACTTTAGTGGGGAAAGAAAGCGCGACTGACCCACATTTGTGACACACTTAGTTGCTCGAGCGGAAATGGAACAGCGAGAGGAAGAGGGGAGTCTAAGGGAAATTCGGGGACGGACAAAAGAATGATTGCTTAGCAGAAAACTTTCTGCATTCACTCCGGCACTCTGTTTACTAGTCAAAGAAAATTGAGGTGACAGGTCGTGTCTGCAATGTACGATACACATAACACTGTGATAGTGGACAAAAAGCCCCAGTAAAGCGTTTACAGAGTCTGTCACAGAGGATTTCTGGTTCAAAATGTACTGACTTCTGTTGAGAAAGTGTCCTTTGCTGCACTTTATCTGGCTTTGACAGGATTTATTTTATTCTTTTATTCAGTTTGTACATGTGTGTCTACACAGAGATGTTAATAATCTACAATAAAGGCCAAGACCAGTCCCTCAGTGTGTTGTTAATAAGCTTTCTGACATACACATTCAGAGATGGAGGGACAGCAGTTAGATAATTGCTGCAAAGTACAAAGGAATTCAGCTTAAAATGAAAAGCAGCAGGGTGGCATGAAAACCCAGAAACCCCTGGCTGGTGGGAATTACAGCCCTTTTAAACATCACAAGCTCGTCGGACGTAATTATTATGATAACTCTATATCAAAGCAATCGATAAAACTTAAAGTGAACACAAGATATGCAGCCTTTCCTAACATGCTTGTAAATCTGTGATTATCTATTCTTGATCTCCTATTGGCCGCTCTGCGTCTGTCTCTCTTGAAACAGAGTTAAAAACCTCTTCTTATCAGTCGTCCGTTTGAACGTTGGTCATTCATTTATGTGCAGGAAGCACTGGAAATTGTTCGAAAGCAAAAAATGCCTGTAATTGCCTTATTAGCAAATGGGACTTGAGTGAAAGCCATCCACTGCCCTGAATCCGGCAGCAAAATGAATTAAATAAAATTTATTGAGGCCTTTTAGTGAATATGAAGAGACCAGCTTGAAATACTGGAGATGTGCTGGAAGAGAGAGAACGAAGAGAGAGGAGGAAGGCAGCTATTTATATATTAACAGGGTTAATAAATTAATTCAGAGTGCTTATGTGCAGTGTTACGAGAATGCATAAGCATAATAAACAGTTATTAAATGCGCTGTGAGGGAGACAAAAGTGAGGCTTCAAGAGGCTCATCATGTAGATCTGCACTCTAACCCTGAGACGCTAAAGCCCTATTTGATTTTTCTATTAGCATGCTGAAACTCGCCGGCTACTTGAAGGCTCTTTCAGCATTCCTCAACAGAAAACTGATAATCTTGTTGACTTCTCAGTCAACTCTGAAATCTACACACTGATAAAATGTACTGTGGTATCCGTGTTTGGCAAGAAAGTAGCATGACGAAAGCGATACGTCTTGATAACGCTAATTGCCTGCAAGTCAGTTAAACTTGTCATTGTGTAGGTTGAGATGAAAACATTTTATCATTTATAACATTAATACCACTTATACCACAGAGCATGTTATCTTTTCTCTTTCAAGCATGACATGGGTGAGATATAAGTATAAGGAGAGACCAAACATACTATGCTGTGTTTGCGACACATTAATAAATCCAGTTGACAGGTTAGTGGCGTTTGCAACACATTTAACAATACTGTCACTCCTCTCTGTCAGGTTTAATAGTTTATATAAAGACATGTTGATGTGCGCTTTCTAGGAGTGTGATGCATGGACTTAAATTTATGACTGACATATCTTCTTTACAGCACCTGCTTTATGGGCTCTATAGCAGTGATATTCAACTTGCGGCCCGCGACAGAGTGTTAGGTACCCTGCTGACCATTTTCTTATTTATAGTGAAATTAAATAGTTTTTTGTGTACTTTGAATGGAAATAAGACACCAGAGTGCATTAAAAAAGCATCAAAATAAATCTCCAGGCTCCTCCTGAAATCCTGCAAATGCCCCTGCAGACACCTCACCTGTGCCGGGCTGCTACAACTGGATTTGCCTCTTGGCAAAGATGAGCAAGGACAGCAAACATCGAAAGGTTAAAAACAGGCAATTAATTTATTATATATGCTGATAAATATTATTAATGTGTATTTATTAACTGGCCCCTGGTCTCTTGTCATTTTGCACAAGTGGCCCCAGGGCAGTTGAGCATCCGTGCTCTATTGCATACAGAAATAGCTCTCTGTGCCTGTTGTGTGTGCTCAGAGGTTTGGGGACTCGATTAACAGGACTTGACGCAAGTATGAGGTCTTGAGACTGATAAAAGACTCCACACTGACTTGAGAGCTGAGACAGAGGACTAGAAAGGACTCAAAAGTTGTTGTTTTTTAATTAAACATTAGCATTTTTCTTGATATTTATTAGTTACATTTTTGGTTTTGAAACATGACTGAGTGATTTCTAGAGATGTGCGTGATTAGCCACCTACTCAATTAAACATTCCTGCCCTCACTAGTTGCTACCAGAAATACCAGTCGATTAAAACTTAATATTGAAATCATTATTGTTTTATGTAATCGTGGTCGCCCATTAAAAATGCCTTAACATTTACTTCCCCAAAGAATACTGTTTTCGAGTTTAACTTATATCTAGTTGGTTGTCTTCAGTAGCATTTAAAATAGGATTTGGTTAAATGTGGTTAACAATTTCTTTAATATAGGCAATATTTTTTGGACAACGTTTAACCTTAAAGATTAATTTGTGCTCATTTCTAACTGCTGTCTGAGTGTTTTCTCACGTTTATACTAGTCATACAGAAGCTGGTATTTCTGCACGTGCATTTAAAATAAACATGTTTAAACATTAATTCGAAAAACGAGAGTCCTTTTTAGTCGTTTTAGAAGAAGTTTGATACAGGGAACTATAGTGTGTTTACGCCCTGCGCTGTGAGCCATGGAAGGATACACCGGTGAGCAGGCACAGGCACAGACGTAGCCTGTAAACAAAACTCAGTTGTTAATTTACCCTAACGATATCTCCGGACTATAGTAGCTGCAATGGACGACTTTGAACGCGATTTTGAAGAGTTCTTGTAGCGGACACAGATCCAGAGCCATACCTGTGTGAGCCCGAGTACACAGATGAGGAACTCCAGGTGTTGGATGCTGAGCGGGCGAGAAAAGAGGTTGAATCCTCCGAGGCAGTGGAACAGCAAGGGGCCGAGGGGAGACGGAGGTCAGGGGAGGACTGGTGGTGTAGCTGCGGGGCTTGCCAACCTCTGCCTACGGAGGTGGAATCATTTTGCTGCACAGAATGGGATTTGGTGCTACCACCGTTGGGGAGGCTAGAGATATATCATCATCATCAGGAGGAAATCCGCCGCAAAGAGTGCATCACAAGGAGTGAAAACTTTGCAGCAATCACTAATCCTGGTGTGATTGAAACATTTTTTCATGTTCCTAAGATAAACTGGAAAAAATGCCCCAGGCCTGCAGGAGCTGATGGACAGCTTTCAGTCGAGTGAGTAATATCGCTCTATGAGCGTCCGTGCCGTCTCTTTGTTTGCTTTTACCAAGTGACCTAGCGACAGCTGCAGCTGTTGCTCACCAGTGTATCCCTCTGTGCAGGGCGTAAACACACTATAGTTCAGTGTATCAAACTTCTTCTAAAATGACTAAAAAGGACTCTCGCTTTTCGAATTAATGTTTAAACATGTTTGTTTTAGATGAATTTTAGTCGAGGTGCTTTGTGGCGAGTAGGATACGCACACAATCCTACGATGATGTAACATTATGTTAATGAGTGCTTGAACACCTCAACAGCAACTCGGCGATAATGTAGCGGGTCATGCTGTTGCGTTGTTGCTTGTAGTGTGAACACAGCCTGACACAACACCACAACGTGCAATTCATCTGATGCCACAAAGAAAGGTACCTGAATGTGTCCTTTTAACTGACTGATCGGCTGATCAAACATTAGCTTTCTAACAAAAGCAGGCTGCAACAGTTTTGTTAATGTTGAAAATCTTCTCATAACCACTGTCTTTTAGTTACTTTAAATGTGCAAACTGATCATCAGAATCAGGATTTCATATGACTTGACTTGTGACTTGTTCGTCTAACAGCAGGGACTCGAATTTACTCATTTGTGTCACACCACACCAACCTGACACTTGCTTGTGACTTGCACATGTGTGACTTTCTCCCACCTCTTGCTTCTTTGTTATTTGTTAATTCACTTTTCAAGACATGGCTTTGTGACTGTAAACTGGATTTTTCATTTAACTTTTAGCATCGTCCTTCCCACTGTCAGCAGATGAGAAATAGACATTTGTTGCCAATGTTGGCATGAAAGAGCGGTAACACTTAGTATTCTGTCTCTTCATCATGAATTTGCCATCAAAGCTAACTTTACCTTTTGTCAATTTTACATAATTCCTCAGAGGAGAAAGGAATAATCTAAGACGTGCAATTCTGTCTCCAGTACTCTTTTAATTTCAGTTCTCATCTCTCTGTTCTCAGCAACAGCGTAGATGAAAGAGAGGAGAAAGAGAATGGGAGAACTTCATTACAGGGCGAACTTCTGACCCACACTGAACACTCAAAGATGAAAACAGATAAAAAGATAGAAAAGAGAAAAAGGTAAACTAAACTGATTCACAAAAAGAGAGGGGAATTCTGTCTCTATCAAGCCTTTGAATCAAGGTGTGTTGAAGGTGTGCATGTGAGCAGGAACTCACTTGCCAGAATACATATTGACATTGCAAGTTTCTGCAAACCAAGGACATGTAACATGTTGAAACTTTAGGTTTCTTTACGTTATAGTGCTGTGGTCAATGTGTGGTTAGGTTTAGATGAGATGAAAAAATGTGGTTATAAGGGGTGTAACGATCCACAGAACTGGATCGATTTATCGATTCAATGATCAACGAGCCAGTGTCATCAATGCAAAGTGAAAACAATACATCTTTATGGAAAATTGTCTTCGGCACCATACAAACAGACAACATTTCATAAGCACAATAAAAACACAATAAAGCAGGTAAAGTAAAATAAATGAGCAGCAGAGCAGTTCAAGACAATATCTGTGAATTGGTCACTTTGTTGAGTTAAGAATGCTGATGGCATTTGGAATAAAGGACTTTTTAAAAACACTTTTGGCCAGAGGGACGCTGTAGCGCCTCCCAAATTTCAGAAGCTTAAACTGATTGGAAAGAGGTTGGGAGCTATCTGCCAAGATTCTCAGAGCTGTCCTCCTTGTCCTTTCAGTGTAAAGGTGGGTCAAGGGATTTTGGGGGGTTTTCCACAATTTTGCTCTCCATGGACACAGTCCTGTTTAGTATCGGCTTTTATTTTGAAAGTCTGTGTCACTGTCGAACAGCGGCAGGCAGATGGCAAGCAGCCAAGAGAAAAACGATGAGGATAACGTTATTTACTCGGGAATACATCAGGAATGTGGAAATAATTTGGATTTCGGAGAAAAAAGTGTAATGTTACCTGTCTGGACGGGCATCTTGCTTTGCAATCTTCTTCAGCAACATTAGCTGCTCTGTATCAACAATGTTCAGCTGGAAAAAACATGCATGCTGAATGAAATTCAACCAAGCTGTTCTGTCGGGAAATGCAGTGGTTTAAACCAACAGTAAGTAAGCAAAATAATAATGTTACATGTAATCTGTTCAGCTATGAGTAGAGGGAAAAAGTCTGCTAGCTGCTGGGCTAACTTATCCGATGAAAATGTGCTAAAGCTGATAATGGGTCACTAGCAAAAAACAACTGTTTTGTTCATGAACCTTAAAAGTTATTACTGAGTTAATTTGATGTTTTTGCT
Organism: Epinephelus awoara; assembly: GCA_035609425.1. NCBI lineage: Eukaryota > Metazoa > Chordata > Actinopteri > Perciformes > Serranidae > Epinephelus > Epinephelus awoara. The sequence goes on along the minus strand of CM069305.1, from coordinate 36,329,765 downwards.
AAACGATGTTGCCAATCCATGTTTTATGGCTGTTGGGAGAAGTTTGCCTTCATTGTTTTAAGCCAGACAGACCCGAAATTTTCAGAAAAAGATGATGGTTTGGGTTCAAATTAAATGATAAGAAATGAGAGGCAGCTTTTTTATATCTGATTGTGCTATATGGGTATTTTATATAGTCTCATATCAATTGCAGGCCCCTAAGTTGCATCAAGTTGAAATCCTATCGTGGCAGACTTTGTGCCGTTTTCCAAAGAATTGATGCGATGAGACTGGTGATTTACACCCCCATTGGTTATGGTGAGGAAAATACCTGCTTTTGGTGGCACAGTCATGGCTGGAAATGCTGCTGATGTATTGCTAAAAATTGGTTGTGTTGATTGCTGGTGCTGATCAGTGGTCTGCAGCTTGGCAGTTGTATCCACCACCCCCTCCACCTCCTGATGACAAAGTCAGCTCATACACATGTAATCAGTACTATGTCATTTTAGAAATGTTGATACGATACGCATAAAAAGTACAAATGAATTTATCCAGGGATTGCAAAACTGTACGATGCCAGTATCTTCCTCTGGCGACTGGGTTGAGCGTGAACATGTTTTCTGTTTATGTGAGCGCTTGTCTCATCCTGTCTTTAAACCTGTGATTGAGTATGATCTGTCCAGGGTGCTTCTTTAGCCGCCGGCTGACAAGCTTTCAGTAACGCCATTTGGTCACACATTTTGAACATTTCATTCTACTCCCCTCAATTTGACAACCAAGACTGGGTGGCATTTTTGTATTTGGAGAGGAAATGAGTTGGATTGAGGATTATAAGTTACAGTCAAATGTGTTTATTTTCGCAGCATTAACACCGTGACAAACTGCAACACAAGGTTGTGCTCTGGCTAAGCTTCCCCCGTCAAAGCCTGGGATGAAACAGGAAGGAAGTGTGTTCTCTTATTGAGAGCTTGTCTACAGTGGGACTTCAAAGTCTTTTGGCTGAATGCCTTTATTTGAAAGGGCTCCCCGAGGAAAGCAGCCACCTGGCTTGGTGCAGCGATGGCAGTCAAATCACAGCAGCAGGGGGGGTTTTGAGTACTTTGCAGCATCAAAAAACAAGCTGCATGGATTGGATTGTCATGGCAACTGGGCTGGGTTAGCATTTGAAGTGGAAGGAAGGGAACGAAAGAAGAAAGAAGAGAGGGAGAGTCAGTCTGTCTCTCTGTGTACAAGTTGACTCATAAAACACAGTCTTCACAAATTTTAAATGTCAGTTTACTCGGAGCATGACTCTTTAAATGTCTGAGCTATAAATTCTCTACTGTAATCGATTTAGCATAATTAAAATGCAAATCAATGACTGAGAGACTTAATTCATCCCTTCTGACGCGCGATGGTAGCAGTTTGTCTTGCTTGCAGAAAATCAGAGATCCATAAGCTACTGTGACCGACCGTAACCTCTGATTTCTGACCCCACAGTCCAAATGTCAGGTCATCTCACTGCAACATACAAACCACAACTCCCAAGTGATCTACACATTTTACTGACTGCGACCATAACAGTCAATTTCCAACTAACATTTATTAGGAAATGCTCCAGTGAGTCACACAAAATCATTCATAATGGTGTTAGTGAGGGTCAAGAGAAAAAATTGATTCATTTACAAATAACAGTTTTTATGCATTAATTGTATTCCATTATATCAAATTATCTTAGACATAGCTGCACAGGAGCAGACCACTGTTTGAAATCAACAAATGTGTGTCTTATAATTAATGAGAGTTTTGGACATTTCCAGCTGTGGTTTTAGCGACAAATGCTAGTATTTCTTAACAAGATTTTGCAACATTCTCAGCCTTGTTTGTACCTACAATAGTTGGTATTTCACAATAAGAATTTAGGACATTTCCAGTTGTGTCTGTAGCAACCAAATCTGGCATTTTTAATGGAGTTTAGGACATTTTCAGCCCTGTATTTAGCAACCAAACCAGATATTTTGAATGAGAGTTTGGGACATTTCCAGCCATGATTTTAGCGACAAATGCTAGTATTTTTTTAACAAGATTTTGAGACATTTTCAGCTGTGTTTGTACCTACAAAAGTGGGTATTTTACAATGAGAATTTAGGACATTTCTAGCTGTGTTTGTAGCAACAACAGCCTTTTTTAAAAAACAAACAAACAAACTAGAGTTTGGGACATTTCCAGCCTATTTGTTTGCGATAAAATCTGGCATTTTTTAACGGAGTTTGGAACATTTTCACCCCTGTATTTAGCGACCAAACCAGATATTTTGAATGAGAGTTTGGGATATTTTGAGCTGTATTTGTAGCCACAAAAGGAGTTTTATTGAAATTAGAGTTCGGGATATTTCCAGCTGTGTTTGCATCAATCACACAGGGCATTTTTAACAAGAGTTTGTAGCAAAATAAGCAGGTGTTTTTTAACACGAGTTTGGGAAATTTCTGTCCATGTCTGTAGCACCAAAGCGGGTATTTTTAATGAGATTTTGGGATATTTTCAGCTGTGGTTGTAACAACAAAATTAGGTCTTTTTAAATTAGAGTTACAGCTCTGTTTGCAGTGACCAGAGAGGGTATTTTTCAGAGTTTGGGACATTGACAGCCATCTTTGTACCTACAAAAGTGGGTATTTTACAACATGAATTTGGCTGTTTGGGACATTATTAGCTGTGTTCATGGTGACCAAATCAGGTATCTTTTAACAGAGCTGTGGACATTTCTAGCCGTGTTTGTAGCAACCAAACCAGGAATTATTAATGGGAGTTCAGGACATTTCCAACTGTGTTTGTTGTGACAATAGCTGGTATATTTTTAAAGAGAGTTTTTGACATTTAGAGTTGTGTTTGTAGCCACAAAGCAGCTTTTTTTAAAAAAAATTAGAGTTCAGGACATTTCAAGCCATGTTTGTCACAACCCAACCAGGTATATTTTCAACTAGAGTTCAGGACATTTCCAGCCATGATTGCAGTGACAAAACCGAGTATTTTCTAACAAAACTTTGGGAAATTTCCAGCGCCGTTTGAAGAGACCATATCAGTTTGTTTTTTCTTTAAGAGAGTTCAGGACATTTCAAGTCATGTTTGTAGCGACTAAACCTGGTATTTTATAAGCCTAAAAATGATGTTTTCCTAACCCTAAACAAGGATTTTTGTGCCGTAACATAACCACACCTTAACCACAGTCTTGTCACAACATAAAATTAAAAACTGAAGGGTTAAATTTCAACATGCCTGTTACACATGCAAATTTAAATCATCTGTGATTTACACAAACGTATAATGCCAACACTCATTCAGGCTTTTTGATTGTCTTACTCTGACTTTCATTTTTTCTAGCTGTTATGCCCTATATACAGCCTTTACCGGTTCAGCTTGCTGGCACTGCCAGACCAATGCAAAGGAGAAAAAAACAAAAAAAACAAAACAAGCATAAACAAGCTGACACTGACTGATTCAGCTGTGTTGTGATGCAGAGCTCAACCAACAGCTCAGCTCTGTCGCAGCCATGCAAATATCTAACTGACAGCTACAACAGCAGCCTGGTCTCCGCTGCACATTTAAATCTATTCAAATCACGGCGATGTCAGAATGACACGTCCAACGTCCAGCAAAAGCTGCTGCCTGGGAGCATATAAGCTACAGAGCCTTAGCCTACTTCTAACATGTCATGGTAAAGCCTCACATTTGGCTCAGCTTATTTACTGCCTGCAGGGAAATTACTCCCAGTTGTTGAGGAGGATACTTAGTGTATGGAATATATGAGTATTAGAGTTTTATTCCTCTGTATCTGAAGAAACAATCTGGTGGGCGCTGGAAAAGATGAGCTATTAATCGACTTTTAACAACAGCCGTTATAACTAAAGCGCAGCAACTGTCATTTCATCAAGAAAATAAAATTAGTGGTGTGAAATAGGGGTGGCTACCCTCCTAGCATAGCATCTTATTATTGCACCAAAACCAATAAATGAACCAGGCAGGTAATAATGACGAGGTAATCAGCATGTCTAAAGAGAGTAATGATAGAGCGCGCCAAGAGAGGGAAAGACAGACAGAAGCACAGGCAGTGACAGAAACAGAACTGAACAAAAACAGGAAGAGCGAAGCAGACCTTTCAGCTGACTGCAGTCTATTGAGCAGAGATAAAGTCAATTTACCGGCATCACTGTTCACCATACATCTCAGTGCTCCACATCAAAATTTCATTAAGCCCTTTCTTTGGCACAGGAAAAGCACCCTTAAATTTTTTACGCTTGAAATAAGAGAGTTTTTTTTCCCCTAACAATGTTCAAGTGAGTGGAACAAGACAGCTTAAGAGAAAGGCACTGTAATTATTCGAGTCGTCCTCATCCAAGATCAGCCTCCCTTCTGTCATTCATTCTTCCTTTTTCCCGCTCTGCGTTTTTACTCCTGTGACTGTGTGCTACACTTCCGTCATACAAACACTGGCCACTCTGTGTCAAAGTACCTTCCGTGTGAATTGTGTCAGATGAAAAGAATCATCATAATGGAGATCACTTTTGAATAAGCGGCCCAGAAATAGGACAGCATAAATGTTATAAATACCTGGACCCATGAGACAATGAGAAGCTTAATCATCCTCTCACTCTGCTGTCATATTTTAAACAGCCAGTCACACCGAGAACCGTTGATTGAGCCAACACGAGCTGTTGTCTGTCGGCTGTAAGTCATACTGTACACAAGCACTTAGTCTGACAATAAGTATTTTATGTGATATATTTTGTTAGAAAGTCATTATATCATCTAAGACTAATATCAGCTTTAGATTTTTTTTTTTTACAGATGATTGCCTTCTTATGATGTAACTGTCTGAAGTAAATCCACTGGAGTGCTAAAATGAATTTCTCTAAAGTCTTATTTCTCACAGTCAAATTTACAACACAGGGCCATCAATATGTTCAATATAAATCCTGAATATTGAGCTAGACGTACATTATGTGCCAGTTTAATAGTGTTACTGACACTACAGTCATTAAAATGTGTTTAAATTATGCACGTGTCCTCCAATTAAAAACTCAAACACCATATTGTCTTTCCTCACTTTTCAGCAGTGAAGTGCCAAAGCAAGACGCAAATTAAGAGGCAGATATACACAAACACAGACACTTTGTCACATCCCTTGGCATCCGAAAGCAACGCACAGGGCACCCTTTAGCGAATCTATGTGATGCACAGCTGAAACACATTGCAACACAGGCAACAAAAGGACTTGGTTAAGTTTTGCAAAAAGATCCTGTTTTGGGTTAAAGTTACTACTTTTGTTTCGTAATATAACTGATGTCAGTGTGCGACGACCGCATGTAAAAGATATGACGTTATATTGAACAATGGTGACTTGGTTTTGCATGAGACGGAGGTAAAGCAATTGCTTAACATTGAATTCCAGTTTCACATGGGACACAAACTGTGGTCTCCTGGGTGAAAGTCTGGTTTTGTTTGACCCCTCCATCTCCCCTCCCTCCCAACCTGCACAGACTTTCTCGCTCTTTGCACTACGTCAGTTGCTCACAGTATCAAGTATTGCCACGGATGGGTTTACACCTAGATGAACGTAGCATAGCTACCACTGACGACTTGGGAATAAGAACAGGCTGAATAATCTCTTCACATTTAGTACCTTAAGATTAGTACAATTTGGGGCGTCTGTGGCTTAGTGGTAGAGCAGGTGCCCCATGTACAAGGCTGTTGCCGCAGCGGCCAGGTTCGACTCCAGCCTGTGGCCCTTTGCTGCATGTCTCTCCCTCTCTCTCTCCCCCTTTCACACTTCACTACCCAATAAATTAAAGGCAAAAATGCCCTAAAAATATCTTTAAAAAAAGAGTAGTACAATTTGCATACAATTGGAAAAACAATCTAAATGCTGTGTTATAGAAGTAATGATGCTTTCTATGACGGTCATGTCTATAATGCATGATAAACATAATAATACTGTAGCACTGTATACTAATAGTTAAAGGCAATCATAAATATTCATAATACTTTAGAACAATTTATAAGCTACTGACTCATTATAATGATTTTGTTAAATATCATAATACTTAATAATTGCTGATCAATCACTGACTCTTATTTTTGAAAGGATGATGGATTAACAAATGAATGATGGACATTTACATTTCACTTATGTTATGTTTCCAAGAAAACTCACTTTAATTACTCAACTGACTGAAATCACAGACAATAACTGAAACAGTTCTACCTGTAGCTGTATGTAACAGGTCATAACAGACAATAAACTGACTGCTGGTGAGGTACTCCAGTGTCAGTGAGTGACCAGCAGTTGTAAAGTATTATGACACTTCACCTTATGAGTCATTGTAAAATGCTTTATAATGTGTTTATGTGCTTATAACTATAATTATACAGTGCTGTGAGAATAGCTGTAGTCCTGCTGGAGAGCTGCGCCATTTTTTTATTTTCTCCACGTGAGTAAATTCTGAGTTTACATGAAACAGTTGAAATTTATATGTGTTTTTCTGAGCACTTGGAGATCCAATCATCATGGTCACAGTTGTCATGTTGACATTTAAGGTGTGTTAACCGAAACATAATTATGTATTATATTCTAATTATATAAAATTGAATAATTGTGCAAGCTGTTTACAGTGGATTTTTTTTACACAGATAAAGTCTGCGGCTTGGGGGAAAAATACACAGCTGTAGCCTCTGACTGTTACAAGAACACCACAGGTTTACTCCTCATGGGTGGTAATAACAGTGATGAGAGGATACTACAATTATACCAGAGTTATCCTTTAAACATCAGTATGGGTAATCAAAGTCAACATTTCAGAGGCGTTGGTTGCTTCACTTAAGGAGCGCAGAAAGTGGACAAAATATGAAGAATGTCTTATCATATAATGAACTCCAATACCAAGTTGAGTTAAATAAACACTCTCTTCATATAAAGGAAATGTTTATTTCTGGGCGACTGCTTAGGATTACATTCCATTTTAAGGTATTCCTGTTAATTCGTCCAGCCTCTGCACATCCCTACATATTATTACTGGCTGCTGGCCGTGACTGTTATCCTTCAGTTGCTGCTGCTCAACATCATTTACAGGCCGTGTGATTGGTTAAGCTTATCACTTGAATCCAGGGTGTCTAAGCTGCCCAGTCAGAGCCGCTGCCATCGCTAAGTCACCTCCTTTACCCTGGCGGACTCAGCAGACGCGCTGAGATTCACACTGAACAGTGTTGGCACCAACGGAGCCTTTAATCAGCCAAAAGGCTTGACAAAAAGCCCTCTCTCCGGATCTGCGGCTCCAAATTTTGTGAACGGACTCCAGTTGTTCAGGAGAGGAAATGAACAGAGCCATGTCCCCCCTCCTCCTCGGTGTTACTTTGTTTGTACATGCCTGCTTGAGCGTGTAGCTGTGTACCCGTAGACCTGCAGAGTGCAGTGGAAAAGAAGTCCTAATCGGAATTCAAAGAGAGAAACGAGACTAGCTCAAGCGCAAACAAAGCCTTCTGAAGTCACCCAGGAACTGTTAATCCAAAAGAGAGTTTGGCAACGCTTTTCTTCTTTTAACACTTTTCTTTTTCTGCTTTTGACTCTCGGCTCTGATCAAGAGAGATTCACTCTCCTGCGCCAAGTCCACACATATAGAGGCCCCTGTTTTTCCTACACTACAGCTCTGCCCTGCTGAGCAGATCAACAGTTTACATTCTCTTCTTTAAGGGTTCGCACTCGGAGCCAAGATGTTGTTCATGCCACCTAATAAAAACTGGAAGATGGAAAAATGTTATCCTTGTTTTATGTTTAGTTATAAGAAACATTTGCTGTGCCCAAATAACATGGCATGGAGTGGCTGGCGTAACTGTCATAATATTTAAGTACAGCAGTGGCAGAAACCAAAGAGGATCCAATAAATAACATCTATAAAGACTCAGTGCAGCGACATCTAATGCTGTTATCAATAACCCTGCCCTGACCTTTTGCTGTAAGCTTTCGCCATTCAGGGTTGATTGCAAAGCCTAACCCCCCTGGGTGGCTGTAAGTACTGACTGAACACCTTATTTGAGCAATTTCACCCCGTGTGGAAAGATTTTTCTTCGGTTTTATGAGCAAAAATTCAGCTAAAAGCTTATTTTTTAATGCGACATTGACAGAGAACTTCATGAATATTTGCTCGTTCCTTGGACAATTTACACATTCTTCCAGAAACTACTACTTCTAAAAAACTGCACAGCTCTTCCCTCATAATAAAGATATACTGTACATATTTTTATAGTATTTTTTCATACGTTTTCCACAACACTTACTTTTATTTTTATTTCAATTTCACTTCCTAGAGTATGTTTACGTTATGCACGAATACACCAGAGCAAATTCCTTGCATGTGAAAACATACTTGGCAATAAACCCGACTCTGATTCTGATTAGGGAAGAATACTGCAACGCATCATCATACAACAGTTAGCGCCTCCATGAGTGGCCATTAGGTGCTTAACAGTTACATAGTTAGCGTGAAGTTACAGACATTACGTTTAAGCAAATAAGGTTACTGTGATTAGGTTAAGGAAAATGACTCAAAGTTCATATGGTTCTGAACACCAGTGTCCTGGGGGGAAGTTCGGTGGAAAGTCCTGTGTTTTGTGACCAATCCAAGGTATCACCTTACTAGGGCTGGGCGATTTCTCGAAAATTAATCGAAACTGACATTTAGAACATCTAACTGACATACCTTTGCCCATGTCGGCAATTTTGTTTTAGTAATACTTTCCCCACTGTGTTTGTGTATTGTCCTCTTAAAAATGTATTACTGTGTGTGTAGCCGTCCAGTTCGCAACCTGGAAGCAACATGGAGGAGAACTCAAACTGAGCAACCGGAGCAGCTCGTACCAAGGAGAAATGCCCTGTCCATCATTTGGACACATTTTGGCTTTTGTGAAAACGACACCAAACAGAGAAGTAGTCAAATGTAAACACAGTGGAAATACCGTTTCAGCGACCAGAGGTAATACCACCAATCTATTTCAGCACTTGGAGCACAATCAAGTTACCGAATATGAACAGTGCATGGCTCAAAAAAAGAACGAGACTGACAAGCGCCTCCAAAGCAGCTCTCGATAACACAAGCATTTACAAAGCCTACATGATATGAAAAAGATTCCAGAAAATAGTTAATCTGTATGTTTCCTTCAATCACAAAGATGTGCACTAGAAAAAATATCCCAGTTTTAATAGTCATATTCAGAGTACAAATCTTGTCAGTGGACTATGAGGGCAAAAACAAAAAACAAAAAAACGACAAAAATTGTTAATTAATCGTAATCAAGGCCAAAATGTTTAATAATTAATCGTGATACTGATTTGAGGTCATATCACCCAGCCCTACTCGGAAGAGCTTCCTTTTTTACTCCTGTTAGCACACTGGTCATGTGATCACAGCCTATTAAAACACGTCGGGCTCATGATTACATGGGATCTAGCCGGTATAAATTTGGGTGCCTTACTGTACAAACAGTGTGACCAGCCTGAATATTGTGTGAGGGTGACAATCACTATGATTTGGTGCTGTAATTATCATTTTGCCTGTTTTATTGAAAGCTTGTTTGAAGACACACAAAAGAAAACTTTGTGTGGCATGACAAGCTGATTTTAGCACAAACAATCAATCAGTCAATCAAACAACAAACACTAGTCTTACGTGTGTCAGTTACTTATCAAGTCCAATCTTTCAGCAAGTTTAGCAACACTAAAATTGCTCTATTGTTCCTGGTAGTGCTAGGCAACTGTGGTTCACTTTACACTTTGTCATCTAGAATGCATTTAGTATCACCTGCTTGTAGCAGAAACAATAGACATTTGATCCAGAGCTCATCAGAAGTCTTCAAAGTCACTTTGCGACCTGAATACTGTCTATCACTTGGATGCAACCAGACAGCTGGAAAGGCACATCTGTCAAGTCAAAATGCAACAACACTGTGACGGTTTATGACTACAGTGCAGATCTTGACTGAATCAGCTGTTACTTGCAGCTATAAAACTATTTTGATGGGGGATAAAAATCCAAAATTTAACTGAAATGACAGGTGTAACTGCAGACAGATGACGTACGATCATACTGTACTCATGCAATCTGATATGGAATCTAGTTTTCAATACTGTGCTGCTTTGCTTTTTATATCTTTATGTGCTGGCTGTCATTAATAGAAGAACTGATAAAGGTTGGATCCCACAGGGCAGCAGCAGAATCATGGCTTGATAGCAAGTCTAATTGATATTCAACAATGTAAAGGTGTAATGATGGGAGCAATTGATTAAAGGGCTGGGCTGTATGGAAGACAGATGAGCAACTGAGGATCAATGAACTGCACACGGAGAATAAACCTTCCACTGTAATAATGGCACTGTGCTTAAATAAGGCGCAGATTCTGTAATTTTATGGATTCTTGCCTCCACTGAGGAGCTTATGTTTTAGGACTGGAGTGTCTCTTCGTCCTGATTTTGATTAAACTTGGTGGAACGGTGCAGCACGGGCCAAGGAAGAATTTGAGTTTGAGGCTGATCTGAATCACGGGAGGGATAAACAAATTATTTTTCATTGTCGTTAACATTGTGAGATTGAGCATTTGGACTTGGCAGAGGTCTGCCTCTCTGAGTGCCCTTCTAGTTAATACATTTGTCTGTAAAGGAGAGTTGCAGTGATATACCGTGAAACTGTACTCCGTAATCTGAAAATCGATGGTTATCATACCGTGTACATTTGATTATCTACGGTATTGAAACAAATGCAACTGAATGGAGAATTTCACCTTTCCTCCTCCACTGCCTGTCACACTTTTTACACATACTTCCATCAAAAATTGGTTTCAAGCTTCAGTCACAATAAAGCCTCTGTGTTCAGTCCTTTAAGGGTCACTGTAAGCCTGCAACTGATAATAATAATTGGGTCACACCGTACACCGTCATACCGTGGTATTTTCTGAGACCATTAAAACCCTACTATAAAGTTAATCAATCACGAACTTTCCAGACCCATCATTATTGCTAAGGCGCACATGTTAAGCTGTTTTCACACCGCCCTGTTGCAACCACCCTAACCATCGCCTACCTGCAAGAGTGTTTCCCAAAAAATCTGGTCCGAAGCTACGATGACAGGCAGGTGCTTCGGCTAACGTCACTGGTTGAAGGGCTAGCTAACTCTGACGCTCTAGTGAAAGTTCAGTCAGGAAGACAATACTTTTCATGCTCAGGCTGTGAGTTTCTTTCTCACCCTGCCATTCACTCCTTGCACATATGCCCATTCACTATAGGTGTCATTGTCTGGGTAGGTCAATTGAGTCATCAGCTGATACACAATCAACGAATTACACAGCGACACACGTTCTCGGTCAGCCTATCAACTTACTGCTCCTCATTTTGAACATGGTTCTTTCTCTGCCGTAGTTCTGTCTTGCTGCAGTCGTGCGCACGCTCCACCTCCCCATCACCACCTAGTCTTTACAGATTCATCATCCTCATAGGCGTCAGCAGCCTCAGAGTCATCAGCCACCGCCACCAGCGTCTGGGGGATTTATCTTGCGGCCACTCAGATGTCCCTTGATCACAAAATATCTCCAAAGACTTCAGTTAAGTCTTAATCAGCACAAATATTCTCTTAATCTGTACACTCATATTCTGTATTAAATATTATCTGTCTCTCCTGATTGAACTGAAAATGCCTAAGATTTCAACACATTTGGACCATTTACCAGCCATCTGAAGGTGGAAATGTTATCCCTGGCCCAGTTTTCATTCTGTTTGTCCTTATAAGTTGCTAGCGCTGAGTTGTACAGGTTCTCAGACACAAACACAATCAGCTCCTCCATCTTGTCTTCTTTCTGCTCCCCCTTCTATTTGATTGCCTAAAGCCAGAAAGCTACTGCCAGAAGTTCAACAAGGTGAACTCTGTGTGGCAGTGCGAAATCTATGTGCGTTCACATAGGCAGCTTCCACTTCATACCCCTACCACTGTGCAGTGTTATTCTAACAATATAGCAATGCACGCATTAGCAAACATTTAATCTCCTAAAAGCCGGTCAAAATGAAATATCTGCCTACATCATGTCACCACAATGTTAATGTGGCATTGAACTGAACTGTTAAGTAAATGAACTGATAGTGTATCGCAGCTGACAAAGGGGACGAAACGTAGGTCATTTTCTTCATCATCTTCTTCTCTCTCTGTTTTTCTGTCTGTTTCTCTGTCTCTGTTTCTCACCATTGGTTCAGATGAAGTACGGCCTCTGTGTGCCAGGCTATAACTTGGCAGAGGTCACAAATCACTTTCAGTAGATTGGCTGCAGATTTATGCCTTGTCTCTCGCTACCATATAGTGCTGACGGAGGTGGAGGAGCGGCAGCCCCGGTAATCACAGAAAATTGCTGTGTTGGGGGAAACAGATGTGTGAACTCCGCTACGACAGAGCCAGGAGAAGAGGGTGGGTGTGTTTGCGCATCAAGTGCGTGTTAGGTTTAGTATGAACCCAAAACAGCCTTACTCATGCTCTGGATTAGGTCAGTTTGAGGTTCATTCAGAAATACCCCACACAAACCAGCTGCCAAGTGTGTGTGAGAGTGGTTTTGGCCCCGGGTGAACTGTCTTTCACCTCTGAACATCATTCAATGCCATATGCTCAGTGCTTGTCCAGTGAATGTCCTGCAATTGGCACACTGCTGAAACATAAATCTCCAGAGAGAAAGCATTTAACCTTTTGTAATAACCACAGCCTGCTCAGGAGAACACACACACACACACACACACACACACACACACACACACACACACACACACACACACACACACACAAACATGAGGAAACAATGATATCAGTTTCAAAGCGGCAACATTCTCCAGAATATGAGCGAGGGCCAAAAAGAGAATGTGACATTTCCAAGGTGTGTGCTGTCGCATGGCAACCATGGCAACTAAACCAAAAGGCTGTTAATTTGAGTCAGTCCACCTCTCAGTGTTGAAAAGCTCCTCCCCTTAGAAGCAGGCTCAGCCAACAGGAGCAAAAATATTTTTAGCCTACTAAAGAAGCACCTGTTCCTTGTTGGACATTACAGGAATGTTGGTGTAGGTGCCGACACGTGTAACTGTGTGTGTGTGCGGAGCTGGGTGCTGACGCGTGTGAGTCTGTTACTTGAAGCAAAACATGTATGGAAATGTGGTCAAATGAACTGGGTGCAAATACCTCAGGCTGATTTTCTGGTTACCATAGCGATGTAACTGGTACATGTGAAGTAGTCAACTATAGATGGTTTCAAACTTGACAACATAAACATTCTAATTGGGTCCCTTTGGGTGCGTTTGTAAAACCAATCTGACGCTCTTCACTTTAATGAGAGGGCTGTTGTTTGAAGAAACAGAGCGTTCCATTCTTTACATACATTAACAAACCGTTATGTTAATCACACATTTACTCTGGTTGGCTCTTTGCCGCTCCGTCTCCCCAGACGATGTTAATGTTCTGAATAACCGAACTGTACTTTCAAGATTCAAGAGGTTTATTATCATGTACACAGCAAAGGTAAACGGGGTTACTGGCAATGAATTTCTTAATTCCTCATTGACAAGGGCTGTCTGATGGCAAGGTAAGAGGTGAAAATATTCTAAATATAGCGTATATTTAAACTGATATTGATTTTTTTTGGTGAACCAACTAGTTGAGGCAGTGTTTGCTCAGCATTGTTTGATATAATGTACGTGACGCATGGATTTTTTGCCCCAGTGGTAGTGTAAGTAAACATTGTAATTCGGCCTATAAAAAAGGATGGGTCTTTACATCAGTGACAGCATTCAAATTTTGCACTGGTGTCAGACTTTGGTGCCACTTTTCTTGAAGTTAATGGAGTGGGCAAGGCAAGTCCCACTATTACTTATTATATTTGTGTTGTTTCACTTTTGACTTAAAAAAATGCTTCCACAAAATTAAAAAAAAACACACATTACACGATGTTAACTGACATTTTTCATCTGAATGTGTGTTTGTTTGCCTTGTCATTTGCATACAACGTTAGTTCATCCATCATGATACATGAACAAACACGTCAGGGCGGAAACCATTGATGAAACATTCCCCATGAAGATGTAAAAGAAACAGACAGGAGGCCGTGGTGTTGGTGAGTGATGGCAAATGTTCCAGCCTCTTAAACTTGACTGCACTTGAAGACTTTTCAGAAGAAACAGCAGAGATAAGATATTGGCACCCTCCCCATCAACTTCAAAAGAAGTGGCACTAAAATCTGGCACCAATGCAAAATTGGAAATCTGTCACAAACATAACAGCCCCTCCTTTTTTTCATACAGTTTCCTTGTTAGAATATTTTGTAGTGTATGTGAATGACATCAGCTAACAGGAAGTAAACGTGGACCCAAGCTGCTGCCCAACAATGCAGTACCAGTGAAACGGTGTACAGTGGAGTGTGGAAATGATGACTCGTGGTTAGTGTTATGTCATTACAATAACAGATTGTGTCGAGGAACTCGGAGGCATATTGCTTCATTTCTGAGCAAATTCTCTGTGAGTGGAGGACAAACAATCATATGCTCATAATAGAAGCTGTACAAATTTGCTAATCAGTCACCAAAACAGTTTAACAAAAGCAGCATAAATGCCCATTTCAAAGTCGCTGATGCGAAACTATTTCAAGAACTCCACAAGGAAGTGTTATTTCAAAACTCTGAAAAAGAAACACAAGGAAGTATATTCAAGTTCCCTGTTCTTAGGTGTGGTCACGGTGTCTACTGGTATCAGACAGTTAAATTTAATAAATTTTAAGACCTTTTTAATATACTTTCTAACCAAATTTAAGACGGACTTTTTGGACAAATCACCTTTTTCTAATTCCAGCATCACAGGTAAGTATAAAGGTACGAACTATCGTCATACAAAGTAAGAAGACAGCATCAGGTTTAGGGGTAGGTTAAGATTTGAAATATCAGAAATGTGGACTTTCACGCAGTAGAACTTGAATTGTTTTGACAATAGAGGGTAAAAATAACAGATGTCACTACCATGTCGTCACCAGTTGGTGTGGAGGAGCAGGGGGTGGGTCTAAATGAGAAGCCAAGGACACTATCTGCAGACAGACTGTCACTCAAAGTGGCCCACCCTTAGTTATATGTAACTTTAAGCCTTAATATAATGTAAGCGTGTGAGTTATAAAAAAAATTCACCCTCTGTGCAGTCGTCACGAACAGGGAAAGTAGCTATAGAGACCAAAACTATTTTGTGTACCAGGCTGTAAACATATTTATAACTGCCGTAAACTCTACGTGTCTATGAGTATTGACTGACTTCTGGAGCCAGCCTCAAGTGGCCATTAGAGGAACTGCAGGTTTTGGCACTTTTGCATTTGGTTCAATTCTTAAACTCAAGAGGTTGACAAAATGAAAATAAAAAAAGGATAAATGTAATCAGATAAAAAGTTTTCTTTTAAGTCCTATTTTTTATAGACTTAAATTTAAGACCTTTTCAGACTATTTAAGGACCTGCAGACCCCTGGTGGTGAGCTTGAATAAGAGCAAGCACCTCACCTTCGTGCTTTTTAAACTTAAAAGGTTTGTTATTTAATAGTTAATGAACATGTGTCAACTTCTGAACCATAACTAACATTTGCTGATTCACAGTAATTCCCCATAAGATGTAATGATTTCCCTCCAACATTTATTACACTATGGTTAATGTACGTCTAATGCAGGACGGGAAGACACTGACAAAAGGTCACGGTACGGTGTTCATTTAAACTGACTTTACATATGTTTCTGTGTTGCTACTGATGTTATCTTTACTGTTGTTGTCATGGTCACCATCAATATTTTCAAAGGCATCATCACTGTCGGGGCCATCATCATCACTGTTGTTGTTGTCAAATCTTTGGTTTCCCGTCTGTGAAAGTGTTTGTACACTGTGTGGTTGTGAGTGCATGTGTGTGTGTGTGCGTGTATACACAAAACAGTGGGTCTTTCAAGGTGAAGGAGAGAGCATGCAGAAACACAAAAAGCCGGCCAAATGGACTCTGAACCAAACACATACAAACATGGGAGAGTTATGACTGCAGGAGTTTACATAGCAGTGCCCTGTTTAAAAATACAGCAGTGTGCAGAAATGGAGACAGAGCTCACATTGCGATCCACACGGTTTGCACCTGTCTCTATCCACACAGCAATACCTGTCAACCATATCAGACTATATTAACTATCTCCAACAAGAGCAGCATTGTTCAAGCTCCTGTTTTGGCAAACGTCCGCTAGTGGAGAGAGGGAAGCGAAAAATCAAATTAAGCTTATCTCTGGATTCAGGGTGTCTTAGCTCGTCTCCTGTGCCGCTGCCATCGACTCAATCAAGAATCAATAAAAGTAACTTAATGCATTCATCTTCCACAGAATACAATTTGTTTGAAGTTGAGGTCGTATTGTCAGCACGACTTAGTGTGACTACAACAAAGGCATCGAGATGAAACTAAGGAATCTTTGAGTCTTGAGTCATCAACTAAAAGGCTCGCCAGGAATAAAAGGCAAAGAACATCACGCCTAAACACATCTGACATTGAGTCTTCACTGCCGTCAAAACTAAACTTTGCCTTTCTGACCTTAAAACATGGCTGAAATCCACTGCTGGATCAGACTCTGACAGGAGAACTCGGGACGCATGGGAAAGACAAACCTCGGGATTAGCAGCGATGTCCTTCCATCAACCTTCCCCTCTCTGTCTCGGTCACACACGCCAACACACTGTATACAAAGTCAAAGATTTGCACATCATAAGTAAGTCTCAAGTCTCTGTTATAAGGTCCCAAGTGGAGTACAGCTTTCTTTCTTTGCAGCTTTCTTTCTTTGCCTGAACTCGACTGACCCCGACCCGAACCAATGTGTTCGAGCTGGACTGTCATTTCCCAACATTCTCTGGGGCTTGAATCTGGTCGGGTTCTTATCACTTTCCAGGTGTTTAAGTCTTTTATTTAGTAATGAATGATTAGGTTATATTTTACCTGTGCTGCTTGAAGAGTGTGGTGCTCTGAACTGAATGGTATAATCTAACAGCGCATCAAATTTACGAATAGTACAACAGAGTTTTGCAAGTGTCTAATTTCGAGGATCTGCTCCTGAACGAGAACCATAATGTGCAGTTCGGCACCCATCCTGCCGCCCACACATATGTTCTATTAGTTAACCAACCCCACGAAAGATCCACAACCTGACCTGAAACCAGAGATACTATAATAACCATACCCTGTTAACATGATTCGGTTAGGGAGCATATTTAAAGTGATCATTTAAAAGAATATTTTTTTACTTAATCTCACAATACTGAGCAGCACATTTTCGCACCTGTTAGCACCACACCTGATTGAAGCTGCTCCAATGTTCCAGATGGTGCAGAGGAAGAAGTCGACACAAAAAGTCAGAGTCAAGGAATCACAATGTTAGCTTAAATCATTATTTTCATTTTATTTTGATATATTTACCTGTGAAACACCTGTGAAATGTTCTTGCATGTTCTTTTTCCACCCAGAACTGAACCCAGAAAAGGAAATTAAAACAAAATACAGCCTGCAAATAACATTTTTTGCTGGGCGGACTCTGCGCTCTGGCACTTGGAGCGGCTGTTTACTCTGTTACTGCACTTAAAAGACTTAAGCTGACTTTGGCTTGTGATAAATGTTTTAATATCTCCAGCTCTGGACAAAAAGTGTTTTCGTAATTCAGACTTGTGTCAAGCTTAGACAGAAACTATGCGGGTTCATGTGGGGTCAAATCTGACTTTTTAGGCCGGATCAAAGCTCTATAGTCAAGTCCTAAAAGTCCTAAGACCTTGGATTTAGCAATGCTAAGCTAATTTTAATGATGGAGCTGTATGTTTTAAATCAGTGGGTCCTAATTGGTCCATCCACGGGGTCCAGATTTCTCCTTAGTCAATAGTTCAAGGTCCACATAGCTGAATACATCCATTGTCATACTTGCTTTTGGCCATATCCTTAAGCTGGTTAACTGTCTCTGTTGGTAGCTGTCTGTTAGTCACTCACTCTGAGCAGGAAACTGCGCCTCAAAATAAAAGCAATGTGCCAGAAATTCACTGTACTTCAAAATAAAGTGTTTTTTACAAACATGACATGTTCGCGAGTCACTTAAGGTCCATTCAGACTGGACCTGCGACCCACTTTTGGACCGAGACCCACCAGTTGGGAACCACTGTTTTAAATGTTGCCATTAACCACATCATGGTCACAGTTTGATGTACCATCTTTTGTCCGCCTGCACCTTTCCCTCCTGCTCACACTGATGTGACTGCAATATAATTCAGAGAATATCCACTGTCAGAAAAATGAAGAGTAAATTTGCTGCACTTTTTTATTACCATGATTCTGAATCGCTGGGCTTTGGGGAGGATATTAAGTCTTTCCCAGTCAAAAGGTCATTGGCATTAAAGTCGAGGCAGAGCTGCAAGTCGTTTTTCATTTTGTCAAGACAAATTTAAAATAATCAGACTCATGACTTCAGTCTGAGTTCAAATCATATGACTTGAGTCCACAAGGATGACACACTCTATTAATAGCCTTAAAAAATGTCTGTGTAGACAGCATGATTCAATAAATAATTTTGAACCAAAATACATCTATTAAATGAGACGTTTTTCCTTTTCAAGGAAGAAAAATTTGGTGGAAAAACTCAAAATACAGTAAACAGCCCAAACTGTTTCCATCAGTGACAATATGTGTTTGAAAGTGAGCGCAGTAGGCACACTGAGCACAGTTCTGCTGTGCTTCTGAAGAATCTGAGGAATGCTTTTACTCGGCAGGCCATCAGCCCCGAGTCTCTAACAAACACACACATAACAACTGGACACAGCTTCGCAGCTTGTTTAAATTGGTCTGCCGAACAGATGTGCGGTACCATCATGAATAAACGAGAGTGAAAAACACGGGACGGGACATCTTTATAAACACGTACAAACACGCCTTTGTGTGGGCTGTAGCAGTGACGGATATGGCAGGTGTCTTTCTTTATGCCCTAATAAAGTTTTGTCCGTGCAGCGCTTGGTATCAATTTGAGTTATTATGTGTGCGGCAGGACTGCTGAGAGACAGAACAGACACCCACACACATAAATGAGCACACACACTGAAGCCTCATCATTCAAAATCCTTGTCTTATGACAGAGACACAGGAAATAATGACAAATTGATGCCAAGCAGCCTCTCTCAATTCTCTTAGTGGAGAATCGCACTCAGTGCTTGTTATCTCTGACCACAGACACACACTTTTCCGCACACACAAGCAAGCCAGACATAAATAGTGCTGCTCTGTTCCTCTATCTGTCCGTCTGTCTCTCTCTTTCCAGACAGGGAAGTCTTTCCTCACTGATTGTTTAGCAGAGCTTTATAAAACAACCACTCTTTTTTCTTCATACATTTACAGTAAAACACCAACATAGTCCTTTTGTAGCAGCACACTCATGAATGACACATGTATTATGTTTGTGTGCGCAGAGGTAAAGTCTCGGTCAGCACTCTTGTCTAAGCACTGGTATGGCTGCAGTGAAATACCCTCATCTAGGCAAACATAAAATCAATGGTAGCTATTAATTAGTCTACCTCTAACTGCCTTTGCTGATACAGTTATACACACAAATAGAACAGGAGCACATTATGCCATCGAGCTGTTTGGAGCTGGATTGGATTTTAAAGAATAGAGGCAGACTCGTACAGGAAAAACACAGCAAACAACATCTTGACTCAACTGAAATAGCCTCTGCAGATTATGTACACACTTTCAAGGTTAAACTGGAAGGAAGTCACATTGCTTGACAAGGAGGCTGATAAGAGTGTGGTATCTGAAATTTCACAACCTTGTTCCTGGTTATTATGAAAGTCTTTGCCATAACTGGGGAGGAGAAAAAACACACAATGCACTATGGAATATTCTCACAGGTGTCATGTTAAGCACTGCAGGTGCAGCAGTTCAGATTTCTGTGTGTTTTTTCCAGTGCTGCTCTTTAACCGGCTCGAGTCAGAGTGGATGTGATACAACAAGTAGATCTGACCAGATAATCTGATCGATCAGCTAGATATTTAGAAGTTGATCAAATCAGCGTGACATCACTGATAATATTACTCTTACTATTTCCATGGCAACACTGTAACTTCCTGAGCTGAATCAAAAGCCAGTAGGCTACAGTAGTGATACAAAATGGATCGTCTTGCTGTAAATTTTGATTTATATGGCAGACTTCATTTTGATGAATGGTTGGAAATTGAAACCAAACAAACAAGAGATATGTCAGAAAGCAAACAGTTCTTTGACAGCAGTGAAAAATGGTGTTTTTGAAAAGCTGAATGGTAACAAATATGGATTGAAGCACACTGTCATTAGATATAAAAGTGCTGTGGATTTTTGACATGATTTCATCTATCTTTTTCAATAAATTTTGACTTTTGGACATCAGCTGTGTTGGTGAATCCATGACACAAGGCTATCTTAAAAACAGCATACAAGTGAAGTTTGTGGACATAGTGGCTAAATAACTTTTCAGTAGGGTATCTTGAGCAAGCAACGCAGTTCTGTGTTTATATATTCGGTATTTATTCTGTTTTGGGAAATCACTCGAACTCTACAAAGCATTAAAGTTAGCTCAAACTGGCTAGCTGACTCGACAGGGACGAGAAACGGTCTCTCTTTCTAGGTCATGAGGGCTGCCCTACCTGCTGGACCAGTAAACAAGGTTTCATTGTTCATTGTTTCATTCATACTAAGGTGACTGATTGTTTTCCAGTCATTAGTCAGACCCCATTTATTTCCATGGAAATGGAGATAGAGTGAATTGTCCCAAAATATGAATACATTTTGATTATATCTTAAATTTTGTTGGTAACTTTTGTTGTATCGCAGTATTAGTAGGTTCGCCGGCGTCCTGGCCGACATTCCTGTCACTCCACTCCTGTCTCCTTAATGCTAGAGTGATGATTCTGGTTTCATATGAAACTAGGAGACCTAAGGAATCCAGCCGAACCAACAATGTCATGCATGGCCATTTCACAGAGGTGACCTTCGACCTCTAGATATCTAAATGAAAATAGATACTCACAAGTCTCCCCTTTACAGACATGCCCACTTTATGCTAATCCAATGTAGTTTAGGGCAAAAACAACTCAGTTTTCTGCATGAAGTATAAATGTGACATTTTCATTTACTGTATCTGAATATTTCAGCACACTGGGGTCCCTAAATAGTTTTGAAATTATGTAAATTGGGTCTGACTGGAGAGCTGAGACTCTTGTGGATTTAATGAGTCCAATTTTGTTTGCGTGTTTTAGCCCCCATTATGTATAAAATGACCTATTGTGACCTCAAGGATAATCACAGCCTCATGAAACTTTACAACTACAAATAAGAGATATTGGGCATTCAGAGGATGGAGGGCTTTCAAAGGTGTATTACCAATAAGATGGTTTCTCAGCAGTTTCATGAACAGACGTGCTTGCAATCCAATCACCTTCATTTATCTTGGTGTCTTTACCATTTCTATTAATCCTCAGGTGGTAAAAAATGCTTAAATCTAGCATCAAAACATGCAATCAATCCAAAAATTGCTGCAACAGCTTATGAGATATAATTGAGCATGGGAATGACTATCATATATTTTCATTATTATGTTCTCAGCCCCGACACACTCACAATATTTATTGCATATGTATGAGCAGAAAACCTTGGCACGCCATGCTGAGCTGCATCTCAAATTAATCTTCAGGTTCCCAGCTTTCAGATGATGTATACCACTTCTACGTCGCATGTACTGTCAACCTGCTATCTCCCCTTAACGATACCCTGCCCCCCCAAAAAATAAGACAAAAATGTCTCTTTGTAGGTCTCAGAGGGTCAGGAAGAACCTCCCTACTTGATGTGCAACTAAACATTCCAAATATGTCTGCCAATGACAAGATTACGAGCTAATTGGAGGCCAATCGTACTCTACAGCTTCAACATGTCAAACTCAAACGTGTCTGATCCCTCTCTAATACTCCTAGGTGTACTATGTTAATTATTCCAAGTGGAACGCCTAACGTGACCACCACAGAATTCTAATGGTGTTGCCATGGTAATGACGGATGGCTGGATCGTGCAATGGCAGTGCGTGATAAAGTTGGATAGTTTCAAGCAACTGTCTGTGAACACATTATACTGTTGCTGTGGTAATATACCAGCTCCTCAAGCCTGCAGCACTGTAACGTTCCACAGCAACACGTTTCTATTACTACAGAAATCAATGCTCTGACAGCTGAACCACATTGTGAGGACAGCTCATACTGTACACAGTTAGCAAACAAAAAAATGTTCTTTCTTATCAATTGGTCTTGCAGATACACACTCAATCAACTCTCTGTCTTGTGCTGACACCTGCTCACATTCACGCCAAATAAGAGGACATGGGTAAGCTGTTTTCACTTTCACCACAGACGACAACAAAACAGAAATTACTTTGGTGCTTTGGTGCTCTCCCCTTGCCAATCATCAGGGCATGAACAACTTGGTGGACACACCAAAGCTCCTTATAATTAAATTGAGTCTGGGCTTTGCCTCCTTCCCCGCTCACTAAGAGCATTCAGAATGACAATAGCACTGTGGAAAAAACACACAAGCTTCCTCATTCATTTCAATAAGACAACTGCCTTAGCACATCAGGGGCTCCAGGCACAGAAGGCTTTGGGAAAAATTCGCAGGAAGGACAGATAAAAAGATAGTCCTGGCTTTACTTTTACCGCAATTCAAACTACACACTACACAACGCAGCCAGGATGCCAGGAGACGGTTGGCATTGTACGTTTCTGCAGCCCACATATACATTACATTTGTATGTTTTGTACAGATCATTATCACATCGATCGAGGTGGTACAAACCCAGCATAGGACAGTTTTTTAAAATGCAAACAATGAAACATTACGTTAACATTACAGTGCAATATCAGCTCTTTTAAAGCTAAGTAGTGTATGAGCTGACGTTATAATCAGAGAAAGAGGGGATGGTGGATGGCATGAAGCCCAGTTGAGACCAAAGATTCATGGTGAGATGAGCTGCAACAGGCCACTAGTTGCAATCTGTCGTTCTTCAACAGGAGTGTTAGCGCTTTAAGTGAGCAGTAGCAGCACACTGTGAGGACGGAAACAGAGGGCTCGACCGGGACAGAGCACCTGCTGCACCAAGCGAATACACAGTCTGCGGTCAATTTGACTGACCAGCGGACTTCACTAAAAGCTGATGGCTACTGAAAAAGGTGCTGCTTTATGTTTTGAAACCAGAAAACGGTGATTTTAAAACGCAGGGGACACCATCAACCGGCTTGAGATAAACTCAGACTGGCAGTTCTAAAACAGTTTCATCTCACCGTGAATCACTAGTCTGAAATGGGCTGCAGACCACTGACGACCACTGTTCGAGACCAACAAACAACAAAGTGAGTTCAGCAAGTCACTGCAGCATTTGCACCGGCTTTTAAGCCACCAAATGTGGGTGTTTTGTAGGGACCAATTGCTGTGTTTCCACCAAACAAACTGCCACGAAAAGTATTTATTTTTTTACTGAAACATTTCTAAATTTCCACTGGGAATAGTGCTACAAACAGCACTAGTTTTTAATGAGCTATGTCTGTGTTTTTAGCTGGGATTGTGCCACAAAAAACTGGTATCTTAAGCCAAAACATGATCTTTCCTAACCATAACCAAGTGGCTTTTGTTCCTAACCCCAGCCACATGTTAACCAGAGTGCTGCTGAAACATAAAATTCCAGTGTATCTGTATCCGTTGTTCGCAGAAACACATAATGCCAAGATTTATAATAGCAATTGCCTTAAGCACTGCACTGCATTGGCCGTCAGATATGTATAAGCATACAGTCCATGTGGAATATCTTGTATTGTGTATCTCACAGCATTATGCTAATGTGATGTTTCAAAACTAAGATGGTAGAAACAATCGTTGCTGCCGTTATAATTCTGAATAAACAATTAAAAAGTAAGGACTGTAGAAACAGTTTCAGGTGAGGTGCAAGCTTCAAGGCTCTTCAGCGCTGAAACAGTCGAGGTGGTGTGCAAAGACTCACCTTGTTCTGGTCGGTCCAATACAAGAAGTAACCTTTGGGGTCGACCGTTAGAGTCACCGGGGTCACAGTGGTAGAATCCTGGAGGAAAACAAAGCAAAAGACATCTGGAGTCAATGTGTGCGTCTGCTTACGTCTGTGTATCTCTGTCTGAGTCTGTGTTTTTACAAGAGCACATGCTTTTGTGTGTATGGCAGAATATTCTCTGGGTAAACCAATTAATTCAGTTCTCAGGATCAAAGCCTGGTTCTTGTAATACCACATGCATTCCAGAATCTGAAATGACATTAAAAGTGATGGTAATGACGTAAGCATGCACACAACCATTTCCTTCTAGGGTACTTTCCCCGCCGTGAACTGGCATCACCACAAATGACCAAGAAGCCTGGTGAGTGTGTGTGCGTGTGTGTGTTCGTTTGAGACGGCTGCAATCATGAGTTGCAGGTTGTTTCACAGCTGATGTTTCCATTTCTCCCCTCTTGTAACAGACAAATGCTTTCCCACAATTCACACATACAGGCGACTGCAAGCCTCACACACACACACACGCACACTCACAGTTTGACCCTGAGGCATACATGGCAACGCCAGATATTATTGGATGCTTCTATAAAAAGAAAGAGCCTTTGCTTTTTTTTCTGTGTCCACAGTGGCTCCGGTTCAGCACAACAGTAGCATATTGTCCTCCTCAATCAGCCATGGCTGCGAGATCAGAGAGATGGAAACTGCATTTGCTGCACAAAGCAAGAAAATCTTCAAAGTGTCTTCATGAGGCGTCTAATGATGTCCCTATCACTGCATTGGGGGACACAGCTAATAGTCTGCATCTGCTGCACGCTTGTCATGTTTGGGTGTGACCCTGTGCGAGTTGCAGTGTTGGATGTCATGAATCTGTGTTGAGGTGTGGCCAACTGTTAGCACGCTCAAATCATTTCTGTCTAAATGAGACAATCACAGTTTATGGCGCACCTTAAATCAAGATGTTTATGAGCCCATGTTGAGACTGAAAAAGAGGGAAAGAAAGAAAAGAGGGAAGTGATCGCAAAATAAACAAGCGACCGTTTTATGCTGTAAATGGTAAGCTGGCGCATCAGGCCCGTTTGGGATAACGGCGTTTGCTATGGCAACGCACCATTCCCGTGAAATCTATTAGAGACTCAAGAGGAATCGTTTTGGTTCTGTTCACATGATTGCACAATCTTTGCAGGCTTGACTGAATGACAAAAGACGCAGCTCATACCACCAAACGCATGCAGCATACTCACACACAGAACTTGCAGCCTGAGGGCAAGAAAAGAAAAAGCCTCACGTTCGCAGTTCTTGGATGTAGCATCTCATACCGACTGCAGCCCCGTATCTCTGATCTCCACTCCAGTTACAATCCAATTTCTTTAATTTAGATTTTAAAGATTAATATCTCTTTCACATCCTCAATGAAGCCATCAGCTACTCCTAGAAAACTCTATGAAATGATAATGAGTTGGAGTAATCAGTAATTTTACAGTAGGCTGTTTATATTTCCAGTGAAGACTTTACTCAGTGGGCAAGATGTGGCGATTGATGGCTCATGTGATGTCAGAGGGAAAGACACAAGATGGCTTGAGAGCACTGGGAACCTGCCTAATGATGCGAGACAAGTCATTTTCACCAGCGTCTTCCTTAATGTCCCAACTCTCCATGGCCACCACTACAAACACATTAAGCCATTATGGACTCTTAGCAAAGATTTTCTCATGGGTCTGCACATTTACGAAAAACACAAGTACTTATAACATCGTGGATTAGAGCTGCGAGTGCTTTGCTGAGATTACTACTTGCAGAGTGGTGCTGCTCATGCCTTTATTGTCATTTGACTGTTTCTGAGGATTTGTCATTAATGGGAAGACATTAGGTAACAGCAGCAGCCTGCTTTTTTGCTGAATTAAGATGAGATTAGTGACTTACTTGCAAAAGTACAAACACCCTGAGGGAACCGATCCAAAGGCAGAAGACAGGAGTGCATATTTTCTAAGTGAAAGGTTTGTTCCAATAGCTATCACCTGAGGGGGTGTGTTAGAGAGGAGCGCGGCACACTTCTGTTTTGTATGCTAATGACATATTCTCCTACTTTTAAGGGATTTTGGGCTTCCCTGTGGAGCGTGATGATATCTTACTCAACACTCAGCAGACCAAAAGAGCCTGATACAAACGTAAGCTTATAAAAATCTCTGTTTATAAGGACCCAGCATCATTTTGGCAGCCGCTGTCACTGATCTCCAAGACGAAAGGTCCCTTCTCTAAAGGCTTTGGAGTGTCGACATCCATTGGTGCTGAATATGCCATTTGAACAGCCTTATAAATAATGACACAATCCAGGCAGTGTTTTAAACCACAACCAGGCATTTCGTGAGCCAGCTGTCTGCGAGCGGCAGCAGCAAAAATACAAGGTGTGTACGTGCACGTCTGTGTGAGGCAGGTTAGGGAGGTCTGGGACTTCGAGGATGTCACAAACATTTCGAGAGGTTTTCTGATTGCTGCTCTATTCTTCTTTTTTTTTTTTTTCAACGTTCAACAACCGGGCACTGTGTGCTGAAGTCTGCAGTGCTTCAGACAGTCTGCTGTGGAGGACTTGTGGCTGTTGTTCATACAGTACAGTATGCCATCCTTACACAGTAAACAAAACTCAACACATTTTCTGCCTCCACAGAGTGTTCAGCAGTGAGACAAAATCTGCAATTTTCACTGAAACTAAAAAAAAAAATCCCGTCTGCTCTTACACATTCAAATATTGGAATTGCTTGTACAATTTCCTGTTGAGGGAGGTTAGAGTGGAGCCCAACATCCAAAGCCAAGATAAGAAGAAAATTATTTAATTCAATCCTTTTTTTTCTTACTGGCAATGAATTATAGCTTTATCTCTCTCTGTCTGTTGCGGTATTCCTCTGTGATTCTTTCCATGAAATGATACGGAGAGGAAAGAGGAAGGAAGGAGTGCATGGGAAATGAAACACAGAAAGTATCTGTGCATACGTGTGTGTTTGTTTGAGGGTGTGTGTTTTCACAGGAAAGGCCTGTTGGGCATTTGGTTCTGGAGATAGGCCCACATGTACAAACTACAATACACAAACACGGCTGTTAGGGGAAACAGACCCCCCCCCCTCACAACATACCAGCGAAGAAGTCGAAAGGGTGAGCGCTCATTAGTAGTTAAGGAAATACTCAAGTTCTCTTATCTGAGCGTCAGATTGATGATTGACAGAGCGGTGGGTTTGCAAGTGTGCATAATTTTCTCTTGGCCATCTGTACTGACCACATTCACACTCTCATAACACTCATTCACTAATGCCATCTGGGCCGTGCTTGAATCACCTGAGCTCAGGGAACATGACTATTTCACTGTGTATGTGTGAGGATGATCTCATTAAGTTATATCTCAAAATGTCACACAACAACACAGCTCATTAATGCCTCTGCTAATGTGACTGGTAGCGTCTAGTGTTGCGTTGTGTTTTGGTAAAGAGAACAGGGTGTCTTTGGAGGCCATCTACATTCAGTCTGATAAAAGATGTAAATAATTAATTAATTAATTGTCAACTGTGTGACTTGAGTCCCTCTCCCATGGATTTAACAGCAAAAAGGGCGAAGTATGTTGAATTCAGTACATTAAATTACAGACAACAAAGCTGATAGAAGAGATTAAAGGGAAAAATTTTGTTCCGAAGTTGTATAATTGCCTAGATTTGTTTCGTGTTCTCACGGCAGCATTTACAAGAGGACCAGATCAAATGCCTTGTGTGAGAAAGCTGCTCTTGTTTGTCAGAATTTCCATGTGGGAAAAATCCAGGAAGTAAAGCAAACGTTGAAGAAGAGTACACTTGCAAGATAAATGTGACACTTTGTAATGTCACAATGGAGGGACAACTACGCAGGTTGATTTTAGCGCTGCTCATCGTGGACTATATTGCTGTCATTGTTCATTTTAGTCAAACCATACAGTTTGAAAACGAGGCGCGGCTCCAACTAGAAAACAATGTTTTGATGCATTGGATGTGCTGAATGTGCATATTAAGGCAGTACAGGAGGAGGTGCACATTAATAATCCTCCAGGACTGTAACATGCTCATGTTTAACCCAAACAATGTGTCATGTGACTGCAGTTGGTTCACATCCAGGTCGAACACCTTCTCACCACAAACCAACCGCAGACTGAGACCACCTCCTCAAGAAGGTCTCAGTCCAGTTGTTTTGGTGCACACCTGAGGGTGATGCTGTGTTCACACCTGCCCAAATAAACCGCACTTAGGGGGCAAACGAACTGGAGTTTGATTGAACCGAATAGAACAGGAAAGGTGTGAAAGCAAGTAAAGAAAGTAAATTGTTGGTGCACAATTGCCAGTAAGGATTACACTGCAGCTTGTTTCGCTGCTGCAGATGGAGCGGTTTCTTTAAAAACACGAACAATTTCAAAAACTGTTGTCTCCATTAGTCACTTAAACACAAAAATGTGGAAAAATAGGGTCTGAGTTAAAAATTATCTAAGTTTCTCTTTAACAACAAAATCCCTCGACAATTGTCAATGTGTAACTTGAGCCCCTACACAATTTAAATGACACAGTAATGTCTTAACATACTACACAATAACATAAAGCTGGCAGGTAACTTATAAATGTTGTTCATGTAGTACAACAGAGTGGTGGAAATATCTACGACCACAATGTTGCTTACTTCTCCTGTTCAGAACAACTGCAAAAAGGAGAGAGGTAAGGTGGGAAGTGTAATTACATGGAGGATTCACGGAAGTGAACGTAAAGAGAGGTGTAGACTCGAGTCACATGACTTGGATTTAAGTCAGACTGGAGTCACAAATTCGATGACTTTAGACTCAACTTGACAAAATCAAAAAAGGCTTGCAACTCGCAATCGTTGGATTTTATTGACTCGTGACTTCACTTGGACCTGAGCCTTTTGACTTGAGAACACCTGAAACCTTCCAGCAAGCCTTAAGATTTAAAAGAATGTCATTTGAAAAGTGTGCAACAAATTAATTCATCTCCTGAGTCAGCTCACGTCCAAGCTTTTCAATCCCACTAAGTCGACACCTGATACCCCAGATCCACTTTGTTTAAACTAATCCAAGACCATCCAATCAAGGCGCAAGACAGAACGATTAAGAACTAGCATTACATTACATTACATTATGTTAAAAATTATATCAAAGATAATTTCCCTCATGTACAAAAACTATGCGGTGGTCAACAATAAAACAAACTCCAGTATCTAAAACATGCAGGTCGAAAATTTAAAAATACAAAATAACTTCCAACAAACTGTCAATACAAATTTTATAAAGCATTACATCATTACGCTGTTGTTAAAATGTGCATTATGACTTGTTTAGGACTCAAAACCTAAAGTTTAGGACTTGGGATTTGCTTGCTGACAATGAGTTGGTCCCACCACTGACAGTAGGGTAAAGAAACTGAGTACCAAATGTTCAACATATTAACACTGGAGGCCTAAAACACCAAGTTATAGCTATTGACACAGCTTTGGTGTAATTATAATACACACTAATGGATATTTACTCTGTTACACTTATTGCTGCTGTATAACTGACTCTGTTACACTAGTCTACGTGTATGTTTTACATCTGATGTGATCTTGAATGAGATTCACTGTTTTCACACCAGATAATAACTGCACAGTTAACTCATTCAACAACAGCTCCAGGTGGACACATCACTTTGCATATTCAGCAAGGGAAAAACAGCAGCCCATTTCCCTGAATGACAGAAATCATGACTGCGCTCATATTCAAATGGTCACACCATAAAGATGCATGAAGGTTTGGAGAAACCAGAGGAATGCCTGCAGCTATTCAAATGAGATGTGCTGCGAGAGATGTGAAACAAATATCACAGAAAGTCCCGCTGACAGAGCACATAGAGCTATTATGGTGACAGCACAAGAGATTGAATTAAACACCATAAGGTCAGCTGAAATTTAATTTGAAGTGCAACAGCTATAGGTTAATTCTGGATTATTATTATTATTATCATCAGAGGGACGTGTTGATTTGTTGTTTGGGGAAGGTGCAGTGCGCCATAGCGGTCCGTTAAGAGGCTACTACTGTTGTGTTTTCGCCGGCTACTCACCAGCAGCGTGCAATCAATTTTAATCAAGGTCATCTCACTACAGCTAGACAGCCTGTACTACAGACGAACGACAACAAAACAAAAAAAAGGCACGATCGTTATTCAACTCTCGCCTGTTGGTTACACTGTCTGCGATCCGCGTGTTGAACCCTGACACACTGATTAATTGTGGTTAATTGATAAAAACGTTTCCAGTGCAGGGGGAGGGGCGAGCTTAATCCAAATATTTAATGTTATTTAATGAGCACATTCTCACACACACATGTCCTGTCACACACTGGCGCGCGCACACATATTGTAAATCGGGCAATGTAAACAAAGCGCATGTCAGTAGCCACAACATCTGCTGCATCTTTATACATTTAAAGCAGCAAGCCAAATGCAGTAAGGTCTCCTCTGACAGTTCAATCTATTGGCTACTGTTGCACGAGTAGCCTTTAGATTGTGTAATGCATCCATGGTGCATGCAAATAAATCGTGCAGAAAACATCCGCCAGTGCAGAAAATAAATGAAAGACTCACTGCCGGTGTCTCTCGCCATTACTTACATCATCCCATTTCATAAATTTGTTGCCCCTTTTGAGGCTCTCGGGCACGGACACTGGCTTGAGCTGCAGCGCATGAACTCCAGGCTGTGCCCCTGCCATTGACTCATCTACTCTTCTCGACGCACGGCAGGGGTAGAAAATGAGTCACTTCACTCTCTTCTACTCTTATTCCTCTTCTTCTCCTTCTGTAATCTGCTTAGAAGCGGGCTGACGAAAGCCCACTACAGCTGCCAGTATGTCATGCCCGCATTGGCGGCGGCGGTGGCGCGTCTCGGCTTTTGGAGAGCTGTGGAGGCGGACGCAGGCGCAGCGAACCGGGGCCACTAACTGACTGACTGACTGACTGAGCGACATGCAGCTAAAGCATAAGAGAGGAGGAGAGGAGAGAGAGAGAGAGAGAGAGAGAGAGAGAGAGAGAGAGAGAGAGAGAGGCAGAGAGAAAGAAGGTGGGGGATATCTGAATAAGTTGCACGTCTGGTTTTAAATTGTACAAGTCAATGCAGGGACGAGATCGATGCTTGAAGTGATCTGGCGCCTCCGTGCGTCCGAGGCAAGACGGTGGTAATAAGTGGCCACAAGCTCTGAGCACATGAGAAGGCAGGGGTGTAAAAAACTCGGAGTGGCAATATACTCAAAGCAGGTGTGTGACACAGCCGCGTTTGGTTATTGCTGGTTTGGGAAATTATTATTTATGCATTCTGTAACACTGCAAGGTGTCATTCTTTCCTTAGGAGGTGAACAATATAATTTTGTTTGGGAGCTGTTATTGAAAAATCACCATGCTACACCTGGGCTGCAAACACAGACAATGCAGACAGTGTGGCTGGTATTTGTGACACACAGATATACAATGATGATTGCTGGGTAATATATGTTGATGTTGTCCAATGTCCAGCGTGTATTCATCCATCCATTTTCAACTGCTTATCTGAAGCTAGGTCGCCAGGGCAGCAGGCTGAGCAAAGTATTCCAGACACCCCTCTCCCAAGCAACACTTTCCAGCTCCTCCTGGGGGACCCCGAGGCGTTCCCAGGCCAGATAAGATATATAATCCCTCCAGTGTGTTCTGGGTCTGCCTTGTGGCCATCTACCGGTGGGACGTGCCCAAACACCTCTAACAGGAGGATCCTGATCAGATGACCGAACCACCTCAACTGACCCCTTTTAACGCGAAGGAGCATTGGCTCCAAGCTCCCTTCATACGTCCAAGCTCCTTACCCTAACTCTAAGGCTGAGCCCAGACACCCCACGGAGGTAACTCATTTCGGCTGCTTGTATCCGCAACCTCATTCTGTCGCTCACGACCCAGAAGTGAGGGTTCGGATGTAGATGGACCAGTAAATCGTCGTGGTAAAGAGAGCTGAAGACTGTGCCACCCTCACTTGTTATTTATGAAATGCACAGTAGGATAGGATTAGAAATATGTCATCATGACTTATCCTTTGGGTGGAGGAGTCCACTGTGTTGGGATTTTCGGGCTGATTCGGATCATTTCTTACACTCACCATCTTTACAGTGGACAGTTTTTAGGCAAATACGATTAAAACAACATATAGAGATTTCAGTCAGCCAAGTCACATAAATGGATTATTATGTAGATATAGTGGTTATATTTGGCGCCCAGGCTGTGACGTCAACTTAGTAACGTACAAATGTTACATATCTGTGGTTTGCAGAAACCTACGATAGAGCACTACAGGGATGGCAGTTTTTTGTAGGCCGGCGTGGAAGTTATCATCACCCTAGTTCCCTTTGGATTTTGGATTATTTCGAAAATAAGCCCTATTGCAAACTATACACATTTTGTTCAGCAAGATAATCTTCACAAATGAACCACTTTTATGATTTTTTGAAGCCTAAATGCAGCCGCCAGAAGTAAAAAGCCAACGTTAGGCTATAAATAAACTACACCACCGTTGCAAGACTAACGCCGTGACCACAAGAAGGCTTCAAAATTCATGAGTTGGGTATTTATTGATGTGTTTTCTGTCGTAGAACAAAATGTGAATGTCTCTTAAGCTCATGTTAACCACAGACCTTATTTCAGGCATCTGACCACCACTGACTTAAAGATAAGGAGACTGGGTGTGCTAAAATGCAAACTCATTCCTTGGTTTTATGACTCATTCTTACACCACCCTATGGCAACATTTATTTGGAGATTGGATGGCAGGTGGATGCAGGTTGAAGGTGGAGGCGGTGCTTTTGAAATGCTATATTATCAGCTGCAGCAGTGAGAAGTGACAGCATAGTTTTCAGGTAAGCGTGTGTCAGCAGGAGCAGAGCA
Source organism: Epinephelus awoara (assembly GCA_035609425.1). Taxonomy (NCBI): domain Eukaryota; kingdom Metazoa; phylum Chordata; class Actinopteri; order Perciformes; family Serranidae; genus Epinephelus; species Epinephelus awoara. The sequence continues at coordinate 36,296,696 of CM069305.1, read as the reverse complement.
CTGACAGCTTAAATACACTGCCACAATCAAAAGGGTGCGTTTGATGTTGCAGCGAGAGGAGTCGCTGACAGGATTTGATTAAAATAAAATAAAAGGATTTAATATGTTTCCAACAGAATTGTATTCTTGCGTTGGAATATTTGAGAAGGCTTTGAAATATTCAGGCTGTCACATTGAGTTAAATTTACATAATGAAATTGTTGAGTGGTCAAAAAATACATGCAGACAAGTCAAACATTTCTTCTGGGTGAGGGGAAATTTGCAAGCACGACCTCCTCCTAAAATGCTGGCTGTGTTTCTTGCATCATGTTGATGTGAACTATCGTCATCAGAAGTCAAGTAAGATCTATTATAGTCATGACTGTACGGAGGATAACAGGTGTAAGTTTAATTTAAGAAGTCAGTCCACACCCATCAGCTAGAATGGACACTCATTTCTGTTTCAGTGCACACACATGGCTGTGGGCTTTCTTACTTCTTCATGACTAAACTTCTTCAAAGTTCTGTGAGTCAGGAGTGCGTCACCCCCGCTAGGACTTAACTTTCTTATTAAATAAAACATAAAGCCCCTCTGGGCTTTGTGCCACCCACACTGTTTATTTTCTGCCATTTCCAAAAAGGGACTGCAGACTATTGGAGTCCTCCGAGCAGTTTTACCCCCGTGTCTCGCTGTGGTCACTCACTGGCCGGCCCTGGCCTGCAGACATGTCAAACTAGTCAAAGCAGTCAAAGTCTGACTGGCATTTTTCGTGTCAGTCGTAACTGCAGTTTGTTTGAGTTTGCCTCCTGTCGTTAATGATTGATTAACAGTGACAGTTTGGGGACCGGGCCCTGAGTACAGTCATAGTTGGGTGACAGCTCCGGAGACTGAGAGAGGGACACAAGTGTGGGACAGAAGAAAGATACAAAGACATGAGAGAAACATGAACTCTCATAATTCAGGACAATATTTTCTGAATTCCAAAGTAGAAGCGCTTGTTTTAGTAAAAACAACAAATGCGCAAAATACACTCATACCAACGCGGGGACACAAATGTTTTTATACCGCAAATGAGTCATTGTTATTCTCCATGCCTCAGACTTTGGTATCCGTCATCCGTCTTCTTATCAGCCCTGAGGTTTCAACTAACTCTAAAATCAGCCACAGCAATCTCGGATGAAAGACAAAGGCCTACAGAAAGGGAAATTATTGGATTGTCGCTGTATATAAAGTGCTCAGACCCACAAATTTCCTTTTTCGGTGAAACACTGAGCTTTTAAAATTAAGTTACACGTGTTGTCAGCAGTGTTTCTTTCTTTCCTTTTTGTTGAAACAAATAAAACGTAGCAACAGAAAACGCAATCAGTGATGCATCAGAAAGACTGAAGGCAGAGATTAGAAGTAAAAAGGCACTGATACATAATTAAGTGTGCCTCTGTCAGACGATCCAAAACTCTGCACGCATCATGATTTGTGTTTAATGAAGTTCTTGGACATGTGGCAGCAGTTGGTAGAGGAGATCAATCTTATCTTTTGGAACCACAACTTGTCCTCTGGAAGTGATGGCAGAGATTTATTTAATTTCCTAAAGAACAGCTCCTTCTTAAACTGACTTCCTCCACTGCAGGGCCAGATTAACCCGTTAGGGGGCCAAGGGGCAACAATGAGCTGTGGGGCCCTTGTTGAGCCTCATCAAACACTTGTTCCTCCAACATATTGTCCCAGAAAGGTTAAGGGTATGAAACATTTCATCACAGCATATTAACATGTCTACAGTGATGTAGTTCAGACTACAAATGAGCCAACTTTGTCATTGGGAGGTGAAGGGGATGGTGGATGGTGTGAAACCTAAGCGCGACTGCTGACAAGCAGCAGAGCAATGTTCAATACTAACAAATAAGAAAACAGGGTGAATTTCAGCACCCATTGAGGAGCTGCAGTTATGGTGACAAATCCATGTATATAAAGCCAAAACGTGATCTTTTCTTGACCATTAACAAGTGTTTTTTATGCCTAAACATAACCAAATGTTAACCACAGCAATTATTTAAAGTAAAAAAACTTTACGTTTCAACATATCTGCTACGCATGAAATGTACAATGCTGGCATTTATTCTAGAGATAGGGATGATAAGACGAAATCCAGCCTGTAGGCAGTGACTTGCGGCATCAGACACTGACAAAAAAAGCTGTCCTTTAACATCGGCATGATTCACGGCCAGTTGCCATTATACTTTAACGGTGTTTCGTGCCGTCAGCGGGACACGCGGTAGGACAAGAACTAAAGTAAAGGCGGCAAAAGTCCAACAAGGGCAGGCTGGAGTGGTGTTCCCATCCCGTAAGATTACAAAGCCAAACCCTGTTCTTTTTGCCTAAACTTAACCACATGCTAAGTTGTTGGAGGAAAAGAAAACGTCAGTTGGCATTGTTATACTGACATAGTGCATTCATTTTGAAGGAGACTGTGTGTAAACAGTAAATTTCCCATGAAACGGAAAAAGAAGACATTTTTGAAAGAAGACAATGCACGTAACAGGCAGAACGTGACCAGTGTCCCAGAACGTCAACAACCAACACACCCAGGGTACCTTGCACGTCATATGTGGACGTGGGAGGTCCATGACCAAACGCTGAAATGTGACGAGGTCGGAGTGAGAATGCGCTGATAGGACAGGACCTCAAGGTTGTTCAGAAATGCAGGAACTGCCAAGGGGTCCTCAACATTTCAGTTTTTGATTGTAATTACCTTTAAGTAATCGCCAGACACAGAGTTTGGCTCCCCTGAGAGTCTGGAGCTCACCTAGTCAAGCTACTAATCCAGCACTACTCAGGTGTTTATGTACCACAAGTCCTTAAGGTATGTTATCCTGACAAAAAAAGGCATTTTGACAAAATTGGCATAGCAGGGAACCTTCATTTATCTTAATTTATCTGACGATAGAAGCTTTCCATCAGTGTACCTTTGGTTCAATCGTCTATTTGACTTAAACCAGTAAACAGAAAAATAACTGCAAAGCCCTTTTTGATTTTTCTTTTAACCTCACCACATGATACACACTGTATCCATCGAAGCTTGTTCCATTATCCAACTTGTACAATGAAAATCAAACAAGGAAGCCTTTCAGTAAAGTAAAAGTTGCGTGTATTGAAGCGTGCTGGCTGCAGCAATCGTAGTGAGCTAAACTAAATGATATCAACATATACAGTCACCTAAATAATTAACATATTTCATTACTGCTACACAGTCATATTTCTGCCACTTTGCCCACAGCTAACTGTGAATAAATTGCCAATGGGGAATTATTATAGAGTGCTGTAATCCATGTGTGTATGTAATTATTCATTTACATATTCATCAACTTATTTATTTGATTAAGGCTACTGACTTTGGCTGAATGCAAAAGGCTATGTAAAGTGTTGCAACCCATGATGAGTCTGATGGGTAGGAAGCATTGATTTACCTAAAACTTTGACTTTACAGCTGGCTCTGTTGTCACGACAATAACGCCACTAAGCTATGGGTGAAAAAATCCTTCAACAGACAGATGTGGTGGCCTGTCCAGTTAGTATTGCTTTGGTTTTCATGTTTCCACTATGCTGGTACCAGATCCATCAAACCAGGTTATCATGTTAAGATGAACTGTCGCCCGTGGATGATCAACTGCCGTTAAAACTGGCAAGTTTGTTAATACATGGACCTGTAGTTTTTGCTCTTGACATACTTTTCTCACATTAATCTTCTGCACATCTCAGACAGTGGCAGATCTATGAGTTGATTTCTACCTTTGAGAAGAGAATATTGCCCAAGTGAAAAAAGCACAATCCTGTGTTTATGCTCGACAGGATCACTGGTCAGATAGCTACTCGCTGATAAAGGACCTGCAACTTTTTTGCATTCAAGACAAGACTCTGTGGCGTTCGAGATCAGTTTAAGGTCATGCTGTTGTCATCGCACACACTGAATATCCAACACGCTGCAATGACCCTGCTCTCAACCTGTTAAGGTTGCAGAGCCTGCCATATATACAGTACACACAGATACATTACCCTTTAACAAGCCCTCACACTGGTGTTGGTAAGGAGGTGAGATTGGTGATTTGCTTCATACGCAGTGACAAGAGAGAATGAACAGCAGTGCAGCAGCGTGTCAGTGTTCCTACACGCACATGATGAGGAACAGGTGTTCTTAAATGACTGCCTGCTGGAGCTTTCATTATCAATATTAACTCAAGATCTCTCCTAAGCTGCACATTCAGCATACCATTAAGGCTGCTGACTTATAGGCCAAAGTCCAATGAGTCCAACCTGCATGCCTCACTGCCAAGTGTCAACTGCTCATTTGGCTCATCGTTTGGCCTTAGATGCCAAGACTGGCTTTAAGTTTACAGGGTACATGAATGTTATACTGTTTCTGACAACATGTCTGTTTATGAAATATCCAACGGGCACTCCATTATTAACATTAAAACCTAAAATGTTAATTTCATCCTAAATACCATCTATGCCAGCACAGCTCTGTGTGAGGACAATGCAATGTTGTTCTGCCAGTGAGCCTGCTGGGTCTGACAGGATGCAAAGAAACATTTCTATGAACCGCACAGTCAGATCAGTTTGAGCGCATTTTAAAATTGAAATCGTTTGGAATCAGTCATGCGGCCCCTCAGATGTGACAGTGCAAGAGTGTTGTGGACTACAGCACATGAATGTATAAACAAAGCCTCTGGGAATGGCAAAGGGTCTGTTTAAGTTGATGCCTGCTTTGTCCTCTCGATGAACCCAAACAGAATCACACAGTACAAAGGCAGTGCATTAGCAGCATCTTCTGGACCTCCCCTGCCAGTGCACTTTGTCATAGCATGTGTTTTCACACTGGTCTACATGTCATGACACTTAACTGAATTTAGCAGAACTCAGAAAATTAGTAAGGCTTTTTCCCCCAGTGGCAAATAATCCTTGCGTACAGCACGTCATACAGTGTAATAAATATGCTCTTATAATGTGTGTTTATATTTGAATACATATAACATATAATGTCTATCATATAGTAGTGGCCTTAAAACATGGCATATAACAAGGCTTTGTTTGAAAAAAATTTGGTTTTAAGACAATAAAACAGATTGATCAAATTCTTATTTTGGCAAAAATAAACTTCAATCAGACAAAACTGTGTGACAGACACTAAGACACTAGGAGATGATTACATGGTTAAAGCTGGGATAGGCAGTTTAATTTTGGCGTCACTGGGTGAAAATCCCATAATTAACTTTAAGCATATTGTAATTCAAAGGGTCTAAGAGGAAACTAGACTCCATTTGGCTCTGTTTTTAGGCTTTAAAAGATCTAGCCCATGATGAAAGACTTTGGCCCATCATAGGTCATTTCGGAGAGAGGGCGTTCCTATTGGCTACTCTACAAACGCAGATGTGTGTGCACGTCCCTTCAGATGGTGAAAGAATCCTGCAAAGAAAGTTGGTATTCCAGCATTGGCAACAATTGCCTGCACTGCAAAGAAACCCAAAAGACTTATCAAAAAGAGAGTCTGACAGTAAATGAAATAAAACGTGTCAATATTGGCGACGCATTATGGAAATGGAGAGACTTTTATTTTAATAGATTACCCTTCTGCTAACTGGAGAAAGGCTCATGACTGCGGCTCAAAGTTTATGCAGCTAACATTAGCTAAAGCCTTGAATAATGTAATGTCCTCTGCCTCACTCCCCACCGCTACAGACCACCTCACCAGGAGGACATCCCCAACTCATCAACTTTCTGTTGCTGCCATTACACAGATTAGACTTGGTGTTGTTGCTGGCAACCAGCCCACTGTGATACCTGGTGCTGTGGGGTTTAAGCTAGTTGAATTTGAGCCACTACAGCCACCAACCGAAGGTCTGTCTACCGAACTACTGAGCAGTCCACAGCAGTGGAGAGCACGCTGAGGGACCGCAGGTTTGCTCGCTAACTAATTCTTGTCACATTCGTGGTCTGATAGTGAGAGCGAGAGCTGCGCAAGGAGGGGCTGATTGAATGTGCTATGTGCAGCTCTACAATTACATAAGATTAAATATATCAATCAATTGGAAACACTGGGTTATTGCATGAAGGCTATGCATATGACCGTGGTCATCTGGTGGGAGGGGCTTAAGACAGAGAGGAGGAGGGTGTGATTTCAGATTCTGCTGTTTTTGTCTGGTGTGTTTTTTGCCTTTTCCCAATTCTGTCGACCCCAACTTTAAAATCTTCTGTTATATTGTGATATTCATACACTTTGTGAAATACAATATTTTATGGAAAATCAACTTCTTATAAGTAAAATAAGCAAACACAAATGTCTGTTTTTGTCTATTTCATCAAATGAAATCATCTAAACTCACACTGACACAAATATAAAAATGTGATATTGCCATAAAGTAGAATTCTGTTAGTGCTGACACAGAGTACAGCATCACTGGGACTTTTAATGTATCACTCTGCTTGACAAGTGTTCTGAGCCATTAATTACATTAACCATGAATCAACCTACATTAATGGTCATCGTATCAAACGTTGCACTGCTCAGATGAACATATAACACTTAAAGTACTTTACTGCAAACATCCAGGTGTGTTCATATGAAATCAGCCACTGTCATAAGGTACTGTCTGATCAAGCTGTTAAATCATCTGCATCACACCATAACGACTGTCAACAGACAGTCTTTTATTTTATGGTTGTGCAATAAATGGAAACAACGGTACAAAGTAGCTGGAATGCGGTAACGTATAGAAAAGTCTCATGCCAAATAATCATAAATGGTGCCAACAGTAGCCACCTTGTGGTAAAACATATTGATGAATGCTCATTAAGACGTTAAGTACAGGGTAATTTAGACTTTAACAGACTATAGTATCTTCATTATAAGGCTCAAATGTGTTTTTTGCGGCTCCACGCAGATTTCTATTTCTTATTTTCGGCCAAAAATTACTCTTTTGATAGTAAAGGTTGCTGACCCCTGGTGTAGACCTACACAAAGTAACAAGCTAGTGAACAGAAATGCCTACCTGTTGCTTGGCAGCAAGCAGCAACCTCTGGGGCTTAAAAAATCAAGTCAACATTGAAGTACTAAAAACTGCAGTTCTTTGAATGGCCACTTGAAGCTGGCTCCAGAAGCCAGCCAATCCCTATAGAGCCCCATGTTAAAAAGTTGGGAGATATTTTCTTCAAGGGCTTTCTACCAGAAAATGATGTACTGGTTAAGGTTAGGAAAAAAAAGTTGTGGTTTGGGTTAAAATGAATAGATTTGTGCCAGAAAGCTACGAGAAAAACTTCTCCCATGTGTCAATGAATTTATCAGTTTAAAGGTATATCATGCAAGAATTGTCAGCTACTGTTATAAAACAGTATCACCAGCTAAAGTCAAAGTGAACACCTACCCCAGCTTTGTTCGCTTGCAGTTTCACCTTGCTTTCTTTTCGTATTTTCTGTGCTGTGTCCAAGGAATGTGTGCTCAGGAATGTCTGAAACACAGCAAAATAAGAAAAAAATAAGAAAATACAGGCAGAGGGCAGAGTCTCTGCAGATAAATACAACGTTACACACTTGTAGTGGGTGATGATTGAGAGGGAGTCTATACATTGTTTTTAGTTTAGGAGAATCCTGCACAGTATATCTTTAAGGACGGCTTTAGCTGTATGTGACAGTTTTACTGTAACGTGTCAGAATGCTGTATACAATTTGTTCAAAAACAAACATTGGAGTAACACACTAAAAAGCGAGTAAAAAGTCTTCCGTGTCAGCCTCCTGGGTCCTGCTAAATACACACTTAAGTGGTTATAATTTGACTGTAATTAAAAGGTTTTATTGGTCCGAATTTAATTGTTTCCTGTGTGCTTTCTGGTGTGGTTTGAGAGCCCCGACACTGGCATGGCTCACTGCAAATTCCCTTCTAACAATTACTTGGACAGGATGCGTCTACAGCCTCTGGTGCACATGGACATCCTGAGCTGGGAGTGTGTGTCACGATAAAAACTCTGCTATGCATGTATGGCCGTGTATGTGTGTGTTTGAAAAATCAACATGGGCACCCAACTACAGGACCAGGGATTAAATCCTATGAAGTCAAGTGGTTTCCGACCATTTCCCTTATCCACCTGTGCAAGGGAAAACACTCAGTAATTCATGGGCATCCCTGCTAATTATGTGACTATAGTCTATTTACTTCTGTATTATGAAACCATCAGCCTTGGGATTCTAAATGGGTTCAGTTCAAAGAGTTCCTCTACCACTCATACTTATAAAATAGTGAGTAAGTACTGGCAGGCCTAACTACTACTTAGTGAATACGAGCTCTTCAAAGACACCAGGGATGTGGTTTCTTGCCTATAAAAAGACCAAAGCCAAACTGGGACTTTCAAGGCTTCTAATGGGACAATGCATCAAGTTCACCAACAGAGAGTGCTGTGGCATAACTTTACGTTTCCCTGGTGGCTCTCCTCTGCTTACGATTAAGAATAATCCTTCTCTCAAGGTTCAGGAACTTCATTGTCCATTCAATCCAAATTCCTGGTAACTAACATAACACGGAACATGTGCAGTGAAAAACGATATGTTAAAAACTTAACAGCTTGCAGAGGGGGCCCAGGGCCTGCGGTTCAGGTCAAATTATGAGTTTAAAGCAAAACGCTGAAGCTCTTTTGCTCCCCGGCCTGACTCCACTGACACAAAAATGTGTTTTTTTGACATTATTCACACCTGGAGAGCTGCAGCGACCTTGTGGGCGAGACAGGGGAGGCTTTAATATGTCTCACTCTTTGCTCTGTTTCTGTGTGTAACCAAACACTTCTACTACTTCTATTGTCTTATCTGAGATTGAGGAGGGGAGAAAAAAAACCTGGCAGGTGTTCTTCCCCTCAGGCTACAGACTTCAGAAATGAGGAAAATAGAGGGTGGGAGTTGGAATGAAAGGGAACACGCATGCATGCATGCATGTATACATACACGGGCACACAGCAACACATGCACAAGCATATACTTTGACACACATGTCTGAGTGTGTTGCAAGATCACACGGCTGGTGCTGTTACATGCAGTGTAAACATGTCTGAGGGTGTGTATTAAATACTCATTACAGAGGACTGGGTAAGCTCTGGGAGAGACTGGGAGAGAAAACAAACAAACCCCACAGGGTGGCTGAGAGGGGTGGTGAGGGGCCGAGGGAGGCCTCTCCCTGTGTAATTCAAGTTCAATAACTGACCCTTAACCTCACTCTAACTCAGGTTACACAGTGCTGGTGAGACAGATTATAGGCGCAGTTACCTCACAGCTGTGGATACTATACACCTCTACAGAAGCCTTACACACACACACTTTACACACACACACACACGGTACCAAAAACAAAAAAAGGTCAGTTGGTAATGTCAACAATCAACTAAGTATTCTTGAATATCAAATGGCAACACAGATGACAGGTTCCCGATGCGAGCACCTTTTGGTATGATGTAAAGAAACTTGGACCACACAGAGCCCTTTCACAGCCAGGAAGTAGAAGACATCATTCACCTGCGGAGCTGCAGCTGGGCCAGTTTCACTCTGTCAGAAAGAACTCATTACCTGCACGTCAAAATGATCAGAGAAGGAAAACACAGCCACTTCAAACCCCTGACAAATGATAGTAAGTGTTCAGTTTACACCTAAGCAGGTATGTGACACATCAGCGTTTCTCTGGACTCATTTGTTGGCAAAGATCCGGCAGTAGATCAGGGTTCCTACAGTTAAAGGCAAGTTAGATCTCGAAGTCCAGTGTGTAGGATTTAGGGGGGGATGTATTGGGAGAAATGGAATACAATATAATAATAATATGTTTTCTTTAGTTTATATTCACCTGAAATTATGAATTGTTGTGTTTCCATTACTTTCGAATGAGCTGTTATATCTTTACAGGGAGTGGGCCCTCTGCAGAGAAGATTGCTATATTGCACCACCATGTTTCTACAGTAGCCCAGAATGGACAAACCAAACACTGACAAAAGCGTTGGAAATAGACTAATTTTTTTAATGTGAAGCTGATTTATTCAGTGTTTTACCAGTTTAAATCGCTGAGTTGGTTTGTTTTGGAGAGGAGGAGACTTCTACGGAAAATTCAGCCCGCAGTAAAAGCCTCCTGAAAGTAATGATCTTAAGTTATAAGTACCATGAAACTGTTTCATTCAGTGTTTTTGCTGGTTTTAATCACCAGATCTGTTTGTTTTGAGAGGAAGAGACTGTGGATAATTCTGCTCCTGGTAAAAACCTCTTGGACAATGAACACTGAAAGAATTGTAACTGGGAGAATTTTCAGCTGGTTGCAATCTACAATCCTCAGAGATAGATGCCACTAACTCATCCTAAATCTTACACACAAAAAAAAACATAATTTAACGGAAGGTAGTCACAATTTTGGTCAAACATTTATTGTTACATAAACATGACTTTTTTGTCTCATAGCGAAGACGAGGGTAGAACAGAGCTGGGAAATAGGTGGCTTTTTTTTTGGCAGATTTTCTTTGCAAGTTCGAGTTTCTCTCTGTATGTGGGATTCCACTGCCTTGATTCTCATCATGTTGAGTTCAAAAAACTTTTGCAGAAAATACACAGAGCCTCATTTGCATTGCCTTGTACAATGTTTTCATGTGTTGCCATATTTAAAACTTTTGAAAGATTGATTTAAGACATTTTAACACCAATTAAAGCCTTATTTTGGAACAATGGCATCGATGCCTTCCTTATAAGACCTTAAGGATCTGCAGGAACCCTGTGAAATGATCCCTCAGTGACCAGACTACAGAGCTTGGCTCTCAACACTAAAATCAAAGCGATGTAGAGGATGAAGGAATTGCTTTTTTTTTTCTTTCAGTGATGTTTTTGTGTCTTACACTGTTTATGTTTTGGTGGTAGGGAAGCCACACTGTTAGGCATGAGGGTGTCTGTCATGGTAGCAGTTGTCATGTTGTTGTTTTGTTTACTTCACTGTGCTTGCAAGCAAATAAACTATATACATAGAGCTGTCATGAAATAGCAGACGTCATGAAAATCCTTTTTTTTTTCAGTTTTTAAACAAAACTCCTGCTTTTCTGTGTCTGACTTAATATTTACTCAAATACATCCATGCGCCACATGAATCCAGATTTTGCAACTTCCAGATGAGGCCAGTGGAAGGGTTGCAGATGCCATGGTTGTGGCCGCAACCTAAAAATGGTTCACATCCCATGCTGTGTTAGCATAACCACGGTCACATGTTTGAGGGAGAGACTTAAGAAAGTGAGGGAGAAACAGGAAGAGAGATGTATCGACTGAAATCTACTTTTTACATTACAGCTGAACAACAACAACACGAGACAAACAAGAATAGTCAAGATCGATTGCCATTCCCTCCGACCACTTCCTCCCCAGCTGGGTATTGCTTTGGGTAATAGACAGTCTCGCCCCAGACATCTGTGCCTCTGGGCATCTTGTGCTCCTATTGTGTGGCGCAACAGTAGATGGGGCTGCAGGTCTGTAACACCACAACAGAACAGAGTCCAGCTATTTAACCCAATCTTTCTTTCTTGTCTTTTTTTTCAGCCTTTCTTTTTTCTTCTCTTTCCACCAGTCCCTGTGGACTCAATATTTATGGATTGGTAAAACCAACATGGAGCGGGGAGTTGACCAACATATCAAGTGTCAAGGTCTTGTCAGAAAGGCCCTAAATTTGCATCATTACAGCTCATCCTCTGGGGAGACGGCGGGGCTAATTCAAACCATCTACGCACAGCTGAGAGAGAGAAGTGGGCTCTCTTCTGGAGAGAAATAAAACGTGAGAAACATGTTTTATGTCTCTTCAGCCATTCATTGTTTTCAGAGTCGTAGCTTGCCTATACGACATTCCCCTAATCATCTTTAAGTTACACAATGTCCAATTGTTATTTCAAAACTGACATCTTGAGACAAAGCAAAAGGCATCTTTGTGTCTAAATGAAAACCAGGATTTATCAGAGCCCTGCACCTCCCACTGTGACTTTACCATTAAGTATGTTTGTTATGAGTAGATCTGCCAATCAGCAATGCACAAAGGATCTATTGTCCGTGGCCTGCTATGGCACAGTTCCAGAGAGGGCGTAAAACTCCTGTCTGCTCTGATAGTGATCTGTAGCTAAAGCCCTTCTCCCAATCCCTACACGCAGCAACTACAGAGTGCTGACTAAGCCTAGGCCGCACTAAGATGCTGATCTAAGGTCAGTTTTGTGCCCCACAAATGGTTTTAAATGGGGGATTAGGTGGAGGTAAGCTGGTCATAGGTCTGTGCCTAAGGCCAGGTGCGGAGTTAGGGATCTGGCTTTGTGCTGTGGTAGAGCTTTTTCCCTTCAAGTGGGCCTAAATCCCCTCAAGAAAGAAAATGTTGATGTTTACATCCTAGCTGTGACCCCTTCTTGGCCTCTCCGCTCGAGCATTCCTGCCATAGCTGTGACATCTAGCTAAGCTTTAGGACACCAGGGGGATAGTGAAAACAACGCTTAATCACAGCCACAGGGCACCTCCATGATAACAAAGCAACCCCTTAACCCCTCTGTGTTTGTGTGTGTTTCTTAATGCATGTATGCATATAGTGTGTGTGTGTGTGTGTGTTCCGTCGGTGGTGTGCTCGGGTTTCTTGGTCGAAAGGTGCCCTTTTTCTTGACACAGGGATTCAGGGGCCGCAGCACATTTATTCTGAATGAGTCACCGACTTCATTTTCACAGAATCAGCGTTGGGCTCGGGCAGTAATCCTGTTCGGATAATCACACGTAATTCCACACAGATCGGGCATATTTACTGTACACCTGGAAGGGGATTCCCAACACATGTTTATCTAATATGCTCTGAATGGAGCTGTCAAAAATCATAATGCCCCGGAGGTCATGCAATGGCCAGGATCACCAACACCAACAGGAAGCTGTGACAGTGTCAACACAGTACAGAATAACATGTATTTTCAAATGGTACGCTCTTCTTTTAGATGTAACATAGTCAAACTACACTTGAAATTAGGGCTGCAGTGATTATTTTCATTGTCGATTAACCTGTTGATTATTTTCTTGGCTGATTAATTAGTTGTTTAGCTGATAAAATGTCAGATAACGGTGAGAGAGTGTTAATCAGTGTCTTTTTTCCTGTTTAATGCACACACATTCCCTGTCAGTGTCATAAAAAAGAAACAGTTTACTGTCTTTGAGGACTTTGAAAATCACTATATAAGTTTGATGCATTATCATTATTATTACCAGTTTGGATAATGCTTGTATTATAAAGCAGTGCGGTAGACTTTGTTTTGCTGGTGCATGGCTGTGGGTGCAAGGCAGCGCTCTGGCCGCTGACTGCTGAGCTTGAGGAGACAGGTCAACGCAGGTCAACCAAGTCCAGCTAAACAAACACGCGCTATCAAAGAGGAAATTTCCTGTCCAATCTGCAAGTTTTCTCTTCACAGTTAGTGTACATTCACCAGACGATCCCAAGGGATGAGACGACGTGTGTGTGTAGAAGTGACAGTCAGTACAAAGGAACTTTGTTGATTGGTCAGACAGTTGGTATCTTTTATAAAAAAATAACTTTTTGTCATATTTGATGAAGCTGTCACTAAATCCATGTGGACGTATGTGAGACAGATAGTCTAAATCAAGTTCCTCCACCCACTCGTTTTGTTTCTAATGGCATTTGCAAGAATCTACAGAGGCTCGTGGAAAACAACCCATCAGAACCAAAGAAATCTCCGACGCAGCTGTCAATCATGTCGGTCACTGCTGGTGAACTGCAGTCAAACGTCACAGTCACACATGAGTGAATGCAGGCTGGTGATGCAACACATTCTCACTCTGACCTCGTCACATATTGACGTTTGGTCATGGACTTTCCACATCTAAACACGATGTGCAAGGTACCCTGGGTGCGCTGGCTGTTGACGTTCTGGGACACCGTGTCAAGTTCTGCCTGTTACATGTATTGTCTTCTTTCAAAATGCACTTCTGTTTTCACAGGAAATTTAACATTTACATACAGTCTCTTTCAAAATAAAAGCAGTACAATGGTACACCAAAGTTGAACTCCACCTGGGGCAACAGAAGCAAATATTTTATTTGCAACTTCGCTTGCATTGAATGGTAGTGAGCAGGACATTAACCAGTGTTAATTAAGCTCATGTGTGATGGTACCCAAACTGTCAAACTAAGAAGCGCTGATCGACTATGACTGAAGATTCTGTTACTGCTTTGCCAATGATTCACCTCAAATGTTTGCAGAAACATATGTTAGTGTACTGTTTAGCAGTAAAATGAGCCGGTGGGCAGTGCTTCCTTTTGGCTTGATTGTTTTCAACATGACGGCAGGGTCACAAACTTTCTCATTTTACAGTTTAGAAGTCCACTGAAATATGAAACTGAAAACATTTGAGAACCTTGATTCATATTTGATCAGCGGTGCCTAGTTTGACTGCTGTTCACAAGCAGTGATTTACATAATTGACAGCCACGTTAGCCTCAGCTGTGATTGGTTGTGTGTGGTGATGTCATTAGAAGCGCTTTGAGGCAAAAGAGTAGGAAAGATAGGAATAGGTTTTTTTTCTCACAGATTATCTATTTTATGTACTGCTGTGTGGAGATATATATAACGTTTAAACAAATATAACTCTTCATAAAAGATATCAACTGCAGCTTGAATGCATGTGCCATAGTGAGCTTGTGATCACATGACAGTAAAGAGTAGACAGAATCTACAAAATAAACTATTCACGGTCCTTAAACCATTCAGTCACTTAACACAATCACTTACAAAGAACTTGAGAATTTCTTGCATTATAAAAAGATCTGCTATGTCACATAAAACTGTATCCATTCATATAAGCGTTACATTTTAATTTCACGCTAACTTATTCCCAGCAAAAGAACTGCATGCAAGCTGTGTCACACAGCAATTAACCACCAGTGAGGGTTTGGCTCTAAAGCCTTGCAACGTTTCAAATTGCTTCCCAGCCATAATTCCTCCATCCTCTTTGACTCAATTACCTGTCACCTCCCCAGACAAAGGACACACTATGGAGGGCTATTTCTCATGCAGACATACACGGACAGTACATACATGCATGCACTCACACTATGTGCGCACTTGCACACACACTGACGCACACGTACGCCGAGGAACGGTACAATAGTTCTTAGGGTTGCTAGGCGCTGTTGTAATTTATAGCGGGATAGGGTTGCAGGCTTAGCGCCGCATCAGTGTCTTCCTACCAGGTGATGAGCGTTTGCTGACAGGACTTTAGCCCTTCTCCTCTAACCGCCGGGGATATTCAGCATAATACATGGCTGCAAGAAGAGACTTCAACACTTGCTGAATGTTTGGAATATAAACAAGAAAGAGAAATTTTATAAGTAAGTTCGTAGGTGGTGTTTTTCTATTGAGGCTAGCTCGAAATTTTCTGGACCTGTTCAGATTTTGAATGGAATTTAATATAAATTTCAAGGAGAAAGCTGCCAAACAACCAGTGTGGTGGTTGCCAACAATATCACATATTTTCTGAGACTGTCAAAACTTTGCTCTCAGCGTGCAGATATTTCTTTTACAGTCGAGATTTTGTACTAAAATGTGTCTTTTCTGTGTTTTCAATTGAGCCACAGACCATGCTTTTGTCAGGCATTTGGACGGAGCAGAGCTCGGTCTCATCAAAATTATTCTAGGGATTACACTGCTAGTTCATGGTGTATAATCTTTTTTTTTTTCTTCTTTTGCTGAAAGAGTGCATGTGTGCGTGTGTTTGTGTGTGTTGTGTTGCTATGTCTCTGTGGTTGTGTACTACAGTTACTGAAAGTACAGGAGCATGTGCGCATGTCAGTGTGTGTTCATGCTGTATTAATGTGTGCGTGTATGGTGCATGTGTGTTTCAGCGAGTGGACCTCCCCCGCCATACTGCAGAGATTTTTCATCACATGAAAGCCAACAGGGGGTGGTATGCATGCAGGGCGAGTCGCTTCCATCTGCCCTGTCCACTTAAATTAGTGGGGCCTCGCATCCAGCAGCATCTGGTTCCAATATGGAGCCAGGCGGAAGGGTGGGTGCCTCACTGTGCGGCGGAAAATACAGCCTACTGTACCTTTAAATAGCCCTCAGGAGGCTAGGGACGGATGCTGGCCCTATCGCCCTATCCCAAGATTCTTTGTATCTGGCCTAACACTTCTTCCCTTTGAAAGAGGACAAATGTACAATTAGGCAGGAATGCCTGCAATGCTGTTTTCCAAGCGTGTGTTCGCAGAGCTGGCTTGAGCAAATGGCGGATTGACTGGTGAGAGGTTACGCGCCGTCAACCTCCCTCACTGCTTCGCGGTGAGATGCACCGTCTGACCCTGGCCAGGCTGAGCTCCTCTGGTTCTGCTGGTCCGTGTTCGGGTTAGCCTCTTGTTGTTCTGGTTCTGCTGCAGTCCGCCGAGCCAGGTCTCTGTCAGCACTCCTCTGTGGCACAAGTCTGTAAAGATCCCTCCTCCTCTTCTTCTTTCCCTGGACGAGAGGCACTTCAGAGCTTACCCATAATTCAAAGGTTTCCATCTCAACCATAATTCACACTGCGCTCTACCCTAACTAAAGGGGCTGTCTGTAACTACGGTGATTGCATGTTTGTCAAACGAATTGTCAGTGCAGCAGACTCAGGAGGAGGAAGAGAGTAGGGCCAGAAACATGATGATGACACGCTTACACACAGAGCTGTGCACAATAGTATCATTCTATAGCCATACATGATCCGTAGGATGAACTTAAAAGACTGTCTTGATAAATGAATGCACAAACTGCAAAGTGTGTGAGCACACAGCATGCTGGAGGATGTGAATTGCTTCTAGTAGTTGGTTGTTTATTTGTCAACAGTTTACAGGATGCTGAGGAAAAGGTTATATTCAACTTCCAACACTTGGGCAACGGAATGTAAAGCCACTATGTTGGTACATGTAATGCAAAGAGTCATTACACTGAGGGCCTTATTTAAACAATCTATAGTGCATGGTCAAAACAGCATGCTGCAAGTGCCTTCAGCCCAACTCCACATTTGCTAATCTGGGCATAAAGAACGGCACAAGGAACACAGGGGTCATATTTAGTCCCTTAAATACAGTCCCAGCTGAAAACAAAAGGTAAAAACAAAATCCTTTGTCAAATACAACCATATAAACCCGAGCCCCTCTCCCACGGAGCACAACAGCAAAAAGGGCCATGTTACATTCAATTGAGTACGATAAAACACAGAAAACATACCTGACAACAAGAGGTGAAAACAAAATCCTCTGTCAAATACAACCATCTAAACTCTGGAAACACGGAAATTATTACGAGAGCAAGGTCACTTACCTCTCCCCTGGAGTACAACAGCAGAAGGGGAGAGGCAAGGCGTGAGATGCCCCTTTATAGGTGGGGTAACCCCAAAAGTGAAAGTAGCGGTACAGAAACTGAGTATCAAACACTCCACATATCGAATACGGAGGCCTAAGCATGTCAGGTAATAACAACCGAGACAAATTTTGTGTAATTATAATACACATGTAAACCTGCTCAAGTAGGTGCATCTTTCTATCTGAATAATGCGGCACTAGCAGGAAAATGCTCATGTCAAATGCCCAGACACACCAAACAAATATCAAAGAACTAGCAGCAAGGAAGGCTGACCAATGCGTTGCCTCACATCACCTGTGTGTCGGCCAAAAAGTTGCACCTGACCACACCTCATTTTGTGACCTACAAGCCCAGGGGTGCACAGATGGACACAAGTACTTGCTACTTCAACAACGTGGGCACTGGATGTGACTATTGTGTTGGTCTGAAACTAGCAATGACAGATACACTGCGCTGTGTAGTTTCTCCAAACTATAACAATCAACAAAAGGATGATAGTCTGTGTAATGCAGTGCATGTATCTGTCCTACAGTGTAATTTCACTGAAAATATAAACCTCTTTTTCTGTTAAAATTGCATTTAAAATGATCAAGATTGCAGAAAAGACAAATCTGAAGTCACAAATATTCCATGACATACAGCCGTATACCATAGTGGAACGACTACAGGAGCACGGAGAGAACATATATATAAATACATCTACTATAAAGAAAGCCACAAATTGTTTAAGAGGCCCTCTGGAGGCCCTCCCTTGAATTTCCCGAGCACAGGGATTCTGTGTTTGCATTAGCCGTGAGGGAGGAGAACATGGAGTGAGAAACACAGTGCGATCAGATAAGACTGATGAAAAGGCAGAGAGAATCGATGACAAATTTCTGACAGCTTTGGCCCATGTCTTCAGACCTAGCTCGCCTGCTGAAATATAGATCGCAGTGTGTCTCCAACACACACACACACACACACACACACATACACACACACACACACACAGTCAGATACTAGTGTAATGTGTGAGTGATTAGCTGGGTGAACCACAGGAAAGCACCATGGTGCCCTGAAATATCTGGATCTTGTGTTAGAACATGTGAAACAGCACCTCTGTGTATCTCAGTCTTCACACTCGCTGCTATTGTTGCAAAATCCCTGCCCTTTGACCTTACTGTACGTGTTGGAGTGCACACATGTGCAGAGCAACAATCAAAGGGCATATCCAAAACAGCAGGAGGTTACACTCTATCTTGCAGCTTCTCAAACTGAGTATCGGCAGATCGTCACTAACGTCTTGTACCTATGTAAACAGTCCACCAGCCAAAGGTAATTTTATTAAGTTGTGACTTCCTTTTTTTCCTTCCTTACATCAGGAGTTCAGAGGTCAAGAGGATCTGTCAGCGGTGACAGAGAGGATTATGGGTGTAGGCATTCCATTGGCAGTCATTACTGCCCTCAGTCAGCACCCGGTACTCTCTCTCCCCCTTTTTTCTCATCCTCTGTCTTTCTGTCTCTTCTCTCTCTTGTCCTCTGACAGACTAAGAGGCAATTAGTGTCACATTAGCCATATCCAGGGTATAATTCTTATTCATGCCAAAGCTGCTGCTTCTCATTCATTTTTTTAGATAAACAGATGCTTTGTTAGATTTTTCTGTACTCTTGTTTTGAAAACTTTAAGGGACAGGTCATCCTAAAATCGAAAATGCAGATTTTTCTCCTTACCTGTAGTGCTCTTTATCAAGGTGGATTGTTTTGATGTGAGATGCAGAGTGTTGGAGATATCGGCCGTAGAAATGTCTGCCTTCTCTCCTGTATAATGGAACTAGATGGCGCTCGACTCAAAACATATTTGAAAAACTCAACAGCAATGTCTCTTTCCAGAAATCATGCCTCGGTTACTCAAGATAACCCAGAGACCTTGTTGTGAGCAGTTTCATGTAGGAACTAATTTCTTTCTACTGAACTACACCCACCAATGGTATCACTGTGCAGAAGAAAACGTGCATCTACACATGGACGAGAGGCTCTTGCTGGTGACAGTGCAGGATGTAAACGTTAATGGTGTCCTCCTTGGCTGAGCTGTAATGTCAGCTAGCTCAGGCTGTTCTTGTGCACTGTTTGCACATTTTCCTACAAAAAGTAATGCCCCAAAATTCAAACATATCCCACATAATCACGAGCCAGTAATTTGTGTATAACCCACACATTTGGTAAGGCTGCAATCACATGACCGATGCGTTGACAGGAGTATAGAAGGAAGCGGTCCTTGTAAGGGGCAGGTTGGGGTGGTTGGTGAGTCATAGAACACAGGACTTTTTCCAGCAGACCAGTGTTCAGAAGCATGTGAACTTTGAGTGGTCTTTGGGTCATTTTAAGGTACGTCATAACCACGTTTCTTTATCTAAACCTAACCTTCATAACTTTATTTTAAGTACGTAACTTTACATTAACATCATTCATAGAGCACTAGTTTATAGGATACCATATGAGCTGTTGTGTGTGCATTTTCGTAGGCTATCGTACAAACCGTTGTGGTGGTGGTGCTAGGTGAGCTAGCAGTAGATGCACACTTCCTTCTGCACAGTGATACAGTTGGCGGGTGTAGTTCGGTAGAAAGAAAATAGCTCCTACATAAAACTGCTTATGGCAAGGTCTGTGGATTATCTTGAGTAACCAGGTCATGATTTCTGGAAAGAGACAATGCTGTTTTTCAATGTATTTTTTGGCGCTTTGAGCACCACAAGCCGATTGCCATCTTGTTCCATTATACTGGAGAGAAAGCAGACATCTTTACAGCACTCTGCAACTCACACCAAATCAGTCTAGATTGATATATAGCACTACAAGTGGGAGGAAAATGTGTATTGTTGATTTTGGGGTGAACTGTCCCTTTAAAGATGCATATCTTTGGAATATTTAGGACATAAAAGCGCAATTATCTTGTACACTTTATGATTAAAGTCTCAACTGTCCGCAGCTATCCCAAGAACCATTCATCTAGAGTAACAATCCCTGCTGCATTACAATCACCTATCCAAATACAATACTAAAGGAGAAGGGAAAATGAGTGTGAGCAGGGATGTGAGGTTTGGACCCCTGCACTAGAACCCCAGCCCAGTAGGATTCCTCACATTCCAGCCCGTGCTGGAGCTGGAGCTGGTAATAGATCTGAGCAGGCCTGCTGGGCTCAGCGCATTGTGGCCTGTCCACCCGGCCTCAGTTTTCTGCTTTGGAACAAGACAGCGGTTTTTCCTTGTAGGACACCTTCCTGAGAACAGCCTCAGGTACTGACTTTCCCTCCCTCTGTCATCACAAAAAAAAAGAAAAGCACACGAGTACGTTTCTTCCCTTCCCTTTCTGCCATCCCTCCAGTTTCTCCTCATGCAGCTGTAACAGGATAGTGGGAGTTTACATCATGGCAGAGCGAGGGGCTGGGTCTTTTTGACAGTAATGCAAGGGACACTTGTTTACCTAACCTTATGGGTCACAGTGCAGTTTAGCAGGGAATGAATGACTTCATTTTTAGGGTTTAAATTAAAGGGTTCCTCCTCTCTTGAACTTAAAACAGATTTGTGCATGCTTTGGAATGAACAAAGCACTCACTCAGCACACAGACGTTTCTGCTCCGGCTGTAACTATAAAACAAAAAGAGGTAAAGACTTACAGTGAGGGCAAGAATGTAGTACAGTACAACTCCTACTCACGTTTATAGCATTCCTTACTATCTTAGATCTAGTTAATGCCGCATACATATTGTAAAAAATTCTTTCATTCACGCTGACATGGTGTCAGTTACTCCAACAGTTATTGGGCTACGCCATATTTGAGGGAAATTGCTACCTTATGCGCCTTTTAAAAAAAACCCACTGGGTTTTGAATGGGACCTTTTAAAAAGGGGGTAGTGTTTCATTTAGAGTTGGTGGTCATTTTGGCAATGGGATTTTACCACCAGGGAGCCTTGGAACCATTTACACTCACACATGGCATCAAGGCCTGCTGTGGTGGTGATCAAGTGCTTCGGAGATGCCTGGACACCATGAGAACACAAATTAGAGCCCATCTCTCCCGTACTTCCCCCACACACCGAAATGTTCAGGCTATAGGAGCACGCTCTCCCTCTCCCTCTCGCTCCAGCCTTTCATGCTGCTTGCTCGTCAAAGGGGAATTGATTAAAGGCCCTTTTTAAATGACTTCCTTTTCAGAGCTATTATTTCCCAATAACCAAAGGAGAGCAGATTGAGATCAGTAGTCTAATCTGTTGTTTCCCTCTCCTTCTTATTGGTGTTTTTGTTAGAGCCCGGCAAAAGAGCTCACCCCATTTTTCCTGTCAGTCATCAGGTTGTAATACTGGGGCTCATGGCTGTAACTTTAGACCGCTCAAGCACTCACGCACGGGCCTTTTTCTAGAGAACAGAGTGAAACAAGTCACTCTCCAAACCCTCTGACAAATAACCCATGCCACAAAGAACCTGTAACTCTGCCGCCCAGGGAAAAATGCTTTGAAGCTGCAATAGAAAGGAGGGCTTCTTCACTGCGGCCACTGCAGCGCTGGGTGCAGCAGCTGAACTTCACAAAAAGAGGAGGTAATAGCGATCTTGAGAACAATAGGAATCCTTAAACTCTTTATCCTATAAACAGAAACACAGCTATAAACCCAGAGGTTAGTGTGATGGATTCTTTCCCAGGAGAGAAGCAGCGGCTATTTTGTTGTCACCAGTATACAAAAAGCAAGAATGTGTTTGGAATGGCAATATGTCATGCTTCCCCGGCGCCAAATTGAGTTGAAAGTCAAGCTTAGCCATCAAAACACACAGCAGATGGGAAGAAGAAATGAAAAGATAAGGAGGGATGTGGACTCTTCATTCTGTGTGAATCAGAAACACCTACAGTGTCCGTCTTACTCAGGGCTCTAATCAGAACACACCATCTCCCTTTAACTTCAAACATTCCTGTAAACACCTGCTTGTATCTCGCCTTTGCATCTGTGTGGGTAAATACCACCCATTCTTGTTCGCCTATGTACAGACAAGACTTCTGCTAGCTACCTGTGGACAGTTATTTCTTCTGTAGCCATGCATCACATCTCCTCTCAAGATGAAGAGCTCTGGGAGATGAAAAGCAGACTCTCTGACTCTCCGGTCGGGGGGGGAAACCCGTTGTAAAAAAGAGACCTTCAGGTGAGAAATGTGCGGTTTTGGCAAACAAAAGTTGGATTCATCCAGGTGGTCCCAGACGCCCTATCCAAACAGAGGTCTCACACTGAGCGGCATCAAGATTGTGTTAAAAACAATGGCGCGGTGTGCTCATATCTCTTACTTTAATGATTAATCTGATCAAGCCAACTTTTCATCTGTAGACAGCAATGTTCTAGGAGCTCTTTTGACTTGTCATCTGGACAAGTAATAACAAGAGGTGTTGTGTCTTACAGCAGTTTCAAAATCACCTTCAAAAGCTGAGACGCCTGTCTCTCGGGGCGTGTTTACACCTGGTATTAACATGCATTTTGGCGAGCCGGACACAAGCGGACAGTTGAGGCACATCAACATTTACACGTGTGCCTATGATGAGTCTCCAGATGACCATCGCTGCCTATGTCACTTATGCTATAAGGTCAAAGGGCCACGCTCAATGGTCATGTAGCAGTTGTTTCGGTACATTGGGCGATATCGCCATCAGCTGAATTCAACAAGTCTCCTTCCAGAGCCTCTTGAATCACAAGCTTTTTATTTGGTATAACTTGTTTATTTCTACTTGCTATCTGGGTTAGTAAGACCTGATAAGTATAAAAAAAACTAAGCTTTGTCTTTTAACAGTGAGTAGTTTGGGGGAAAAAGAGATGTCTTCATTCGGACACATTGTTAAAAATTGTTTGTAAAATTACAAACAATGCAACATTTGTTCAATGTTTTGTAACTCTATAGGTTAGGGGGTCACCTTTCTGGTATACTACTAATCAAAACTGCTCATTTCAATGCTTGAACATGGCTGTACAAAAGAAAATTGCAAATAATATCTAAAAGCCTTGGGATTTGCTCATGTTTTACTCCTTTTTGTCTGTAGGAGCAGTCTGTCACACCTAAATGGTCTGTATAAAATGATGTGATAATACATTAAAGTCCTGGTGTCCTCAAACAAGTACTTTCTAATTAAGCATCTTAGCTTGTTACTATTGCTAAAATTTCCAAATATGTATGTCATATCAAACTAAAATATTATTAAGAAAAAAAAAACAAGTTTCGACCATAAAATGTGATCAGGTTTTGGACCTTGTCCATTTCTGTGTTGCAATCAGCTGCGGACTGACTTGGCAGAGAAGGCTGCCATCTTGTTTGTACATCGATTTGTGTATTGTGCTCTTTCTACCAATAGATGGCGTAAAACAATGTCTTCGAACGAGTTAAGCAGAATGAAGTATAAGGTGCAGCTATCCCACAATGCTATGTCCTCATGTGAGGACGCAGGGTCGCAAGAGGATAGGGCAAAATGATGGATGGTCAAACGAAACTTCTTCCAACTCGTCACTAAATGGGCAAGTTATAGAGCTGTCACCTAAACAACCACCATGTCCTGCACTGATGACATGATAATTGTTAGGGACATATCAGGACTCAATAGCATTCACACTACAAAAGATCCGTGGTCAAATGCGTCCGAGACCACTTCAGCAAACAGTTTGAGGGATCGGCTCAAAATGCATGTTGTTGGTCGTGTACATTTGTGATCAGATCACCCGGGACACATGTCAATACCAGGTATAAACAGGCTCTAAGACAGCTGTGATATACAGTATGATGTGACATTAATGGTTAATCTTCTGCAAGATCATCAGCAGGTAATGGTGTTATTTTTGACAATGCTGCATGTAAAGCTGATGCATATCGGGGAGATCAATTGAAAAGCGAGGTTTACATTTTAACGGGGATTCCTCTGTCCACCGCTTTGACATAATTGTTACTTTAAGGTGCTGTAAGTCAAGACAGACTGCAGAGCTGCCTCTAATACTCTGCATTTTTAACGCACACTCCTTCATTATGGCTTGGATTGGTGGCTTAGCACTCACTTTTCACTCATTCCTGTGCAGGGCTCTGTGCCTGCTCTCCCTCACCTTGCATGCCTGTCTCATGCAACCCTGCCTGACATGCTCCGCTTGCTCCACGAGTCGCCAATTGACCGAATGTAAACGTAAACCCTTAGCCCCTTGTGCCGCGGAGGCGCGAGATGTGACTTTTTCTCCCCCGAAATGCTGCTTCCAGAACTGATTTCAAGCACCACAGCGCCAGCGAGTTTTTCAACCAGGAACCACAGATGACTTTTCGAATGGTGAAACAAAGCTGGCTTTTGTGCCTTGGTTCTGGGAGGCCGCTCACTCTTGTCATGTACATGTGAAATTAATTAGGAGGAAATACTAAAACACTTGGGTGGAAATTGCTTTTCACCAGATGTTCTACATATGAGGATCAATTTAGTATTCTTAACATAGCAAAACGACTATATAACTTCTTTGCTTGCCTCTTTGATGAAAGCCAATCTGTCACTCAAGGCACATAAAAAGAAGTCAGGGTTATATGCTACTGTTTGTTCCACTTTATGGAGTCTTAGGTAATGTGATTACTTAACCAGGTTAGGAAAATAGAATGTTTCATTCTGGGGTAAAATTCGACACACTGACAAGAGGCCCAGTGTTCCTCAATGATCCGTGCATAAACCGAACGAGTGGTCTTTTCCTTGTCCCTCGCCCCGAACGCGGAGAGGCCAAATAATCACAGATAAATCACCGTCGGATGCGAGATAGCAATCATAACAGAGGTGTTTAGGTAAGTCTGCAGCTGACATCTCATATTTCATGCATATGTTTTTAGTGTGTTTTGGAAAAGAACCAGCCTTAACACACGTGTGTTTGCGGCACTGTGGCAAAGCTCCACGATATGGATATAAAAAGCGCAGCATGCAATGACAAGGCAAGCGCCAAGATGAATTGGGAGATCAGAAACTCTCATTTCTTGCCTTCTGTTTACATTGCCTGCCCTGCTGCACAATGTCAAAGACGTGTGAGGAACAAGGAAACTACTTTGATATAGCTCGCTGCACTACCAGCCGGACAAATTTGAACATCAAGGAGGAACAGTGCAGAAAAAAACCCTTCTCAGTATGGTTGCATGTGCTCAAGCTTAGTCATCTGCTCTTATTGTAACTTGCAAAACACACACTAACCCTCAAACCCTTGACCTTTTTTTTAATAGTTTTCCTCACATTACGAGACTGTGCAAGCAAGGTTTCAGAATATAATATGCTCCTGGCTGTCTGAGGCAAAGCGAGTACACAGTAAAATACAGCAGCTCTCCCCATAGCTTCTGTTGCTCTGTGTATATTCAAGAGAATCCAAGCCATCTGGAGTCTGTTTATTGTATTACAAATGACACATAATGGTAATCTGGCATGTGATGAGAGAACGTGAATTACAGACAGGGGGCATGAAACGGGTATTAACCCTCATTTGATTTCCTTTAAGGAGGACATTTAATTTAAGGCCACATTTTATCTACCTGATTATTCATTACAGTAAGCTCGCCCATAACCGTATGAAACAGGATAAACAGAGGAAACCGCCAATTAAATCACATTCCAGGGAAGATTGGGGGGCTTACTGTATACAGAACAGTTGGTTTAGTGACATAAATATTTACACAAACTGCCACGAATTAAGACAAATGTTACCAGGAAATAGGCTACATTGTGAGGGGCCAGAGCGAGGGGGTTTGTCTAAATTTATTGGCCTCTGTTGAGTCCCAAATTTTTGAAAACTGCTTCCCAGTTTTTCGGAGTGAATGAAACAAGACAACTGTCGCAGCCCTGTGCGAGTCCACCCAGTAAATCATCCTGCTTAGTCTGCTCTCTTAACATCGTGTGCTTTTCCTTCAAATGTTGAAAGCTTAATGTGATGTGAACATTCATTTTCCATTGACATTTACAGCAAATACTAACATGGATCATGTATCTAGAGCAGACTGAGAGAGAGGGAGAGAAGGAGAGAGAGAGATGGGCGGAGATATGAATAGTTGCATCAGACTGGCCCTAGTAGAAGTTAAAGATACATACTGCATGCCCAGGGAGTGGATGTCAGTTAAATGTTTATACAGCTGCTCTGAAGATTATTATTATCATGAAACCACACAGCTATAATGTCATTCTGTGGATGCCAGAGTACAATCAGGTCCTCCCTATAGCCTACTAGCCTCCTCTCTCCCCCTGTCAGACAACCCTGCTGTTCTGCTCCCTCCAGGCTGTACGGCTGGGATCAGACTCAGCACGACACCATGATAATGAAATGTGACAATGAAATGGGTTTGTTCCGGACTAACTTTGAGCATGTGAAAGCCTGTGTTTGCATTTTGTTACAGCTGTATATATTTGTATAAACATGTCACAGATTTTTTTTCACCACAGCTACAAGGCACAATGCTGCTAATAACTGTGTACTTCAAATAAAGGCAAAGAAAAGGATTAAATAGATTTCTGGATTTTTATAGAAATGTTTTGCACAGCTTGTCAACAAATACGGATTACAGTTATTCTCTTTTTTATCTCAGCGAAAGAAAACACACTATTGAAGACTATAAAAAAGTTGGGCTTAAATATTAGTAGCAGGACAGGAAGCACATATAACTAGTGATGTGTCAGCAAATTGGCACACTGTGGTGCTCAGGAAAAATGTAGGCAAACTAGTGACACCAAAAGCAGCTGTTTTTTAATGAGGCATCACTGCATTTACAGCTGGGAATGTGCCACGAAAAGTGGTTGTTTTTAATGGAGACATCACTGTGTTTCCAGCCAGGATTGTTTTTTACTGAGACATCACTGTGTTTCCAGCCAGGATTGTATTTTACCGAGACATCACTGTGTTTCCAGCCAGGACTGTGCCATGCTAAGCGGTTATTTTTCACAGAGACATGGCTGCATTTCCAGCTAGAACTGTGCCACCAAAAGCAGTTGTCTTTCAGTGAGACATCACTACATTTCCAGCTGGGATTGTGCCGCAAAAAGCAAAAATTTTCACAGAGACATCACTGCATATTCAGCCTGGATAGTGCTACCAATAGTAATTGTTTTGTACTGAGACATTGCTATAAAGTAAACGGCTATTCTAAGCCAAACCATAACCATAACCAAGTGCCTTTTTGTGCCTTAACCTAGTCACGTTAACCACAGCGTTGTTGTTGTTGCAGAAACGTACAATGCCAACATTTATTCAGGCGACTGGATTGTGAACTTTCCGCAAGTCTATGAGGTGACTTCCTAATGGCGATAAAACTGCCAATTTTAACCTGAAATTATTGTCAAACTACATTCACAATCACCATTAGAGAACGATAGAAGCCGGCCCCTGTCAGTTTTTCTTTCCTATAATATATTTGGTAAATAAGATCAAGAAACATCTTACTTTGGTAATAATAGAAAGAGCCAAGCATGGTAAGACTACTGTGTTGTGCCAGTGCCCAAGTGCACATTTAAAATGGAAATTGAAATGCATGATGATGAACAAATAACAGAGCAAAGATGTTTTTGTCCCATATTATATCCTACAAAGTAAACTGAAATGTATGCATCTGCAATTATTTACTTATCAAACTATTTTATCTCTGCTATACAACTAGGACAAATATTCTTGACACATCCCAATTTTTCAACCACCAATATGACCAAATATTTCAAAAAATTCCACATGTGTAATAGTGTTTGATGTTTTGTCTCAGATCCAAATCTCACCCTATCATTTCCTGGTGATTATTTTGCAGGAAAAAGAGCAGCTCTTGGAAAGGAAAAGGAACCATAAGTTCCAGCTCCCTTCAAAGGGCCGTAATTCCCATCACTAGTAATGACATGTTATTTTCTGCTCTTAGCACCACAGGTGTAGCTTCACTGTGAACAACAGCCTGCATTAAGTGTTTTTGTTGGCCACTTGGGGGCAGCAGAAACTAGTTCTAAACATGACGCTGATATATTATCGTCTTTTCAGTTGACATGGCAATACTCTTATCAAACAGTTGCTTATTTACACACTAGCATTCATTTGGGGTTACCTACCTGGCAAATGTAGGTCCAAAATACACTCTTAAATCTCTACGTGCATTTCTGTAAACCACTGTTTATTTGCATTATTAAATCTGAACATTGAAAAAACGAAGTGGAAAAACATTGTTTGCTTTTTATGCTTGGGTGAGGAAGAAAAGTTGGTGTGTCTATAAAAAGTAAATGGAACTAAGTGCAACAGAAACAGATTCAGCGATAAATGATGATGATACAGTCATAGTGTGCCATCATTACATAGGCTACTGCAAGCTCTCTGCTTCGTCTCAGGATGGTTCAACACACTTGTGTACACACACAGGGCCATTACCAGAACTCTTCCAAGTGCGCATAGCTGTAATATTAGTTGTTCAAACCTCTCTATTTCCATTGATGAGTGTGCGCCCAATTATTATACATGATTGTTTTCCTACGCTCTTTTAATTACGCCTTCTTCTGCAGTGGCACCTGACTGAAGAATTAGTGCCACCAACTGCTTATAAACTACTACTGTGCACGTAACAATAAGGCATGGAAAAGCACATAAAACTGCATTTTTATTTCCCGATTTTCTGAAAATTTGTTTAAAAATTGTACTGCATTTCGATGGAAATCTGTTTTGGTTTTGTGCCAGCTCCTGACAGAAGTATCCTCAGACTAAAAAAAAAAAAAAAAGGTGTTAGACTCGTACTTTGCTTTGTGATCAAAATGTCATGACCAAAAATTAAAATGGGCATAGCGCCTAACGTTTCAACTCACACTCTTCATCGAGGCACGCCCTTGATTTACAAGTCTAACCTCTCTTCATTTTTGGTGTCATGTCCTTGGATCCAAAGTGCACCTGTTTTTTTATACCTGCATACCTACCAATCTACTGGTGTTTGCTCTCTCTGGTAATCTCCTGCTACTGAGCTAAGAAATGCTCAACTATATTCACTAACTAATCGCTAACTATGTCTGTTTGTACTTAAAACAGCTGATATACTGTCCTTGCCCTGATTGATATGAGATGCCCAGCTTTGTCTAACCTTCTCAGTATCTCACATAAAACCCAGAGAATTCTTACGTCATGCAACGGTCTAATCTCATCGTGTGTTGCTGAAATGGTTTTTGTGAAAGTGAGGAACATGTGAAGCTACAGTGCGTGTTACTGTTTATGGCTTGACACTGCAGATGAAATATCTGTTGCTCTTTCATCTTATCTAGCGAGTGATTGAAAATGCTGTCAGTCTGTGTTTGCCTGTGAAGGTCACAACACTTCTATCAGGATGTTTCTATTTGTCTTTTTGGTTTCCTGAACCTTTAGAGGACCTGCAATTGCACGGAAACGAGCCTCATGTCACACTGCAGTTTAACTCAGCTGCACACACATATTAACGTGTTTAAAAAACCAGAAGCAGTAGCACTGAGAGTACAAAAAGCAGTCTCCTATTCCGGCGGGTATTGCATTAGATCCACATAAACAACTATTAATTGAAACCGTCTCTGCTGGAGATGTGTCAGCTCCCGATCCCCTCTCATGTATAGATACTTGCTAAGTGTTTTCCTTCCTTGGCCCGTAAACAGCTGCTTGTGCTTAAGCGGTAAAATGTAAATCTTGACGCTGGCTGTTTATGTAGCCCAAGCTTCTAATCATGCAGACGTATAATTGAGTGACGCATGGTGTCTTTATGAGTGGAGCTGCATTCAAAGGGCAGATCCCTGTATTTATGTCTCTCTCTCTCTCTGAAATGGAAGTAACTGCCTCTCATCCCAACGAGTTCGCTAAATGAAGCATGTGTTTATGTGAATTCCTATTGTAAGTTGTTTAAGTGTGAGGTCCGTGCAGGGCTAAATGTTTCGTATGGGTATACTGATTTTATAGCTTTGTGGTGTTATTACTGTTACAGAGTCAGAGCACCAGGCATCAAACTTCACTTTGTTCAATGTGTGTAAAAGCAACAACGACATGGCTTTGACTTCAAAACACATGTCTCGTAAATTAAACTCAAAGCGTGCATTTTCTCGATATGAGGCAAGTGATAGAGGACTGACAATCTTAGTATGAAATTCTCCTTTTTTTGGTTTTAATAAAAGCCAACCAAAAGCAATTTCACAAGATGATAATTATATTGACCATGTGTACATGCTGAGCTATATTCCACTTTTGTTCCAAATATGTCACTATTCTGAATTTGATACGGGTCACGTACGCAGCACATTTCATTTGGTATTCCTATATTTGGATAGGTCTTTATCCGAATTAAGCATTTTCTGATTAAGACTTAGGATATGCTGATATTTTTCAGGTTTTAGGAGCAGTCTTTGGGAATGCATATAGTACATTTGGATTATACGTCATAATAGGGGTTGTTACTGCAGTTTGCGATGACCTCTTGCTTGTTTTTCTAGTCAGCTCTGTGCGTTTTCATAGAGACTTCGTACACCAGCCAACCAGCAGAGGTGGGACCAAGTCATTGTTTTGCAAGTTACAAGTTAGTCTTTGCTCAACAGAATCACATGAGCACTCACAGGTGTGCTAAATATACATGAGTCAAACGACTAATTATCAGTTATTTCACTTTTTCTTTCACATTCTTCAAAAACATTTTTCAAAAGATAATTTACTATTCATCTAAAAAGCATAATACATTTACACAAAATTACACAGATCAAAAAACAAAGCAAGAGTTACAAGAACAATATGTGATTTAACCTCATCCCATTACGTAGATGACTGAGACAAAGACTTTATATAGAAAGATAGACTGAAGGTCCTAATTCCTACTTCTACTAGAAGCCACGGGCGAAATCGTTGTTTGCTCTTAGTAAAATCACAGTACTTGAGTTCAAATTGCGCTGGTTTATGTTGATGATTTTATCTGAGATGTTCCTGTGGCCGACCAGCACCTGATCCTTGAGACTGGCTGTGCAGAGGGAGTTCTGTTTACTTCTCAAGTCCCTTGTCAAGTCCCAAGTTAGGTCCCAAGATCTAAACTTTGAGTTTCAAGTCCTAAACAAGACATGAAGTACTCTACAACAAAATGCCATTTTGCACTTTAAAAGCATATAGCATTATTACAATTAGCTCAAAGCACTCACATAATTTCGCTAACTATGTTAATATTAACCATGACTTACTGTTCTTTGTGCAACTTCAAAATATCGAACAAAGTTGGAAGTTTTTGCTTCTCCATCTGTAATTTTTTACCCGGTAGTTGTTTTGCATACTTCAATGTGTTTTTTGTTGTGAACAAAATTATCTTTGATATCATTTTTTTCAACTGGTGAAGTAAAAAGAGCAGTAGAGTAACATTGATTCTTTATGATTCTCTCCTGCAACTTGATTGGAAACTGTCGGACTGGTTCAAAGTGGATCTGGAGAATTAAGTGATGACTTGGTGGGAATGAACAGCGCTATTGTTAGTTGATTCAGGAAATGAACTGATTACTGCCATACTTCTTAATAAAATACATTTTAATCTTTAGGTTTAAGGCAGAAGTATCAAGTGCTTTCAAGTCAAAGGGCTCAAGTCTAAGTCAAGTTCCGAGTTGCGTTGTTGAGTTGCAAGTCTTTTTTGATTTTGCCAAGTCAGGTGTAAAGTCATTGAATTTGTGACTTGAAACCACTTGAGGATCTACAGGTTTTATGTGGCCAAATATCGAAATGCCAACCTTTTAAGGATGTGGTTGAAGCAATCAAAGAGGAAGGCTGTGTTTGCACGGTCCAACAAGTCCACTACCGGTGGAAAACTGTGGAAAAAATCATGGCACAACCGCTCTAATTTTCCATGGTTTGATGTGATAAACAACTTGTTAGGGCACATTAATTGGAGTATACAGATGCATGTAAAAGGACATATTTGTGGAATATTCATTTCCATTTGCCTTGTCAATAGGAATGTCATCTTTTTCAGAATACAGGCAAAGACTAACTATCTTTTGTGCATGTAAACAAAGTCACTGCTATCTGTACCAATGATACTGATAATTACAAACTGGAGCTCTGGATAAAGGAGCAACCCTCACTGCGTGATCAAAGCTCCCTTGTCCCCTATTTAGACAGGAAATTAAAACACAAACAAATAAACACTGTGCCAATTTGCCAAATTATGCACAGCTTCTAGTCAGCGACCAACCTCAACGTGCTTCTCAATATTTGAAACATGCAAGCAAGGTTTGGACCCTGTTTTGTGATCTCTGAGAGGCCATATAATCTGGGGGTGGACTTGTTGCTCAAATTAGTGGGTAGAGAAGTGTGCCACATGTTCAGTATCCATAAATATTGACTCTGGCTTTCTAGCTGGCCGTCTCTGACCTTGGTGGGTTTCCATTTTGGGAACAACCTATATGAAATGTGTCCCGTTTCCCCACAATCTCTTTCATGCACCATGTGCTCGTGCTCGGCATAGCCCAGCAGTCGTGCTTCTGCTGTCAAACACATGTGGATTGATGAAGTTTTTATTGGTTTCCAAATTAAAAAGACAACCCCGCTCGAGCAGTAGAATTAGAGGTGAGTCGCAGCAACAAATCGTTCCCGGGTTTTCGAGCGACATCTCTGAAGATTATCTCCTCGTTGGTATGTTACAGTGTGTTAAGACTACATCTGGCTCGAGGCGGAGGAATGCGGGGCCCTGTGTCTGGCCAAGTTTCTGTTAACAGCAGGTGAAAGGCTAATAGTTGGATCTGCAGTGTCATCTCAGGGCTTCGTCTGCCCCCTGACTCCTGGAATGTACGTGATGACAAGAGAAGGCCGCGCCATCCACATCCAGCACAACATGCGTACACAGACACACACATACTGTGGCATGTGAAGAAATGAGCATGTACAAGAGGACAATAAACGGTGTCTTCTTGTCTTCCTCCGGATTTAAGTATTAAAACAACAAAACACATTCTGTCCTAATCTCCCTTGAATAACCTCAAATATTCCCCCTGAATAGATTCATTATATTTTTGTTATAAGTGTTATGTATTACACATTGTTCTCCTTTACGGGGGTTTCCATTCAAGAAAAGGATACATCTATTAGCTGAAGCAAAAGTACACGATGGTGGTTGACTGTATATTATTCTTCTGGTTACTGAAGATGATTTCCCCGAAGGTGAAGGATGACTGGAACATACCAGTGAAGGTATCTGACTTTTAAATGATTAGAAAAATATATAATGTGCAGGTGAGGGTCTGTGTATTACATGATACAAAACCTAGTCTGGTGTTCTCGCTGTGCCAACCTGAATTTTAGCTCCATTAGTCACAGAGGGTTAATAAATTATGATCACAAGAGTCGGAATATAATACAACAATAAGAGGGAGTCAAAGAGCAACTGGAGATGAGACACACAAAGGTGGTTCATGACAGAGTGTTAAGTTGTCTGAGAACTTTCAGCTGAAGTGTTTCCGAGCAGAGACGGAACTGAAGGCCTCGGGGGTCGGATCAGAGACCGGTCACATTAGTCCTTACCGCTGGGACAAAAGGATTTCCAAGATCTCCAGTTTAAGCTGATAACAACAGCCTATAGCTAAACCACCGTTATGAGGATGTACAGACGCTCCATTGCATTGTTACTCAACACACCTGTGGACTATGGGTGATACTGATTCACCAAGGCATGGGACGATGTGAAAATATCTCAATATGTCAGCTCTGCTAAGTTTGTCCTAAGTTTACTCTCCTATATACCTTTTTTGTGCTTGGCTTTGGACGGTGGTGTGATGAATAGCTATGCACAGGGCATGGCTATCAGATGCCGAGGACAAAATTACTTGGTTACGTTTAGAAAAAAGATCATATTTTGGGTTAAGATAACAACGTTTGTTACGTATGGTAACATGGCGTAAAACTGTTAGCGACATCAGTGTGTGCCACCGT
The DNA here is from genome assembly GCA_035609425.1 of Epinephelus awoara. NCBI lineage: Eukaryota > Metazoa > Chordata > Actinopteri > Perciformes > Serranidae > Epinephelus > Epinephelus awoara. Next base: position 36,262,415 of record CM069305.1, on the reverse strand, counting down.
ACATAAATTACATTAAGTTACGTTAAAACAAAAGTAAATTTTGGTTTTCTGTGTGACATAGGTAAGTAAGTTATGTAACGTTACATCAAAACAACACTGACTTTTGGTTTCACACGGGACACAAACTGCAGTCTACTGGGTGAAAGTCCACTTGTGTTTGACCCATTCACCTCATCTCCCACCTGCCCTAAGTGGACTTTCTCGCTCTTAGCATATTGCTGTGGATTGGTTTACCCTGGAGTTAGTTGAAAGAAAGATGCTAAAGGGTGTCTTTGGCATTGATATCACACGCCAAGGGGGCATGACAAAGTGTTTATATTTCATGACCTTGGAATGAGAACGGACCTGTATGTGAAGCCTCTGTTTCTACAGTCTCTTTTATTGTTGGTTGTCCAACAGCAGTGGTGTAGCGGAGGGTAAACGCAGGTATTAAGTATATACCCAACTCTTTTTATGGGCATTAACAGTATATCCAGCTGTCAGCCAAAAATACATTGAATACAAAGGAGAGTATATCCACTTCCACCACTGTAACCTACCCGTCTACCTAGCAGTACACCCATTCTATCAGTTACCACTGCCCAGGTGTCTCTTTGGGTGCTGCTGAACATCATATTCTCGATATCCTGATAATGAAAATTTGCAAAGCTCAACTTCTAATGATTCTAGTGATTGATTAAATGCAGTCTCTAATCACAAAATAGTTAACTTGTGTCAGCTGAAGATTCTCCTAAAAAAATATTTCTTGCAAACCTTTCCTGCAGCCCATTAAGTACAATTTTACTTTTAACTTGTACTGCCACTGAGCATATATGTTACAGAAACTGACCTACAACAAAAAGTGTGGGAAACCATGTACAGCATATGCGCTTGTTTTGACAAAACTGCATTTACCCTTGAATAATGTTTCCCCTTCCTATAAGCTGTTGGTCAGAAGAGCAGAGCATCTAGAAATATTGCCACAAAAAAAGGATGTAAACCAGTGTCCTCATGGGCCGATGGCTCTGTGGTGTTACAGAACAGCTGAGATCCATGTGAGTACCTCTGGTTTGACCTTGAGCTCTGTGCTGTGTCTTTCAGAGACTATTTACTGCTATCATGAACAAACAAATGCCTTTAGGGAGGAAATAATGACGCTAGTGATGGTGGTGGTCGCGCTGGCTGTCTGGCTGAGTCACAGTTTAACCTGTCAGAGCCTTCCTCAGTAGGTCGTTCATTTGGATTTCAGATAGCATATCTGTACCTGCACTCTGTGGCTGCCAGGGTTTCGCTCTGCAATGTTGTCCTTTCAATCAGCATGTAATTGGATCAGCCGCAGCGATTAGATAAGCATGATGTATCTGGCTCAAAACAATGATATATACAGTATCAGAGCCGCATGATCTTCTCAAACCACTCTGGGCATCACTGATCAAGTCCCTCAACAGCCTTGGCTAGACACATTCCTCAGTGCTGGCCTGACACAAGCTGTGCCAAGACACACACACACACACACACACACACACACACACACACTTCACGATATGTGCATGTACGTGCACTCATAACACACACCTCTACATGCCCGCTCATTCAAACCACACACTTGTATATACAGAATGAAAAAGAGGGGAAAGCATTAGATAAAGGCCTCTCTTTCTAATCCTCTCACTCGGGTAATTAAAGATACTCACAGCTTACTGTGTGAGGCTTTATCCCCCAATCTGAAGCATCTAAATGCCGAGCAGCTTTTACCTGGGTTTGGGTTTAGAGCTCTCAGTTCACCAAGTGGTGTTTTGGCAACAGCAGAGACCCAACTATCACTGCCAACAGATTAACGCGACAATAGAGCAAATCTAAGCAGTGATTTTATGAATGAATGGAAGAATAAATGAATGAATGAGCCGGACTGGAGTAACATAATTGGAGAAAACAGAAAAAGCGCATGTGTCACTATAAGTCACCTTTATCTGACTACATAAAAGTCAAAAACAATCTGAAAGCAAAAGAAGCAAAGGAGATTCCCCACCACATGAGGTATGAATAAAAATGTTTGGATCCAGCGAGGGGAAGACCAAGACACAGTGCACACTGCCACTCAGGTAACGGCATGCACCCACGGGCCTCTCTGTATTTTAATTGCTGAGTGGATGATCTGGGATTATCCCTCATAAAATGTTATTGTCCTGGAAGGAGACAAAGCTATCTTGTGATCTCTGTGGGATTTAATCTATTGCCATCTCTCCAAAGAAAACAGGCCCGGTGCTTTGGCCAAAACACAGCCGCCTGCCCCACCATCATCACCTAATGGAAGTCACTAGAGGGAATCAATGGAGGCTTTTCTTATGGAGATGACCCAAACATTAACGCTGTTGACTACACCCCACAGGCTAAAAACAATACAGCAAAGTTTCCCTCGCCCCTCTGTGACACTGAGAGAGTGCACTGTACAAATACAGCAGGTACTCTCCCAAGTCTAATGAATCTTTCAGCATAAATAAACCACAGAGATGTAACTTTATACATTATTCTGTAGCAGACACATTGGAACTTTCACCACTAGATAGCAGGGATGAGTTGGTCACCCAGGTTTGGTGGCCGCAGGGAAACAGTGCGATGTGTCATTGAGAAATACCCAGGTTTGGCGCCACAAATGCTGCTGGCAAACCCTGTGATGTGCCACTAAAAAAAAACAGGTTTGATGGCTGAAACACTGCTGGGAAACGCAGCAATGTGCCACTAAAACACCCAGGTTAAGTGCCACAAATGCTGCTGGGAAACACAGCGATGTGCCGCTAAACACACCCAGGTTCAGTGCCCCAAATACTGCTGGGAAACATCATGATGTGCCGCTGAAAACATCCTGGTTCAACGGCACAAATGCTGCAGAGAAACACCATGATGTGCCGCTAAAAGCACCCTGGTTCAATGCCACAAACATCACTGGGAGACGCTGCAATGCGTTGGTAAAAAATACCCAGGTCTGATGCCACAAATGCCCCACGGGAAACACCACAATGTGCCATCAACAACACCTATGTTTGGTGCAAAGTGGAAACACTGCAGAGGGTCGCCAAGAAAACAACCAATGTTGTTGTTTTCTAACAGCGGTCTGCAGCTTGGCAGGTGTCTTGCCTGAGCAACACACCATCCACCATCTCCTCCACCAACTAATGACAAAAGCCAGCTTGTATATTATGTCACTTTAGAAATGTTGATATGATACACATGAACTATGCAAATGTAACAGATGTGTGGTTTGCAGAAACATATAATGCAAGTATTTCCCTCTGGGCTGTACATTAAGAAAAAAGAAGATATATTTTACATCAGCACAAAGCAGCCTCTTTAAGAGACGATTTTATGCAAGCATAATTTTAAAAATGTGGAGTTTTGCCTGTGAGTGAAAGAATATGTCCATCTTGGGAAATTGATAGCTCCTCTTGAGACACTCTCCCTTGGCATTCACACAGCGTTGTAGATATGAGACAGCAATACCTGCAGCCAAAATCTGCCACTGATATATTGATTAACTGCTGCTGGACTGACATGTAAAGATTGATCCAGTCAGGAGGAAGCATGTATAAATCTGCTCTGGTGTCAGACACACATGTAAAAGCACCCACACACACACACACACACACACACACAGACACACTGTGAAGTTCAGCAGGAGGATGTGATAGTCCCTCTGCAGGGACTAATCCTTTAAAACCACAAAAGCAACACATTGTGATGCCATTATCTATTAACCTTAATCCAAAAGCTAAACACATTTGATCCAGCTATTACCACCTCGATCAATTATCTATTCATAAAGCAGCGTGAGTTGACGTGTTTTTGCTCCGTGTGGTCGAATTCGCAGGAACATTACACCACCTAGGGACTGCAACAAGCCATTTTAATGTTATTTAAAGCCATTAAGCAAATAGAGGATTGCTATTCCTATGTATGGAAAATCACCCCGAAAAACAAACAACTAAAAGCAACAGGATGGTTTTAACTGTTGACTCTGTGACTATTTTTATGGTGTGAATTTCCAGGATATGTAAAGATGCAAGAGAAGAAGAGTTGTTTGTAATAAGGTTAGGTAATTTTTAATATATATGCTGATGGTTTTCAAAGGTTCAGAGGGGACAGGGATCACCCAGGATGGGGGAGTTTTTTGTGGAATAATCTAATTTCACTTTAATGTAAATTAGCAAGACTTTATTAAATTCGAGGCTGTATTAAACTGACTGTTGACAAAAGCCATTACAAAACAAAATCTCCCTGTGGGGTGGCCAAATCTTATCAAAAGGGGGTCTAATGTGTTTGTTTGACATCCTAAGACATGAAAAAGTTCGGAGCCTCCGGGTTATAGGTCCGCCTGAGGTGCTTTATAGTGGACAAATGATTTACAGCCCCTTGGTGACATCACTGTACGACAAAAAGAGTCGCTGGGGGAAGAGAAGGCACCAATCAATTCAACCACTACGCTGCGGCGCACAGAGAAGAGGCGACGCGCTCCCCAACTCGAAGCAACAAGGTCCAAGGAGCGACACTTGAGTGCGCTTATCTCTCCCTCAACGCCAGCTCCTCTCAACTTTTGTCTCGGCGAAGTGTTTTTAAAGATGTTCAACCAAGATGCTTTATACTTAGATCGGTCCTGCCTACGCGAACCCGCTTCCTCATAGACTTAACATATTTTTTTCCCTTCTTTCCGTGCTGACCAAGACCTAACCCGAATTGCAGCTGGTGAGAATATGTGCGAGAGGCGATCGGCGAAGGGCATGGGCTGTCTTTGGTCCCTCAAGGAGAAGCAGCGTGGATTAAACACGAATTAATGTGGAATTTATCGGAGCCCCAAGGTGGAACGACGACCGGACACAGCGCTTCCTCGTCAGGTAAAATAAAACTATTACACTTTATTTATCAAGTTCTCAAAAGAAACCATATCTCAAAAATGTTAACAAGTATAAAACAACTTGCTTATGAGGAAACGTTTACTTTACAAGTGGAAATCGGCAGTTGTGCCACTATATATGCTCACAGGGTGTGTGCGTAAAAGTTCCCATTTTGAACTTCGGGGAAAACGCAGTGAAAAGAGAAATACAGTTTAAAAGTTGTTCCTTTGGAGGTTGTGTTACTCAGATGATACTTAGTTTTTGATGTCTTGTCCCGGGCTACATCTGGCTCTGGTACGCACGTCAGATCTAACACCTGCGAGCCTCTTGAAGTAACTCTATCCCTTATGATTATACATGACCGTCAAAGCCTCTGCAAATAGACGCTTGTAGCACCGTCTGACTGCCTCTCCTGCTGCTGCTGCTGCTGTGTATTCTTACTCTTTCTCCAGCATTCTTTCATGCCTCTTGTGATCTTTCGGGGCCACGCACACTTGCATTTCTTTTCATATCACTTCAGTAAACGGGATTTCTTATCTCGTTTAATTGGAGACTTTATGTCTGCAGTCTCCCCCGCAGCTTTCTTTGATTTCCCTCTCCCGTGTCATTCCCCCCTTTTTTTTACTTTCATAACTTCCTCACCTTGATATTTTCATGTTTCTGTCCATGTTAAGATCAATCTTGTGTCTGAGTTAGACGCGCTATATTGCCGGCGGGGTTGTTATTCACAGCTCCCTTTTTTGTTCTACTTCAAAGTGAAGAGGTGTCTTCCCTTTTTAAGCTGCTCTCCTTCAATCATTCCTACTGTATGGGGGGGATCACACACAGTTTGGAGAATGCTGCAGTGAAGCCCCTGCTGTGTCTACCTCATGTCAATACCTCAGCGCCAGTGTATTGACACAAACCAACTTTCTCCACAGGGACTGACTGATCATGGTCGCCGTGGTCCGCTCTCTCATGGTACTGCTGCTCGCTCAGGTGTTGCTGGAAGGTGCTACGGGACTTATCCCCGAGGTCGGCCGGAGGAAATACAGCGAATCCGGGAAGCAGACCCCAGAGCAGTCGGAGAGCTTCCTCAACGAGTTTGAGCTTCGGCTTCTCAATATGTTTGGACTGAGGCGCAGGCCGACCCCGAGCAAGCAAGCCGTGGTGCCGCAGTACATGGTGGACCTTTACCGCATGCACTCAGCGAACGGAGACCACAGCACTAAACGACCCAAGAGCATGGGGAAACACGCAGAGAGAGCCGCCAGCAAGGCCAACACGATTAGAAGCTTTCACCATGAAGGTATGTATTAGTGACATACCTTTACCTGTCAGCCGGAGAGCTCCTCGGCTCTCTCAGACAACCCAAACCTATATTTAAACATGACTCAGTGCGTCAAGACTGAACTTCAGAGTCTTCACTGTTTTATGGAGCGTTAGTCATTTACAGGTGACACGCGTCCAAGTTATTTGTGACTCTTTAATAAATTTTGCTTTAAAGTCACTGACACGATTTACAAACAAGCGCCTCCACGCACAATTAAATTAACCCTCATATATGTAGTGATGCAACCTTTAACCAAACATGCCCCTGGCGCAGCTGTCACAGGCTTCAAAAACATCAAGGGGTGGTGGTATCCCTGGGGTAATTTGTTTCTTAATAATTGATGGTGTTTGCGTGGACTCTGAAAACAGTTTTTCCAGACACGCACCACAGGAGCAGGATAAAGGGCGGTGTGCCTTTTGCGCAGGTGATAGTCATCACCCTGTTACTTCAATAACACAAGACATGACATTATACTAACACGCATTATGACAAAGTCATCGTGTCAGACTGGATTCTGAGTCACTTCTAACAGGACTGAAATTAGTAAAAGGGGGGAGGAGGGGGTGCGCGCCTTATTCTTTCCAAATCCCCCCCCCCCCCCCCTCTCCGCGCTGTGCGCCATTACGCACGTTCCAATAACACCATAATTGCTCACTTAGTTTATATGCTGGATACGCGCTGATTGTTGAATTCGGGTGTTTCAGTTCAATTCCGTTTTACTTCCAAGTTAACATGTGCTGCTCAGATGAATAAGGCTCACACAGTTAAAGTCCTGGATGAAGTGTGTTAGTTCACCACTCATACACTATGTGTTTACACAATGTTGCTGATGAAGTGGATTATTTTATGCTGTCTAAAATAATCCAACAGGTGAAATTTAAACATGACTGATGCTTTATTTGTATATTAAGTTTGAGCAGCGGAGTGGTGCACCTGGTCGTAATATCAAAATGATTTATGTAGGATTAAAAAAATAACTTTAATGTCAAACATATAGCGACTCTGTGTACACCGTTCAATTTCCTACGTCCCATGTTCCAGTTTTTACAACATGCGAGTTACTGCGTCCATAGGGGCTCTACACAGAGTCCTTATACAGAGTCCTAAGTGTTTGAGTGGGGAAGTTTCCATCAGGGGTGAGTCAGAGGGGTGGTTGAGTGGTTGCTTGGGTCCTCTCCAGAGGCCTAGTGCAATGACACCCAGTGGCTACACTGACACACTACAAACAAGCCTGGCCCGGGCAGCCGAGCTGAGTGACTGCTCCCTGCCCACTACTGGAAACCTCTGCACCCGGCCAGCACACACCTTGACACCACCGGCCATTACGAATGTGTTCAGACTGTGTTTACACATGCTCCCCTGGCTCTTTCATCCTATGCTAACAGAGCTGCGGGGTTGTTAGTCTTCCCATGTCAGGAGACGTGCAATTGATGGCTACTCCATATAATAAGCGTGTATCTACAGATGTAAGTGCAGCACATCAAAGTGAGCAGCTCTAATCATTCATCACATCTGCCTGCTGATATTAATTTCACTGGGATAATTAGTTTCACTCCTATCAGTTTTCAAAAATAACCATTTTCCATGCCAAATAGAACATTTCCACTATTACACAGGAAGTGGCTGACTGAGACAGGTCCATGATGAATGACCCAACATTAGCCTTTATCTTTTGTTTTGGCATGCAGCGCGAAAAGAAATTAGGAATGTTGATACACTCATATCTGTGGTTCACACGTTTTTGACAAGCCTCGACTTGTTCACACAGCCGTTCCTCAGAAGAGAGACAGACGGGAGAGAGTGAGAAAGGAACAGAGGAAGAGTGACAGAGCAGGAGACAGAAAGAAAAGAGGATTTGGGGGGCTGAGAGAACAGAGGGAGAAGGGGATTTGGGAATTGGGGAGGGAAAGAAAGAGAGGGATTGGGGACAGAGGAGAGGGAACGAGAGACGGGGGGCTTTCCCACATCAAATGAGGAGTGATAGGCCTAATTGAGGTCTTTGTGCCTCTGGAGGGAGGTTTAGGATGAGATGGTGGAATTTCCTAAATGCCTCCTTTGAAACAGCGCAGAGTTCAAAGTTTGTGTTTATTTTACCACACCAAACAGATTAAAAAGTGTGTCTATACATCATCTGTGAACTTCATAAAGAGTTCAAAGTGGAGCTGCCTCAAAGAAAATTGCAGCTTTTACTAAGATTTCTGTCATTTACGGTACGATATGGAGGGGAATACCGATGAGCTTAAGTATATATGTATGACTTTCAAATGCCTCAGGACGTTTTTAATAGATGTCTTAAATGCACTTTTAGAGACGAGAGCATTTCAAAGCTTAGAGCTGCAATAAAGTTAACAATAAAATATCAAACATTGAACCCTCAGCTTTCCGATAATGGCTTCCTATGTAACCTTCCCGTTGCAACATTTACCTGTGATATTTTAGAGCCAGCCAGTTCTGCAAAGGTTAATGCAACAGTTGCCATTTATGTTACACTTTCTGTAATCAGATTTGTATTGATTTTGCTATTTTGTTCATTGTGCTTCTAAATATATCCTACAACGTTTTTTTCATGTGGGAATTGTGTGCAGCAGCCAGTTCTCATAGGGCAAATGTGTCATTTGAAGGCAGGCCGACAAGCATGTCTGATCTTATCGATGGATGGAAGCGCGCTGCTTTCATCTTCTGACAGTTAGCCAGGTAAATTTATGAGTGTGACACTAATGACGGTGTTACATTACCTTGAGAATATTACACTGAATCATGCATGCAGAGTGTTGATGTGTGTGTTATCCCTGTGTGACAATAGCCCACACCCACTCAGCATAACCACGTGGCAGCTTGGCTGGCTGCGCAGAAAGAAGGCTGCAAGTTGTGTGTATGTGTGTGTGTGAGAGAGAGAGAGAGAGACCATGTGATAAACCATTCTTAGCCAAGGTTTCGCTGCACACAGAGGATCCATAAGGCCAACTAGGCTTTAATCATAGATGTTGTTTCTCATTCTTGCACCGTGCATACACTCTTTGTTTCATCCTTGGCATGTGTCTCACACCCATATCCTCTTACACTCTGTTTGTCTCTGTGCCATCTCTTGTAGAGTCTATGGAGGCCCTGGCCAGACTTAAAGGAAAAACGACCCAGCAGTTCTACTTCAACCTCACTTCTATCCCTGATGAGGAGCTCATCACCTCTGCAGAGCTGCGTGTCTACAGGGATCAGGTCATGGGAGCGGCGCCCCCCAGCAACAGCTCCAGAAACAGCAGCACCAGTGTCAGCGCTCCTGCTGGCGGCTTCCATCGCATCAACATTTTCGAGATATTCGGAGTTCCTGCCACTCAAGGTAGGGAGCCTCTGGTGCGTCTGCTGGACACTCGGCTTGTGCAGGACTCTTTGAGCCGCTGGGAGAGCTTTGACGTCAGCCCCGCTGTATCTCAGTGGACCTCTGGGAAAGGTCACAACCATGGCTTCATGGTGGAGGTGCTTCACCCAGAGGAGGGGGAGATGGATGGGGAGCATGCCCAGAGACGTAGTAAGCACGTCAGGGTGAGCCGGTCCCTGCACCAGGACCAGGACTCGTGGCCTCAGGCTCGGCCTCTGCTGGTGACGTACGGCCACGATGGCCGCGGGGACTCGGTGCTCCACACACGGGAAAAACGTCAAGCGGCGCTCCGCAAACAGCGCAGGAAGCACCAGCACAAGGCCAGCTGCAAGAGGCATGCCCTGTATGTGGACTTCAGTGACGTGGGGTGGAACGAGTGGATAGTGGCGCCCCCTGGCTACCACGCCTTTTATTGCCATGGGGAATGTCCGTTCCCCCTTGCAGACCACCTCAATTCTACCAATCATGCCATTGTGCAGACGCTGGTCAACTCAGTCAACTCGAACATCCCCAGAGCCTGTTGCGTGCCCACTGACCTCAGCCCCATCTCCCTGCTCTACCTGGATGAATACGAGAAGGTCATCCTGAAAAACTACCAGGACATGGTGGTGGAGGGATGTGGCTGCCGGTGAGAAACTGACAAGGGTAGAAAGAGACAGTGGGCAAGAGAGACTGAAAGAGACATCAGAGGTTATTATGGACACCCGGTTTCCCAATGAAGACGTTTATTTATATGAAAGACAAAACAGAGCTATTGTGGAAGAAGAAAAAAACTATATATGAATATATTTATGTCTACGTAAAGTTGGGAAAAATAAATATTTTAATCAGAGGAATATTCCTTTACTGGTTTTGAAAATGTATTTCTGATGTACATTTCCAAATGGGTGCAATACCACATGAAGTATAATGCTCAGATTTTTATTTTGTATTTATTTCTATTATAACCACTTTATTTGTAAATAAATAATGTGTATTTATCGTGAAAAGAAACGTGGTCGCTCCAATTTTCCAAGATCAGCTGCAGTGACGCAGTGTTGATATAACTATGTCAGGGGCCAACATGTGTGGCTGACTTGAAGAGTCTCAAATTCGGACAGAAATTAGCTGCACAAACATAACAGATGACAAGAAGCTCACACTACACTGATTGCAAACCAAGCATCGAACTCTTTTGGTAAATGTAACTGGAAACCAACGACAATAGAAGAGGAAAGTGACGGAGCTGGGTCAGGGTGCTGCTGGTGTAATGAACTGCAGTAGGGTGTAGGGTCACGGGACGGGAGTGACAAGTTACAAGCCCACAAATGTGATAGACTCCCATGGGAGGATTAGAAAAACACCAGAGCATGTTTTCATGCATTACATGTCACTGCAAAGATCCCTGGGAAGGTTCGACTAGATGTTTTTTCTGTTCCTAACCGATATTAACAGAGGTTAAAGAAAACGTGAATCTGCAGGACTTCTGAGGAAGGTCTGACAGGGCACAGGGTTTATTTATAGTGAGATTTGAGACTGCTGCACACAGACACACCGACAGGCTCTTACTGAGAAAAGAGCCTACTGGCACTTTAATTAATAAAGACAAACAAACACACACCTGCACCTGTCCACATACTGCACATGCTCAGACAGATTCTTCCCCACTTCAGAGTTTGGCTGCCTTTCTTTGTCGTCTCTGAGTCATAAGGCTCTGATGTGTTTCGGCACTGAAGTAAAAAAAAAAAGAAAAGAAATGCAGGAATGTCTCACAAAACTACTCAGCAGCAGCAGATAATGAAGATAAATACCAAACACTGACACCCTAAACAGATTAAGAGTCATGTTTTATTCACTGAGACGGTGGGGATGGCTGGCTGGCAAAAACAAAACATATCATATGTTGCAGTGAGACAGTTTGAAGCACCTGAGTCAATATCTTCATACTGCAGTGTTTCTGATGGAAACAACAGAGTATGGAGACTAAAAACTGCTCTAGAAAGACACAGATGAAAGTTTATAGTGTAGCCACAATAGCAGATCAGATAATGAGAGGGAAAAGAGAAACAGAGAGAGTTCTTGCGGAGTTTGACTGACTGCGTTTTCTGCTGTGTTTGCATTAGAAAAGGGTTTGGAGGGATCACAAGGCAGCTCAAAATGCTCTAAATAGAATGTTTTTTATGTGAGCGCACATTGGGACCGTGGAATGTTGGTTTTCAATCTCAGACACATGCATACGCTTGCATGGAAAACCAACGTGGTTGTTTTTTCAATCATCTATTCAAGGGTTTCCTGGTGGGCTTTTTCTCTTCAAAAACAAATGTGCGTCGAACAAAGATACGCTTGTTACTTATATAGGAAATGTAAATCAAAACATTTAGAAGGAGCCGTGAGACTTTATTCACGGGCAGTAAAAACACTGAAATGTCACGGGTTTTTTTCTTGCGCCTCAGATCATATCTGTTTACCCATTCTTATCCTCCGAGGGTGTATTGCACCCGTCTACTCTAGATGATGCAACTATCCAATTATTTTATACCCTCCCTTCATGCACACACACACACACACACACACACACACACACACACATGCACCTCCTCCCTCTTCCTACCACATTTCAGTTTCAATCTTCTGCATGTGTTATTTTATTCTACCTTGCATCTCCACCCCCCTTGGTCCCATCTGGTGTCCATTTCTCCTCTTTGGACCCCACCATACCACAACCCCGCACATGGGCTGCACATACCTCTGCCAGTAGCAGCACTATTTTAATGGACTTCAGGAGGAAGTCACTTCGCCGGCACACTTAATGAACATTTGATAAAAATGAACACTAAAAACCATAGCATTAAAAAAAAAAGGTTTCTGGAAATTTTTTGTGTTTAAAAAAGTGTTAGATTTAGTGGTTGGCCTTTATAGTTCAAGTCCATAAACCTTTCATTGGGTTGGGTGGAAATACTGCTCCCAGGGTGGGTGACACATGGGTAGCACTCCTGAAACTCCCTTCTCGCGCTCCATCCCAGCTGAATTGGGCTCCAGTTGTGAGTTGGCCACTGTTCCTCCGACTTCTGGGGCTTCTTATTTTAGAGCCACGTTAGTATCGGACAGCTCCTCAGGGACCACTCCTAAACTTCTCACTAAGAGCAGGGGTCAGGGGTCAAAGTAATAAGGGCCTATTATCTCCGCCATTACCGACTGACTTCCAGGCTCATCACGTCATCACGGACTAGTGACTTCAAGTGTGGTCAGCCTGGTTGGGACTGAGAACATGTTCAGAATCTGTTCTTTTCATCCAGCTTTTTCACAACATGGAATCTTAAATTATTTTCAGGCATGAACGAATTGATGAGCTAAAAATTTCATCTGTGTGTGACTGTGTATTCCATGATTTAGTTACAAAAGCACAACTGTGAGATATGTGTTCTTGGCAAGATCCTCTTCACCTGCTACACAGACCTCTGCAAAGTCACTCTCCGAAAACAGATTTCCCCCCTTCCTTCTCCATGCACATCTGGTAAATCTGTTAAAGGTGTCCTTTGCTGTCTTTGTTTACGCACAAACACACAACAGAGCAGCCGCACGACTGATGAGCATAACACTGGAAGCCGGGATCTACTAGCGTGGCAGGGCTCGTTCATTTTTGTTTGGTGTGCAGCAAACCACACCAAAACTATCTGCAGCTCCAAACAACCCAAATCATAAGGGTTATAAAATCAGATTTCCAGATTTTTGGCTGGCCCAGAATTGGAAAGTATGTGGCGTGCCGTGTATCTTTGATGAGACAGAGGGCTCAGTCACTATGGGAGATCTCGACTGGCTCGGCGCCAAGGTGAGACACGAAAATGTAGAGAAGTGAAGAGACAGTGGCCACTTCAGTCTTTTCTAACTTCGGATCTCTTCTCCTTCATGTGCAGCGCGCACTAATTTTAGAGGTGGTGCACATGGTGTTTTTTCTGTATTCTGAGAACAGCCAGTGAGATGACGTCCAGCATAGCTAAGGCTGTGGCATCTGTGCTGCAGCTCTGAACACATCAAACAGACGGGCGTCCACAGATTCAGGAGCAGAGCAAATATGGAAATTACTTTTCCAGAATGACTGCACGGACAATTGTACTTTTACACATATACAATCGTAGCCTTCCATTCTTCCACGTGCATGTCTGCACCTACAAGCAACAGTCTCCACTACTTGGATGTGTTTGTGCGATTACAGTACAAAAGGCGTGTAGGAAATGGGAGCAACATTACCAAAAAACTAACGTGCTCCTGAAATATGTTCTGCTACTACCATTACTGTAAGAGCTAATCATCCATGCAATCACAGTGCTGTTGGCCTGGAGTGACATGCTGAAATCATTACCTCTGGCTGGGACTCAATGGACGAGACCATTACACAGCCTTATACATGCAGCAGAATAGTCTTGCCGTTAAGCTATAGGACAGAGTTAAAAGCCTGTCTGCCATTATGATACTCTCGAGAACAAGGCAATGAAACCTTAGAGGATGGACGAGACCTTAAGCCAGACACTTTTTATCGATGGACGGTGGGGGGCAGCAGCAGGAGAAACGACCTCGTAACATCAGAGCTGTTCATCTCTCGCCCAAGTACTTCGAATAATATCTGGACACAGTGTGCAATACCTATCCTGCTCTCTGTCACGGCTCTAATTACAGTAAATAATATAAAACACAGTGAGAGAAAATACTGGAGGATTTGGGTAAATTATCAATAAGATAAAACATTTCCCTTCTCCGTTTATTTTCAACTGTTATTCTGTGATCAAATAGGAATGGGCTCCAGGATGTGTACCTTGCACTTTCCACAGAGGATACAGGAAGGAGTTCCATATGGACCACATATGGGCTTCTAAAACAGGCTCGAGGATGGATTTGCCTCTAGACACTGATCTAAGGTCAGTGTCGTGTTTACTCCTCTGATGGTTACAGTTAGGTTTGGGGGGAAGGGTGAACCCGACTGATCCTGGAACCTTGCCGAAGGGCGTCTCCTACACCCCGAGCTTGAAAGGGGCTGTGTGGTTACGGGAGCGGCCTCCATCTTTGTAGCAGGAAGTGAAGAGATCAATCAGAGGGAGCTACATGACATCCCCCAGCATGCCTGTTAAATAAATGTCAATCTCAAGCACAGTAAATCTCGAGCATTACCACGCATACTGCTCCAAATCAGCGATGTGGCTGATTCGGAGCTGGCAGTGAAAAGAAAGCTCAAAACTCATCTGTTTTGTCTGAGGACCGACGGGAGACGAAAGCTCATAATACACAAAGAATAATGCCAAACAGCTTCATTATAAAACAGGACACAGTCTCTCTCTGTCATATCCACATATCAAATTAATATCTATATACACACTGGCGCCATCTATGGGGCTCATCAGGTTTTATTTCCCTCCCATAGTTAAAGATAATGAAGGCATTGATCCTCCAATCCTGATGCAAAGCAGGAACAAACAGGCTGTATTTGTCTTAATGTTGAATAAGGAATGGTGGGTGATTTTGTTGCTCTGGACGACACCAGGGCGGCCAGCTCTCACATACTGATCAAGACACTCACATACAGACAAGTTCAGCTGATTACCACTAAGTTTGTGGTGCATTATTCAACATGTTATTAATGATGCATCATGTTTTAGATGTCCTCAGAAGAAGCAGTTTTCAGTACTGCCAATGCGTGCGATTAAATAGACATGAACAACACCTTTATGAGGCTTATGATCATATTCGGGATATGGAATATACATAAGCACAGAAAAATCAGGTTATTCATATTTCCGTGTTCATCCTGGTTTTTGTCAGAGTACTCCAGCTAGCATATTTGCCACCAGTCACTTCTCTGTGTCCACAATAGGACATCGCAGACTGTACTATCGTGAACCCAGCGCTGCAGCCAGGTGCATTGGAAGCTCACCAAACAGACTTTTAGTGATTTCGTGGCCAGGCTCCACTGGCGCACCTGTGCCGCTCTTGGGCATGGGGTGGGAGGGCCAGGTGGCTGCACTATAGGCTGTGACTTGCATGGCTTATTACACTGCTTTCACCCCTTTAATCACACAGCTATCTCTGTCATGACGCACCGACAATTTGGGAATCCTGAGGGGAGTTTTCCTCAAAGGAAATGTATTGTTGAACCCGAACAATCTCTACCACATCATGTTGCTCATCACGGCCACTTTTCTACCTGTATTATAATTAAAAATGTGGAGCTCCAGGCGACATTTTGACCGGTGTCGTTTAAAAAATAGCTGACGTGCACAGCTGTTACCCTGGTTACCTGGTGTTTGAGATTAAGACTTGAAGAAACGGACGTACCTGAGGGAGATTTGCAAGTGGAGGAATGTGATTTGAGTGATTTCGCCTGTTAATGTAGAAAAAAAAACTATGTAGAATAATTTATCAAAACTATGTTTGGTGTACACATAACAAAGAGGAATTCTGTGGTTATTTTACAACACTTAAAGGTATACTATGCAGGATTGTCAGTTACCATTTGTAAACACGCTCACTTTACAAAGTAAAAGTAAAAACCACCCCATATTCACTCTAATTTGGCATTTTGCATCATTATATTTACATTACATTTCATATTTATATTTAT
This sequence comes from Epinephelus awoara, assembly GCA_035609425.1. Lineage (NCBI taxonomy): Eukaryota > Metazoa > Chordata > Actinopteri > Perciformes > Serranidae > Epinephelus > Epinephelus awoara. The sequence continues at coordinate 36,246,276 of CM069305.1, read as the reverse complement.
ATGATGTGTCTCTTGGATGCATGCTGCTTGCAGTCTGACACCTGGTTGCAAAGCCCAACCTCACCTGAGCGCTCTTGGTGTACAAGCCCCAAATGTCCCAAACACAGAAAGTAAGAAAATACAGGCAGAGGGCAGAGTCTCTGCAGAAAAACACAGCATCACACATTTGTAGTGGGTCATAAGTGACGACTGAGGGGGACTACTTCTGAGTCTTAGCATATGAACAGTATTAATTTTACTCAATATTTGCCTTGACATATTTTTCGCAACCTCACATAAGGATAAAAATGTCTATGCAGTCACTATATGTTAACTGTTGTAGGCTATAAAGTTATGATTCAATGAGCTTATATGACATTTTATTTATCCTTAGCCAGTAGATGGCAACAACCCATCTGCAACTCTGCCTGGGTGACACCACAAAGCCTCATATCTCCTCCTGTCTGCCAGTCGCAACAGAGATAAGAAAGATAAGGGAGGTTTGACTTCTTTATGACCACAGTACACGTCTCCACGGTTTAGGATTGCAGAATGCTAACACTAATATCACTGTCACGATTTGTATGGTGTCGATGAGGCACCTTGAGGAGCTCCAGGCCTGGAACCCAGTCCACCAAGCATCAGTTGATCCCCGGCTATGAAAGGAGACCTGTTATGGAAGTTCGGGGCCTCACTTGGTGGTCTATGAGAACAAGCTGGTGCTGAACCTTTTGTACTTAGAGCAGATTACCAGGAGGCTGCTTCCAGATGCAGTGCACCAGGGGAAACAGGCTCTTTTTCCCTGGGTGGTACGGGACAAATCCATTCCCCACACTTTTCTCATTAGCGTAATAAGCTTTGTATAAACCACTGGACTGACATTGTCAAGGACACACACACCATCTCATCCATCCATCCATCCGTCCCTCCGTCCGAACAGTACATCTGTCACACATCTCTGTGCGGGAGGAATGCAGGTTGGAAACTGTTCAGATGACATGCTTGCAAACATCTATTTTCCACCTACATATACAACCTCTAGTTTCTGAGATTGAAATGCAGATGTTAAAATGGAGCTGAAAAAATGTGTCTTTTCTGCAACACTACTTGTACAGTGGTTCAAAGGAAAAATAACTCTCTGTACCCGTCAGTCACTTTGAAAGGGGGCTTCATCATCCTGATTACATAGAGAGATGAGAGAAGCTTGTTTATGTAAAGAGCAGGTCCACAACCTGAGGGCCCCAGCCAGCTCAGCTACGAGGTGTAACTCACACTCCTTCACCCCGCTCTCCCACAGCCTGTCAGTGGCATGGCAAAGTCTGCCTCACCAAGCTTCCTGTGACTCACTTCCTGTCCCGGCCCTGCACCTGCACTCCCCTGGGTGATGTCATGGCAGGTTTTCCTCTTGGAGTCGCACTACCGAGCACACTCCCCGTCTGGCATAATGCGAGTATGCATGTGTTTATGTGTGTACATCCATCAGCGTGCCTGGCCCGAACATCAGTCAGCGGACCTGCGGTGAATGCGGCCCTTCATAGCTTCAGTGATGACCTCTTCTGTGAGGGAAAGGCTTCGCAGAGTAGAAAGACACATCAAACAGACGGGAGGAAGAGGACGGCGGTGAATGGAACATGGATTCAGTCCCGAAGCCGGATTATTGTGATTTTTTTTTTTTTTCCTTTTTTGCTTCCTTCTTCTCCAAGATAAAAATATGTCCATTTGTTGCCTCCTTGTGTCTGTGCATTCAATTACGCATCAGAATCCTTCTGTGCAGCCTTACTGAGCTAATGAAAACTTGACCTTTATGAGAACGGAGTAGTTCTGTTTTCCAGTAAGGAGAAACAACCTCTAGATGTCCTCAATATCTGTAGGAATAATTACAGTAGGTCTTTCTACCATCGGTGACCGCAGTGAAAATGATAGATTGAGGGGAACACACTACTTGGACAGGCCCATGAGTAAATGGAAATATTGTATGAGAATGAGTGCATACTTTTTTCCCTCATCCTGGGCCGTTAGAGGTGATGTTTTTTTTTTTACTAAACCAACCCTTTTTTTGTGCTCTTTTCTCCCTCAGATTGTATGTACGTGAGCAGGCAGGAAATGCCTTACAGCTCCCGTCAGCAGAGGAGAAACCCGTTAGAGGTCAAGGGTCGCAAGAGGAAGGCAGCAGGCATATATCAATATTCATTTCCTTTTCTGGTACATTCACAGACCTCTTGCTAGTTTCACTCCTTTATAGAGTGCGCTATGGATCATTAGTTCTTGCTAGCTGCCTGTTGACAACATTAGCTGCTCTAATGGTCGTCTGTGGGAAACTCAGCGCTGTGTTCTCCCTTTTGCTGTGTGCGTGTGTGTCACATTCATCTGGCTCTGGTGCTGATAGATGGTATAGACCAGAAAGAGGCCAGTGTGAGAGAAAAGGAAGGCTCAGGCCCACTCTGGTTTTCTTTGACATCCACATAATTTCCTCATGACTGGACTCATATGAAGTATACGTCGTGTGTTTAGGGTGAAGCAGTCTTGGGGAAAATGCAGTCGTGATGGGCTATTATTAAGTATCCACAGTTGTGACTGCGGAAATTGATAAAGTATACTTAGAAACTTATTTTCCTCATTAGAATGGGCAGCATTTAGAGGGCCACAGTTTACCAACATTCAGGGGGTTGACATTGGACTGAATCTCTGTACTGTCACTGTGCAAACAGCGGGCGTTCTGTTGACTGGGACATAAAATAGTGCTGTTGGGTTTTGGGTTTCCAGAGCGGGATCAGGGCTGCAGTATATTGAGTCCATGTGGGGAGTGCGTTTTTAATCTGAGCCTTACCCACAGTCCTTCCTGTTTCTAATTTGGCGCTGCAGCGGTTTTGTCCCGAGGCCAAGAGCCTCTCTTCCACAGAGTGTCTATTTCCTCTGAAGTGAATAGTAGCAGGTGTGCTGGCCCGAGATCCCTTGGAGAAGTCTGCTTATGAATGGCCCACATCTTACTCTTTCTCGCCTGTCTTTGTTTTCTTTTTTTCTTCCTTTCATTCTTATTTTTCATTCTGTCTCACATTCTTTCTCTCTTTTTCGCACACTTTATTTGTTTCTTTGCTGTTATGTCTTCACCCCTCTGTGGTCACTCCTTTGTCTCCCGCGTCTCTCCCGATTTTCTTTTATCCTTCCCCTTTGCTCTCTTTGCCCCCTTCAAGATCAAGGTGTCGTGCTTTGATAAGTCATACAGAGGCAGCTAGTGCTGATGAAAACAATAAAAGACAACAGCAAGAATAAGGGCAGCACAATCACATCTCAGCGGGGCCAGACATCGGACATAATAAATCACATAAAACACTGAAACTGTCAAAACAACCAAATTAGGTTTAGAATTCGGTTTATTGGAATTGCCTCTGTTGTGGCAGGCATAATACCACAAATCCTTTAGCAGTTGCCACCATTACTATAAACTTAACTTACACAAATGTGCACACACAGTGCAAATCCCCTAAATAATAAACACAATACATTTATATATGCAGCAGGAGGAGGAGGAAAATGTGTGTGTGTGAGAGCAAGAGACTCAATCTTCCACACATTGTAATCAGGCCCGTCTGATCACCAAGAACTCATCCAATCTGTGAGCAGAGGAGACATGCTGTCATGCTGCTTCAAGGAGGCACTGCGATTGGAATTAACCTCTAGTGACCTTCACTCCTCCTCCCCTCCTTCCCCAAAACACACTCCCTAATGAGTTGGGCTTGAAGGGGTGCAGCCATTGCTGTAAGGCGAATAAATCCTATCAAGGCAAAGTCATATTCTCACTTATCTCTGAGGAAAAACAAGGCAAAAGAAACCATGTTGGTTGCCAATGATTTGTGACTTAACACTGGGGTGAAATACGACTGCAAAGCCATTAAGGAAATGAGAGTCTAACCAAAGGGTTGTTTAACTGGAACACATGAACTCTTAATGATGTTTGTGTTTATTTAATTTTGCTTCCACGTCGTTTGCCAAAGTAGAATTTGGTTTAAAGGTTATGAGGAGAGGTTACAGAGTCTGTTCCCAGAAGTTGTGGGTCTAACAAGATTTTTTAACTCTGACATATTTTATGTATTGATAATAAAAAATCTAATTCAAAAGGATCTGTGCTTTGAGGGGTGTTGCTTATCTGTAAACTATCAAAATTATAGAAATTCTTTCAACCCCTGTCCCCTATAATCAATCTACACCATTTCCAAGTGCTCGTTTGTACACTGAAGAAGTAGCCTTTGACCCTCTCGTAACAATGGAAGATCTCAAGCCTCTGTTCAGGCCTCATTCCCCTTACTGCTCTTCTGATTCTCTGCCAAAGCCAACCACGGGCATTTACGCTTCCAGCCGTGGCGTTTCCGGCATCTGCACACGCTTGTGTTTACACAGGATGTTCAAACTTGATGCAGATTAAACAAATCCAATTTGGAGGCTGAGTTCAATCACCTCCTTTATTTCAACATTAAGTAGATGAAGCTGGGGGCCAGATCACCACTACCATTTCCAAGAGGATTGGGTGGGGGGAACGATCTGTACACCAGTAAGTCCAGAAAGTATTTTGAGAGTATTTATATGCGGATAGATGTCATCCGCTAGTTCCCACAGGCTTGCATGTGGTTGGATTTGCTCAGTGTGGTGTAGGGTATTTTTTCAAAAATTCTCCAGCTCTCCCTGGCAGAGAGTTGTGGGCCTTCGAAGGGCCCATGGATAGTTTGGCATTGGTTCTGTTCCCACACTTATGGTGTAAACGGAGGCCTGGCTTTGTGCTCACATGCCCAGACCAGACACACGTAGCACAATTCAATGTTATGAACATTTAATTTTGCCAGGACTTTTTTCATCTTACATCAGATAATCACTGATTACTTAAACTCAGGAAACACAGTATAGGTCAGACGGCAATCGTGCCAAGTTCACTTTCTCATATGGGAGAGTAGACAGCTTCCAAGTTTGGCTGAGGGCGGTCTGCAGGCTTGCTGGCCCAGTCCTCTGTTGAAGCCAAGCTTCAGCTCCATGGGCTCAGGACTGGGATGGGAAATGCTACAGAAGACTGGACGGTCTCTGACCTTTTCACAAGTACACAGGGACCTTCTTTGTGTCCAGAAGAGTCATTTGTTCAACAGGATTTTTAATTGCTGCTCACTCCAAATAAAGCCCCAAATTTGGCTGGTGTTTATGTCCTCACCTGGGTCCTCTTTTGCGTTTGGGAGGGGTTTTGACCTTCAGCGGCACCTGTTTGGCCAGCGTCCGGCTGCCCATCTGCTCCTAGCTAATGCAGCCAGCCCACTTCTATGGACCAACTCCATTCAGCATGGCTAGCTGTCCGCCTAATTGTATCACATTCTACAGGCTTTGTCCTGGCATTCCCTCGCCAGCTAAAGGTTGCCGAAATCTCATCCGCCACATCAGAGGGGCCCTATTAACCCCTGACCCCTGGTTGGTGTGTGTGGACAAGGTCGCTCCTCACACCCAACTCCGGGCCCATTAACACGTCGCCCCACAGCAGAAAAACTATTTTGACGGGCTGTAATTGGCGCTAAGTGATGGTGGACAAAGGCCCCCTCTGTGCTGCCTGCTGGACTGAGCGGTACTGACCACTCTCTGAGCTTCACGCTTGACATTTCCTTTCTGAGTCCGATGTGAGAAGAGAGGAACTGGGGAAGCCCCTTCCTGCACCACCACCTCCTCCATTTCTCCATCCCTTCAGCCCCTTCTGCTATTTGCCATGGCGCTCCTTTGAAAACGTGAGATAATGAGGTTCTAGTGGGGAGAGCTGGCCGGCGCAGAATTGCACGGTCCAGATCTGTGGAGGCTGATTAATCCAATGGCAGGCCATTCCTTTCAGAGCCAGCCTAATTAGTTTATGTTAGCTGGGGAAGGTCAGGGGGCGTGTTTGACTGAGGCCTTTTCTTTAAATGCCACAATGGTGTGATGATCTGTGGATGCAGGTGCAGCGATCGGCTGCTTTAATGTTGCGGAGCTGCTTTGGGTATTGGTTGTACGGTTGAGTTGCAAACAGGCAAAGACAATGAGGTCTTTTACTTGAGAGTATATGACATTTATAAACCAGTCTGCAGCCATCTAGTTGGCTTTCCAAGTTCATTAGTCATGAACTCAAATGTTATAACGCTCTACAAATAACCAGGGAAAACCCCCTCAGTATTGTATGTGGGATAGCGGTTTAAAATCGGAAAAGACGGCAAGCCAGGACTTCCAAACAACTAAAGACTGCAAAGAATAATTTTACTGGTAGTCTTGGCTCACATTTTTGTATTTCTAACCCAGAGTCCACCCAGTGAATTACAAACCACTTAGAATGACTCACTATGTTAGTATATGGAAGTCCCTCCTCCTCCAGTCTTATCACCATTTACCTTGACTGAATTCATATTTACGGCAGATGCAAATCCCTTTAATGATTAACTGTGATCAAATTCCCCCCCGTGCTGTGTACAGCTTGTGTCCTTAGCAACACTCCAAGGGAACCCAGCCAGGCTTCTCTCACACAAAGCTGTATGCTTAAGACAGGTCTAACTCCCTTCCCCATAGGCCATGCCATGCTCTCATCCCCGTATTTAACAGCCTGACGTCAGACAGGAGCAGAGGAGGCAGCAGAGGAGACTTTAATACTAAATCTCTCCCCCTGTCATTACCGGCCTGTGTGACCGCCTATCAGAGGCCCTTGAGTGATGTGGGAAACCCTGGGCCCTGTCCTCCCAACCCCTGTAGGCCAGGCCGCCTGTTCTGTCCAAACCAAACTGAAAACTACAGGACAGGCACAGCTAGGGTTGACATCAATGAGGCGCCGGGCTCTTTATGCCCACTCTGTGGTCACGAGGAGAGAAGCCTGGATATTAATCTCTCTCTCTCTCTCGACTTTACTCGCATGCTTTCTTCCTCTTTCCCCTTCTCACCACGCAAGCCGTATTTCTGGGCTCTCCGTCCCATTAGGGCTAAATCAAACGAAGGCAGAGACTGTTCATTTTGATAGCTGTTGCAATTGCAGTTGCAGCTGGAGGAAGTATCCTCTCAAACACTGACACACTGGATGGGAGGTAGAAAGAAATTAATGATCTGGCCAAAGCCCAGGTCAGAGTGATGGATAGTACAAGCAGCTTAAGCTGAGGTCTGGGTTATTTTTTATGTTAATCTCTCCATTAATAATTGTCCAGACTGTTTTGCTTCAATCTGAATAAGTCAACCACACCTTCCTTGACACTCAAGACCACTGAAACCGACCACATTCTTATTAAACCCACACATAGATCACTGACATGTAATGGAACCACAAACCATCGACAACATTAAACTGACTGCCTGACAACTGCTTATTTACATACAGTGAAAATATGAAAATACCCAAATAATTAAACTAGTCTTACACTGAGCATATGGCACTTCATTATTGTCAACACCTGTGAGGAGGGAAAAAAATAACCCAAACATGCCAGCTCAGTCAGTCCACCAGCCCATGTGATGTGGGTCTTTATGAGAGGACACCTGCAGCACCCAGCGTCCCCACTCGGCTTTGTGAAAGCCTCTGAACTGGGTGGGGGACAGAGGGGAGAGCCAGAGGGCCAGACCCAGGTTTGGCCCCGAAGGCCTTAACTATCACTCCAGTCCACGGGTTGCCTTTGGCCTTGCTAACTGTTCCATGAAATGGGCCCCAGGAACAGTGCAAACCTCCCAGAAACAGGCCGCTCACTGTTAGCCAACAGTGCTCCCTTTGTGTGAAAATTGTCAAAGCTGGCCCTTTCCTGCACTGGTCCTGCCTTTCTTTTGAGCCTCAGCTGTGAGCAAACAAAGCTGGCTTAAAGGTTTGCATGATGGTTAGCTAGCTAGCTGGCTAGTCGCGTTAGTGTTTGTGTCAATGAGAGCAATGGAGTTTGTGTTTCCTGTGTTCTGCAGGTGGGGCTTCAATGGCTAATGAGAACCCCGGTCAATGCTCCACTGATGAGGCCATTATAAAAACCAATAACCCTATTTTTTATGGTTAGTAGGAAGTGGAGCTCAAGAATTCATGTGATCCAAATTAAACATTCATGGGCGAATTCACAAAAGGATTGCACTGCTTTTGCAGCAACTAAACCTGCACAAATAAGAAAAAAGAAACCGTGTAATTCTCAAAGCACCTGCAAGGGTAAAAGGCACCTCCGACTGTGCTGCCAACAAATAGCGTCTCAGAGCTCCTCTGATATTTGCATGAATTTAAATGAAGTGATATGCAAACTGTCCCGTTTCTATGCAAACGAGCATAATTGTAAAAACAGTACAGTTCACAATTATAAGTACTAACACCTATATGCAGTTACAGTGAAATTATAAGCATAATTAGAGAGTTGGAGGTACTGCATTTATATGGGGTGTCACATCCAGACTTCTCAGTGATCAGCCAGACAAAGGCACCATGATGCCAGGTGTGCCTCATCGGTCAGGACCATAGATTGTGCATAAATTCAGACAACATGACAGCTCCTCAAGAGGACAGCCAAAACATCATGTCTATAGGCCAAATCATCTATGTCATCACACTAATTTGAATACATTTTCCAGAACTTTGAGGTGCAGTGGATATGCAAAACCACACAGATTACCAGGAATTCTTTTACCCAGGTAAATAGATTCCTGGTAATAAAAGTTCCTGGAAATGTTGGTGGTTGGTGGTTGTGCTTACGATCAATGGTGCTGCTAACAATTTGTCAGATGGATGTACGGACGAGAACTCCATACTGCAGAGATCACTACTGCACAGACTGGCTCCAAATGGCGTCATCACCACAAGATGGCAGCGGCCGTATCTGGGATATTTTGGCTTCATTTTTGTACAGTAGGAGTTAGTGGATCTTCATATACAGTCTATGGTCAGGACCTGTAGCTTACTGTCTGAAAATTTCGCTTGTCTTTTCTTGTCTGCCATTGTTCTGCCTGTGTTCTTGATGCAAAGGGAATATTTATACTTGCAATCAGACACAAAAAAGGCAAGGCAAAGCAAATTTATTTGTATAGCACATTTCATACCCAATGGCAAAGTCGAAGCGCATTGCAGCCCAATCACAAAGCATGCCTCAAAGAGCTGTATAAAAAGGAAATTCAATTCAATTTCAATTTGATCTAAAAACTAGCTAGCTTTAGGGGGCATAAAAGCATACAACATCTCTCTTTCTGTGGACACTCAAAGAGTCCAGGGCAAATTGCACTGCAATCGGACCTTGAGACGAGGCAGATTGCGGCTGCAAGTGATGTTCAATTCAAGGTTCTTGTGAATGCCTTGGGGGTTCTCGGGGATTTTCTTAGTTGAAAAGTTCAATGCCTATAAGCTTTCTATAAATATCTAACTCTAGACACTGTCCATTTTCATTTCTTCTCATTCACAGATAGATTAAATTGAGAAAAAAATTGTGGGACAGCATAACCACCAATGTTGGCGGGCTCAAACAGTTGTTTACAGACAACAGTGTAATTGGTAAATACAGCAGTAATACAGCACCCTGAAAAAGCAGGGTGACAAGCACTGACTAATATTGCTAAAATATTCCTCCAAGGACTTACTGGTAGAACTGATCTTTTAGGATTCATAGATTTTACAGTGACCATAATTTAGATATTTTTTTAATGTCTTACATCACTATAACATTCATTCATTTTCCACGACAAGAATCACAGGAGGCTGGAGCCCATCCCAGCTGACATTAGGCAAGAGGCCTTCATCCAAATGTATTTGGTTTTATTTCATCACACGGTAACTGTATTGTAACTTCTCAACAGTGCATTTATAGCATGTCTCTCATACAGTATCAGTGCAGTGTTATAGTCACTTTTTCATTTGTGAGGCTGTGTATCCTCCTGGCTTTTACTGCAGTTTATTTTGCCAACTCAGTCTGTGCATCCTGTCCCGAGGTTCTCCAAATAAAGAGGAAGAGATGTGTCTGCCAGCTGGCTGTCACAGGTGGTGACGCTTTAATCAGCGAAACACTGTCAGTGTAAACATTACACAGCTACGTCAGAGTTGCCAAACCCAACACTGTGGTAATGTACAGCAGTAACAAGAAATTCTGTTACCTGCTGAGTGAATACATAACACTGTGATCTGTGTTAGCCACCAATTTAATATTCCTCCATCATACTGCTGCCTGTCGTTATTGCTCTACAGTAAATTTAAGCTGAGAAATGAATACTTGAACAAATGCATAACTCATCCTGTGCTCATCTCATTGAGGCAGACATAATTACTGTTTATCTCAAATTATATTTATTGTGTTGTCAGAGCACAACATGTTCTGAGGAAAGAGATGAAGCATTTATTAAATTATATTTTCTTATGGGGTTTTTTATTTGTGGTTAAAATGGTCCATCGAGTCACCACAGCTCTGGGTTCACATGCACGAACTCCCAAGAAGATGTGCTCACTTTTAAGGGTAAGACGCCAAACAACCTAACAAAAATGAGCTATAGCTGCAACTTCCATGGAAGGATAAATGCTTTAACACATTTATTAAGGGAGATAAACTTTGCTGAAGCATATTTTTCCTTTTTTTTCTCCTTTTGGATGGAAAGGAAAACCAGTAGCACTTGGTTTAACCGCGTTTCACTTTGCATAATTGTTCCCAAGGTTGCTGTTTTTTTATTTCTAGGCTTTCTGTGCCAATATAATTCAATTTCTGTGGCCAAGCCAAATATTTGCAGCATGGCTTACGCTTCTAAACTGAGCTGTAGTTTGGGCAAAAGAGGTGCGCCTTGCCAGCAGTGCTGCACAGACAAGGCAATAAACAGATTCACTGCCCATCCACAACAACTCTGCTTCTAATCACACTGTCATTCTCATTACGTGCGCTGTTGTGCAATAAATTCTTTAGCGAGTGACGAGGTAAACACACAATCGTCCAGGCATTGAAGTTTTATTGCACTTCAATCCACACCTTGCGTCGCACTGAGCTATGTGCTGGATGGTTTGATGGTGAACCGACTGTTTACTACTTCTTAGGAACAGATGACATGGACTGGAGGGAGTCAGAGTCATTTACAGTTAGTTAAATTCCCCGCTGAGAGGCCCTGCTAAATGCTTCTTCCACAGACCTTGCTGGGAAATATTTGCAATGGTTTCCATCCAGATCTGGGTCACTCGGTTCCACATTCACTGCACAGGTGAGCTGGAGCAGGTTTGTTTGGCATTGGTCATTGGCTGTCCTTTCCTTTCCACAGGGCTGGGAAAGCAGCACCACATACAGCTTGCGACAACAAGAGATGCTTTTGTCCGTAGCTTACCACGGCGAAATGACACCGCTAAGCCGCCTGCTGCCAATGTTGTCCAGGTCTCCCAGGACAGTCCCCGGGGGCTTCGAGACCTGCTGCGGGCCAGTCCAATAGAGGCAGAAGGAGAGTGAGAGCCCTCGGGAGAATAGGTAACTCTGTCAGCCAGCCGTGCTGCTGCAGCACGCAGTTGAAAACAACCTCTTTCACATGGAGTGTGTTTTGGCTTCCAAGGCTGTAATCATGCATGATTAGCCTAAGAACTCAATTCCGAGCGGGGACTATTCCTTATTCCTGTCACACTGTCAGAAATCATATTTACCTTCCACTTTTCCCAACTGTCCCCAGATAAAGGGAGACTTGAGTGATCGATGGAAATCAGGCAGGTGTGCGTTATTGATTTAAGTACACCTCATTTCAGAATGTGTCACGTCCAAGAAAACGCAGATGACAGGTTTCAGTTCAAGATGTAGGGAAGAAAGATGTTTTTAAAGAGTCTCTACGCTAATTAAAATATTTCTTTTTTAACTGCATATATTACTATTACAAAAGTAAACTTGTGTTTTTATATTTAGGTTTCACTATTTTCCTTTAAAGGGATAGTTCAGATTTTTTGAAGTGGGATTGTATACGGCACTTCCCCATAATCAGTGTAACACCAACAGTAGATGTCAGTCGACACGCTCCTAGTTTAGAGAAGCAGGTACCGAAGTTAAGCCATGTACTGCTGTGGACGGGGGCAACAGCAAAACATATTTTAGCTACTTAAAAATTTTAACGTGAAACTGCTTTATTTTGTCTTGTTACTGATTTAAATCACCTCTGTGGATAATTCAGCTCATGGTATAAACCTGCTGAACGTCTGGATCAGAAATAAGGTGAGCACACATAAGCAGGTGCTTGGCTAGCGGTCTGTCTGAAGAGGAGGAAGATATACTCTATTAATCTGTGAGGGGAAATTAAATTTTTTTCTCTCTGTTGTCATACACGCAAAGGCCCAGAATACGCACACATGCACAACAGGACTTATACATGCATTAAAAGGAGAGATGTCAGACTGAGTGAGCTGCCTTGGACAGGTCCTCCGGTGCTTTGCTCAGAGGCACCTTGGTACCCAGGCATCACTCCAGCTGTGTTTTTACTGGTTTTAATCACCTGGTCCTTTTGTTGTGGAGGAGAAGACCTCTGCTGATAATTTCTTGGTAAAAAACTCCTGAACAATGAACACTGAAGGAATTCTAATCAGGGGAAGTTTCAACTGGCTGCAATCTGCAATCCTCACCACTAGATGCCACTAGTTCCCCTGAAGCTTACACACTGTTCCTTTAAGTGAACACTATATTGAAAATATTTTCACTGATGTACTTTGCCATCAGACAGCCCTTTCCTTTAGCACCAAATTTTCAAAACCACAGAACTTCCATCTCTCCTTCAGCCTGGTCAGCCTCCCTCTGCAAAAGCTCATCTGCATACTCTGGTTCATAAAGTCAGTCAAAATATTCCCCAAATAGCATCCACATAGACTGATATTGATTTTATTTTTTCAGAAAGGCTTGTTTTTAGGTGGCTAAAATACATTTTTCTGCTAACCCCTATCCACAGCAGTACATTGCTGAGCTTCTGTGTCAGCTCTCCCGTCTGCTACTCCAAACTAAGGGCATGCCGATCACCGTGTACTAAAGGCAGTGCACTGACACGGATAAGTATCTCATATAACTCCACTTCAAAATATCCAAACTATCCCTTTAAATAACCATTTGGAAATATTTCTAAGGTATAATTATATCAAAAACATGCTGGCAGAATGAAACTGTCAACGCTGTTTTACACACTAGTTATCCTCTTTGAACACTTAAATAACTCTACATTAAAAATATACTGCACAATGTTTTCACTTAAAAGTTTCCAAAATACATCAAAGTGAACTGAGCACATATTATTCTGAATTGCGTACAAAGAGCCTTCGCTGGCTTGTAGTTGGTTAATGACTCAAACAGCGTGACACGTTACGAGGACTGATGTCACCCGTGGCCAGATCATCACCCCACAACAGGTGCAGCCTTCTCTCTTTCCTCTCCTCATACTCATCCTGCTGCAGCTTGTTTTCCTTCTACATGTGGAAAACATCTGCATAGGTGGTCCCGCTCTTTATTTCTGCACCCCCCCCTCTCTGTCTCTCTTTCTCTCTCCACCCCTCTCATTTACTCCCACCCCTCTATTCTGTCTCTCCTTATGTCTTTCTCTTTTTTATGCCGGAAAAAGGGAAGTGCTGATTGTAAATATGGAGAGGTGTCAGTGCCAGAAGAAACGGGCCGTGTATTTCTGGATCCAAGCTGCGAGGTTTACCGAAGCATATTTTTATCATGAAAAGCCAACATGGAATGGGACGGCCATGCGCAGCTGCTGGTCTAATTTGCTCTAAGCATGTACAAATAGGACGGCCCACACAGACCATAAAAGTGGAGTGGAGGTTTTGCTCAACGCGGCACTTTTGTCTGACCAGAGGCTCAGGGACGCCTTCCAAAGAACAAACAGATCACAAAAGAAAAGAGAAAACACAGGCACACTGACTTGATGGTTTGAAATACAGTAGAATAACTCAGAAGAGGCTGGACTGCTGCTGCTTCAGTGTTATTCCACAAGTAAACAGTGTTTCCAGCACTGTTTACTAACACCGATACTGTTTCATATTCAATAGCTATGACAATATAACCTCATCGCTCGTTTTTCAGTTAGCGTGCCTCATGAAAAATACAACAATGTAACATAAACGTACTTTGTTTAACACTTCTAACTTCCTATGCTTATGATACTATTTTTTATTTACAGAGTCAAGGTCAGCGGCTGTCAGAACATATATATATCAAACCCTTATGTATATATTTTTTCAACAAATTCTCAAGGTTGTTTCCCACCTTCAGAGCTGCACCAATGTCCCTCCTGTTCCTTCTCCATACATTTTATTGCGCCATGGAAATTTTTATTTGCTCTTGAGCAATTTGCTCTGGAAACCCCCTGTAGATCCTATGAGTACTGTACATTTGTACACATAACATGCCTGCGCAAGGATACACGCGCATGCACACACACACACACACACACACACACACACACACACACAACCACACACACACATGCATATGTCTGAACGGGGTTCCCCTTTAGACACCGGATAAATAACTAACTTCAAACAGTAAACTAGGTGCTAATGAACTGGATCCTGACAGGGTTTGCTTTCCGCGAGCACAGACCCACCCCACAATGGATCCATTCACAGGATCTCAGCCATGGAAAGTGTTGGTAAAGTAATCCCGCTAGAGTTTATGCGACCTTTTCTAACTCTCAGTACGTCTTTCTCCCCTCAGGCCTTTAAGGCCCAGCCAAAAACAACACTGACCTGCATCAGCTGATACAGGCAGAGGCTACCCACATTTGCATGTTTCAAAATGGCACCCATTCACAACCGGTTGGCAAATTGATGTGGGGAGGAAAGGAACACAACGCCCCGCTTCCTCTTACGCCTTACCTGTGAGATCAGTCACAGGGACTTCAAGGCCAGTGTCAAGGGTTGTTTCTTCCATGTCGCTCTGTAGCACAGGACGTGGCTGGACGGCATCTAAACGCTTCCGTGCACATGTGGCCACATCGCCCAACTTCCTCCGCATTCAGGACCTGCAAGAAAAGGTGTTATTTTATCTCCAACAGAATATGGGCAGTGTTCCCACTGTGTCTCCATGTGCTCTGACAACCCTAATAAAAGTCAAAGCATTGCATCTGGCTTTATTCAACACATTTGATTTCACACAGGAACAAAACATCAGCTGCTTCAAACTTTCATGCACACCTGCTAAAACTGACAAAGACGGATAGAGACAGTTAAGATTTAAACAACATAATAAATTCTGCTAACAAAAAGGACAGTGAACTCATCGGGTTTAATATCTAAAGAAGACCATCTATCCGTCTTTCTTTCTTTCAGTCTTGGACAAGCAGAGTGTCTGCCTGAAGTGAATAATCACCGTCCATCCATATGGCTGTGCTCATCTATATCTTTTATGTTTCTGGGCAGCACGGGGATGAAATACTGCCGGTGACAGGTAAAGCGATACTCTGTAATGGAAGTTGTTTTACAGTAGCCACTTTTCAGAAAGAAGTGCAATATTTAAACATGTGATATCCTGTTCCAAACCACGGTTCAGAGCAGCCTCTCCTCTAGACGTGAGGGTCACACTGCGCTGACAACCTGTATTTATGGCTATCTGACCTGACACCATGAAAGGTTTTATTTCTATCAGATGTTTCCATGCAAGGAGAGGTGAACAGGAATATCGGTCTTGGCTGTGTTGTACGGAAAGTTCAAATGTAATTGAAAATGCATGAACTGTCTTCCATGTTTTAACTTCTTTCTCAGTTTTGAAAGGTCCAATGTAGGATTTAGGGCAATATATTAGTAAAGATTGAATATACTATAATAAGTATATTTTCTTTAGTGTATTATGACCTGAAAATAAGAATCGTGTTTTTGTTACCTTGGAATGAGCTTTTTATAACTACACAGGTAGCAGGTCCGTGTCTATGGAGATCTTCATGTTGCACCACAGTGTTTCTACAGTAGCCCAGAACGGACAATCGAAACACGAGCAGTGTCATAAAAACGTTGATTTTTTTAACATGAAACTGCTTTATCCAGTGTTTTACCTGTTTAAATCGCTGGGTCCATTTGTTTCCAGAGGAGGAAACCTCTGTGGATAATTCAGCTCCCAGTATGAACCTCCTCAACATCCAATTCTTAGGTTATAAGTGTAAAAAAGGTGCTGGGTCCATTTGTTTTGGAGAGGAGGAGATAATTTGGCTCCCAGTAAAACCTCTTGAACGCCTGGATCTTTAAATTATGAGACAAAAAGGTGAGCAAAGATTAGCAGGTGCTAAGCTAACAGCCCATCTCTGACATGCCAGATAGTGTCAGAAAACAATGATTTTTAATGTGAAATGGCTTTATTCTGTGTTTTTAACAGTTTAAATCGCGGGGTCCGTTTGTCGTGGAGAGGAGGAGACCTATGCAGATGTAAAAACCTCCTTAACGTCTGGATAAGAAATAATGTGAGCGCACACTAAGTTATCAGAGAAAAAAGGTGAGCACGCATTATCATCCTTCTTGGCAAGCGGGCTGTCTGTGACGTGCTGAACAAAGTAAGAGAAACACTAATTTATATAGTAAAATTGCTTTATTGAGCTTTTTTTAACCACCTTATCTGTTTGTTTTGGAGAGGAAGAGACCTCTGTGGATAATTAAGCTCCCAGTAAAAACCTCCTGAACAATGAACACTGAGGGAATTCTAACCGTCACTGCTAGATGCAGCTAAATCCCCCTAAATCCTACACACTGTTCCTTTAAAAAACCTTTTTGTATTTAGAATTTTTACAGCATTGGCCTGGCTTGGTAACATTTTTATAAGCTTTACTGGAAACATCCACAAGCACGGACGTAAGACGCCATTTACTGAAGCACCTATCACTCCACCCATATAAATAAACAATTAATTTTAGAAATAAAAGAGCCTTTATACTGAGCCTTCACTGCAGTGCGAGGATTACACAGTCTATCTGAGGAGAGGTCGGTAATATTTAGGCAAATACAGGCACTTTTGTCAACACATATAGTCTGTATTTAGCCAATCACTCTGCTCTCAGTCATAGATCCTCTCTCGACCATCACACCTGTGTTGCCCGACTCTCATCACGACAGAATTTCACATCACACTGACATTTGTAAAACAAATAACCTGCCAGGTGCAGGCTGTCCTTTCTTGAGTTTTATTTTTCTATTTGAACAGGAACTGGTATGGAATTTCATGGTAGCTATGGAGGTCAGTGGCTTAAGAATAAATCAATTCCCATTCAAAAAGAAAGAAAGAGGCAGAACAAAGACATGATTCTGACAGCCTCCAAGAGTGAAAATGAATCAGAGCTGCAACACTTCGCAGGTCAGAAGGCAGCGTAGCCTTTGCTCCCCAGAGCCCTGTGCTGTCAAGAGCCTCTCTTACCATGCTGTTTCTCAGGCCTCCTGACCCCCTCAGTCGTGGTCCCACAGGATAAGACCCGAGGTTTTGTTGGGTTGTAGAGGTGGGAGCATCCAAGGGGATGTAGGGGCTGAGGTGAAGGGGATGTGGAACGCCGAGGTAAGCAGTGGTCGGTAACCTTATGAAAACAACACCTTTGAACAGTGTTTACCTCCGAACCCGTATTAAGTCATGAATGAGGCCTCCATCGACACGTCAAAGAAGGTGGTGAGGTAAGTTAGATTCTTGTTGCATTCATTACGCCCTCTTGCATATCCCACCTCCCCACTACATCCCTCGAAGAACGACCCCCCCCCCCCAACCCCACCTCACCCCCAAAAGCATGGGGCTCGGCAGCATGAATGGGGCATTGTGATGCGTCTCCGTCACGGCAGTGAATGTTTTCACTTCCATTTGATCCGTCGGCGAGGCTGCTAATTGGGTAAGCGTGTTCCCAGGTCACCAGGAGGTTTCTCTTTCCATAAATACAGAAAGCCGGCGAAGGCTTCTACAGATGTTGTTTCCCACCCGCTTCCAAGTAGGTTCAGACCAGCTTCAGGCAGTAGATGTAATTTATTGTGTCTAAAACCACAGTCCAAATTTTTTCCCTCTCTCTCTCCTCATCACTCTAAAGGCTACATTTTATCATTCTCCCAGGCACCTTAGTAAAGTTGATATTTGTCCTTTCCTTTAGCTTGGACTGTGTGTGCTATGCTGCCATTAGGACCACAGGTGTCATGATGACATGGACATGGTGTTACTTTGTCTGTACTCCATCCAGGACTGACAGGTCCAAATGATGTTATTTTCCATGTGTCTGTCCACCAATGACACAGTTTATGAGGCTCTGGGTTTATTTGTTTGTTTTTGTCATGGAATTTACATTTCCTCTCTTACACAAGGACCCGGGACGATCGTGTGTGCCAGCACTGAAGGCTGAGCTGGAACAGAGAGCTTGGAGAGACTCGCAGGCATGTTTGCTACATTCAATCTGCAGGGTGTGGTCAAAATGATCAAGTGGTCAAAGAAACTGTCCTTCAACTGGAGCGCAGAGGTTCAAGCCCTTGTGCTGGCATGCACCCATCATGTTGAAATGTCCTTACCAATTCCAGGGCTGTCCATCTGCAGTTGACTCTGGCATCTGTCCTCCCTGGATGAGACAAATACAGAGACAAAGTCTACATTTAATAAAGTATAATAACCTGTCAAAAATGAGGCACTGTTTTGACGTCCCCTGAGATGCTTTGTGGTACTTTTTCTGGCTTGGTTTCATAATCACAATCTAGAAAGCCAGAGCAACTCGTAAATAGAAACTAATTGAGAGTGACTCAAAAATACTGTCTTTCATTTAACATGCTCCCTTAAAAGGTTATTTTCAAATAGTGATAATTTTAGTGGCAAACGCCAACTCCTGCTTTCTTCTACCGAGAAAAATATGGGATGAAAGGGATGATAAAGATGTTTTGAATTTGTCCATTACAGCACCTTTATGGTTCAGTGCATGCCAAACACACATGTAAACAACTACAGAGTTAGATCAAACAGTGGCTCGTCTCTAAGCCAAAGACATGAAGCTTTTTCTCTCAAGACTGATTCATAAACTAAAGATCTTTCCCTCCTCCAACTCTGGAGTGGTGCAATGGCGCCACCGTGTGGCAGCAATAGATCTTTAAAGCCACTAACAGATCTAGGATGTCCTTCACTTACCACTTGGTTAATAAAACGGAGAAATATGTCATTTTAATAAATGCCTCTCTGCAGATGAGTGCAGTCATGCAGAAAGCTCTCTTAGATACAAAAATACCAAAGTATGCACTATTTGTGAATATTACTGTGATGCTAGAGATGTGACTACCCTTTTCCATTTACAGTATGACTAATAAATAATAGCTTATTGCCCATTAAATGATCATTAAAATGACTAATCGACTGAAAATGTCTGTGTCCGCCAAGATTTAAATAACAGACTTTTTGACTGCTTGACTAAGAATTTGCACCCATACAATCATGAGCATTTAAAGAGAACAAATGTCTTTTTTAATGTCTGTGTCTCTCCTTGTTTCCCTCCTTCTGCATTTTGGAGATTAAATTGACAGTTGTCTAATGCACATCTGGTAGAGACACAAGTCTATGATTCCATGTATTGAAATGCATTTTAATCAAACTTAGTGGTAACTGTGTGCAGTAATTACTTTCTTCCACAATTTAGAAGTTGTCTCTTAGTCAAAATACAGACAGTGTTCACATCTTACTCACATCTTAAAGGTCCAGTGTAGGACTTAGGGGGATGTATTGGCAAAAATGGAAAATAATATAAGAAGTATATTTTCTTTAGACCATAATCACCTGAAAATAATTCGGCTCCCACTTAAAACCTCCTGAACAATGAACACTGAAGGAAAAGTTTCAGCTGATTGCAATCTGCAATCCTCACCACTAGCAACCACTAAATCCCCCTAAATCTTACACACTGGACCTTTAAAAATACAACTTAATCTTCAACTTTGATCTGTGCTCAAGCCCCCTGTAATCTAATTTAGGTCTTCCATTTGAATACACGTGGTGGATGTCCCTATCTAGTCATAAAATGCATTTGGTCAAATACCAGCCAAGGCAAAAAAAAGGTGTCTGTGATCTTACCAATAAGAACCAGGGGGTGGCAGGCTTCACACGTGGGCTCACCTCATGATAAAGAGGCTGTAACAGAAGAGAAGTCCACATCATGCACAAACTGCTAAAGAAACACACCTACCTACATACTAAAAGCTAGAAAATTGGCCGTACCTCGGTGTGGCTGACTGGTATTCAGTAGAACGCCATCTGTACAAATGATAAAAATGCCAGCCATCAGTTTTACTTTGTTATTGTTGTTTCATAAGCTGGCAATAGCATTATGTGGAAAAGACCAACTCAAGTGATTCATCTTGATTTACTCATTGGGCAGGATGTGGGCATCAAGGAAGGTGGGCTGATTCATCTGAGGTAAACTATTACTCATGTTGTGAGCCTGTCTCTTTAAATCCACTTAAATTTGAGCAGCAGCCCTGATATGATATTTTCATATGAGCTATAGCTCATTTTAAAGTATCAAAATTCATTCAAATTCATTCATTCTTGTAGTCTGTGTAAACACGTCGACATCAGATTCAAATTTAAAAAAAAAAAAAAAAAAAAAAAGTTTTGTATTTGACACACACAGCAACCTTGTGTTTACTGTATGTATAATTTTGTATTGTTTGTTACTTTCTTAAAGGGGTATAACCACAGCAGCCAGTATTTCCACAGGCTGACATGTACCAATAAGTGGTAACCTGACCTTTATGTGTAAAGTTGGTGGACTTCCCCTTTATATTTTATATTTTTAGGTTTTAGGACTCATTCCTGGGTAACTCTATAAGCCCAGTTCTCTATCAAATAAAATAATCAGTAATTAGCCAGTCCCATCCAACAGGGAAAGACCCCACCAGATAAAATAATTCTTTACTATGGTATATCTAGTACTCTAATTACATGTATCGGAGCGACATAATTAAATTACAAAAGAAATGTCACTGTAATAAGTTACAGGTACTTAGAAAAAGATGTGATCTGATTAATGAACAAAATATTGGAGTTTACAAAAGAGTCACATCCGCATAACTTTTTTTTTTTCCAGTAAAAACCTTAAATACAGAGTATAACATTCATTTTGTAGCTCTGCATGTTTTCGTCATGCAGGAAGGCTTTATTTTGGTATATCTCTGGACAATGCAAGTCTGCAAAGCCATTGGCACAAATTTGATTGCAACATTAATTATCATTAATTATGCACTTCTATATATTTTTTTTTAAGACTTTCAGCTTTATTGCCCAGTTTAAAACATTTGTTAGAGAAGTTATCAAAAGTAAGTAAATGTAATGAATTAGGCTACACTGCTTTGATGAAAATATTAAAATAGTTACACTACTCACTGTAACTTTAATAAGGTAACTATTAATCTGTAACCTATTACATTTCAAAAGTAACCCTCCCAAAACTGAGTATATCATATTTATACTATTATTAGTTATATAATCGAGCTGAGCTACTCATGATTTTAGTCGTCACGTTACATTCTTTTAAAAATAAAAGTGCTAATTTACTTCAGTAATATTTAACACATGGGTGTTAATTCAGCTAACTGTTGCAAATTACCGTTTTCATATTTATACTATTATTATTATCTATATTATCGAGCTGAGCTAATAATTGGTGTTGTCACATTACATTTTTTTAATAAAAGTGCTAATTTACTTCAGTAATGTTTTAGACGTGGGTGTTCAGCAAAAAACTGTAACTTAAGCTAACTGTTGTCATTTCAATTAGCATACTATATATTCAGTTAACTTCAGCTTACCGTTGCTAACTGCCTTTCTTTACGCATTTAAATCAGATTTGGGTTCATTTAAATTTGTAACGTTATGCCATAAAGAAAACACCTTGGTATGTATTTTATTTTTGATCTGTTAATAGTAACGTTATTGTTTTCCAAGTGACATTAGCTTACTGCACTGTAACTGACCAACTGTATTAGCATAAGATAGCTAGTTTAGCATGTTTATGTTAGCTAGCGTCACTAATGAGGCAACTGTAAGTTACAATAGACATGCTCATGTTGAGGCTAGTTAGCTTGTCAGTTGATTTAACATACTATATATTCAACTAGTTATCATACAACTAACTAGCCATGCATAAATTGGTTAAAGTAATTAAATATTTTGTTTCTGCTGTGTTAATACCCACGTTAGCTATTGTTTTCCAAGCTTAGTGCAGCATAAGCTAGCTAGTTTAGCATGTTTATCTTAGCTATGTTTACGTTAACGTTAGTGACAGTAAACTAGCTCATGTTGGGGCTAGTTGGCTTGTCAGTTGAGTTAGCATACTATATATTCAGCTAGTTATCATAAGTTACAACTAAACAGCCCTACATAAGCTGGTTAAAGTAATTCATTTCCCAGGCATTTAAACCATGTAAGCAAACAGCAGGGTTGTAGCAACACCCACCTTTTGCTTTGAAGATGTGGCGCTAACCTATTATCCCACTTCCTCTAACGGTCCCACCTCCTCTGTCTCTACCTGTGTGCACGGGGCGTGTTTTACTCCCGAGGAGCCTCATTCCTGCTTCATTCCACTTCACTAGAAAATTTCTAGGAATAGCTCACCGACAGAAAACTGTGAATCAAGGTAAGAGTGGTTTCAGAGTCTCGACGTTGTTGGTTTTATAGGGCTATTATCCTGCTGGGATTGAATAAAGCACTTCTCATGTACCTGAGGAGAAAAAAAATCCCATCATATGACTGGGAATGGTCCAGTTGGGACTTGCTGTGTGTCTGTGGTAGGCCTACACAGAGGAAGTTAATGTTTAATTTGTTGCCTATAACTTTATTGTACTGCTATTGCTATACTAAAGCTGGGCTGACATTGAGATGTAGTCTGTGAATACAAAAACTAACAGTAGTGTTGTTTATGGCTCATAAGTAAGGCCTGGTATGTGATAGTTGTTGCCTCGGGGTTCACTGATATCATTTTTGTTTTTATGCCAGATCATTTGCCTTAGTGAGAATTATTGTGACAGTAAACAGAGATGCATAGTGCTTTCTGGCATTGTCTTTTTCAGTAATGTGTGTGTACATTGATTTTGTTGTTAAAAAATGGCCATTTTTCATGGAGTGTGGGTGTCTTCTCCAGTGCTGCATTCCTCTAGTTGTTCTAATATTAAGTCCACTCTTTCAGTGCAGTGTTTGTTAGAAACAGCAGATTAAACACAGTTTACACTGGCTGCCTTTTTCAGTATGAAAGCTCCTTAATCCGTTGCATATTTGGTATGAAAACTAGATTTTGTTTTCTGTTGTTTGCATTCTGATGAGGCCCAAATTACATCATCGCTCCTTCCAACACTTCGTGGTCTTTTCTGCAGCTAGTGTAATAATGTGGGAGTCAATTCATCACCCTCCAACACATCTCAACAAGCCTTCCCTCAGCAGACGTGCAAGCTCAAAACTTTTAACTGTACCCTACAGCTGCATGGGGAGGGAGCAGCACAAAGAAAGCAGAGCGTGTTCATTAAACCTAGCCTCCCGGCAACACGCTTTCACACAGTATACATTTCCACTGGGCTGCCCAGGACAAATGAAACAGGTATTACTATTGATAGCCCTGGTCTAGACGAGTGAGTGTGTGTATGAGTTGGCATTTCTTTGTTCGCCACACACTCAGAGTTTGGGTGTGAAACTATGGGAGATTGGTGCAGTGTGTGGAAATTGTTGTTTTGCTTTGCTTCTCCTGCACCAGATTCGTGTCCCTGCTCGTCACACATTCCACAGCTGTACCCTCCCTGCTCCTCCTCTGCTCTTCTCCCCTTTCTCACCTGCCCGTTGCCTTTCATCCATTCATTCTGTCTCATTATTAAGATCCAACAATCCTCTACTATATTTTTGCCAATCTGTGCAGAGCCATACAGCTGTGATAACTCTGCTGTGTTTACTGTGTGTTCTGCGGTCTCATCTATTTTTCCTGCTGGCACCAGCCGGTACGTCTGCCAGTCTGCGTGTTCACTGATATCTTATTTATAAACGTATCGGCTCAGAGAGAAGTACTTCAGGGGCTGCAGTATCATTGCAGAGATACTGCAGAAGAAGCAGGATGAAAATGTGTTCCATTGCTGGCTTCTTAGCACAGGATCACTGAGAGATCTGTTTGTTAACTCCTCGCCAAGTTAATTTGGACGTTCCCACAGGATGTTGAGAAACACTTAATCCATTGAGTCATGTCTTCATCCCAGATGTTTCCTAATCTTCCAAACAAAAGAAACAAGGAAAGAATCAACATATTTTAGTGGAATCCCCCACCGCCACTATGTCATTAATCAGAGATAGTGGTAGGTTTTTCCTTCTACTATTCTTGTGCTTCCTATAATTTAATGCACTGTCTGACCTCTGTCTTTTTAGAACAGCGCCATGATCACAGCTGCAGAGTACGGAGAAACATCCTGGGAGCTGTCGGTGCAGATCGATCAAAAAGATGGAGATGAGTCCATGAAATTTAAGCTGAGGGTGAAGGGAGACTTGCACATTGGAGGCCTCATGCTTAAGCTGGTGGAGAAGATCAGTAAGTGTCTCAGATGAGAGGTGAAAAACTGTCGTGCGGCAGTCTGTCAGGGTGATGTTGCATTTACAGCATCTCAATTAGGTACCTTTGAACCTCTCCCTGTTAAAAGCATACATCCATTTGACCGTTTCCAGCATAGTACCTCCACCTCCCCCTGCTGCCACTCAAGTCTGTTAGTCAAGCCACACCCTTGTTTGCCCTGCATTTCTCTACACCACACTGCCATTGTTTTGCCACAATGCATTGGCTTGTGTATCCCAAGGGGCCAAAGTTCAGCCGGGATCTGTTATCTCTTTACAGTTCTCCATAAATGTGCAGGATCTAATAAAGAAACTTCAGTAAGGTGGTTCAAAGAGCATGAGACATAAAAGATGACTAAGTAGCTCGTCATCGACAGACGGATTTCTGCCCAGCACCATAACATGATGTCAGGTAGACTCATAAAACCACACATTAATCATGCTCAGCCACCTACATGACGGTGGGTACTTGGTGTTGGTTGCAGATGTAGTGGTTGTTTAAATGTTTTAGTCAAGCAGCTCCACCTCAAGACCCTTTAAACCTGACATGTAAATGTATGCAATAACTCTGGGTGTGAGCCACCCCTTAAACTTGAGATATGAAGGTAATATGATGGTGATATGTTTTTCATTAATCTGTCTGCAGAGGCTCCTCAGGACTGGTCAGACCACGCCCTGTGGTGGGAACAGAGGAACTGCTGGCTGCTCAAAACCCATTGGACCTTGGACAAGTATGGAATTCAGGTAAAATGTAGATGCAAACGTGATTTTATTCATTGTTAGAATTGTACTGTCTTTGATATGCTATAATTTTCATAGTTTAAAGGTCTAGTGTGTATGATTTAGTGACACCTAGCAGTAAGGTTGCCATTTGCAACCATATGAAACTTCCCCTGTGTGCTAAGCATGGAGAAATATGCCCAACTGGTCCAGCCACTGGGTCCAGATTTCTCCTTAGTCATTAGTTCAAGGTCCACAAAGTTTAACATATTCAGCGTCACACTGGTGTTTGGCCATGTCATCATGCTAGTTTGCTGTCTCTGTTAAGTAGCTGTCTACACTCTACATCAGGAAACAGTACTACAAAATAAAAGCATGTGGCGGAAATTCACTGTAGTTCAAAATTAAATTGTGATTTTTACAAACTTGTTTGTGAGTCACTTGCGGACCATACAGAATGGATCCCACGACCCACTTTTTGACCACAACCCACCACTTGGATACCCCAGGCCCACACAAAACCGTGAATTGCCCTATCTTGGGTCAGTGAAGGTTACGAAAACATGATGATTCTAAGTTTCAGGTGATTATTATTCCATTTCTGCCAATAAAGTCCCCCTAAATCTTATACACTGAACATTTAATTCCAGAAACAGTTTTAGCAATCCCAAGAGGTGTATTTCTGTAAAGCTCAAAAACCATTTCAGTGGCCATGGCACATCTGAATACTCCAATAAAAGCCATAATAATTCAAATACTAAGCAGATTTGGTGTGGGGTGCCCCCCTCATTGGAAAGTTTTGTCACTTCACATGGCACTAAAGCAACCTGTGCATTGTAAATATTAGTTTCAGAGCACATAATGCACGAGCATGCATGTAAAGCCTAAAAAGGGACCTCTTAGCAGCAGCGCTATCTTTGAAGGGGAGCTATGCCCATTTTCTAAATTCATACATGTTATTCCTATTGTCAAAAACTATCTAAAAATATAAGTAAATATGAGCAGCTCTCCCAAATCCCTAAGCTAAAGTGATAAATATTGAATTTCCTATGCCATATGGTATAAAGTTTGGTGCTGCTCCATAGACAGTGAATTTGGAGTGATGTTAAAGATGACACTGAGTATATGAGTAAATTTTCTTTCGCATCAAATCCATGATGAGAAAGATAAGGAAACTATGTACAAAACTCGTATAATGAACACACAAATAGGTTTGTTTCTATTTTTGTTGTCCTTTATCTGCATCACATGTCTGAACATAGCTTAAAAATACACCCTTTGTGTACCTGCATTCTCCAGACATGGGGAAACCCAGCTTAGGTTGCCAAAATCTCCAAATCAGCACAATAAGAAAGGCAAGAGCATAATTATAGATTTTTCAGGTGTGGGTCACATTTCAACAAAACACATTTTTGTACACAGGCTGACGCTGGCCTGCGCTACACACCCCAGCACAAACCCCTACTGCTGCAGCTCCCCAATATGAAAACCATCAAAATAACTGTCAGCTTCTCCAGTGTGGTCTTCAGGACGGTGGCGGAGATCTGTCAAATGCTCAGTGAGTTTCTCTGTTCTGTCTGATCGCAGCGTCCCTGTGCTTCTTTTGTTTAAATGTATTGTGTTTAGACAGACATCCTTGATAGATCGAAAACTCACCCTCCTTTAATATTCTCCCTGATCCTTCACACCGTCTCATGTTGGCTCCACCTCAGACATCAGACATGCAGAGGAACTGTCCCTGCTGAAGCCTCCAGACGATCCCTCTAAAAAGAAGAAGAAGAAAGACAAGAACTCAGCACACGAGGACCTCTGGGACATTGACTTGTTTAGCGGGGGCCCAGCAGGCACAGGTAATGTGAAACACAGTGCTGTTTCTGAGCACAGCCAAAAACAAGTTTCACAGCACCTAATCTTTCTTCAGAAGCAATCTGTAGCATCTCTGAAAAGATTCAGGCTAAAGAAAAAGATGCATTGGCTGCAAAGAAAGGTGCTTCACAGCGCCTTTGTCATGTAGTGCTATATGGAGCCATTGCAGGTATGGTACATTTTTGATCCTGGAGGTCCTTGAATGATGTCAGATAATACCATGGAAGAGTCAGTATGCTTCTAATTACACCATGTGAGTGATTAATAATAATTTCTTAGGAAATTTTGGTTTTAAAGATCCAGAATCCTGTACCAAATACATACTGAGAAACACAATGCGTTACCTTTTCAAACCTGAAATATTTCTGTGCACATAGAAGCAAAAAGGTTGAGAGCCTCTGCTTTAATGTGGTATCCTCTGGAGATACAAGTGTTTTTTATTCCTACACCAGTGCACTAAAGTTATTAGCTGGATAATCAGTAGAGAACCTCTAAAGTACAATACAGAGGCTTAAAATGCTCTCCACTGGTTCTTCAGGTTAGTTTAGTTTAGATTACAGAGCAATGAACCAGGCACATCAAACTGATAGGAGGCCCCGGGGCAGACCCAGAACACGCTGGAGGGTTTACATATCTCATCTGGCTTGGGAACGCCTCGGGATCCCCCAGGAGGAGCTGGAAAGTGTTGCCGGGGAGAGGGGCGTCTGGAATACTTTGCTCAGCCTTCTACCCCCATGACCCGGCTTCAGATAAGCGGTTAAAAATGCATGAATGCATGGATGGATGGATGGATGGATGGATGGATGGATGGATGGATGGATGGGAAAGAACCAGTTGAGATCCTCTAAAGAACCATACAGGGGGCTTAGTATAAATATATAAAGGGTTCTCTAGTGGTTAGTCAGCTTAGTTTAGTTTAGATTACTGGGGAAAGGATCAGTAGAGAACCCCTGAAGAACAATGAGGGAGGGCTTAAATGTTCTCTACTGGTTCTTCAGCATAGATTAGTTTAAAAATTCCTGAGCAAAGAACCAGCAGAGAACAATAAAGGGGGCTAAGTTATCTTCTGGTTTATACGCTTTGTTTAGTTTAGATTACTGGGGAAATAAGCAGCAGAGAACCTCTAAAGAACAATTCAGGAGGCTTAAAAGGTTCTTTATTGGGGTGCCTGGTAGAGCAGACAACCCCTGCAGAAAGGCTGTATCCTTGCTAGAGCAAGCATTAATTTAGTTTAGATTACTGACCTCTAAAAAACAATACAGGGGCGTTTGTTCCTTTAAAGGCTCTCTACTGTCTCTCCAACTTAGTTTAGTTTACTGGGCAAAGAACCAGTAGAGAACCTCTAAGGAACAATACAGGAGGCTTAGTTAGTTCTTGTGGCACTTATGAACTGCTAAGGAACCACCATTTTTCTGTGTAGTGTAAGGCTGTTCTATGTTTTTGGTCTACACAACTTGTTGCATGCGTTATTGATGCTTGGTGTTTGGAGTGCTAAGGTGTTCAGTTTGCTTATTTCAAGATAAAATGTCTAATGGTAGTGAAAAGTCCAGTTTTATTTATGTAATCAAATATTTAAGTTGATGGTTTCCCGTGTATAATTGATTTTTTTGATGCATTTGAAACTTATGTTAAATAGATCTTTTCCCTGCAGATAAACAACAGGTGCAACAAATAATTCAGTTATTGCACTGAATAATTGAACAGAGTCGTTAATGTATCAGTTCCACCTGTGCTTTTGCTGAAAATCAGCTCTGAGTGAACTCAGGTCAGCAGGAGATTCATTTTATCCACTGAATGTAATTCAGTACTTTCAGATTATTGTCCAGCCCTAAAAGGGCAGTAACATTTTATTTTCCATTTGAGCTGGAGGAGGAGAAGAGATGAGAAATATCTATATTTAGTGCTGCAGAGATCTGACAGGCCACAGTTTTCATCAGTGAGATCTGAAAGAATTGTTCAGTATGCTGCCATGTTCTTCAGGGTTTCCCTAACACGCATCCGCTCTCTCTTACGCTGCAGTTCAGTTTCCACACCAGCCTAAAGATCACTTTAATTAAGACCTTTGATCTCTGCAGCCTTTAATGTCGACCCAGCTGGTACCGTTCGCGTTTCATCCTGCGCTATTTTGTTTTTATGAGTCTCAACCTTTCTGTCAGACTTTTTATTCTAACTGTTGATTCTCCTTTGAAAATGTTCTTTTCCTTTTATACGTTTTCCCAGCCCCCTATCTGACAGTGAGTTGATCCCAACTTCAAGTGCAGCTCCCCTTACAGTTCCAATAAACACACTATTGCTGTGACGGGACGGGACTCCTTTTGGCAAACTTGATTTTAATCATTTATCTTCCATTCTCATAAAACAAGGCCCTATGTTCAGTAAGACCATGACAGCCACCTACGACCCAGAGAACGGGATGCCGATGTCTGCGACGAGCCTTTGGTTTGGAGAGAACCCTCTAGCAGACTCCCAGCCGAACCTGCCGCCTGCTGAACTGGCCAAGATGTACCAGCCGCTCTCGCTAGTGGACAAAGCGGTTAACAATGCAGGGTAATGAAAACTTGAACACTGATAAAAGAGGCAAAGTCCATCATCCTCTCCATGGGACTTTGTTCCAGAAAAAATATGTACAGTAGTGAACAGCAGGAGACAAATCGGGTTTTTTTATCTGTTTGAATTGTGCCACAAATTACACATCACACTTCAGCAAGAGAGAGAAAGTTATCACCTCACTTAAGCAACTTTTGGATGTGTAGTCTTTCTACATACAGTCTTATATGTCAACAGTTTTATGGCAAACTGTGACTTTCTTGACTTGCAAAATTATCTTTTAAACTGACAAACGTATGTAATTCATGGCACGATTCAAATAGGATAAAAAATATAATTAGTCTCTTGTCATTGTCTACTGTACAGATTTTTTCCAAGATAAGGTCACCGGAAAGGGAGGGATTTTGCCTCTCTATATGATTCAGATACTGTTTTGTACCCAGAATCCCTCTAATTGGTTGTTGCTATGATTGGCAGGTGGTTGGACTCATCTCGTTCTCTTATGGAGCAAGACATTCAATATGAAGATAAGCTCCTGCTTCGCTTCAAGTACAACGTCTTCTTTGACCTCAATCCCAAAGTAAGAGACCCAAAATGTTTCATTTTGGAAAATTATTTTTGCCTTGTTTTTAATTAAATGTGAGTGTATTTTTTTGTGTTTTAGTATGACGCTGTCAGAATAACCCAGCTGTATGAACAAGCTCGCTGGTCCATCCTGCTGGAGGAGATAGACTGCACTGAGGAGGAGATGCTGATGTTTGCTTCATTACAGGTGAACAACACACCATGATCAGGGTTATGAGAGCGATATAAGGCTCTGAATGTGTAATAGAATGCAGAGTCAGCATTATAAAAGTGAATGCATATCTATAAACCGCACATACAAAGCTATTAAACACTGAAATGACAGCTGTATCTTTAACACTTGCACACATACTCTAATTTTAGAAGTAAAACTACCAAATGGCACTCATGGTAAAAAAATTAAAATCCTGATTTAAATAAGGTTGCAGTCATGAAGCACAGTTCTCTAGTGGGCATGGTAATGTTGCCTATATTAGTTTTAAGTAAATGCAAGGGTGTCATGGAGCTCAAAATATTAGGAACACTGGTTCCCAACCGGGGGTCATAACCCCCACTAGGGGTCACCAAAGCTTCACTGGGGGGGGGGTCACAAGGCCTTCTTGATTTTAAAGGGTTTAGGGGCTCATTTATGCTCAACGTTAGATACGTACCGGTATATAGACACAGACGGAGCTTCTGTCCGTACTCTGCTTTCATTTCATCTGTATTTGTGCACGTTTTCTGAGAGCTTACAGATGCTTGCAACTTTTGACTCTGCCCTCTGGTGCCGTCTAACGAGTCTGTGTCAACAGAGAGGACGCATGGAAGTATGTGGGCAATGACGTTTCTGATGTGTTTATTTTCGTATGTAAAATGAGTATAAATGAGCCTTGAGACAACTTTTTCGTAGAATATAAAACATACAACCTGCTCATATCTCAGCATTTCATTCAGCTCTTCAAGGAAAATTAAACAAAATTGTTATTTTTAAAGTTTGGATTATTATGTTAGATATAA
This sequence comes from Epinephelus awoara, assembly GCA_035609425.1. Lineage (NCBI taxonomy): Eukaryota > Metazoa > Chordata > Actinopteri > Perciformes > Serranidae > Epinephelus > Epinephelus awoara. Next base: position 36,215,125 of record CM069305.1, on the reverse strand, counting down.
ACTTTAAAAAAAATCTCACAAGATAAGCAATATTCACCGTCTGCTAACCAGCCTCGTCCTGCAGTAGAAAGGTAGACAAAATGACCAAAAAGCTCATGAACAATGGCCAAGAGTCAGGGTGAAAAAGACGCTTTTAAATATGCATGATTGTTCAAAAAAAAAAAATCAGCTGTGATTCAGTATTCACAGAAAATAAACAGCTCAAAATTGATCCAAACTGTTGTTCTGTACTGTTACGGTTATTTAATATAATATTTAATATCTATAATATTTGTCACTGAGTGAGGGGTCGTCAGTTTGCGCAATGATAGAAACGCGATCCTGTAAGGACAGAGGCTGGGAACCGCTGATTTGGGAGAGCGGATTGTGTGTCCTAATCCACAAGACAACGTGTCGGGACATGAGGAAAATCCCAGGGTGGGAGTGGGAGGGAGAGGAGGAGAAAGACAGGTATATGAAGAGAGATTAAGTGGTGGGTAAAGTAGTACAGTAAAACTCATAACTCCTCATCAAAGAACTTTGCTCTATCTGTGGCAAAGTTTAAGCTTCAACATTCTCTGTGTCTACATTTCAGGCTGTCTCTGATCCGTTTAGCTGTTATTTTGCCACGGCTGGGACAGTGATTCAGAAATCACAGTGATACAAAGGGAGATCAGTGTTGCACTCACCTACACATTGGTGCAATGGCTGGCACACAGGGCTGTGCTCAAACCTCCCTCTGACTCATGCCAGCCTTGCATAACCTCTTAAGTCATAATGACTTGTACTTGTTAAAATATTTGAACGTTGCTGTGAGGAAAGTGAGAAGTTTTTGAACTTATGTAGTAAAACCTTTTTATTTCATTTTCAGTATCACATTTGTAAACTGACCATGTCAAGTGAACCACTGGACAACTCCAACGAACCAGAAATAGATGAAGTAGAGGCGGCCCTGTCCAACCTGGAGGTGACGCTAGAAGGCGGACACACAGACCGAATTCTGGTAAACATCGTTTTTACACTGGAGTGAATATTAACTGTAATTTTAAGGCTTTCAGGTCTGTTACAGTACAACACCTGTTTTTTAAGCAGGAGTGATAGGTATAGGCCTCAGATGATTGCATGTCTTAACGTGGTGAAGTCAGGAGAAGACACAGGATAATTCACAGATGTTTGTCCCGTCCCCAGGAAGACATTACAGACATTCCAGAGCTGGCAGATTCCCTCCGGCTGTTTAGGTAAACCCACCTTTTTTCCTATTTCATCAAGATACCGTTATTAATGACTGTAGTAACATCTCAAATACCTCAGTTAGACCCTCATCTTTTACTGTCCCTTAAACCCTCACCTGTCAAGTGCCCTTAAAGGGTTACTTCGGTGTTTTTCAACCTGGACTCTATTTCCTCAGTTTTTGTGAGTAAGTGATGAATGGCAAAAACAATTTTTTAAGTCAGTCCAGTATTGAGTGGGAACACTGCAGACAGCAGCAGCAAAGCAGGCTGCAATAATGTTGATGGGCAATTGTGCACTGTGAGTATACATTTGTTTTTGCCACTGACAGGCTCAGATTATTATTCTAAGTGTCTGACAACAGTATTGAAAGGATCCCTACAGAGATAGACCTTTTTATTGAAGAGTAAGATCCTTTTTGTTTAACGATTAGCAGCCCCAAAATCACTATCATCAAACCCACCAGGCTCTTTTTTAAAAAAACAGTAATTTTATCATCATAAAAAGACACTTCATTCAAATGAGGACAAAATTAGGGAGTGCTGCACTGGGTTAAGGCACTGTGTAGTCTTTGAGGATGGAGAAAATAGTCACGTAACGTTAAAAATCAATGACTGTGCAGCTCACTCAGTGTAAAAATCCATGGCACAGGCAGGCAGTCCAAAAATGCATCCAAGGCACTCTGACTTTAGTTAAAAATCATTTATTAGTGCATGGATAAACCAACGTGTTTCGACTAGAGAGTCTTCATCAGGGTGCAAATTGTATCGGAAACACGTGTGCAAATTAAGAACTCATGTAGAGGCCTGGACACATTTTCCCCACAAATACAACATGCTAACGGTAATAGCACGAGGATGTATGTGACATTGCACAAATGCCCTGAGTGGTTACATTGCTGCCTGTTTTGCCACTGCTGTCTGCAGTGCTCTCACTCAATACTCGAAGAATTTCAAAAATTGTTGTTCTCATTTGTCACTTAGTCACAAAAACATAGGAAAAAGAGTCCAGGTTGAAAAATACCAAAGTTACCCTTTAAATCAGTGTAATTTGTGGCTTGCAGCCATGAGGTGATTTATGGGACAGGGGTAGAATATTCTCCATATATATTTATTATGTGTATTTATGTCTCTGATATTCGCTTTAATCTTAAAATGGCCTGTAGGTCGTCTGATAATTGATTAATGGCAACAACCTTCTGTTGAGCTGCTCTTTTATGTATCTCATAACCCTCTGAAACTTTTATGCTGTTTTGCTCACAGTCTCTTACTCCTAGGAGTCAAAACCTGTATCGCAGGCAAAAACATTGATATGTTGTTTTTTTTCTTTTTGTTTTAAATTAGGCCCAAAAGACTAACGCTGCGGCCGTACAAAGAGTACTGGTTTGTGTTCAAGGACACCACCATCTCCTACTACAAGAACAAGGAGACTGCCAGTGGAGAACCCATCGAGCAGTTTCACCTCCGAGGTCAGTGATGAAGAATGATGTGAAAAACAATAATGTGTTCTGTACTGTTGGGGATTAATAAGTTTAATGTGTGATTATGTCTTTGAGCGTGATGAATTCCCTACAAAGGTCATTCTCATTATTTACCAAACATAATGTTATACAGATGCACAATTTGGATATGGAGGTGCATATTTGTCCCGGGAAAGTGGTATTTTTCTTCAAGCTGCCACAGTAACGCTGTTGTATTCTGTGAAAATATTAGCAGATCTGATCTTGTTGCTCTTCTTCTGCAGTTCACTACTTCCACTTCTTTGACAGGTTGCGAGGTTGTCCCCGATGTCAATGTGACAGACAAGAAGTTCGGCATCAAGCTCCTGCTCCCAGTTGCTGACGGGATGAATGAGGTGTACATCCGATGTGACAATGTAAGGCCTCCATTTTTATCCCCATGAGCAGTATTTATGTCTCATTTATAAATGCCTGTAAAGCGTACGTATATAAACGTGGGCTGATACTGTAACTGCCTTGTAATTGTTGCAGGAAACGCAGTACGCCAAGTGGAAAGCCGCATGTATCCTTGCCTCCAAGGGCAAGACAATGGCCTACAGCTCCTACAAGTCAGAAGTAAGGAACATCCAGTCCTTCCTGCAGATGAAGAGCCTGGCGCCCCCTCCTGGTCAGGCAGCTCCGGATCTCGATGCCATGGAGATGAATGCCGAATGTTTTTTCTCCCCACGCTACACCAAGAAGCACAAGACCAAACAGGTCTGTTAAAGGTCTACGTGACTTTTCCAGCAGCCATCAGCCTCACATGACTGTCATAAGTAAATGTACATATGTGCTAGTCTAAATCTGCACTTTTGGTGATTGTTTCCAGCTAACCGCACGAATCCTGGAGGCCCATCAGAACATAGCACGGCTGTCCCTAATGGAGGCAAAGATGCGCTTTATCCAGGCCTGGCAGTCGCTTCCAGAGTTTGGTATCAACTACTACATCGTCAGGTACAGTGAATATATTCAGGTATAATCAGTGGGGGAAAGCTACAAAGTACATTTTACTCAAGTACTTTACTTAAGTACAGTTTTGAGATATTTGTACTTTACTTGAGTATTACCATTGTACGCAACTTTATACTTCTACTCCACTAGATCTCGAAGGCAAATGTACTTTTTACTGCAATACATTTATCTGATATTTACTTTTAACATCAAGATTTTATACAGAAAAGTTTGAAATTACTCATTGTTGAATTTTTTTTCCACTTACATTCACACCTACGGACAATTTAGAGTCATCAGTTAACCTGCATGTCTTTGGACTGTGAATGGTCATTTGGGGGGGTGAAGTGTTCTTTAAAATTATAAACTTATGCAACCTACAACATTAAAATGCCACCAAAATTTTAATCAGGAATAATCTGAAAACATCTAAATACGTCTTGGGGTGTAACACACATAAAACTGGTGACATATTTACATCTAAATGCCATACATGATGATAATACAGTTATTATTTTATTTGTGTTTCAGATTCAAAGGCAGTAAGAAGGATGAGATTCTGGGGATCTCCTACAACCGTATGATCCGTATTGACATGTCGACCTGTCTGCCCGTCACCACATGGAGGTTCGCCAACATGAAGCAGTGGAACGTTAACTGGGAGATAAGACAGGTGAGGGATCGTTGTGCAGTATATTATGATTTAACCTGCCTCTTCATTCAGGGAGTTTTGTTTTGCGTATTGCCTGCAGACAGTGCTACCTCAGAGACATAAATCCTTTGTGTGTAATTCCAGGTGTCCATAGAGTTCGACCAGAGTGTGTCAATAGCCTTCTCCTGTTTGAGCTGTGACTGCAAGGTGGTCCATGAGTTCATCGGCGGCTACATCTTCCTGTCCACGAGATCGAAAGACCAGAACGAGACGCTAGACGAAGACCTGTTCCATAAACTGACCGGGGGACAAGAATGAGGAAACCTGTGCTTCTTATCTGTTGTTTCTTTCTCTATGTTACAATGTGAAAGTGCAGCAGTCATCTTCTGTAGCATGGGTAACCCTACACACTGAGCAAGTCACTGCTAAAGAAAATGTAACATGGCACACTGTAAATCGAGTATTTTCAGTCACAGAACAACAATAGAATCCATTTTTGTCGTCATATATCCTGCTGTGAACAGTTCTAGCAATGTACCATGCACTATAGAAATAGTGGTGTTGATGTAAATAGGTAGTCAAGATTCTCTCAAAAATCAGATGCATTGATATTTGTAAGAATTAAGCTTTTTTTAGGTGAAGAGACGTCCTCGTTTCAGACAGGAAAAACATTTTGTAAAAAAAGAAGAAGTCATTAAAGGGTTTTTTGTATTTCACAACTTGTTGTTTGTTAATTTGCTGAAGCACAAACAGAACTGAGGGTTTATATTAAAGGGAAAACTCAACCTGATTGTTAGACTGTGATGACGAATGTATAGTGGGAATTATTATACCCTATATAATGGACAGAAAGTATCCCACAAGCAATATATTCCATCATGCATTGCGCCAAAGGAACAGACAGACTGTATGGGACAGAGAGAAGAGAGAGCAACTCGATTACAACCTGCTTTACATGTTTAACGACATGATGAAGTTTATTTTACCAGTTTCTCTGCCATGTCATAAACTGTCAGGATAATGTGTAGTCATCGATCCTCGAAGAGATAAAAATAAATTGGCAACTGATCTTCTTTTGTGCTTATATTTACTGTACAGGGTAGGGCTAATAATGCTGCCTAATGTTAGCAAGCTGAGTCGCTGCTAGCTCCGATTTGTGCAGTAATGGGGTAACATTTAACGTTATACATTAAATTCACAAGTTATTACAAGACTAACTGGTAAAACAAACTTCAACACATCAAAGTTTAAACAAAAAATGACTAACGAACGTTAGTAGGACAGGTTGACATCATTCTGCTCTCTTTCCTCCTGTCCGTCTGCCAGTGTAATGTTAATATGTTTATTGTGAGCAGAGCATCGCAACGCAAACAGATGCAAAGTATTTTGTACTGTTTTATATTAATTTGGGGAAAATACGCTCAGTATAATTTCATTTATTTGTAACAAATATACATTTCAGTATTTATTACGGATGGTTCACCAGCCAATATATTGATATGACATGTTTTAGTTGTGCCGCAACAATGACGTCATTAACTGTGCCGAGAAAGTGACACAAGTGATGTACGAAAGTGATTTTTCATGCTGCAGATGAGCTCATTATATAGTCCTCAATATAACTCCCTATATTGTGAGGGAGTATTAAATGAGTGAATAATTTCGGACACAGCTGCACATCGGGTGGTGGTTTTGCCTTTTTTTTTTTAAATTTATTTATTTTGTAGTTGTCTTGCATCGTTTTGTGATTTTATGTCTTTTTATGGTTGTTGTTTTTTGTCTGAGATTTTTTCTGTCCCTTTAGATAATTATTTTGAGTCTCTTTGCAGCTCCTTTGCATCTCCGTGTGGTCTTTTTGCATGTCTTTATACTTGTTATGGATCTTTATGTGGATTTGTTTCTATAAGAGGGTTTTTTTCTGTGTGATTGAGGTGATTTTAAGGCTTCTTCTTCGCTCATTTTTGTAGATATTTTGCATCTCTTTGCAGTTCCTTTGCGTCTCCTTGTAGTCTTTTTGCATCTCAGTGTATTCATTATGGATTTTTATGTGGTTTTGATTCTCTTTCAGGGTTTTTTCTGTCTCTTTGAGGTGATTTTGTGACTCTTTGAGGTGGCTTTGCCCCTTTGTGCAGACATTTTGAGTCTCTTTGCAGTTCCTTGTGGTCTTTTTGTGCATCTTTGGGGTCATTTTGATTTTTTTTCTGTTAATGTGAGTGACATTTTGCAAGTGAAGGGGGGGCCCTGACAATTTGGGACCCTAGGCCCGTGCTCAGTCGGCACAATCAGTAATCCATCCATGCTTACAATGATGAAATATTAGAATGTGTGCTTAAAGGAAACATAATTCATCATAGGCATAGCATCTGTTTTTTATCTGTTCATGTTAATGTGAAGAGGAATACTTCACATACTTAATTTTGCAATAGCCACGGCATGGAATGCAGATATCATACAGCCACACTGTAAACTGCTGCTACACAGATACTTTAAGACAAATAAATACTAGTGCCAAGTTTACCATGTGACTAACAATCTGATTGTAGTTGGATCATTTGAAACTTATTTGAAGATGTCTCCCAGGTTGCATCATTATTTTCAATCTGACGGAATCGTGTTATTTCTTGTGCAGTGTAGGATGCTCTCTGCTGCTCTTTCTCTCGCCTCACTGCCACACTGCTGTGAACTAGTGGTGGGCAGGTGGAGTTGGCACGACGTTTTGAAGCAGTTATAAAACACCAGATTGTGGCCCCATGGTGGGAAATAAAATGCATCCACCCAGGCTGAGTTGATGACGTGGTCACACATCTGCCATGTTTTCACCCTACAAACTGTGTTAAAGTGCAACCCAGCAGCATCAGCTCCCGTGCTGATAGGCAGGATATCAAGTGTGTGCTTTTATAGAACGATACATAATTTAAAAAAGAAAACAGCTTCAATTCAATGAAGTGTTTAGGAATGTGTCATACTGTCTAAAAGTAAATATTCTCAACATGACTGGAGAATGTGCATTTATGTACGTCTGCAATAACTGGTATATTTGCCATATATCTAAACTATGCTATGTATTCCACATCTTTAAAAATACACAAGCCTATCTGACGAAGATGTTTGGCATACTACATCATCCTGTGTTCTGAGGTATTATGTATCCAAACATGTTGAAATATACACAGAGACCTCAGATGTTGTACCTGAATCTGCTGGAGCCACTCTCCCAGTTTGGGGGTCACAGCCCCCAGTGCTGATTACCACTGGCACCACTGTTGCCTTTGCTCTCCACATCTTTTAAAAATGTATTTTGCTATCAAATTTTTTATAGTTAAATATTAACAAGGTACACACACAAATTTACAAATTTACAGTCCACATGACAGTTGTGCATAATAGATCAAACTGAGAAAAATATTAAGAATCTATTGGGGGAAAAGACAAAAAGTTAAAAAAGAAGAAAAAATATAATAAAAAAATGATAATAGTGCTACCCATAATAATAATAATATTCATCATAACAGTAACAATAAATAAATTGGCTAGTAATTGCCTTGTTTAATTTGTTTGCAAGATACAATGGTATCTCACACATGTGTAATGTGGCAACGCATTTATATAGAGTGGCAGGTGGAGTGTCCCTTGATGAGGTTCCAGCTGAGCTCAGTTACACCTGTCAGTTGCGTGATATCTGAATGTCGCAGGTTTGTAGGGTGGATGTGTTTCTGTTGTGAAATTTTTGGATGCGGTAAACTATCAGATATGTGCATGCAGATGTGGGATATGTGTGACCAAAGTATGATAAATGATAGTCATGATGATTCATTTTATTTGCCTGATATGCAAAGCACATAGCCTACAGGAACACACTTATTATTCCTCATACTTATTTTTCTTCTTCTTATTATTTTTCTTCCGCCAGATTTCGGTGTGTAACTTGTGCCACAGCTCTAAGCGCACATAGGGTCTTCATAAAACATAGATTCAAGATTCAGTATGCCCAGTAAGGACACGCGTTTCCCTGCAGAATAAAATTTGTTCTTTTCTGTCACCAATTAATGCTAAACAATTTAAATTGATCAAAATATATACGATGCGCACTGTTTTAATATCTCCTTGCTTAGTGTAATATTGATTTGCCTGACACGGCTGGATCTGTGAGCGTTTGGTCGCTAAGAAGACTGTTAAGAGTGGGTCAGCTTGATCTTACAACACCTTCTTATGAAAGACCTTCTTAAGATGAGAGCGATCTGGGAAACTCGGCCAATGTCTTTATAAATGGTTCAGCCGACAGGACTGGATCATGGGCAGCAAGGATGTGATGTTTGGATGATGTGTTATATGCAACCCACCGTAGGAGATTTAAAAAGCAGCTGTTAGCAGTTAGCAGCTAACTCAAGGTAAAAGAACAGTGACCGAAAATGTTCACAAATTAGGAAAACAATGAGGTCTGGGAGTACATCACAATCAGAACATGGTGGAGCATTGATGGCTTTGGTGGATTGAAGCGTACGAGGAGAGCAGGAGAGGAAACATAACACATAAATACAGTACAAAAAACAACAACCTTATGGCTAAATCATGCGTTGAATTCACACCCAGTGCTTCTTTGCCCTACCAGTGTTTGTAGCTTGGCATAAATACATTGTGCTCCCATTGTAAAACATTACAAAAATGCTTAGGTGGACAGGGCCCCTAAGGCGCTGAATGTGCTAGGTCCGGCACTGGCTATGGGTAGCTTCTTCTGACACTACTGCGACATGCACACACTGATAGTCAGACTAACGGATTACATCTCATTATATTAATATACAGCCCCTTTATTAGCACTCGCGCTGTTCCTGCTGCTGTGTTTTCCTGACTGTGAAGCTCAAATTCATTTTTAACGCATTTTCTTTGACGAGATGTTGACGGCCATCGATGATTCTGATATCTACATTTTTACCCTGTCCTCGCACTTCGCTCCTATTGGCTAACGAGCTCAGCGGCGCACATCCAGCCAATCACAGCGGACTATGTTGAAACACATCACCCTCTGCACTCTGGCATTGATTAGCCGTCCTGGGGAGCTAAGGAAATGAATGCTAACACGTGGAAATAGTGATTTGCCGTATTTTGCTTTCACTTCAGGGGGTTTAGTGCCTTTTATAAACCGTGCCTTGTCAATTGTGATTCCGTGTAATTCTCTGAAGGTGACAGTGACCTCTCAGCGGATCGGTGAGCTGGTTTAATCTGGTTTATTATGGCGGACAACACAGACGATGACTCTCTGTACAGAATTAAAGAGGGTGACTACGTTGTGTTGAAGCGGGGAGATATCTTCAAAGCTGTGCAAATTCAGCCGAAGAAGTAAGTCTGAAAGTGTTCACGAAAACTAGCTTGTTAATTAGCTTAGCCCCCGTTTGTGACTGCTGTTTCTCACAATGTAATAGAGGCACAAAGTGCAGCTAGCTAAACCATAACTGACATGTCATTAGTGACACACACATTGCATCATTTGTGTGAATGGTGCCACACAGGGCTGTAAAGATGCTCTGCCATGTTTTTACAAGATGATTTATTTCTGTCTGTTCTACTCACAGGAAGGTGATATTTGAGAAGCAGTGGTTCTTGCTGGATAATGCTGTGGGGCAGCTGTACAGCAGCACGTTTGAGATTGTGTCAGGGATCCTGCAGCCACAGAAGCCCAAGAACACAGAGAGTTCCTCCGGTTTGTCACCTGCTGTTAAATAGTCCCACATCCAGTGTTGGGGGAACTACTGAAGTTTACCAAGCTACCACCTGCTGCACAATGAAAAGTAGTTAAACTCAGGCAGGCACAGCATGTATGTATATGTAACAGTGACCACAGTCAGAGTGATTAGTACAAAGTAGTAGTTGTAAAAATTACATATACAGAAAAGGAAAAATACACAGAGCAAGGTGCTTCATTTAGAAAATATTCCACACTTGTAATATGAACTTCTTTGCAATAGGTCTGCGACGATTAGTCGACTAATCGATGACTAATCGACTATTAAAATAATCTGTGACTATTTTAGTAGTTAATCGGTTTCAGTCATTTTTTATAGAAAAGCACTATAAAAGTACCCAAAATACTCTTACTGCAGCTTTTTACGTTCAGATATTGGCAGCTTTACACACTCTCCCATGACAGTGAACTAAAATCCTTTGGCGTGAGTATGAAACAAGACATTAGATGACGTAATTTTGGGGTTTGGGCGAGACAGACCAACATTTTAACACATTTTTTGATGAAATGATTAGTCGACTAATCGAAGAAATAATGGACAGATTAGTCGACAATGAAAATAATCGTTAGGAGCAGCCCTACTTTGCAATCACCACTCCAAATGAAACAGCTAGTTTTTGGTATTTGCTAGCAGAGGTGGGCGCTCCAAGGATAGCTTTGAGTGGGTCAGGTTCCCAAAATTTCCCAAAAAGCCTCAGAAGCAGTGAAAAATGTTCTTCCAATACATATACAATTTACTGCATGACCAAGAAGAATGTGCTAAATTGCTAAGTGTAGATTTACAGCAGTTGCAGACAGGTGAAACATCAGTAAAAAAAAAAAAAGCTATGTAGCTTTTCCCTGGATTATAAGAGCCTATGTGTTTTAAGGAGATAATAGGGAGGCTTCTCCTTGTGAGAGATGCCAGCTCAAAACTGAATTTTATTTACTGTCATTCTCTATAAACAGCAGCATACAGTGAATGATATGTCAATACTCACGAATCCTGGTGCAGATAATATAGCAAACAACACATTCAACATGGACAACATTCAACATTAAGTACAGAGGAATAAATATAGCATAGTGACGAACTACTAAAACAGCAACATTATGATCTGGATAACATTTAAGATTAATTTCAGAGTATATTAAAACCATATGTATGTGAAAAACATATGTACAGGATAATAAATGGTGACAGGGAGTGGACAGGTTTCTCGTTCCATGCAGTGTCAGTGAGCGGCGGGGAGTTGTTGCAGAACCTTTTGCCTGATGGAAGGAGGGAGTCGGTACAGTTTATTGTCATTAAATAACAACCGTGGCCAGTGAGCTGCAGCATTGTGCCGTACTGTTTGGCCAAAAATGTCACGAGAATACTATAAATATGTAGTTTGTAATTAACTACAGAAACTACATGTGGTTAACTAGTAAAAAAAGCGACTTAGATTTGTAGTTAAACTGACATCCAACCACTGCATATTGTAAACTAGTGGCTGAACTTCATACAGTTAACCACTCCCCAACTTACATTTTTTATGGCTCCAGTTCATTTTTTAAATTTATGATGAATGTCTGTTATTTCCAGACTGTATGCATGAACATGTTAAAAAACAACTATTACAGACGGTAACACTTTCATTTTCACTTGTAGTAATCTCTTTCACGTGTTTGTCCCAGATGCGAAGGAGGCGGGCACAGACAACAGGAACATTGTGGACGATGGAACATCACAGAAGCTGACGAGGGATGACATTGAGACCCTCAAAGAGCAAGGTCTGAAGAGTCAGGTACAGAAATAATCTTGTAATTACACACATGAAGTTTTGGGTCTGGTCTGTTTGTTAAAGAATAATGTGGGTGATATTCTATTTTCTTTAATTGATCATGAAATTTCATGGAAAAACAAAAAGCAACAATGTGTGGGTCATACTAACAATTATTATCTGTGTAGCTAAAGCTTAATGTAGCTTATTCTTTTGAGCTATAGAGCTGCATTGTTGTCAAAAAAATGATTATTGGGTGAGAGAGTTGCTGCCCCGAGTGAAGGAGTTTAAGTATCTCAGGTCCACGAGTGAGTGTAAAATGAAACGTGAGATGGACAGGTGGTTTGGTGCAGCATCAGCAGTGACGCGGGCGCTGTGCCAACTGTCGTGGTGAAAAGGGAGCTGAGCCGGAAGGCATAGGTTTCAGCCTAGCGGTCCTTCTATGTCCTGACCCTCACCTATGGTCACGAGCTTTGGGTAGTGACCAAAAGAATGATATCATGGATACAAGCAGCCAAATTGAGTTCCTCTGTCGGGTGGCTGTACTCAGCGTTAGAGATAGGGTGAGGAGCTCAGACGTCCGGAGGGAGCTCGGAGTAGAGGTGTTGCTACTTTGCCTCGAAAGGGGTCAGTTGAGGTGGTTCAGGCATCTGATCAGGATACTCCTGGGCGCCTCCTGTTAGAGGTTTTCCAGGCACATCCAACTGTTAGCAGGCCGGGGCAGACCCAGAACACTCTGGAGGGATTACATATCTCATCTGGCCTGGGAACACCTCAGGATCCCTCACGACAAGCTTAAAAACGTTACTGGGGAGAGGGACGTCTGTAAGACCGTGCTTAGCCTGCTGACCCACGACCCTGCCCTGGATAAGTGGATGAAAATGGATGGATGAATGTTTAAACTTTGTGTCTAAAGTAGGGCCTAGTGGGCTGACGAGCAGGAAAGGGAAGACAAAAATCATTGCAGGACGCGCCAACGCATTGTTGGTTTTTGTCTTGTCATGGGAACCTTATCTATTTAATTGTCAGATAAAATGTTGAAGTATAAAAAAAAAAACAGAAACAGCATGTGTATGTGCTCCGCAGGAAATCATCCAGCAGCTTATAGAGAACAGCTCAACGTTCAGAGATAAGACTGAATATGCCCAGGATAAGTACATCAAGAAGAAAAAGAAGAAGTGAGTCATGTCAGATGATGCAGCCACAATCAGTTTCAGACTTAAAATAATGTGGTGGGATGTAATTAGTGTTATCAGTTGTTCCCATTCCTATGCTCTTCCAGGTATGAAAACACTGTGACGATTCTAAAACCATCCTGTCGCATCCTGGCGATGATGTACCATGGCCGGGAACCAGGGAAGATCTGGTGAGTCAGCACATGGATTAGCAGCATGTGTGAAAGTCGTCACTTACAGAGCAGGAAAACATGAATGTATGATGTGTATGTATCTTGTGTAATGCAGCCACCTGCGGTATGACACACTCGCACAGATGTTGACCCTGGCAAACATCCACGCTGGCAGTAAAGTTTTGGTGTTTGAGACTTGTGCTGGCCTCGTTCTGGGATCCGTCATGGAAAGAATGGGAGGTACGTCAGTCCTGAGATCGTCTTCTGTGGTGTTCTTCCCTTTGACCAAATGATTTGAGCTTTGTTTAAACAATGAATGTAGTTTCTTTCCTTGTCCTGCCCTTTGTATAATTACCCTCTCTTTCCTCCTCGCCCAGGCTATGGCTCAGTGATCCAAATGTACCCAGGAGGTGGGCCTGTTCGGGCGGGTGTGGAGAGCTTTGGCTTTCCTGCACACTTTCACGATATGCTGCATGAGTTTCCCATCTGCCATGTCAATGCTCTGCTGGCAGGCACTCTGGACACCACTGCCAAGGATCCCATTGCTGGTAGAGCCTGCCTTCAAAAACCCCCAAGATGTTTATAGCTTTGTTGATTTTGGAACAGAATAGCTGTAAGCTGGTGCTGAAATGCCAAAGAAAACAAAATATTCCAGCATTCCCACGATCGTTAAATTCCTGAAAAACTTCTGAAATTAGAAAAACTGTTTTCCGGGGCTGGAAATGGTTTGAAATTAACAGAATGTTTTGGAAAAGTTTTGAAAAAACATTGTTTTGGCTGGTGGGGTGAGCCACGTACGTCACTGAATATTTGTTGTCAGTGTGGTAAATGAGTAAATAATGCTGTTGACTGATCCACTGATGGATCACTAACGTTAGCCTCAGTAGGAGGCTGCTGCAGTGCAGTCATTCAGTATAGCATCATCAGACTGTTAGCTCTGAATAAAAGCCAGCCTGTAGATCAAACAGTTGGCTGTAAACAGGTTGGTTGTTGACAGACAACACTTCCCCTAAAGATTCGGTGTCATGATCCGAGCAACCATACATGAAATATCTGCCCACTGTGTTGGGGCATTGATCAGCTTGGACAGGATAAAGGCCCTGATTGGCAGTTCAGCTCAGTGCACGAGAAGAGTAACAGAAGTGAGGAATGTAAACAAAAAGCTACAGTCAGGAGAGAGTGAAGTTTAAACAGACTTGGTATAACAGTTAAGATTGGTTTTTTTTGGGGTTTTTTTATCCACTGAGCTCTTGAGTAGAAACTCTCCATGATGGTGTGTGTTATTGTTCAGTGGCGCACGGTAAATATGCTCTGTTCTTTCAACATTTGATTGTGTTGTTAATGTGCCAACTGGCTAACTAGCGTCAAGACAGTCTTCCCATCATCTCCCATTTTTGAATGACGATAGAAGACCGCTATCTGCTACTACGGTGGGGTATTTTCTCACACCTAGGCGCAGAAAATACGTGCTTGTTGGCCATGGGTTTGGTATGTTCATCCCTTTTTGGCCAAGAGACAGCACGAGAGGCGACGCAGCAGGTGGCTCTCGTTGCTGCTAGTTCTTTGATGTTGGTTTGATTTGTCATTTGTAATGTAAATTTGTTTGTAATGTTGGACATGATGGCGATCATCCCTTATTTATGAAGGTATGGTATACACTCAGGTTCAGGCACGGTCACAGAATAATTATTATGTCTATTAAACAAACGCCAGTTTAACAAGAATTAAATTCAGACAAACTAAACATGTAAAATTGCATTGACATCTATCTTTATGAGCTTTGGGGTTTTTTATCCCCAAAGACGGGTGTGGCCTTGATGTTTTGCAGAGCACCCATATGTGCTGGTCTTGTCTTTTGGCATATTCTGCTAGTTTAGTAATGATAATGCATCTTATTTATAGGCACCTTTCATGACACTGGTTCACCTTACAGCCAAAGATTGTTCACACCTGCCCAAACAAACTGCACTTAGGCGGCAAACGAACTTGAGTTAATTTGATCCGAACCAAATGGGGCAGGTGTGAAAACATCCTGAGATACAGTCGTGGAAATGGGGTAAAATATCATTGGAAAGTTTTAAAAATTCACTGGTAAAAATGTTTGGGAAACCTGAACCTCTCGCAACCTCATGCCGAGGTTTGCATGTGTTCCTCTGGTCGTTTTAACGTTATGTTTTATCTTCGTAAAGTACACACACACTTAGATTCTGTGGCATTCCTCTGATGGTGATGATCTCCCTCAACATTACAGCTTCAAAGCAGTCCAGCATGGCTGCAGAGGAGGAGCAAAACCAGCCTGAGGCAGAACAGCAGGGCAGTCCGGAGGAGCAGAGCATGGAGACAAACAGCGGCGCTGATGGTGGTGGGCACAACCAGGAGAAAGAAGAGAGGGAGAAACGCAGAGAAGCCAGAGTACGCCTACTAACTTCACTAAACCCACTAAGGACACCCTTAACTATTGTGTTTCTGTCTTTATATGTGAAAGTAGGAACGAGTCTGTGTGTTCAAAAAACAAATGTGAGAACTGGATCTGAAAGAAAGTCCTGACTTCATGTTTTTTTGTTTTTTTTAGGCAGAGGAAAAAAAGGTGAAGCAGGAGGAGAAGCGGAAGAAGCTGGCAGCTGCTGCTGCCCTGCTGGAAGGCAGGAACGCCGACGGGTCGGTGTCAGATTTAGCTTCTGCTTTCACATTTCTGTTTCTCTGCATCGCCCTGCTCTTTTCAGCATTACCCTCCGTCTCTTCAGGCTCGGCTTTATCAGTCCTGCATGGCGCCGCGTAGTAAACAACAGTAATTAAAATAGATCTGCAGGGATTAAAAAGTGATGAACGATTAAAGTATCATTAAGTATGTCCATAAAAGTCACGATTAACAATTTGCCATCCTCTGAGCTCTCACATGACTGTTGGCACACGATGCCCTCACAAGGTGAACAAAGTGATTGCTTTGCAGTTTCCTGTCATATAAAGTGAAGCATGTGCTTTATGGCTTTTAATGATTGATGGATGACGTGTTGTGAGGGTGACATCCGAGCCAGACGTACAAGTATTGATCTGGTTAGCCTATTGACTTTCCTCCGAGTCTCCTCTACATCATAAACTGAACCTCAGAGCACAATCTTCCAGAATGTCCTAAATCTGCCTCTTTTAGTGACCCTCATCGAGCTCTATAAAATGTGAAATGAATGTCTACAATAGGCACTAAATCCCCACGTCTTCTGGCGCATGCAGCACCGATGAGCTAAATCACGACACTGCCGACCTACAGAATTCCAATAACAGAGTGTATTGTTTACAGTGTATTTCATATCGGACAGTTTTGCTTGATCATCTGTTTGTTTCCCACCTGCAGGTTGGTTATAGCCAGTCGTTTCCACCCGTGTCCAGTGCTAATGGGCCTGCTCAAATTCCTCTCCCCCTCCAGGCCTTTTGTAGTCTACTCCCAGTACAAAGAGGTAAGATCATCATGACCGGCGGTATTTACTGGCACCACTACAACACGCCCGCTGAAAGAGGTCAGTTAGTTATCTTAGAACGATCTCTCATGAGCTGCCATGCTCACAGGTTTTTATTGCTCCTGCAGGGATTGTCCCTATTACATTATCCTAGCGGACATCCTGTCATTGCCAAGGAGTTACAAGGCCCATCACGTCTCTGCCCTTATTTCTTCTATAGTGCTTATGTTGCTAAAATGATCACCCTGTGTGTGTGTGTGTGTGTGTGTCGAGTCATTGACTTTGCTCGTTAATGCTCCTTTTTCCATCTCTTCCCGCTCGATGTCTGCAGCCTCTCATCGAGTGCTACACAAAACTCAAGGAACAAGGCGGCACGGTGAACCTCAGGCTCACAGACACCTGGCTCAGACATTACCAGGTAACATTTACACTCTGGATCAGCACTGTATCGTGATTTTCTTCCATGTGTTGTGTTGTTAAAGATGCTTTAATCAATGTTTGTACACCAACAGTGGATCGAAAGTGCATGTGTAATGGGTCGCTCATAGTGATGAACCTACAGAGGATTATCACGCAGCTGACCATTTTAACTGTTCAGCTTTTTTTTGGTTTCACAGTCCACAATTTAACTCACTGCTTTCATCATCGTTGGCTTCAGATGTATCAGGCAGCAAAAAAGCTACAAAACACACCAAACAAAGTTAGCAGCTAGCTGGTGAACAAAGTCAAGCATTAGATATTTTTTCAAGAGTTGGAGAACAAAACAGAGCTAAAAAAAAAAGAGAGTGACTATTGGACTTAAGTTTTACAACTGCAACTTTTCTCTGCAACATTCGAAACGGTTTCATTTGCAAATCATTGGTCTGAACTGGGCTTATGTAAGCTTCAATTAAGGATTAAAATTAATCACATACTTAATTTGAGTAACTCGCAAATTACTCAAATTGCTTAATACTGTCGATAAAGCTTTTTATAAGCAATTAATCTCTCTTTGTCAGAGTATTGTTTAAAAAACAAGCAAACAAAAAACCTGGCACGACGATTTCTGTCATCTTAAAGCTGGGAGTAAACTATAGAGTAGAGAGAAATCTGGAAAAGACCATAAAAGGCAGAATTGAACAAACAACCACAGTCTTATACACACACTTCAAACACTGATTTATTTAATCATATTTTATTGTACAGTTTTGCGCAGGGCATTCGTTTAGCCCCTCCTCGCCCCGCTCTTTTTCTGTTCATCAGGTCACAAATGAGACAAGAACCCTGTTGACTGTTTCGCCAGGAGGAGAGCGAACAGCAGCTTGGGAGACTGACCTTCAATCGACGGCTGTAGCGGGTCGAATTCAGCCAGTGCCAACCCCCCAGCGCCAGGTCTAACTTGTGTAACAGCAACAACAGAAATTTAACTGATCTGTCGGGATGTCTGGGCTGTCCAGTCGCCCTGAGCTGGAGTTTGCACTGGCTGGATTGGGGTCGCTGGGGCTGCTGACTGGGGGATCCGTCTCTGGAGCTGCTGCCCGCTCTCCTCCTGGTGAGGTGGTCTGTAACAGTTGGCTCTGGTTAGCAGAAAGCTAAACTATTAGAGAAACACTCTGCCAATATTGTTTTACTTAATTTATTGTCAGACTGTCTTTTTGATGAGTCCATCCTCCTTTTTGGGTGGCTCTGCAGTAGGGATGTAAAAATATGGAAAATTTGATATCTCGATTATAGTGATCAAGTGCCGTAAAATGTCCAAAAAATAGATACATTGAAATCATTTCATTAAATCTTGTAACTTCCTTATCATACTAAAATGTTAACAGCAAAAATCTTACATTAAAATGAAACCTTCACATTAAAGGGGCAAGAGATTGGCACAGCAACAGAAAATTTTATTTTAAATGAACAAAATATGTAAACAAATTACAGGAATAAAGCTTATTGGTCTGGTGCATTTTAACAGTCAGCAAAATATGTAAACAATTAGGAACAAAACTTGTTCCTCAGGAAAATTTGTGCAAGTTATAGTGCAACTTAAAATAACTTTGAATAAAATAAACTTTAAACCTTAAATAAACATAAATGTGCAAATAAATAAACAGGCATGTAACAAATTAAGAGTTGCAATACCATGTAAACAAGTCCAAACATTCAAGTATTGAGAGAACATCACTAATTGATTGTTCTGTCCCAGATCAAGACATAACATAGGCTGACTGCTGACCTTGCTTAAATGTCCCGTATATGTTGAGAGTTACACATTATGACAATCTTAGTAAAACCGAAGTCCCTCACACAATAACTGACGTTTGCATAGCATAACTTGCACTGGCCTTCCGCCATGTTTTCATTCTTTGTGTATACACAAGCTAAGCATTCACGCAGCGCCTGCATTGCGAGACTTGGATGAGGCTGTTATTACATATCCTAATAATCCACCGCGATAATGCAATTAATTTAAACATAAACGGTAATTCTTACCGTGTAAAAATTAACCAAGATTTACCGTAATACCGGTAATCGTTACATCCCTACTCTGCAGTGTAGGCAGTTGCTGCCAGTGCTGGAATTGAAACCTTCTTCTCAGGATTCTTCGCCATTGAATCAGACATTGATGCACATCTGCATTTGTAGAACAGCCAATAGGAACGCCCTCTCTCTGAAATGACCTGTGGTTGGCCAAAGTCTCCCAGGCTGTATTTTCTAAAGTTTGAAAATGGAGCCAAGAGGAGGTGCAGAGGTCTACTTTTTTCTCAGACCACATGAACTACAATATGCTTAAAGATTATTGTGAGATATTTGCCCAGTGACCCTAAAATCAAAGTGCCTACCCCGGCTTTAAGGTGACATTATCAAATCAGTGTCTGACCAACATCTGTGGTTTGACAGTGACAGGAAACACAGAAAAGCAGCAGATTCTTACAGCACAGTAATGTTTGGCATCTTTGCTGCCTTTAAATCAATAATCAGAATTGTTGATGATTAACTGTCTGTCTGTAAGACCTTCATGTGCTGCTGAGGAAGAAAGTCCTGTCTGTCCTCTTTGTATTTTAATTGTGTTTCAGATACTTCACATTTGGCAGCATTTATTCTTTGTAATAAGCTACTTGTTGCTGTCCTTGATCAATTCATCCATTCCATCCCATTACTCCCCATCATTTGCTCATTTTTTCCGGCTTCTCTCACTATTGTATACCAACAACAACAACGTGTTTGCATACTCAGAGAGATCCTCCACCTCAGGACCAGTGTTATTTCCCCCGAGTACTTCCTGTAGAATTAATATCTCCTGACTGTCGTCTCCCTAGGTGTTGCCTAACAGGACGCATCCTGTGCTGCTGATGAGCGGGGGCGGGGGCTACCTCCTCTCAGGAACAACAGTCGCCACGGACCGCTCCAAACCCGCAGGCTCCCAGCGAGCGGAGGAACCAGCACCAAAGAGACTGAAACTGACAGACACTGAAGGATAAACAAATACAGAAGCATCAAATGTTTTAAGGGCACATTACCGACGGCCTGTAGGGATTCTTCCTCCAGCATCGACTCCTCTTTCTGCTGAACTGATTTGACACATCTGGAATAAAGGGAGACGGCAGTGTCTGGTTTGCATTCATCAGGGCACTTTGCTCCCGTCTCGTGTGTTCAGATCAGCGCAGATGAAGGCGTGATGCTGAGGAGTAAACTATAAGCCAGTACGAGCTCAGTGTACGTGTTACGTAAGGAACTGCTGAAGTAATTTTGGTGTGTTGAGAGTAAGTGACAAATTTGTGTCTTATGCCTCGAGACCAGGTGTTTGTGTTTTTTCCAGTTAACGCTTTTCAGCTTCTAGGTTGTAACTTTTTTATTTTGTTATCCCTGCAGAAAGTGCCATTTGTTATATGACCCAGTTGCTAACGCAGCCTCACTGCAGGTACATCTGTATCTGCACAGAATTAAAAAGAACTATCAACCATCCAATGTGTGAACTCTTGTTTTTACTCATCAAGAAATAATTGGAGACATTTGCTTGGTCCCAGAATAACTTCTTTTATTGAGTGCAGAATTCTTCAGAACACAGTTTTAATAATTTATCTCATTATATATATATATATATTATAATTTCATATTTTCTATATAAACATCAAAACCATTCCCATGCGGTTTAATTCGATAACATCAAAATATCACAAATACGATCATAAACAAGTTGATAAAATGTTTTCAGCAAGGCTCTGGTCAGTTTTTTTTGTTTTATTTTAACACTGTAAGCACATTAAATTGGCTGACATATAGTAAGACAGCAGCTTTATCCACTGACAGTGTCTTGAAATGGTGTCCGTGCTGGGTTATGCACTGTTGTCATGCAATTTGGTGGCGATTTTCTGCAACTCTGCGTCCATCGCTGCAAGGTTTTCCAGCTCTTTCTCCTGAAAACGAGTAATAATACATCAGGTTATATTGTGACATCCAAAATTTGTTTGTTGACCGTTAACGGAATTGAAATCAGGGTTAAATTATGATAAAATGTTTGTTTACCCAAGCCTACAAAGCAAAATCCGACTAAATTGGTCATTTAGGTTAAACATTGCCTCGTTATCTCTGGAGTCGCAGCGCTGATATCCCTCCACCTCCTCCTCCCTGATTTGTTTTTCTACTTTAAACTCCGTGACAAGATAGTGAGGCCTCCACAGGCTGTCGCTTTCTTTCTTTAATGGGCGTATTATGACTTTGATTGCTCTGGGAGGCTATAATCACAAGGTTCTTAGTGTGATTACTGCAGCAGTCATAAAAATCCAATATGGAAAGCGTAAAAGGGAAAAATAGGGGACAAGTGTTGGAGAGAGATGCCGTGAAGAAGAACTAATTTGAACAAGGCAGTAAAAATTTCACTCTAAGTGTGCCAGGGTTGAGAACAAGTCACTGCACATGAATATACTGGTTGCATTTCTCCTTCATGTATTTGGGACGTGCACATGAGGGACAGTTCTCGATGTGCATTTGCACAGATGCATATTCACGGATGCTCTGTGGTTCTGAAGGCTAAATCCTGACATCTCCGTGTAGACTGGAGATTTCCATAATGAGCCTGGCTGTGTTTCCCCCAGTGAAACAGTGTGGTGGTGGAAGCGCTTGATGTGCTTCATGGCTTTACTGGGTCAGCTAAATATATAGGGGATTTTTTTTTCTTTTTCTATAGAAACACCAGCAGTGCAAAGCGTTATACATGACATCTGATTTAAAACATACAAATAAGCTGTTCTCAAGACCTGTCAGAGTAGTTTGATGGAATTTAACTGTAGTTTATCAAGATTTGCATGTATTTATTAAAGTGCCTGTAGCTGCCTGAATCCTGGCTGTTTCATTCTAACACTAGAGGAACATGTGAAACAGGAGGTTCTGGAGTCCTCTTCCAGAAAAGTTTGAACATCGAACACTTTATGTTGTGCATCCTGGTGAATTTTAATACAAATTTTTGCCTTTTCTTCATCCAGTTATGGTGTCTATGTCTTTAATTTCAGAAAAATAAAGTCCTCTGCGACCTTCATGTTTTTTTTTTATTTGGATGGGACAGATGCACATGTTCTAAACACTGAGAGCAACGTGCCCTCTGCCCACCTATCTGTGCAGCACAGTAAATTACAATATGATAACATAATGCATTTCCACCTCAGAGGTCTAGTTAGGGGTTTAACAAAGTGAGCCTGACAGCAAATGTGTCTCCCCGTCAGCCATAAAAGAGCTCCTTTTTTTTTAACCGTTAGAGAAAGCAGTTTTTACCTCCTGCGGGGTAAGTGCTCTCTGGTGCACAATCTTCTTTGGCTCCTCTTGATTAGAGTGGCTGGACAGCTGGTTTATCTTGTAGCTCAGCAACTTGGCCAGTTCATCCATCTGAAGACATTAATTAGAAGCTGAATCAGATTATGTCTAAATCGTACAATGCAAGCCAAAAAAAAAATCTGTAATTGATGAGTTTATTACTAAGAAAACTGATGGGTGCTTGGTCCATACTAATTAATATGCACACACACGCTAAAAGGTTTTATATGCTAAGAAATTCTTAAAAAATGAGTGGATAGCAAGAACAAATTTCCTCTGTCTTATACATGCAGGCAGAAAACAGGTCCATCACATAATGCTTGCCTTGTTTGAGGTTGCAGCATGCTCGTCTGAATCCCTTTTGTACCATGCAGGATGGTAGAAACCTCTGAAAATCCAGGGATTGCGCTTCTCTGCCAGATACCTGAAAAACAGCTCCGATTAGACGCTGCTCTGCCAATACTTTTTATGTCAGCACGTGCACACAGCCAAAGGGGTTTGTTCATTCCTCGTACAGAATGTTCCCAATTGATCGGAGGCTGCTGTTACTGAACTCTGCAGTGTGTCGTGCCCCCAGGTGCCGAATACAAACTTGATTTAAAGAGTTTTCAGATAGAAGTACCTCATTGCTTCGTCCCCGTCCTTTGCTGGTTCTTCGTTTTCCTCTGAATCACTTCTCTGCTCTTCGTCTTCTTCTGATGAGCCTCCACCACGCTTGTGGTATTTCTTTTTATGGTGGTATCGGTGTTTTGGTTTCCATATGCGCTTTTCTATTTCCTCATCGTCCTGTACGTGTCTTTTGTCGAGGCCCCAGGACTCCTGGCTGCGTTCCTCTTCCGGCTCTTCTCTTTCCTCCTCCGAGAGCTCCTCATCACGCTTGTGTCTCCTCTGGTGGTGCCTTCCGGCCCTCCATTCTCTCTTGTCTCTTCCAGTATCAAAGTCCCAGTATTCCTGGCTGCGTTCTTCATCAGGTTCTTCCCTGGCTTCCTCAGAGAGCTCTTCGTCACGCTTGTGTCTCCTCTGGTGGTGCCTTCCGGCCCTCCATTCTCTCTTGTCTCTTCCAGTATCAAAGTCCCAGTATTCCTGGCTGCGTTCTTCATCGGGTTCTTCTCGTGCCTCTTCTGAGAGCTCTTCGTCACGCTTGTGTCTCCTCTGGTGGTGCCTTCCGGCCCTCCACTCTCTCTTGTCAACACCCCAGGATTCCTGGCTGCGCTCGCCATCTTCATACTCCTCTGATGGTTCGTCGCCACGTTTGTGGAACTTCTTCTTGTGGTGGTAGCGATGTGTGGGCTTCCATATGCGCTTGGATCTCTCCTCCTCATCCTCGTCACCGTGCCTTTTGTCAATGCCCCAGGACTCTTGGCTGCGTTCCTCGTCCGGCTCTTCTCTTTCCTCCTCTGAGAGCTCCTCATCACGCTTGTGTCTCCTCTGGTGGTACCTGCCGGCCCTCCACTCTCTTTTATCTCTTCCAGTATCAAAGTCCCAGTACTCTTGGCTGCGTTCTTCTTCTGGCTCCTCCCTCTCCTCCCCTAAAGGTTCCTCATCTCTTTTGTGTTTTCTTTGGTGGTATCTTCCAGGTCTCCAGTTCCTCTTCTCTCTCTCGTCACCTTCCTCTTCTGATCTCTTCTCTATGGACGCCCAACTCTCCTGACTGCGTTCGTTGTCTTCTTCTTCCTCTCCTCGTTTGTGTTTCCTTTGTTGATATCTGGGTCTCCAGCTGCTCCTCTTCTCCCGTTCTTCTTCCACTTCGTTCTCGTGTCTCTTCTCCTTTTCATCACCCAGATTCCAGGACTCTTGGCTGCGTTCGTCCTCTGAGGTTTCTCTTTTTTCCTCGACAGATTTCAGAAGTGCCTCGATGTCTTTTACGTCTGCTCCCTTTGCCTCAGGCTGCTCAGCATGACCTTTGACCGCCTCTTCATGAACTACAATCCCCTCCCCGCTCTTCTTGTCCAGCGGGGCGTGTTTGATCCCTATGAAAGAACAAAAGAAAGATCAAAAGAGGTGTAAAGATCAACTTATTATAGCTCTACGACCTCAACCTTTAGGTCAGATCCCATCTTGTGTTTGATCATTTGATCAATAGCTCGTTTTATATGTTGGTTCAATGAAGTAAACAGAAGGATAAGCGTTTTAAAGGGACAGTTCACCCCCCAAAATGAAACTGGATTGTTTTGGTGTGGAGATGTCTGCTTTCTCTCCAGTATAATGGAACTAGATGTAACTCGGCTTGTGGTGCCAAAAAATACATTTGAAAAACTCCACAGCAATGTCTCTTTCCAGATATCGTGACCAAGTTACTAAAGATAGTCCACTGACCTTGTTGTGAGCAGTGTCATGTAGGAACTGTTTTCTTTCTGCCAAACTACAACAGCCAACCTTACCGATGCGCAGAGGCCCAGTTGGTAACAGATGTTAAATTCTGATTGGAATGGCAATTGTTTTGATGATCTTTTAAATGTCTAACAACATTAGAAGTTCACCTTGTGTGGATGATAACATTATGATATTTTGCAGATGTTGGGTTTTTGCCTCCATAGCTCACAACCAGTGCCGGTTATTCTACATCAAGATGACGTAGGCATGACATGTTTAGAAGACGTTGGATTTTGGCCACTAAACAACACACTGAAAACCATCAAAATGTCTAGACGTTGACCTGACATTGAATTTTAGTCACCAGACAACCTAAGTTCAACCAAATATCAACGTCTAAACACGTTGGTGGCGAGCTGGGTATCTACTGCTAGCTCACCTAGCACCACTGAGCTAGCCAACATTACAACTTAGCCAATAAGGACGCCATTAACGTTTACATCTCACATTGTCACAAGCACGAGCCTCTCATCTGTGAGTAGATGCACTCTTCCTTCTTTGGCAATACAGTTGGTGGGTGTAAATCGGTGGAGGGAAAATAGTTCCTGCATGAAACTGCTCACAACAAGGTCTGTGGATTATCTTGAGTAACTGAGTCATGCTTTCTGGAAAGAGACATTGCTGTTGAGTTTTTTAAGCACTTTAAGCCGAGTGCCATCTAGTTCCATTATACTGGAGAGAAGGCAGACACCTCTACAGACAATATCTCCAACACTATGCAACTCACACCAAAACAATTAAGCTTGATAAGTAGCACTATAGATAAGATGAAAATATGTAATTTTGATTTTGGGGTGAACTGCCCCTTTAAAGTCTCATCTCTGTGGAAGTGGCATGAAAGCTCTTAATAGCTCTGTTTTTGTCTCCAGCTTGTTGCCAAAATATACTTGTTCAAGGATTTTATACCAGCTCCTCAGTGTCTCAGCAACCTGACAATTAAAGGAGTCCTGCATCAACACTGTCCACAATTTAATGCTTTAAATATTCCTGTTTACTATCTCACATGCACAGAGAGAAATCCGCTTGTGCTACAAACCTGCTTGGAGGATGTCTTTGCATTCCTGGTCCAGCTGAGAGTCCGGTTTGGAGAGAGCTTTGGAGAGGACTTCGACCAAGCAGCGAGCAACCTGCAGCAAGCAAATAAACTACATTTGTAGCTCTGAACTGTCTGCAGAGCTGCTGTTTTAAACTTGAAAATTAAATGTTATTATAAAAGCATACCACATCTTCTCTCTGTCCGTCTTTTCCCACTGGAAGCGCTAGATTTTCTGCATTAGAAAATAAGCATTATGTTAAATGTTAGTCAAACTGCACGAGGATTGGATGCATTAAAGTGAAAGTCTCTGTCCATGGTCCTGAACCGCGCTCACTAACTTAAAACCACTCTGCAAGAACACACAGCATCACTTACCTGCCAGCAAAGCCGCGACCGCAACTGCAACAAAAATAAGTCTCATCTTGGCGAGATGAAGATACATCCAAGAAAGTGCGTCCAGCTCCAATCTCTCCGAGGCGGCAGGAGAGAGCTGCGCTGACTGAGGCGCCTGCTGCTCTGAGGACTGGAGCAAAGGAGCGCCTCAAATAAAGAGAGGAGTGGGCTGGAGGAGCGTGGGAGGAGGGCTTTAGGCTCTGTTCATGTCATGACTCATTAGACCTGCACACGAGAGTGATCCGAGGGAGATCTGATGCACGCACAATGTCGACATTTTGCGCAAAGTGAATTAGTAAATTACTGTCACGGCTCATTCAGGTGATAATTTGAACAGATTCAGAAGGGAATTAGGTTCACGTGGCGTGCTGGTGTTGAATGCCGTGAGATGCCCGAGGACAGGCAGGTACAGGGGGTGGACACGGCAAGCACGAAGATTCGTGCACTCTCCTGCAGCCCTCAGCCCTGCAACACTACTTTGTAAAGAAGAGTTATTTTTTATGTCAGGGAGAAGTTGATTCAGCTCAGCCTACAGTGTGTTTATGCTGCTGGTGTTCCTCTAAAAACATATTTAAATGTTAAATCATATTGCAGGTCTATTGTATTGGATTGCATTAGATTGCAGGCATATTCATGATATTGCACCCTGTGGTTAATTCACTTTTTTCTTACCCAGTCTCTGAAGTTATGTAACACCTCCTTTCCTTTTTCTCATCCGCAACGTTGCCCTACATTTTATATTTGCTATAGTCATTAAATGTAGGCTAATGTACCATATATTTAAAGAAGTTAAAGCAGACATGTGCGGCCTTGGAGTCTCTCCAACCAGAGGGAGAATTTAGCCCAACTGGCTCCTCAATAATTCATTCAGCCTTCAGCACATCCCGTCCAGTCTCGCATGGGAGCCTATCAGCTCCAGCACCAGTAGAGGAAAACTAGTTAATGGAGAGCTGGATCAATAGTTGTTGTGGTTAACACCAATTGGCGTGGATGTCGAGTCAGTTTTATTTATTGTAGCTCAATATTACAAATCAGACTTGTGTCTCAAGGGGGTTTACAGTCTGTACAGCCGGTGCAGCACACAACACTCTCTGTCCTTTTGACACTCGCTCCTGATAAGAAAAACTCTGGAAAGAGCATCTTAGGGCCACCTTTGGCCCACTTTAGACCGTTTCAAGGTGTCTTTCGGTTGCTATGAAATGGCCCAGTTGTTCCTTTAATGGTGTGTTCACACTACGAGCGACAACACAACAGCATGACCAGCTATGTTATTGCAGAGTCGCCTTTAAGGTGCTGCTCAAGAACTCATCAACGTAGCTATTTCGTCACAGGCTTGTGTCTGCAACTTGCAACGAAGAACCTCGAGTGAATGTCATCTTAAGTCTGTATTTAATCATAAAAATATCTGTGCTTTTGGTCAGTGTCTGTGCACCACAATGCACAGAAAGCTAGCATAGCATCGGCTAACTCAGCCAAATAACAGAGTACCACAGCTAGATTAAAAAAAACCATATGATTGGTTGATGCCTCACAGCGTTATTGGAGCGCTGAAAGAAACTGAAGCCAGCTCAACTTATATATGTGGCGGGCCACGCCTGTCAGCAGCAACACGTTTTGGACGTCAGTTTTTAGCTTCATGTCATCGGCTTCCTTTGAAAATGACTTGTAGCCCGTCACTCATAGCGTGAACACAGCATTAGACTTCAGGTCCAGCCACTACTGCACAAAAACACCATCTAAAACACTGAAATACACACCATGGGAAATGGCTAAATTAGTTTCACGACCTTGCTGCTCAGTGGTAGGTCATTCCCTTTGACAAGGCACAAACTTAATGTCAGAAATAAAAGTCGAGTGCCTCCCTGAAGAAACGAACCAGCACAAAGCATGGATTGCAGCGGTCAAACAAAAGAACTGGATACCATTGGGAAGCACTATTTGTGTGTGCTGTGCGTCTCTCTTGTCATTTGCATTTCCCCAAAAACTGTAAACTTATCAGGGATGAAACGAGCACTACACACCCTTCATTTTCCTGATGGTGTCCAGTTCTTGTGTTTGAACGCTGCTTTGCATTGGTTTGTTTCTTTGGGGAAGCGGTAGACTTTTATTTCTGACATCAAGTTTGTACCTTGTCAAAGGGAACAACCTACCGCTGAGCAGCAAGGTCCTAAAACTAATTTCCCCATCTCCCACAGTGTGTTTATTTTAGTTCAGGAGGACTGAAGTTCAACGTTTCATGTGCTGTTTTCGTGCAGTAGTGGCTGGACCAGAAGTCTAAGTGGAGCAACAGTGTCGTTCCCTAGCAACTGAAAGATGCAACCAATGCGACCAATGAATGACAGTAAATGAAATCATATTCGGGTTTTTTTGTACTTTGAATGTAAATAAAATACATTAAAAAAAATCTAAATTTATTTATTTACTTTTATTATTTTTTTATGAACTGCTGCGTGGACTCCTGTCATTTTGCAAAAGCAGCCTGAGGGCAGAGTTGAGTTTCTCTGGTGAAGACAACCCATATGACAATGATCGCACATAAAATGTGAACAACTATGAAGAACATGGATCGAGGATGATGTCAAGCAGTTTCCAGGTGTCACAAACGGCCAGAGCCTGAGCCACATGACCTCTGTACTATCATGGAACCTACACACAAACACAAACACACAGGAAGCAAAGCTGAAGCATCATTCACACAGTTGTGTTAGAAGAGTGTGTGAATCTTTCTGCCGTTCTTGTTCAACACTGTTTCAGTGATACTCAGTGCAGATATACAGGGTGAGAACAGTGTATCTGATCAGGAGTAGTATATGATTGGCTTAAAGGTCCAGTGTGCAAGATTTAGGGGGATTTAGTGACATCTAGTGGTGAGGATTGCAGATTGCAACCAGCTGAAACTTCTGGTGAGTATTCCTTCAGTAATCATGGTTCAGGAGGTTTGTATCAGGAGCTGAATTATCTGTCATGGAGGGGCTGTTAACTACAGTGGCTGACTTGAAATTGCAAACGGCCCTATGTAGAGCTAATGTTAGGCTTGACTGCTATGGGCTACTGTGGAAACATGACAGGGCAATATGGCAATCTCCACTGGTGAGGATGTAGATACAAACAGCTCAATCTAGGGTGAAGAAAACATGATGATTGTAATTTTCAGGTGATTATACACTAAAGAAACAGACTCAATATGTTCCATTCTCCCAGTATATCCTCCTAGATCCTGCACACTGGAGTTTTAAAGGAACACAGCTGCAGAGAAACATAAAAAATTCACACATAGCATTGACGAGTGCAACGATTTGTTTCTGTTCATTCATAAGGACAGTTCTTGATCTCAAACTTCTTTTTATTCCCATCTTTCCCATCTTGAAACTGGGCAAAGCATGAACAGCATCTTAATCTGCGACTGCTGCCGCCGTCTTCACAAACAAACCCTGGGCTGGGATGAGCTGACGTGCAGCGACAGAGCTCAAACGTACGCTCAGCTCAGCGTGGCTCAGAACATCTGAACTGACAGCTGCTGGCATCTCCTCCTTGGCACTTTTTTTCTTGCTTACTTGTACGGCAATACTTCTTCCTCTGTGCTTATATCCTTTCACCCAGACACAACAAAAACACAAGTCAGAAAGTGACCTGTTTGAGACTTTTGAGAATGGGGCCACTCACAGTCTCTTCTCTGTATATACTGTATATATATATATATATATATATATATATATATATATATGGGCCTCTGTGATGCTTACAAAAGCATGATGATAAAAATGTTTACATGACATGTTTACACAACAAGCGCTGACCTTTATGTATGGCAAAGTACACTCAAACTCAATCATGTCTCAGAAACCATAAGCCCAGAAAGTGCAACAGCTGCAAGCCAAATGAGAATATCGTGCTCCATAAATCTGCTCTCTTGCCTGCGCCTCTCATGCCTACATGACTGGTTACTGACATCCATCTTTGTTACTGCACACAGGCTCCACTGTGGTGACTGGAATAATTACTGGTCAGAGCATAAAGCAGTGTATTGTACATCCAAGCAATACGCGCTAATCCAAAGCAGCCAGTGAATCAAGGCTTTTGTGTGAGTGATAGATTTTCAATTTCACACGTTTTGTGTACTGAGCAGAAGCAGTAACAGTGCTGCAGTTTCCTCGGCTGTCCCTGGGGAGGAAGTCATGTCTGTGACTGAGGCTCGGTGCTCCACAGTGATATCAAAAGCACTGAAGCACTAAATTATACAAGCCCCATGCTCGGAACAATGTGTGCGCGTCCAAGAAATGCGTGTGCACTCGCATGTGGCGCTGTGTATGTGTTTTTGTGGCCTTACTGCTATTGCTCCAGGCCCGATTAATATTTTAGTGAGCCATGAAGATATAGGAGCTTTACAGGCAGCGCAGAGGGGGGGGGAGCTCGATGCGTTCAGACAGGGATCTGTGAGCATGACTCAGATTGGTCCCTGTCTGCGACAACACCACCCCTTTCATCAGGACTATTTACATCCAAGAACAAAAGGCGAGTGGCTCATGA
Source organism: Epinephelus awoara (assembly GCA_035609425.1). Taxonomy (NCBI): domain Eukaryota; kingdom Metazoa; phylum Chordata; class Actinopteri; order Perciformes; family Serranidae; genus Epinephelus; species Epinephelus awoara. Next base: position 36,184,423 of record CM069305.1, on the reverse strand, counting down.
TGGGCACAATGCAACGTGCTGCTTGAAAGCCTCGGCCGGGCTTTGATCTTTGGTGGGGACAAGCTTTATGTTTGGCTCAAAACTACTGAGGGACTTTGATGACAGTCCAAGAACAATGGGGGAGTCTGTGTGTGGCTGTGTGTGGTCAAATGCACCTATTTTGGTTAATGTATCATTTGTCGACAAGCAGGGAGCTTAATTTTTCTCCTGAGGAGCCACTCGTTATTAGTCTTTTAGTTCTCACGAACTTCAGCAAACATCCATCTCTAACTTAAAATTTGATATCAACTCATTAATTGCTGAGTACAACATCTAACGACAGTCTGACAGCGCACTTATTAAAAAGCATGAGCACAGACTTTAATGGCTTAAAATTTACTGAATCATTTAAACTACATTTGCACAAAAAAGAAGCTTTAAAGCAGCTTCTTAATGTCTTCTTTCTGTCTCTGCTGACCAAACATTGCTTCATCCACCAGGAGAATATGTATTGTGCTGCTGTGTTGAGCCAATAAGTTGCATATTAGGAGCCTCTTGTGTTTGCTGTTCTTTAAACGTTAATAATAACCATAAAAACTCAAATAAAATGATTTTTTTAATATTACCATATGAATTAGAAATTGATTGTCATTAAACTTTGGTACATATTTGCATGGCCATCAGAGAATTAATCCTGCTGACTTTGGTGGTCCAATTACTTCTGTCCTCTAGTGTGCCCATGATATTGTCCAATTGGCATGGAGTAAAAATCCTACCGGTTCACACATTCATGTTCCCCTCAAGATGAATTGTAACAGCTTTGGTGATCCCCTGACTTTCCTTCTTGCACCATCATTAAGTTTTCCAGTACATCTATGTATACTGTCTATACATTTAGGACCAAATAGACTGCTGCAGGGATGAGATATTGTTTTGAAGGCTGATGCACTAGGAAGCATCTACTGTTAGCTAACCTTACAGCTCAGCCACAGCCAAGGAGGACGCCACTGATGTTTCGTCTCCCACTGTCATTAGGCACGTTCAAGATATACCAGCTTTGCCTGGAAGTCAGTTTCCCGACAGTTTCCAGCAGCCTTCAGTCCATATAGGAAGTCATAGAAATACTCACATCCTGTCAGATCTGATTTTGAGTTATTAAAATGCTATCAGACTCATCGGTTTGTTCTCACTCTCCAAATAGTTTGAATATGATAGAGTGACCTATGAAAGTCCTTTACCGGCAATCTGTAATTTATGTTCATGGTTCAACCTCATGTAAGTCAGCATCATATCAGTTTCCCATCATGCCCTGGGTCTTGCAGTCGGTGGAGAGCAACTGCAGCGCCTGGCTCTAAAAACTGCGGCCGTCTTGCTCTCGCAAGATGGCGAGATAGCTGTCCACTTTTGAAATACGTCAGAGCAAGTCAGGATGATGTCGGACACAATACTGATCAGCATGCATTGTGCGGCGATGGCTGGTGATCGAATCTGCTCAGACCTGGTTCATCTCCAGCGAGCCTAATGTTAGGGTCTCGACTTTGCTTCTCCTGTGTCTTTCCTATTTCCTCTTCCCTAGTGTCTTATGTTTCCAGGTTCCCCACTCCTGCTGAAACTGCACACCTGAGTCTCAAACCTCATCAACCTCAACCATAACCCACCACGTCCAGCCTCGTTCTCGTCTTCTGCCTTCAGCTAATCCGCCTACACTGCTTCACCATTCCCCGCCCACCTCAGCCATTCCAGCCTTCTGCTCCACTTCTTCAATCTGCAATGAACTGCCTCAAACCATTCAGATTCCAGGTTTGTGTATCCATTTGGGTCCTAAATTGAACTGACAGTTCTCATGCTCAGCAGTCATGAGCATGAGGCCAGTGTTGCCAGCTCTTTTCCAATTTAAGTAGCACTAGCTCCAAAAGTTGCCGGGGGTTGTCATGATTTTTGGGAAGAGACATTGCTATTGAGTTTTCAAATGTATTTTTTTGGCGCTCTGAACCATCTAGTTCTATTATACTGGAGAGAAGGCAGACATCTACAGCTGATATCTCCATCCCTTTGCAACTCACACCAAAACAATCTACACTGATAACTAGCACTGCAGGTAAGAGGGAAAATATGTATTTTTGATTTTGGGGTGAACTGTCCCTTTAACTTATCTCAAACAGTTGATTCATAATGCGCCTGGAGTCCTGAGGCCCTCGCTTATTTAGCCTCTCTGCCCATTTGGTAATAATCTCTGCCCATCAGTGAGTTTTTGTGTACATGACAAACACACAATCAGTAGTGTCGGACAGGAGAGGAGAGCAGGCAGAGAAGAATAGAAAGTGTGGTTCCAAATGAGCCACGCAGGTGTCGTTATAAAGCTGCCTGGTTGTTTATGCATTCATCAAACAGGATGATGGAGCACTTGTGCTCTATATGCCAAACTGTAATGTTATTAGCATCACTATTGTGGCAGCAGGGTGCGCTCTCAATACAACACTCAATCGGACCCGAAAGGCCCGAGTAAGATTGTAATGGCCTGTAAAGAGGATTCAGCTCTGATTTATTGTGCAATACAGGATGTGAATCATCCTAATTAGCAGGCAGGCAGGTGAGGGCTAATTATAATGAGTAATACTTAATTATCAGATCTCCGCCTCAGATCCTTTAGCTCCTAAATCCTCTTTCTGCTGTAGATTAACATTGGATTTACCTCCATGATTTAATATCATGGAGACAACCTGAGGTGAATAATGGGAAATAAAAGTGAAAGTTTAAGTTTGAAAAAGCGAGTACATTTCGTGTGTGTGTGAATTTGCGAGGAAGTGCATACTCCTTCTGCCACCACCCATGAGTATTTTTTTTATTAATGCAGACTGTGTTTTAGTAAAATCGTCTCAGTAATATGAGTGAAGGTGAAGATCTTAATGAGGTCTTTGGAGGGGGAGAAAGGATGATGAGTAGGCCTACGACTGAGGAAGAGTAAATGTGCATAAATTATGAATAGGGTAGAGCAGGCCGGTCTTTATGAATATGGTGACAACTCTAAAAGTTCATTCTTCCCTTAAGAATAACAACCATTAAACTGGTTACAGCAGCAGCTGGGTGTGACTGTGTGCTGCACTTGTTAGCTGATTCCAAACTGCTGCTCACGGTGTCGTTTAAATACATGACACATGAACAGTAACAGAGAACATGGAGGGTTTGTTCTGTGGCATCTGGAGCAAAATTATTAAGCAGTTTGATCATGATTAGGTGATCATATTTAGCTACACACTCAGTTCCCGTACCTCTGTAACTGCAGCAGCACTTGGAGTACTGCAGGAGCAGCTCATCTTTAATGAGGTTAGATAATGAAAGTCACAGAGTTATGGATGGAGAGTCAACACTGCTCGGCACACTGACGGATGCTGGGAAATATCTCAGCCCGAAGAACATTGCCAGACTTTAACACACAGAATGAATTCAATTGTGGAAAATACATGTTTTGTGCAGGTTAACTTAACTTCAGTTGATTAGAATTAATTTTCAAGGAAAAAAATGAAAGAGTGTGATGTCAAACTGTCAGTTGAGGCAGCGTGGATCAAATATGAATCAAGATTCTGTGACTGCATTGCCTATTTCTCACCTTAAATATTTTCAGGCACATATCACGCTAATGTATGTTCAAGTGTTCATTTCCCCCGATAAGTTGGTTTTAATTCGTTATTTGATTCTATAAACACAGTCTGACCATCTCGAGCTTTTATTTTGGTACTTCTGGTGACTGGTGATGTGAATTTGCATGCACCCAGAACATTTAGATTCAACATTTAACATTTAGATTTAGATTTAACATTTAGATTTAGATTTAGATTTAGCATTTAGATTTAGATTTAATATTTAGATTTAACATTTAGATTTAGATTTAACATTTAACATTTAGGTGCTACATTTAATATTTAGATTTAACTATTTAATATATTTCTAAGTTAACAAATATTGTTGTAAATGTGGTAAAAGGTGACATTAAAAAATTCACTTTTTTAAACATTGTTTGAAGCTAAATGTGAGAGTGATTTCATTCACTGATGGCCTCCCTGTGCCGGCGATGATGCTTATCTGGTGGAAAAATGCCAACTAGTGCAAACACACCGCACTGACCAATGACCCAACGTTGACCAATGGTCAGCTGTTGGTTTGGTGCGTCAGGGCCTTTCCAAGAGGATCAGTGATCAGTGGGCAGATGTTTCAGGTGTGGATGCTTGGATCGTGACACCATCCCATTGGGGGAAGTGTTGATTTCATTTGATGATGGAATCCACTGTGCTGATACTGATTCAACATGCTTATTCAGCAGAAAAAGGCGAGCTAGTGCTGACGAGGGCCAGTGATGCGGGACACACTGCACTGGCAAAGGCAGCAGTCGCTCGCCAATGGCCCAACTTTTACTGTCGGTCGACCATCGGCTTGGTGTGTCAGGGCCTTGAAGATGTTGATGAGCAGCCAGTAACAGATTCCCACTCAAACGAGTCAGAAAATTAAACTGAGAAAAAAAGGAGCAAACTTTTTAGCATCTTTAAGTGCTTCAACATATCAATGGTGATTATTTTTTAACAAGCTTCCTTAACTCAATCTGGAAGACACATCGTTTCCATTACTATTAAAGCAGGCAGTAAACTATCATCAATCTCATTTTCAAATGAATGGTTTTCAGACACAAAGGTGCTCTTCATCATTTATATTTCATCATCTTAAACATAACAACACAACTGTGGTTGTTTACAAACCTTTTGTACCGACCCTCTGCAGCAAATGAAAATTTAATGGGGCAGTATTGCTGCATATGCTCTCCTCTCCTGGGTTTTCATCATGAGTATTGATTTTGACATGCAGATGCAAACCAGCCCTATAATACACATTATAATATATATTTCTGTCAGCTGGGCGCGTTGCACGATTGTGAAGAAGAGATCAATGCAAACTTTCCGCAGGGGATGTCAAATGATTTATCAACACGTGTTCTAAAACTATAATCACTTTCCATTGAACTGTATTGTGTGATAAGTGTGTACTTGTTGGTTTTCTTATTGATGGCAGATTGCATGTATTTGAACAAACATAAATCTCCATGGACAGCAAGAGACGATTTTAAAGGATGCAAGTAAGAGCTTTGAAATCTTTCCCTCGCTGTGTGTCAGTAAACTCTTTGTCGATGATTTACTGCAGATGTCTTAGTAGCATTTTGACAGTATGACTTCAATATGTCACATGAAGGAGCTCACTAAGGAGAAATCGCCTTCAGTTTCTTGGTCTGTTTGTTCTTCATCGACACAGGAAACAGTAGCAGAAATTAAAAATAAAATCAAACTTTATTGGAGACCTTCTCGATGAATCAAAATGCACATTTTTACGGCCGCTCTCCGTCTGCACAATTAGTCTACTCCAGTTTAAGACACCGTATTTAAAGAGCTACCTTAAATCTCATATTAGCACAGAAGTTTCATGTCAGTGATTTTTCCCCCCACTAATTGCTGCAGAGGAAAGGCACCCAAGACACAGCGTGCTGCCAACTACAATCTCCCAGTAATCGTTTCAGTGGTCGTGGATTGTTTGGCCCTCTGTTTAAACACCAGGGAATATCTTGCGTTGCATAATCAGGACTGCAATTACGGATTAAGTACTTGAAAACCACTTAGAAAATACCTGCAGGAACGACTTTATCTAATTAGGCTGACTGGTGAGGTTGTTAAAAAAAATCAAAATACTGTAAGTGATGACATTTTTTTTCAATGTAGAAAAGAATAGTAGTTAAAGAACATGCATAAAATGAATATGCACTGGCTGCAAAGGGTTTATAGCTTTATCACTGCTCCCTAGCATACAGTGTAGAGAGAGCGGGGATGCTTGCAATACTTTTGACATTTCTGCCTGTATCTTGGGGCTCGTTTAAACCAGTGTGTTCAAAATTTGATCCAAACTAGTCACATGTGTCTGCGACAGTTGTTATCTCTCTCTATGACAAAAACAGAAAATGCACAGTTTGATGTCAAATACAAGGAGTAAAGTGTTACAATTAACCCCATAGTCCAGGTTAGATGTATGTAACATTGCCGAAATGTAACATGATGAAATAAAGACATTGAACGCTTTTTATTTCACTCTTTGATGATTTTTTAACACAATTGCTGTGCTAATACATCAGCACTAACAACTTGCTTTAAAGATATCCACATAGACACATAATGAAAGTGATTTAAGCTTGATAAATGAACAAAGCAGGTAATGCCAACACATTTTCCTCCCAAATGACAACATCCTGTGGCGTGTCATATCACCGTGACAGCTGCCGTTCAGCCAATCAGCAGCTATAATAACACAGCATAAGGTTCTATCTGGCCACGTTGCAAACTGACACCACCTGGCAGTGTATCATAAGAAAAATATATATATATTTATTTGTATAGGACTTATCTAAACAAGGTTACAAAGTGCTTCACAAAGTGCATAAAAATAAGACAACAAAACAATACAATATGTATGTAAGAGCTACATGAACTGTTGTGTCGTGGACCAAGTGGTCAAAGCTCAAAAACACTGGTTTAAACTAAAAAAAAAGGTGGGTTTATTTTCCTAAAAAAAGCAAATGACTAAAGATAACATTTTACTTTTGGGGCCGTTAAAAGACGCCAACAAATCATAACTCTACTGAAAAATAAGGCCAACAAAACTAGACGTTAGCCCAACAAACAGACCTGGCAGAATGATGGAGCAACATATATACTGACTGATCAGCCCAAATTAAACACAAAAGGGAGAACTTTGAGAGGAAATAACTAAAACATTAGAAAGAAACCGTTAATCCCCCCCATGATGTCACAGCACTTGGTGTAGTCCATGCCTTCTCCGCCCTCAGCCCCATCTTTTGCCCAACTCCAACCAGGAAGTGAATTCAGATAACCCAAAGACAAAGAGAAAGATATTAAGAACTTACAAAAACAAAGAGCAACAAGACACAACAATCAAAACTAAATGTGTGTGTGTCAAAATGCGAATAGAGGATATGTTGAAGTGTTACAACCATCCCCGGTCTCCCCTACAGGGTGATGTACCAGTCCCTTATATTGACATGATATTTAAAGATAAGAGATGCTGCCTTGAAGCGGCTTGTCTGCCATGACCTTCAGCTCTTTGGTTAAATTGACACTGATGTTAAACATTGTCTACAGGGGTGATAACATCAAGTGCTAAAGAGTCAGGATTGAGACAGCAGGTAGAGAGAAACTAGATTACTTTGTTCAAATTCCTCCCCAGGTTCAAAAGTTTGGACTGACCTTACACAGAGCCTCGGGGGCCTCTTCGCAGTGACACTCATGAGACCCTCTGGTTTGAAAGGTAACCTTTGTCCAGGATGTAAATAGCAGATCTTATGTCATAAGTAGCTCACATTCAGACACTAATCTCATTTTAATTCAATGTGTTTTTAAAGCCTCTTTTTTTTAAAAAAAGAAATAAATAAAAATACATATAATCATCCCTTGAGGACTTTATTTGCTTTGAGTGTGACCACAGAACGCGGTTCACCTCTAAGTGGACATCTGTTTATTCAACAGGGAAGCGAATGTGCTTCTTATGTTTGTTGTGCAAATTGATCACTAAATATTCAAGGCACATGTGTGACGCTGTCTCAATTTGTAATCCCGTTTAGCTGCTGCTGAATTTCCATTTGTGTTCCCTCACAGAAACATCCAAATGCGTGTAATACACAAATGAATTCAGGGACTGTGTGTATTTCGGGTTTCACACACAAATTGCTTCCCATTTGTATACAAAAGGGAGAGATGCAAAAACGTAGGAAGAAGGAAAGAGATTACTTAAATCAGGACAAGTATTAGAATAAAAAAGCAGGCCGAAAAAAATGATTTAAATTAGGTTTAATGCTCTTTGTAATGAAAATCTTGTTTTTCAAGTTTCTTGTTTAAATCAGGAGCACTGCGCCTGCCCCTCTGTAGGGACACTCACACTGGTGTCAAGATCAAATCCACTTAGGGAACAAAGTTGAGTTTTTCACACCCTGACTTTACATTTGAATGGACTGTTGTCGACACTTGTTTTGTTTGAAAAGACCTGGGCTCTTTGCTGGATACAAGAATCAACCATTCAGCCATTAATCTGATTTCACTCAGCTGGGGGAGTTTGAGCAAGAAACATGTACATGTTTGATGTAAAACTTGCTAATCCTCCTCAGGCTGATTCAGCCTCCACCAGCTTGTCAAGAAATGCAGCAATGTCTCTGTAATCAAACAATCACTTTTTGGGCCAAAATTCCAGCAGAGAAAGCAGCAATGTCTTAGTAAAAAACAATCACTTTCACACCGTCATCCCAACAAGAAATGCAGCAATGTCTTTGGGCCAAAATCCTAGCAGAGAAAACAGCGATGTCTCCAAAAAAACATTCATTTTTTGTGTCAATATCTGGGCAGGAAAAGCAGTGATGTCTCGTTTTTTGTGCCAATATCCTGGTAGGAGAAGTCATAATGTCTCAGTAAAAACCAAATCTGTGTCAGTATTTCAGCTGGAAAAGCAGTGATGTCTCGGCAAAAAACAACTGCTTTTCATGCCTAAATAGCTGCTGGAGAGACAGTGGCAGGTCGCCACGAAACACCCAAGTTTGGTGCCTAAACAGCTGCTGAAAACACAGCAATGACACGCTATGTGTTGCTGTTTTTGTCCCAAACAGTGGTCTGCAGTCGGAGATTCAGCTCATATATTATGTCACTTTGTTGATGGGATTCTTTTAAAACGTGCAAATGTAAAATATTTCATGGTTTGCAGAAATGTACAATGCCAACATTTTCATAAACACAAAGTAGGTAAACATGTAATTCTGGTAACTGGCCTGGGATACACTCTTTGAAAACCTTTTTTTCTAAAGCTGTTTCGCCGGTGCAAGACCAGAATTTAATAACTTTACTCATATGAATTTAAATGTTTGAACTAAATCTTTACTGGAGGTAGTTTGTGCATATTTAGTGTGGAATGTTTAATAACTTGCTGAAAGCACAAACAGCTCCAGAGAAGATCTGTTGTCTTTTACTACTTGTTCCCTCAGGCTCTGCTGAGACACAATGGCTCGTTGCTGGATGAACAAATACTTTATGTGCTGTGACGTCTGCTGAGTTAATGTTCTTTGCTGCTTTCAAACCCCCGTGTTTACATCTCTGCCTCCTACCTTATCCCTGTCAGAGAGTGTCACATTTAGTCTATCATACTGTGCACAAATGACTGTATGTTTTATATGCACTGTTTCACTTGTGGTAGTGTTTTCTTGAGCAGACAATCCCCAAATTTAATGCATACAGAATAACCCATTAGGGAGTTCTTAGTTTTAATGAGCAGAGAGCGGAGTAAGAGCTCAAACCAGAATACACAATCTCCCCATAAATTCTTCTTCTATAAACACAAAACATGAAAAATGAACCTGCCCGGATACAAGTCAGAAAATGATAAAGCAGCTTTATCTATGAAAATGTTGCAGGGAGTTAATGATGTGATACATTGCAGCAAATGACATTAAAGTTTGGTGCTCTGCAAAAAGTGTCTTTTAGAATATAAACGACTAAGTGCACAAATAAAACTGTGGCATGATTATAAAAGCAAAGAATATTTCAAAGCACTCCCTCGTGTTCCCGTTGATTGGCCCTGCAGGCCTTATTTCATTTCGTTCCCCCTTACTTTCTGGTAGATAAGCAGCATGTCACTTTGACCTGCTTTAAACCTTTGAAACTGTTTCTACCTGTGTATTTAATTCAGCTCGGTGAGAACAGCAGGGCATGAGCCTGAAGGGAAGGGAGTGAGTCTGGGTGATGATGACCTGACATCGAACACCACTCCGGCACCCACAGACAAGTGACAAGTGGGAGACACTACTCTTGAACCTGTCGCTGTCCTGTAATTCTTCGCATCTTTTCTGTTATAAAACTGGAGGGTGTGTTTTCACATGATAATTTCCGGAGACTCGTCGCCGCACCTGCTTTGACACATTTATCAGCACCGCGCAGAGAGATCATATCAATTCTCCTCATTCTCTTCCCCCTCAGAGGGAGGGAAACATCCTCTCTTTGAAGGCCTAAATCTCTTTATCTAACCATCTTCCCAATTTTGTCCTGTCAACTGATTGTGACGGTTTGAGGTAAGCGCTAAATGCAAACCGTGATCAAACAAACCGTCGAGCTGAAACTGACAGAGTTCTCTCTGAACTCCTGGTTAAGAAGTTTTCTTTTGTTTTTGTTTTTCTCGGCATGAATTGATTTAATTAAAAAAGTTAGCAGCTTGCTCTTGTGTAAGACATGACGTAACTTTTCCAGTTCTTGGGTGTGTGGGGGCATGGACGCCGTAATACAATGGCTGGCTCCACCACTGCCCCCCCAGACAACCCGGTCTCACTCCTAAGTCACCAAAATGCAAAGCTTGGACGGTGACTTGTGGCATCAGACATTGACAAAAAAGCTGTCGGCATGATACGTGGCTGTTGCTGTTATAGTTTAACAGTGCTCAGCGGCATCAGGGGGCGAGACAGGAATGAAACTCAAGGCAACGAAAGTCCAAATAGAGCAGGCAGGAGGGGTGATGGATGGGTAATCGCACACGGACTTTCACCTGGGAGAGTGGTGTTTGCGTCCTGTAAGATTTTACAACCAAACCCTGTTCTTTTTGTCCGAAACCTAACCATGTGTTTTATTACATAATGTGACTGTATTTTGAAAGAAGACAATGCATGTAACAGGCAGAACTTGTCACGGCATCCCGTGTGGACGTGGAAGGTCCATGACCAAACATTGATATGTGACGAGGTTCGAGTGAGAATGTGTAGCCTCAGGCGAAACTCATTGGGGGACAACATTACTGTCGTGAAGAGGCTGTGGCACGCTATCTTCTGAAACTAGACAACCTAAGGCATCTGTTAGTACCAACCGTGTTGGCATAGTTTGTCAGGAAAGGGAGAAATTTAGGCTAAACTTTGGTGAACTCAACACCGAATTTGGTATACAGTACAACCTTTCCTTGAAAACTGAGCAGGATCTGTCAAAACAACTTGGCCTCAACCTGCCAAATTTGACCGTAACTCAAGCTGTCTTTGAGCAATCCTATGGAGACATTCGCCACAAAGTCCTGAACAAACACACCAGGTTTTGTTGGAGCCCTCTCACCAGAGCTTCATGTTTTTGCAAACCATTAATACGTCAATATGGTTGGAAATGAAGTTTTTTGCCTCCCTGCCACCGTGGCTACTGGATTTTAAAATCTTTCTGTTTAATGGGCTGCTGAGTGAAGCAAATCTAGCAGCCACTTGCACATTGGCTGGTTCTAATTTCCAGCCCTGACATTACATATGCACCTTTCATACATATCATATTAACATTTCTAATGTGATATAATAGATATGCTGACTTTTGTCACTGAGAGGTAGAGGGGATGGCTTTGATTTCGAGCTACGTCCTTCTCTTGGCCAAGAAAGTGCTCAAAGCCAGGATGGCCACTTATATTTAACATTGTAATTCAACGATTAGTGAGCTCAGCTTTGTCCTCGGGTGAACTTTGTCCAGAGATGAAAGTCGCTGTAAATGCGATAACAAGAAATGAGGTCAAGCAAAGATAATTTCTGTTTGCATTGCTAGAATATCTTTACAACTCACTATGTAAGACCATAATTGAGCAATTTTCCAGCTCCTCCTTCTTGACAGCACAGCATTTAGTCTGCCTGGTTAATTGCAAGTGGTTGTCGTTATTTTTCTGCTTGCATCTTGTTGGAAGTTCTCTGCCTCAAGAATCCAAGAGCAGGTTTTTATTCTATGCTGGAGTGGCGATGGCTTCAGCGAAGCAAAACAGTTGGACTGACAGTCTTGCATTTGATGTAAGTACAATGACATATTCATTCATTTTCAGTATTCTCTCCGAACACAGTCAGCATCACCAGGCGCTTGTCAGCATTCAGAGGAAAACGTATCTTCAATATCTTGTTAAATAGTGAGCATATCTTGTTGGATAGTAAGAATTTCACTGCACTGAGTTCTTATTAATCCTGCTACACTGTGGGCAAAGGTTCAGACAAGTGGGAGTAATTTAGGTTGGAAAGATTCTCCAAGTTGTGTAACTTCTGCTGAAATTCTCTTGAAGCTCACACAGCCCTTGCACTGGGCCCACACAGCACGAAATAATATCTAGTTTCAATAAAGCTTCATGTTCTTAAATGTACTTGCTGTGTAACTTTCCACATTTGTAACCAAAACAGAAACACTGTGAGAGAAACATCTTTTGTCTATGATGTCTGTCTACCTGAAAGGTCCATATGTTTCAGTGATATCACTTAAGTTATACAGTATCTACTATTCAATCACCTGAGAACAAGCTCGAGCTTTTATTATGTCTTGGTTTATGCCTGTGTTTTTGTTTTTGGTGCTGCAGATAGATGTCAATCATCAACAAAGAGAAAATGAGGGAAAGACACGTCGGAGCAGCTGTGCGAAAGAGGAAGACAGAAATAAACCAACCTACTCTGTGACTGATGTTCCCCCGTGGTACCTGTGCATTTTCCTGGCCATCCAGGTGAGTGTGACAAGATTCAGACTGAGAATACGTTATTGATCCCCGGGGAGAAAGTGGGGGACATTACAGTTGCTCTGTTGTGTACGATTATAAAGAAATGAGAAGACAATAGAAATAAACAATATAAAAAAGAAATGTGTAGGAAATAGAAAATATATAAGAGTTAAGTAATAGAGTAAAGATTTCAAAGATTTCTCTGAGTGTCTTGTGAAGTTCTTGATTGTTGTTGCTGTTAAGGCCCTGACAGTTGCGCTGTCAGCGAGCGTCTGTCGCCCTAGTTTTTGTGGTGTATCTTACACCGTCGGCACTTTGGCGTTGGCGGCTTTTCGGCTGATTGAGCATGTTGAATCAGCGGCGGAGCTTGTAGGTGAGAGAGATCACTCTGATTGGCCGGGGCCTCACAGCTAGCCCTGGTTTGTTATTCAGGTTAAAGTGGGAAGAAGCAGCAGGTTCATTGTGCAGCTGAGTGAAGTGGAGCCTGCGGAGGAAACACCGGGACCGTCTGGATGTAATAGTCTGTCGAGGTGCTGCGGTGCTCGGCTGCACAGATAGGAAACCCCTCGGCTGACAGGATGTACCACTCTCTCACGCTGCTACTTTGTTTATCTCATGCATTCATCGGACTTCCGGTTTCCCGTTTTGCGTTATTTCCTCTCACGCAGGCGCAGAACGTACGTGCTACTTGGTCGTCGGATGTAATCTTTGCAGTGTGTTAAAATACAACTGACGCAGGGTGACGTGAGGCGACGTAGACGTAGTTCTTTGATGTTGGTTTGGTGTGTCAGCACCTTAAAACACACATTCACTGCCAAAGACCACGCCAATAGACTTCTAGACTGCAATTAGTTAATTATGTGAAGGGATAAGGGGGGTGTAGCGACAGGGAAGGAAGGAATGTGGGGAATGATGGGAGAAATTAGGGTCGCAGACAGGTGGAGGGGGGAATCTGATGGCGCTCTGGTGACAACTGAAGGGAGGAGGGGGCAACATAACCAGGGAAGTTGAGACAGAGTGGGGGAGAAATCTTTTCACCTGCGGATACAGCCCACTGGTGATGCATGTTTTCTGTAGAGAGAGATAAATGGGAGAGATAACAGCAAAAAGAAAAACAAGAAGAAGGGTTGGGTGGGGAGGGACGTGAGAACGGAGTCAAAGGGGAGGGAAATGGATGAGATTGCCACGTGGTCTTTGTTCCTGAGCTTAGTTATAAAACTTGATTTGGGGCAATAACATGATAAAACTTTTATTTCTTACAGTATGTGACGAACTAACGTCCTCATTGTATCATGCAAATATGTAACTGTCAGTAACTCTAAAAGCAGGCTGTTTATTGTTTTCGTCCCTTGACCTACTGTGTCTGAACGGTCATGCCACCAATTCATCATTTTAATCACCGTTCCTCTCCTGTGCAGCATTACCTGACATCGTTCGGTGGAATGATCTCCATCCCCCTCGTTCTCTCGGAGGGGCTGTGTCTGCAGCACGACAGTCTGACCCAGAGTCGCCTCATCAACACCATTTTCTTTGCCTGTGGCCTGATCACCCTGCTGCAGGTCACATTCGGTGTCAGGTCAGACAAACCGTCCAGCAGGTCAAAAAAAAAGGATTGGCAAGATAGTTGAGATGAACTTGACACCCTTGAAAAGTTTAACTTTTTACCTTTACATTCTTACTTTTACAATTTAATTACATCATTTTATGGAAACAGTCCTAAAGCAAGAGGGTTCCTGGTTCGAACCCAGGGTGGGGGAGCCCTTCTGTGTGGAGTTTCCACGTTCTCCCTGTGTCAGTGTGGGTTTTCTCCTGGTACATGCAGGTTAACTGGTGACTCTAAATCATCCGTAGGTGTGAATGTGAGTGTGAATGGTTGTCTGTCTCTATGCATCAGCCCTGTGATAGTCTGGTGACCCTTTGTTCATTGTTAGTCCATCTTGCGTTCATCCCAGTCTTCATGGTGTTGTTTCTTCCTTGTCATTTCTTCCCTAAGTTCTTCCTTGTCTTTACCATGATTCCCTGGTTGGTTTCCAGTTCAGTTTTGAGCCTTCTTTCATGTGGACTTTTAGTTGAATGAAACAGAGAATATATTCTGTCTATTCCACACTTGTAGGCTTCCTATTCTACAGGGGGGCACATTTGCTTTGGTGACCCCTGCCATGGCCATGTTGTCCATGCCCGAGTGGAAGTGCCCAGCTTGGACCCAGAACGCCAGTCTGGTCAACACCTCCTCACCTGTCTTCATAGAAGTGTGGCAGACCCGCATGAGAACAGTGAGCCAACACAAACACTGTGCATTCACAGAACTGATATCAAAGGCATAAAACAACTCATGGTTAATTCAGGGAGCTCCCGTAGTTTACGCTCCAGGACGTAGCCAGTCATGCTGGTGCTATGGTCTGTCATCCGGCCAAAGAATGAGTGGTGATGTGATGCTAATTATCTCGGTTATTGTGTTCCTGTCCACAGCTGCAGGGCTCTATCATGGTGGCCTCTCTCCTCCAGATCCTGGTCGGTTTCTCTGGCCTCATCGGCCTTCTCATGCGCTTCATCGGGCCTTTAACCATCGCCCCCACGGTCTCCCTCATAGGCCTGTCACTGTACGACTCAGCCGGAGCCAAGGTTGGCAGCCACTGGGGCATCTCTGCTATGTATGTAACAGCTCGCTGCATCGGTGAATAACACTTCGCTCAGCTGGAAGGTTGTTATTACGGTGTGAACCAGCTGTGTTTGGGCTGCAGATTTGGCTCTGCCCGTCATCTCTTTTGAAATTTCTATCAGAAAATCCAGATGTTCCTTCAGTGAAGATGGTGTCATGATGGTGTCTGTTTTAAGTATATTTGCATCATCATGCTAATGACTCTTCTCCTCATACACACAGGACCACAGCGCTGATCATCCTGTTCTCCCAGTACCTCCGTCTCATACCAGTTCCTGTTCCTACATATAGCAAAGCCAAGAAACTACACACTTCAAAATTCTATATCTTCCAGACAATGCCTGTATGTTCTCTGGAAAGTCATCATATATATATTTTCTTTGCTGTATTTTATGGCTGCGCAGAAATACTGACACTGATACTAATATTAGATGTTTATTAGATTCTGCTGGGCATCATGGTCTCATGGTTAGTCTGTTACCTCCTCACCATCTACGACGTCCTACCGTCTGATCCAGCTCAATATGGCCACATGGCTCGCACTGATGTGAAGGGAGATGTGGTGAATGAAGCCTCCTGGTTCACATTCCCTTATCCAGGTAAGCTCACAAGAAAACTGTCTGTCAAAAATTCATCTTTTTCTTGATTATATTATAATATTTAAAATGCTGGGACAACCATTTCTTAATTCACTGAGCATTATTGCTTAAAAAAAGCCATCTTTTGATAGTTGTCCACAAAGTTGCGACATGCACATATTAACAACACTCCACACAAATAAAGATGCTTTATAGACTATTTAATAATCTCCATTGTGACTCCTCATTCAGGTCAGTGGGGCATGCCAGCCGTGAGCCTGGCAGGTGTGTTTGGCATGATGGCTGGAATAATATGCTCCATGGCAGAGTCTGTGGGCGACTACCACTCATGTGCCAGGCTGTCAGGGGCCCCTCCTCCCCCCAAGCACGCCATCAGCCGGGGTATTGGTGTTGAAGGGCTCGGCTGTTTGTTGGCGGGGGCCTTTGGCACAGGCAACGGCACTACCTCCTTTAGTGAGAACGTGGCTGCCCTGGGTATCACCAAGGTGAGATGATTAATCCTACAGGTTAAAGGAATATTTCAATATATCACGTACTAACCCCGTGTTATGTTGAATTTGTGAAGAAAAATGTGTTTTTCTCGCATGCCTGCAGAGAACAAAGAATCCAAACACTGCCAAAATCCTACCAAAAAACCTTTTTGTGTGTCAACAGGTGGGCAGCCGCACGGTGATTTTTCTGTGTGGAGTTTTCATGATTTTGGTAGGAATGGTGGGTAAAATTGGAGCCGTCTTCACCACCATCCCGACCCCTGTGGTGGGAGGGATGTTTCTGATCATGTTTGGAGTCATAAGTGCAGCAGGCATTTCCAACCTGCAGGTGATATATGATTTGATATTCAGCCAAATTTTTTCCAAATGCTCTGCTAATACTTGTATAAGTTTTGCTGATGCATCTTATTTTACAGACCACAGACATGAATTCCTCCAGGAATATATTTATTTTTGGTTTCTCCATGTTTTCTGCACTCGTCATTCCAAACTGGTTAATGAAGAATCCTGATTTCTTAGATACAGGTACAGTCAACCACAGCTTTCATTTAGTCTTTTAACTTGATTAGAACAAGTGATGCATATCTACACATCTATATATATATATAGATGTGTAAGTATGAAAGTATTTGAACTGTATTGCACTAAAATATTTTCTCTCTCTCATGTTCTTGTGTAACTCAGGGGTTAGAGAGGTCGACCAAGTGTTACACATATTGCTGACCACCCACATGTTCGTGGGGGGGTTTCTTGGCTTCTTCCTAGATAACACAATTCCTGGTAAGATGAAGTGGAAGGTTGTTAATGAATTAAATAGCATTCACTACATGTAACTGTAACTACACTCATTTTCTCTTTTTGGGACCATCCTCTGTAAACCCTAGAGATGGTTGTGCTGAAAATCCCAGTAACGACTCAGACCAGCCCGTCTGGCACCAACAACCATGCCACGTTCAGAGTCACTTAAATCACCTTTCTTCCTCATTCTGATGCTCAGTTTGAACTTCAGCTGCCACATGATTGGCTGTTTAGCTATTTGCACTAATGAGCAGTTGAACAGGTGTGCCTAATAAAGGGGCTGGTGAGTGCATATGCATGTTATGTGCAGTCAAATTCTCTTTCTAATCCCACTGTCTCAGGGACCAAACGTGAACGGGGCCTCTTACCCAGGGACGAAGAACATCTTGAGGACTCTAGCTGCAGCTTGGAAACTGAAGAGGTGTATGACCTCCCCTTTGGCATAACCTCTTGCCTCTCGTCCCAGTCTTGGGTTCGTTACGTCCCTTTCTGCCCGTGGAAAGGCTACAGGTCTAAGTACAGGTCGAGGGAGACCAATATGCCACAGAGCCAGGAGAGCAATCAGCTACCTAACAGCATTGGAGTCATGAAAGAATCTGCTTTCTAGCTCTTTAGTTTGCTGAACTAGAGGTAATTAAATAAAAAGAATGTCTGCTGTTTCTATCAAAGAAGTGTCACATGAATATTGTCTTGAGTACAAATTTGACGAACTTGTACTTTACTTGAATATTCCCATTTTATTCAACTTTATACCTCTCTACTACATCTCAGAGGCAAATATTTTTACTCCACTACATTTGTGTGACAGGTTTAGTTACTTTTCAAACTTTTATTTATCCTCTTCCTGTCCAGTGGAAACCATGTATCTCCTGATGTGCTGATGTTGAATGTTTGTTATAAACTGCAGGATGAAGTGTTCCTTTATGTGTTGGTAAATTCTCTTACTTCTTAGGCAAAATAAACTCTTTAGAAACCCTTTTTGATCAGCTGGAAAATGCATCGTCACAAAGCTGCAGGGCTGTTTTTCTGTCACCTTGAGAAGTTGACTTTTTAAAGGACGGTGATGCTTCAGACATATGCAGCGTCTCCTCATATGTCCTCATGCAACAGTTTGTATAAGGCTTTACATCAAGATAATGTCATGGAATTCTTAAGTCTTCAAAATATAAAACCTTCATGGCCCTGACAGCAGTGTCACAGACATCTTTTATAATTGTAGTCTATGGGGAAAATATTTTTGGGCCGTAGGGGATTTTTTGCTGCAATAATGCGACTGACCACGGGAAAACATTGGCAGCAAGACTGAGCAGCATTCCTGAGTATGAGGGCCTGATGTCTTCCTACAAATTAGTGCCCCACAAGTTGCGTTACATACTTGACATAAAGTTAGCTTAGGTTTAGGGAAAAGAAACACGTGACGACGTACTTTAAAATGACTCCAAGTTCACACGGCTCTGAACTTCCGGGTCCCATCCACCACGCCAACCTGCCACCCAACGGAGACCGCTTCCTTCTTTGCTGTCGGCAGTGTGTTCGTCATGTGATCGCTACCTTCCCAAATAGATGGGTTATACACAATTTACAGGCTCAGGATTATGAAGGATATATACAAATTGGGTGCATTACTTTTCATAGGAAAACGTAAGAACAGTGAGCCTGACATAATGATTGTACAGGATGTGATGTCACTAGTTTAAAATCACCCTCGTTACTTTAGAATGAGCTGTTAATATCTACATCAGACCACAATGGTGACAATTACAACTACAATAATAGTTATAAACTTTATTTTTATAGCATCTTTCAAATCACAGGTACAAAATGCTTCAGAAAACCAAATAAAACACAAAGTGAATAAAATAAGGGAAAGCCGATAAAAACAGAATACACTTCAGAGAGTAAAACACTACGTAATAAAACAGAGAAAAATCACTGAAAAGCACTTCTGAAAAAGTGGGTTTCCAAAAGTGATTTAAAAGGTGAGACTGAGTTTGCGGCCCTGAACTCCTCGGGCACGTCATTCCAGATTCATGGCGGTCTAACTGCAAATCACCTTGGTGAATAAATCTGACTTATAGGAACAACAAGTAGAGATGCATCTGAGGATCTCAGGGTGCGATCTCTGTGGGAGGTCAAACAACGTTCATCTGTGCACACTGTGCTGACACACAGCTGGTTGAATATCAGCAAGATTTCCCTGTTTCCCTTCACTGGTTCCTACAGAAGCGTATTGTATTCACTTAACAAATAAAAAAGGTCCTGTTTTTCTGAGTAATTTATTTATTTTTCTGTTTTTCGTGATAATTTTTTTCTGTTTTTCTGTTCTGTTGTTTGTTGTTTTGTTTTGTTTTTTTGTGGTAATTTTTTTCACTCCTAAAACAGGTTAAGTTAGTAAGTTGAAATTGTCTAGGAGCAGGAGCACGGATGCAAAATACATCCATGAGCAGGAGTCACCATGGATGCAGGTCAATTGCAGGTGCCAGGTGGGAGCTTCTCGCAAGATTTTGAAGTATCTCGTCTCCTCGTTCAGGAAAAAAAAATACCACGAAAAACAGAAAAAAATTACCACAAAAAAACAGGAAAAAATACCCTGAAAAACTGAAAAAAATACCATGAAAAACTTTCATTTTTTACACGGCACTGTATTTTTTTATTTGCATCTCGTCTTGATGCTTTTGGTGTTTTCTACATTTTACGTTATAAAATTACAGAGTATTGTTTACTTCCTGCATCAGTGACATTTTACTGTCTCGCAGTCGCAGACACTCTCGGTACCATTTCATCTCATACGGTGTGAAGCTGCCCACTTCATTCATGGCTCTGATGATGCCTCTTGTAATTAACAGCCCCGCCTCTCCCACATGAACACGCTTGTGACTGGATAGGAAGGTTCTAGTTAGGACTGACCGCATATCAGGACAGCTTTTGTCGTTGGTGTCTGACGCCACAAGTCACTGCCCATGTGCTGGATTTCGATGACTTCAGAGTGAGACCAGGTTGTTTGTCCGCTCCAGGCTACTGTAGAAACATAGCGGTGCAACATGGTGATCTCCGTAAACAAGACCCGCTCCCTAAGTTGATATAAATGCCTCATTGTAAGGGAAGGAGAACACAATAATTCTTATTTTCAGGTCAAGAAAACATACTTATAATATCATATTCTGTTTCTGACAATATATCCCCAATTCACAGTTTGGTATTCGTCCTTTAATTATAGTAAAGGATCCACCACTGCTTGTAGAAAACTGCCAGCAGTGGGTTTAATGCTGATGTGTAAACCTTGTTTCACTATCTGAGTTTGACAGAGAGAAATAAAAATATCTGTGTGAACTGCAGCTCTCACATCCTGTCAGCACAGATTAAAAGAGAAGCACTAAATGATCAAAGTGTTACTGCATGGCACCGTAACTCCAATTCTGCAGATAACTCACAGCCGGTCAACACACAGAGACAGAAAAGTAGAATAATGTGTTTGTCATTCTCCTCTTTCAAAGGAAATTAAATTTAGCCTGTGGATAAATGTATTATCACACAGGCCTCTCTCCACACTGATGGAGGCAGCTGCTTAAAAAACCCACAGCAGCAGGAGCAGCAGCAGGAGCAGCCCCTCCAGCTGTTATTGTGTTTCCTTCTGCAAAAGCAAACACAGATAACGCATCTTCTCAATCTTTCTTTCGTCCCTCAATGCCTTCGTCTCTTTCCCTCTGTATTCATTTCCTCTTCCTTCTTGGCTCTGACAGGCAGGTGGGATATGGTGTAATGCTTTGATCAGTGGAGCCATCAGTTTTCCCCGAGGCCCATTTTGGACCAGTGGTCAATGGCTGGCTGCACACTCCTAATGTTATTCCAGCCTGGCTCAATAGCACAGGTGTAATTTGCACTTTAAAAATCTCACCTTTTCTTCACATGTCTTTTTGTTTTGGAGGGCACCTCGCTGGAAACACATTACAGAATATTACATTTGGTATGTTGGTGTTCTGGGGGGGGATTTTGCGCAGTGGTTCACAATAGGGTTTTATGTAACGCTGTGGCAGCGATCTGCATTTCAATGTGATAATGATAACTCAGCAATTCTCCACTCATCAGGGGAAGGCTTCAAATTTACCAGCACTGTATATTTTTTTTTTCTGTCTGAGACTTCAGCTGTGAGAAATTGCTTTTATTTTCTCTTTCTGAAATCTACAGTATATCATCAGTCCTCCTCAGCTTTCAGGCACTTTATGAGATGTATTGTAAGCTCTTGAAAGCTTTCAAGTTTATCTTTTGGACGTAAATATTATCTCAAATGGAGTTAGGAGAACGGGGCGA
This sequence comes from Epinephelus awoara, assembly GCA_035609425.1. Taxonomy (NCBI): domain Eukaryota; kingdom Metazoa; phylum Chordata; class Actinopteri; order Perciformes; family Serranidae; genus Epinephelus; species Epinephelus awoara. The sequence continues at coordinate 36,163,031 of CM069305.1, read as the reverse complement.
GAGACAAACAGAAAAATGAGGAGGAGGAAGAGAGACAGGGATTGTGTATTCATGACCAGTAGATGGGGATCACACTGCAGGCAACAAAACAGTCCTGTGAATGCACACATAAATATATTTCAGCTGATCCCGTTTACGATACCCACACTCATTCATATGACTGATATTTATGTGGAAACTGTGTGCACTGGTGGGGCTTTATATTACTTTCCTGCCATGGCTGGATTTTCAATATAAAGTGCTTCATCTCTTTTCTTAAAAAACAATTCAAGCATCACAGGAAACAACATGATGTAGAACTGAGTGCAAATACATCAATAAGACAGATGTTTCCAGAAGAAATCACCTTTACATTTCTAAAATGTTCTGGGGATATATGATCCTATTCAGCACAAGCGTTCTGACAATATCCAATTAACCTAATGTTTTAATTCAAATTTATGTCACGAGATGTGAGAGAAGACTTCTACTTTTAGGTCCAACAGCCACCAATACGTTATTGGTATTAGGGTGGAAGCCTCCACATGAACTTCAGATTTCTGAGTGGATTCTCTCATCATGATACGTCATCTCTCTGGAACCCTATAGCTCAACCCAACGGACATCTTGTCCAAGGCGCTGGAGAAGTTTAAGTTATATAACCAAGACTATGAAAAATGGCTGTGATTGCATGCTTATACCATTACCATTATTTATTATCATTAAATTAGTAGTAGTAGTAATAGTAGTAGTATTTATCTATTATCATTTATTTATTTTTCCATTTTTTATGATCTTGTTTTTTTTTATATATATTGCTCATTTTATTCATTTCTTTTATCTGGCTATTTTTATTTTATTATATTATTTTATTTTATTTTATTCCAACTTTTTGTTTTTACTTTATATACCGGTGTATATAACATTTCTAAAAAATGTATTTATTTATTTATTTTCATTTTTCGGTATCTTGCTTTTTGGAGTTGATGTTGTTGGGGTTTTTTTACACAAAGTAATGTTTTTTTTTTTCATTTTATCTAAGTATTATATTGAAATATTTTTTTATTGATATGTTTGTACTTTTTTTGCAAAATATATTTAGAATTTTTTTTTTCTCTGATTTATTTTCTTATTTTTTATTGTTGTTACAGTAAGTGATATTTCATTAATTTCATTCAATTTTAATGGATTTATTTTTATTTTATATTTTATTTTATCTTTTTTTTTTTTTTTTATTCATTTATTTCATTTTTATTTATTTATTTTCTCTCTACATACCGGTGTATATATAATGATTTTATTTTTCACTGATATCATTTTCCCATTTTCAATTGTTTTTTGTTGTTGTTTGTTCTTTGTGTGTCTTTTTTGGGCAGATTTACACATATCCCATCCAGGGTGAGAGTAGGGAGGAGGGACAAATCAGACGTTGAATGAATGTCATATGTCCAGTATTACAGATGAATGTACAGGCTGATCATTTGTTGTTGTTCTCAACTCCAGTGTTGTGAGATCAAAAAGTTATCACCAAAAACAAAAATAGTTATGGCAATATGCTGTCGGAAACTTATGCACTCACAAAACCAATGTGTGACAATAACAGTGGGGGATTATTATAGTATAAATCAGGTTACGCCTCGGGCTCTTTCAATGAGCCATAAGAATCAAGTCTGTTCATTTGCTGAGCTCAGTGTCAGGTTTATCTGACACTTCAGTGCTGGGAAGTTCTGGATGAATCAGCTGCACGCTGAGGTGAAACTGGCTCTCACGACTAAGCTCAATCTGAGTGGGAATACGTGACAATGACTTCCTGGGCTGAGAGAAGTCTGACTCATAAACACCCGACAGAGGAAACTCAGACAGTGATTTCAGGCTTATCTTAAATCATTGTTTGACTGGAGGTGTGTTTTTATTATCAGGAAGGTTTTCCGGAGGAGCAAGGTACATCTCTGATAAAATATTCACTGATTCTGTATCAGTTAAATGTCTGCTTTGATCTACATTACTTTTTTTATATGTATAAATTTCATTTACATACATTTATGGACAAAGGGGGCAACTCATCGTGTCATACTCTACAGTTTTACTTTACAGGGAAAACTAATTCTGACACTGACTTTAATCCAGGTCTGCAACTAACAATTCCTTTTTCATTGTCAGTTAATATGTCATTTTCTCAATCAGTTGATTAATAGTTTGGTCCATAACATTTTAGAAAATGGGGGAAAATGTGAATCCAAAAGCTCAAGATTACACCCTCAAATGTCCTTTTTTTCAGTTTCAGTTTATTCAAGAAGGGACAGTGCAAATTCATAAATACACTTGGTATTAAAATGCCAAAGTTAGCCAAAAGTCAATTTTTTTCATCTGTAGTCCCTCGGCCAAGACGTTACACCAGGCTGCCTGGAATACGCAAATACTTTATCTAATGCCTAATACGTTACCTTTTTCATCACAGTAACTGGAAAACAAATCAAGTGCAAAATACAAATAACTTCATATATATATTTGAGCAGTTTAAAAATCCACCCTGCAAGCTATTTTGTTTGCATCAGAGGCATCTCAGACTTACTCAAAAGTTTTGAACAACGCATACTAAAGGTTTGATCCAGATATGAACCAAGACTGGACTGGGACAACTGAATTGGGGCGGCTGTGGCTCAGAGGTAGAGCAGGTCGTCCACTAATTAGAAGATGACGAGCTTTTGTCCATTGAACATATTGCTGCTTTAATTAGGAAGCTTAAAGTGAGGGTTGGTTTTTATTCCAGAAATAAGTCTTGTTTTAGGGAAACTTGTGGAAGCTACTTTTCTGTCTGTGATTGGTTACTGTGACATACTGTGTATGCATGCAACCTGTGTAGCATGTATCACTATGTTTTATTACAAACGCAAAGTCACTTACTCATCGCTGCATTCTTTATGATTTGTGCAGACATCTGGGAAAACCTGCATTCTCCTAATCTGCACCTTGGTCATGGAGCAATCTTTAAAAAGATCTAAAATTAGAAATGCTTATATCCATAGATGAATTTAAGGGCACCAAAAAGAATGTGGTGACGGAGACAGGTGCTTGTTCGTCTTGAAATAAATGAATAAAGGAGATCAGTGGTTTGACCCCCGGCTCCTCCAGTCTGTATGTGGAAGTATCCTTAGGCAAGATTCTGAACCTCAAATTGCTCCCAGTTGCTGTTCCATCAGTGTGTGAGAGCATGTGAATGGTTAGTGAGTAGCAGTGGCACCATGTGTGAATGTGGATGAATGTGTGTGTGAATGGGTGAATGTGACATGTATTGTTAAAGCACTTTGCGTGGTCGGATGACTAAAAAGGTACTATACGAGTGCAGTCCATTTATCATGACATGATCCAATGCAATTTCAGAATCCTTTTTTGTTTTGGAAAACCCATTTTCAAGATTTGATCCAATCCAATAGCCGAAATCCTGTCCGATTACTTCAGAACTACTGGGCCCAACAGACGAGGGTTGAGGTGGTGACATGCAGCAAAGGGCCACAGGCTGGAATTGAACCCGGGCCGCTGCGGCAACAGCCTTGTACATGGGGCGCCTGCTCTACCCACTAAGTCACCAACGCCTCAAGGGATGCAGTGTTGAGGGATGAACAGATGAGGATCAAGGGTCCAATGGATGAGGGATGAAGGGTTGAGGGATGAACAGATGAGGGTTGAGGGTTGAATGGAAGAGGGATGAAGGGTTGAGGGATGAAGGGTTGAGGGATGAACAGATGAGGGTTGAGGGTTGAATGGAAGAGGGATAAAGGGTTGAGGGATGAAGGGTTGAGGGATGAAGGGATGAGGGTCAAGGGCCAGATGGATGAAATGTTAGGGATGACAATGTAAGGATCAAGGGATGTAGAGTGAGGAATGAAGGGATGAGGGTTGAGAGATGAAGGGATGGAAGACTGAGGGTTGAGAGATGAAGGTTGGATTTCTGGGTAGCAGGCGAGCGCGAATATGAATGTGTTGGGCTGAAGGCAGGAACGCAGGAGGGATCCCGGGAGTGAGACTGAGTGAGCTTGGCTTCGCACAGAGCCCTCACTGGTTCCTGTGTGTAGAAAGGAGCAGAGAAAAAGATGTAAGAGGCGAGACGTGAGAAATGTGTCGAAGAGAAAGAGAATGCATCAGGTGTGCTTAAATACTATTGGGCTGTGAAAATGGGACGTGTTCGAGGCGTGGTCTTTAGTCCTGAACCTAGCTGTAAAACTACATTATATGAATGATGCTAAATGTATGGATGACATTCTAGATTGGTTGATCAGATATTTCCTCGTAACATCCCAGACAAAGCTGACGAGATGCTGCATCTATGACTCCATCCATGTGACCAGTGTTATTTGGCTAAAGTTCATCTTGTTAATAGACTATACCAGTTGCAATAAAGTCAAATCTGTGTAGTTTATCAAACACCCAAAGGTCACAAACCAGCGTTTGATGATTTATATTTGATCCGTAGCACTGACAGTAATAGCACAATTCTGAATTATTCACGTGGCGTCATTTTGTTCTGTTTAGCCACCGATGTAGCAACACAGCCCCCAAGGACTGCTACTCCATAATTAACCCCCAACAATGACAGAGATATGTATACATGTGTAAATGGATGAGCTTAGCAGGCTGTGGCTCTGTAATGAGAGCAGTGCTGGGTGCTGAGAAATGGCCTGAAATATTCATAATGCTGCAGTCTCTCTTCGCTCATCATGATTTCTCTCTGTTTCCTTTACTCTTTCATCAAGCCCTCGCATGCCTCCCTCCCTCCCTTCCTCCCTCCCTCCCTTTCTTACCATATCAAACCACTTTTTCAGCGCTGGTAACAGCCCGTACACCACTAAACTTTTCATGCTTGAAACATCCTGTGCAGAGACTGTCAGCAGTTTCCCAGGTCGGATCAGATGGATGATTCTCTCCCACCCTGAGACCTGCCCCTGCCTCATCACAGCGAGGTCCCGTTGGTGTTAATTAACAAAGCCAGATATAAAGTGAAGCCTTTATGAAAACTCTCATCATTCTCATTGCACTCATTAGTGCTCTTCGGTGTCTCCAAAACAAGAGACTCAGTAATCCCAGATTCATCAACACTGCTTTGTTTTCAGTCATTTAGGATTCTTGTAAAAGGCCTGTTGCATGTCAGAGATGAGAAACTGTGCTGTGAGGGATTATTTTCTGGAAGAGTGCGATTTACATTAATACTGCAATGTTCTTTTTTGTCCTTGCTCCTTCATGGCATGGTGTAATATGTTCATTTGAACACTGGAGGGAGCTACAGGCTAAACATTGGTTTCCAATCTGCTCCATAGACTGTGCAGAGATGTGAGGAGCTCAGAGTCATCAGCTCTTCCCTCTGCAGCATCATTCAAACATGGTTGGACGACATCTAACACAACCAAAACTATTGCACAGTGTCATCACTTAGTCTAAAGAGCCTCTGGGGTATTTATAATGTGCCAGTGGTTGAGGCAGCGATAGTAAGCTGATCAAAGTATGCAGGAAGTTCCCCTGAGCAAGGCATTTCATCCCCAGTTGTTCCAGTGGAGCAGCTCAGTGTTCTGCTGTGGCATCTGTGGTTTGAGCTCGCTGGGCAATGTAAATCTTAGATGAATAAGTAAAGGAAGCTGACATCACCCTGACACATAATAGCCTACAATTAATGCATGTGTGCCCGGATCAACACCATGCCCAGATAATGTGGTGTAGGGGGTACTGATAGCAACTAACCATTGTTTCCATTACTGGTTGATCTGCTTATTGTTTTATCAATGAATCAGTTTGTAAATAAAACGTCAGATAATAGTGGAACAAGCACTGTGTGACTGTACAGAGACCAAGGGGTCATCTTCAAATAGTATGTGTGCAAAAGACAACAGAAGAGAATTCACACACACTGTCCTACCACTTGCAATAAACTCTATTAAGCACATAACGTTTCCATCCTCAGACCTTCATCAGGTAAAGTAAAGACAAAAGAACATTTAAAACATATGTAGGTAACCCCTCCTCAGGTGAGGTCAATCAGAGACGATCGTCGCAATCAGTCCCACAGAAGAAACCTCCCTCCATCAAAGATAATAAGTATGAGACAAATAACAACAACAGCAATATATACACTGAATAATATAATTCAAACAGTCTTGACAAAAAGTCAAACATGCTGGCATTAAAGTCAAGCTTGTGCTAAATAGGAAAATGTTTTTCTGCACAGACCAGCGGGACTTCAATACCTTGGCAACTGAAAAAAAAAAGAGTTACAGAGTACTTTACGTGTCAATAATTAAAACAGACGAGGCATAAAAACAACTTTCAGAGGAACTGATAAAAACACTTTAAGATATAAAAAGGAGGAAATAAAAGACACTTTAAATTCAATTAAAATCAGGAAACACTCTCCAATAAAGGTATGTTTTAAGAAGGGCTTTAAAAGAGATCACTGACCTCATATATATATATATATAATACACAGAAGCAACAGTCCAAAAAAATCCAAAAGTATTACATTTTTAATCATGTATGACAACGAAACAAATTCTCACATTCAAAAAGCATGACACCGACAAATATTTACCCTGTTTGCTTAAAACATTATTTAAATGATTTTTTGTCTGTGAAAATGATGTAGTAATATTTTAATCCCCACAGCTCTACTGGCAGTGGCAGCTCTACCAAGGCACCACCATCATGTCTCCACCCAGAGGCAATAAAATAAGGTGAGGGCAGAGAGGAGAAAAAGGAAATGAAAAGCCAAAGGTCATCCAGGGTGCGGTACGAAAAGAAGACGAAGGAGAAATTTGTATATTTGCACAAACCACTTTGCCTCATTGTTTATTATCATTATTATTATTATTGTTTGTTAGCTAAGTTGTTTGTGTTGATTTCTCATACGCGCCTGTATCTACTTTTTATTTATTTATTTATTTTTCATTTTCCTGTGTTCTTTGTTTTTTTTTTACAAGTGTTTTGTGAATTTTATTGAATTATTTTATGGAATTATTATTATTATTATTATTATTTTGTTGTTGTTTTTTACAAAGCTGTGTGTAATAATAATAATAATAAGTATATCTATCTTAGAGTAGTGTGTCTGTGAATGTGAAATCATAAGTGAAAGTGAAGGTGGTGATATCAGATAAGCCTGTAGACACGTGAGTTACTGTACAGACATCAGCTGATTCCTGCCTGTCTGTCCCAGTCAGACAAATGACTCAAAATAATAACTTGTTTATTGTCCACCATCTTCTTATATCTGATTAAAAGTATTAACATTGCAGCTGGACACACTCATAAAAAAGTCTTTTCCTAAAATAGGCCTGTTATTGCACATATAGGGACCCGTTCAGGGACACTGTGATAGACGTGGCTTCGATAACATCCCCTCCTACTTAAAGCTCCGTTGCAGCCTCCTCTTCATAACAACTCATATTTTCACCGGAAATCAGGACGTGTATGGATTTCTTCTGACGGTATGTTCACTGGTTTTGTTTTCATATTTCTCGGGTTCGCTTTTTTATCAATGCCATACACACTCATTTTCTCCACCGTGCGTTTTTATCCACTTTATTTGGTCCGTTTACAGTTTTCCAATGTACAGTAAACATGCACGAGCCGGCTGGTGCAGCGTTGTAAACACCTCGTAAACTCCAGCGTCGTTAGATTAAAGCGAATTATTTTGATGTTTTTAATTAATAATTTTCAACTCATTTGGGTCGACTGTTGTTTTACACACAACTACAGTGTAGTGCGGGAATAGACACACAAACTATGATGTTTGTCGCAAACAATTTCGCCAAAAGTTTTTAATTGCGTCGCTTTTATCGTAATTTGTGCCACTTATCAGACCAACATCTTGGTAGCATAATGTTAAAAATAAAGTGCGACTTTCGTGCTTTTTAACCACTTCGAGTATTGGCATTCAGCTCGTGATCGCGGTGCTTCCGAGGGTACGTTAATGCAGCACAGTGACACGCCACAGACTGTAAATATACAGTCAGTGCACGCGACCGATCAGAACCAGAACGAGGCGGTATGAGCCAGCTGCGTCAAGCGGCAGGCGGAAGCCAGAGCACATGGACATGACACATTCAAAATAAAAGCCTTACTTAGTAGTAAAGGAAAACGAATCATTTAAAATATATATTGAAGTATTGTATTTTAAAGATGTTGAAGATTTTCCCGATACTGTGTTGGTGCTCCCACTTCAGTTTTAACCATGTAATATTTTTTATTTGCCGCCAAAAAGAAACTGTATATCGTAATAAAAATATATTAATAATAATGATAAAATGAAAATAAAGAATCTCATTATGTGTCTTCATTAATGATATCTGCATATTGCTTTTTTGCAACACCTAAATACTTGTAACATCTAAATACTCTTTTTTTTTACTACTTTTAAAACATTCAAAAATCATCATTTCAACATTTCCTCAAACAGCAAAATCAAACGAAATGAAAGAATAGAACATAAAACATGAATTAATGCATACATTAAATTGTCGAGGGAGATGAAAACCTCCATATAATTCACCTTTGTTTTTATTAGATATAATTTTACTAATTATTTGACAACAACAGACATAAGCAAAGGCAAATATGAGCAACGAGACAACAGCGGCGCTGAGGTTATAGAGTAACTTAGCAGCATACAGGTTTTTCCAGACATTTGCCAAAAGATAAGGCATCCAGACCAGTCGGGACAGATTTGTTCTTACAAGCCGTGTCCAAGAGAAGGACCTGTCAGATTCAGCTTTCTCTCTTTCCGTTTGTCACCTGACTGGTATTTCTCATTTGACTAACAAAGCAGCTGGACAGAAGAAGAGCCATGCCATAAATAATTTTAAAGATGAGACATATGTTTGCATGATATATGTTTTCCCAGCTCAGAAGATTATGTTTTGTAAAATTATCGAATTTGAAGATATGTAGTATAAAGACGACTCCATATGAGGACATCACATTTTGGGTTTACCGGACTTTGCTCTTCATTTTGCTAAACTTTGGCCTGTTGTCCTCATTTGTGGACACTTTTTTGTGCCATCTAGTGGTAGTAAACCCAGAATACACCAATCCATGTAAAAACATCTCTGCTGGGTGTCTGAGGCTGATCCCGAAACAAAAGTGGACAAGGTCCAAAACCTGTTTGTAGTTTGATATGCCCTACAATATTTTTTATTTATTTTTTTATTTATTTATTTTACCAATTTTTGCTGTAATTAGAAAGTACTCCTTTGAGGACATTAAGATTCTATTATTGTCTCGTTTGAGGACACTGGGATTTTATCGACAATGTTTAGTTTTTATGCTAACCAGGTCCCACCAATCCCAAATAGCCAGGAGAAATTAAAAATTAAAAATGCGTACCAAACAAAAGTTTGCATCTCAGTTGGATATACAAATTGTCAGCTATGGCAATGGAGCTTTATTGCCGCAGCACTCTGTGCCAAATATGACAGACTGCAAAAGTCAACCAAATGTTTACTGTGAATTTCATACTGAACACTTTTATCATGTATGAATGCACCGCAGTGATACCAGGTCTCATTTATGTGTGTAGTGTAGGTTATATTAATGTATTTTTAAACATTATAAATGATCTAATTCGTATTAATCGCTATAATACAAATTATAAGAATGATTTCAATCCACACTCGCCTCAAAATGATAAATATAAATGTTTTACGTTGAAAGTATACACCGGAAGTCCTGTCCTCCATTTTGGCTAGCTTGATACTTGTTATGTTGTTTGCTAGCCCTGAGGCGACGGACTATTGTTCAACCTCGCCGGACATGGCCACGTTATCTAGGGTGAAATATCTTTGACAGTAGCATAGCTACATCGTCGTCAGGACTGCGTCACACCAGGCGTTGTTTTTGTACTCGCAACATTTTCTTTAGCTAACACAATGTCTAGCTTTGTGGCGGTAGCGGTAACGTTAGCGGTGAATCGGGCGGGTCAGATATGCTTTCGCTTTTAGTCTGGAGCGTCTCAGCTGGAAAGGCGACCCCGGCTCACTGTGAACCATCTTCTCCAAGGCTGCCAAGGGTCGACTCAAACCGGTAGCTGCCAAAATCGAAAAGAAGGTAGCTGTCGTGGTTGTAACGTTAGCTTTTGCCGCTTTAGCTGTGTTTAAAGTGAACCTGTGTTGCTTTTCACTGAACGCTAGCTAGTTCAGTAGAAGCACATACTTACCGGTACTTCTTTGTCTTATGACTTGGACAGCAGGGTTAGCTAGCATACCTCTCAGCTGACATTGTTTTGTTACCAAAGATTTAACAAAACATCCATGAGACAGTCTTGGCGCAGGACCATAGGCACATCCTGAGTATCGCTGCAACTGTTATTGGATGTGAAGTAATGATATAAAACCCTGTATTTAACATCTGTTGATGTCTTTCAGCTTATTTATGCCGCCAGTCTTTCTCTGTGCCTGTGTCAACAATGGAGACCACTCAGGTGACGTTGGTTGTCAGAGGAGAAACAAACCCAGGTATGGCTGATAAACTTGACTGTAGACACAGCTAAAGATAAAGGGTCAGACCAGGCACGTGGAGCCACATAATCTTTAACCTACATTTGGAGGTTGCCATGTAGTAGGATGTGTTGCAATACTTCTTTATTATTTTTTTGCTTTCCTTTTACACAGGCTATCTGTTTGTGAGGTGCAGCACTGCTAATAGATTACACAGGCTTTCCTTAGATATTTAAATCACTGTTTGAGTTGTAATGTGTGAAGCTCCTGGGAAAAAAATATAGAAAATCATAGTTACATGTTTTACAAGTTTGTACGTTTCACACACATGAATTAACATGAAGGATGTTTTTCCAGACTGTGTCAACATGTCATTGTTTAAGAAGACACCACAAAGTTGCCATCAGTGTACGTTGTATTTGATTTTGCCGAAGTTACATTAGGTAACATGTCCATTTAAACATTTACAGGGGAGGTAATTGCAGTTGTTGGTAGCTGCGATGCCCTGGGATGCTGGAGCCATCAAAAAGCTGTGACCTTGCATCCTGTCGGTAACGATGGGTAGGTTAAACCTAATGTGTAATGTCACACGTTTTTGGCTTTCTCTGTCAGACAGAAGGTGAAATGCTTTTCTTGTTTTTTGTCTGTGTAAAATATTAATGTATAAGTTGACTCCTTGACAGAAATACGTGGACTACAACTGTTGCTGTGCCTAAAGGAGTTGTGTCCAAGTACCGCTATCTCAAAGGCTTCTTTCTGGAGTCAAAGGTGAGTAGAGTCTCCTGTCTTTACAGAGGTGTAGCCTTAAAATTACAAATTGATTTGCTCGTTGCTGTCACAGATAGTCTTTTGAAAGCAACATTGGCTAAAGATGCGCATTGTTAAATTTAAAGCCAAAGTCTATTTTGCATGATTTGATATCAGGTTCTATGTTAAGTCACACCTCTCCTGCTGCAGCTCATCAGCAGGGCAGGGAATAACAAGTTCTCCTGTTTATGGTTTTTTTTCCACTGACTTTGAAAGGGTTTGTTGGGAAGTATTAGATTTACCACTTAATTTCTAGGATCACTCATAAGACTCCTCTATCACTTTACACTCACCAGTGTTCATGCCCTTTGGGCAGTGTTGAAATAGCCAGACACGCATTTTATTTATTTTAAGTGTAGTTTCTTTCATTGATCAAACAACTTCACTACACTGGAGAAAAAAAAATTAAGTCATTACTTCTGACCTATGCTAAGCCGCCTGTTTATACATTTGCTGTACACAAACATAACAAGAACACAAATTTCCTAGAAGCAAAGAGAAAGAGAATGTGCCAACCATTTATCTGGAAAGGTTGTGTTATCTAGCTCTGTGTTTATTCAGCTAGTACGGGTGTCATATTATTATGTCAAGGGTGTCGCTCACATTTGTGAGAAACAGACTGCTCTGACTTGTCTAACCATGTGTTTGCACTGTTTTTGTTTATGAAAAGCTTAGATTGTGCATTTCATTGGCTTAAAGCTCCTGTGTGGTGAAACTTGGCTACCTGTTCATGCAGCTTGAGTCATGCTTGGAATCTAAGTTACTGCCACGACTGTGGAAAAGCTTTAGTGATGCTGGGTGTGTTTTCTGCACTCTGATATTGTCTTTAGCTCCATAATGAATATATAAGTACATCAACAAGTCTAAAATAACTGGGATCCTGTGTAATCATGTATGTGAAAACTGAGTGCAATGATTTGCAAATCCTTTTTGACCTATATTCAGTTGAATACAGTACAAAACCACAATATTTGATTTTCAAAATTGATTAAGTTTATTGGTTTTGTAATTATACTCTTATTCTGACTTAAATGCCTGCAACATGCTCCAAAAAGTCATTGTATTCACTGTGTTACATCACCTTTTCTTTCAACAACACTCGCAAGAGCGTTTAAGAAATGAGGACAGTAATTGTTAAAGTTTTGAAAGTGAAATCCTCCATTGTTGTTTGATATATGACCCTATTGGCTCAACAGTCTGGGTTCTCTGTCGCCATATTTTGCACTTCGTAAAGCGCCACACGTTTTCAATGCTAGACAGGTGTGGACTGCAGGCATGCCAGTCTCGCACCCACACCCTTTTGCTGCGAAGTCACGCTGTTGTAACACGTGGCTTGGACTTGTCATAGGGAGGGAAGTCGTCTTGGTGGCAGAATGCTAACAAATCTGGTGTGTTCCGACGCTCCCCATACCTTCACAGATGATGGCCTTTTAACTTTCTGTTGATAACAGGTTGGATGATCCTCTCCGGCGGTGTTTCTGGATGTCGTTGATTGCTTTGCATGGTCGAGTTTAAACGTGCGTTTGTAGACGCAGCAACAAACTGTGTTTACTGACAATGGTTTTTCAAGGTTTTCCCAAGCACCTATAATAACATCATTTGGATGGTCATATTCGTTTTTAAAGCAGTGCCACCTGAGTGATGGAAGGTCACGGCCATTCAGCATTGGTTTTCACCCTTGCCCCTGACACGCTAAGATTTCTCCAGATTCTCTAAATCTTTTGTTATAAATTGTAGCTGGAGAAATCCCTAAATTCCTTGCAGCTGTTCACTGAGAAATGTTCTTGAACTGTTGGACTATTTGCCCACATAGTTTGTCACAAAGTGGAGAACCTCCCACCGTCCTTGCTTGTGTGCCCAGTCATACCCAATCATAATACTATCAGGTGTTATCAGCTAACCTGTTTACCTGAGGAATGTTCAAGATGTTTTTTGAGCATTGCATAGTTCTCTCAGTCTTTTGTTGCTCCTGTCCCAACTTTTTTGGAATGTGTTGCAGGTGTCAAATTCAGAATGAGTGTATATTTGCAAAAACTTTTAGGTTTAGCAGTTTAAACATTAAATATCTTGTCTTCGCACTGTATTCAAGTCTAAAAGGATTTGCAAATCATTGCATTCTGTTTTGATTTAACACAGAGTCCTACTTTTTGGGATTGGGGTTATAAATCACAGAGGTGGAAATGTGATGCTACAAACATGTTGTTGCTATAGCTAATGATGGCTTTATTACAGATAAAGAGAGCAGCTTTATGTGTCACTTAAGAAATGTTTTTTTTTTTTCTTCACTAACAAATCCACTTTACAGATTTCAACCCATGGTGGCTGACTGCCCCAGCTGGGGATTGGTGACTATACCAGCTCTAATTCCTTTCTCACACTCTGGTCCAACGGCAGCTTTTGAGACCTGGCTGAAAAGTAGTTCAATGTATCTGATCTGAAACCCTAACATTGTACCAAACATTGGAATTGCAGAGTGCAGGTGGTCCCTGTCAAGTGATAGTCAGTATGTGGGAGACCCATCACCAACCCCGCACGATGAGCCCCACAGGTATAGAACCACAAAAAAAACAAACGGTGCCTGGTGTGGTTGGGTTTGATAAAGTGTGTCATACTCAAACCCCCCTTTAGACTTCCCATTCCCTGCCCTCGCACTGTATGTAAACAGTTGCCCATCAGCACTAATATAGGTCAGTTCTTGCTTATCACACTGATGAAGAAGGTTAGTATTTCAGGGTTAGTCAAATATGACTTTTGGTATGTTCTTTTGGGCAACATGTACATGTCAGAATTAACATAACACCACCTGATTGCAGTGTTTCCTCCTCAAACATTGTCTGTAATTTACTGGTAGCCTCTTGCTTATTTGGCAGTGTGTGTATTATTTGGCAGTGATCAGGGGCAACTCCTACTAGAATAATCTATAGCCATAGAGGAAACACTGCAGTGCAGCAGTAGATGTCATGGCCTGATACTGTAGACCTCTCCAGTTAAATCCCCATTGTGTCGACCTAACACCGACAAAGCACATTCAAAATGAGCTTGATGGGAAGAATAGTCGCAACCATATTTGCACCCTGATGTCCTCTTTGACCCCAACCTGTCACCCCATCCTAGTTTTTTTTCTTCCTTCTCACTTTTTCCCTGTAGAGTAAAGATTTGTTAAAAACACGAGGTTTGTTTTTATATGCAATGCAGACGTGTTTTCTTTGAGCACTTTCATAAACATCCTGCTAAAATAGCATCAATGACATGGTCATGCTCAGTGTCAGAGTTTAAGTTTTTTTTTGTTTGTTTTTTTGCATCAAATACATTTTATTGCTCAGGTGACTCTTGAGGTGGAGGCAAATCAAATCAGAGCAGCATCTTGTTTTTGAGAGTTCAAACAGAGGTTTGAACTCTTTGTACACAGGAAGTGCTCTGGTTTGATCTGACCTCAACCTTTGTACTGTTGATGTTCCTCCATCCTGTTCCTAATGTGCTCTACCTTTGTTGCAGTGTCACACCAGAATATTGACGACGGACAATTTGGAATTCACAGTAAGTTGGATGAAAAACAAATACTACGAAGCCACCACTAACTACTAACACAAAAACTATAACTAAGGCATGCTCTTAGATCTTTTGCAGTGGGGTTGTATGACGTACTTATCCAGAGTCCATGTCCTTCTTACAGTAGATGTCGGTTGGCACGCTTCAGTTTGGAGAAGCAGGCAGGAATACTGACACAGAAGCTAAGCAATGCTCAGCAACAAAGCGTATTTTAGCCACCTTAAAAAAATCAATATCAGTGTAATTGTACACTCGTTTAGAATATTTTCACCACTTTACCTTGCTGTCAGACCATAATTTTGCCAAACTGAAGACAGGAGCAGCTGGTGTACTGCTGCCTCGATCAGATTGTTTGTATTATTGTGTAACTTCAGCGTCTTTAAAGCTTTCGGATTCTCAAAAGCCACACAATAACAGAAACTAAATAACAGATTGAGGCAGTGGTAGACCAGCATCTCCTGTGTTCAGCAAGTTAAAATCAGTCAGTGCGGTTGTAGTTCGACTAGGCCGTTTAATCAGACTACTGTCCTTGTCCTAGTGTACAAGCACGGGATGGTGATTGATAAAATAACCGAAGTATGTCCAACTTCGCTACGCTACCCCTTTTCAGCTTGTTAGTATTGGACCTTTTTCCGGGTGACTTATTACGTCACAGACCAAACAATCGACAAAGAAGTTAGCTCCCAGCTAACTGGTACCATGCTGGACAACTTCACGGCTCTACATTTCATCCATTTGATTAAGTACCATGTCAGTCAGACTGACAGGATTACATGTATTATAAAAGTCAGCTTAAGTTGGACTAATACAAATTGATTTTCTCTAATGTCACGTAAACGTACTGACTGTTTTTGTCAGTGGAGTCTGGTGGCTTTGACGAGAGCATAGATGGGGAACTGAAACTGTAAACGGCTACCCTGTGTAAATGAGTTTTCTGCAGCACTTGAAAACGCTGAAAATATTCTCAATATGTCGTACACTTTATCTCTTTTGATTTTTTTGCATGGCTAAATACTTTTTGCTGCTGCTCCCATCCACAGTAGTACATTGTGTAGCTTCCTTGTCAGTACTCTTGCCTGCTTCTCCAAACTGGGGTCGTACTCACCAGCAGCTACTGTATGCAACACACTGACTATGAATAAGTACCTCACACAACCCCACTTCAAAACATCTGAACTCTCTTCTTAATTACTTTATGTAGGTTTACAGCATTTAAAATATTCGTGAGATAAAAATGCTGTAAAACTGAAATGCTCGTTAATGTGCTTAAGCCCTCTGGGAAATAGAAATTCCCTACAGACCACACTGCAGTCACTTCCTCTGCTTTGTGCAGCAGAGCATTTGAGGTCATTTGTCTCCTCCCTGCTTTTGTTGCTGGAACCAGTTTTCTCGTCAGCAGTTATGGGAGACAAAGTGAATTGACACTGTCATCACATGCTTACTGCTTTCATCTTCCTTTTTTATAGATGGGGTGAATTGTGTAGACTCTGGGTGGCTCACGTGCCAGACAGAGGTTCGCCTGCGTCTACACTTTTCCAAGACGTCTCCGGTGTCTATCACTAAGAAGAAATTCAAGAAGTCTCGCTTCAGGTAGGTTTGACCCCGAGGCTGAATTTAACACCACTCGGAGAAAGTTCCTCTTGAAAGTGACATGAGACGGATCTATTACCCTACCTGTTACATAAGTGCAACAGAAATCCTGTGCACAGAGGTATAATAGGAGAAGCTGAAAGTAAAACATAATTTAACCTTTTACTGATGGTTTGATGCTTCTTTTTTTTTAAATAATATATGTGACATTTAGTTTTCCCATCTCTGTGTATTTACCTAATTGAGTATTAAACCCACCTATACAGAATTAAGCTGACATTAGAGGGCTATGAGGAAGAGGGAGATGACGAGGAAGAAGAACTCAGTCCCTCAACTTGGCATAAGATGACCACAACTCTGGAGATCAGTATGATCAGTGCCAACCGCTACAAGTCACGCCACTCGCAGCCTGAGTGTGGGTATGCACTGGAGCCCTCGCAGTGGACTGAGTACATCATCCACACCATGGACCCAGACAACCTGGAGCTCACCTTTGAGTTCTTTGAGGTAATATTTGATAAGCAATAAAAGTAGTATTCTTGACTAACATCAGGCATCGTGTTTAGATTTGTTTTCCTTTGGTCAGAATTGTAAAACGTTCATATGTCCGTTTACAGGAGGATCTGGGTGAGCACGTAGTCCAGGGGGACGCTCATCCTGGATTCGTTGGCACAGCTTGCCTCCTCTCCTCGTCTTTCTTGGAGAGCGGTAAGGACAACGGAGTCGCTACTCTTCCGATAATGGGTCGAAATTCCAGACAGACTATCGGGAAAGTCAGAGGTGAGATTTGGCACAAATGAAATCCACACTTGCTGATAATTAGCAGACAAAACAAAAGGAAGGGAGGAACTGTCTCACATTTATAGTTCACACAGTGCTCTGCACAAGGAAATACCTGTTGAACGACTTTGTTCTTTGTTCTAGTGGATTACCTGGTGATCCGACCCATCAAGGGGCTGCAGTGTGACATGAGCTCCTCTTTCACCAAGTACTGGAAGAAAAGGAGTACTCTGGATGTGGGCCACAGAGGAGCTGGCAGCACACACGCAGCAAAGTGAGTCATAACAAGTTTCTCTGACTTGCCTCGCATGGAACACACACATAAATAGTTAATAGTAGGGCCCTCCTCAGAGGCTCCACGATGCAGTATTATCACAATACATTAGTCACGAACAATATTGTGACATTAAGCCAAACACCGGACTGGACCGATTTTATCAGGTGTCCCACTTGACTAGTGGAACATAATAACGACATGTCCCAAAAACAATCTAGCGTCTGACTGTCGAGTAACATCGGAGCTCTCTGTTCACACTGAATCCATTAAATATGCACTTATGTGATGACATGGAAACGGCAAGTAATGTTAGCCTTGCTTGTTTTTAGCGATGGTCATTTACCTTAGCCGAAACTTACAGCTCCACAACGATTTCCCTCCAGCCGGCTGCAACTGTGTTTAGGTTTTTGTGGTGAATTAAGGAAGTAAAGTACAGATAATTCCTCATTTTAACTTCATGAATCAGCCATTCCTAGTCCATTGCAGCACTTTCACAGTGAGTACAGGTGTAAATAGTAACAGGGCACCCAACTTAGGTTCAGTTTAAAATGGAGCCTGCAGCCAGTCAGGACTCCTCTGTTGTTGGCTTTAAAACGAAAATGTATTCATAGTGGTGCAGTGTTTTTTTGAGAGACCTACTCTGCCATGTCTCTTCTCGTCACCCCAAAAAAACACATGAACGTTCAAGTAAACAAACACAGCGTGCACTGCTCTCCCACCTCTTCTAAAATTTGATCATCGTGTTGCCGACACCACCTCAGCTTGGTAGTAGATTGCACACAGCTTAGTCCATTTAGAAGTATAGTAGGCGTATGATATTAATCACGTTATCATATTGCTTGTTACTTACGCACTTTCAGTTAGATTCATCACTGTGAGGCATCTGCTACTTTTCAGTTTGCCATAGTGTTGTGTACTGGCAAACCGGTTCAGACGGTTTTCATTAAATCAAACCTGGACCGGACTGGTAAAAGTAAAAATCGAGCCAACTCTATGATTTCCACACTGACTATGTCTGCATATTTGCATTTGCATCTGTCCACAAATTGTGTTTGGTTTGTGTTTTACAGGCACCAAAGAGTCAGGGAGAACACAATAGCCTCGTTTAAAAGTGCTGCCACACATGTAAGTTACGCATATCATAAAAAGAATAAATAAATATTTACTTTTAACCATGATTATATATTTAACATTACCTCTGCCTTAATTACATGTACATTTCTTATTGCAGGGTGCAGCCTATGTAGAGTTTGATGTACACCTCTCCAAGGACAGTGTTCCCATCGTATACCACGACCTGACGTGCTGCATCTCCACCAAGAAGGTAAAAGAAAGGCGTGTTGTACATGATGATGGACTTCTGTAAGTGTTTAAACCAAAATGGTGTACTTCTCTGTTGGTATTTTTTTCCATTGACTAATCATGACTTGATTAATATACATTTAGAAAAATGGTGAGCATACACAAATGTGTGTCACTACTTAAGACAGTTAATTAAATTCTTTCTATCCCCTCAACAGAAAAATGACAAGACCTCTCTGGAGCTCTTTGAGGTGCCAGTTAAAGACTTGACATTTGATCAGCTTCAGCTTCTCAAGGTAAAAACACGGAGTGATGGCCAAAACTGTAAATAAGACCCAAGTTGAGATCGACTTTTATCCTTTAGATGAATGACCTGAGCTCCTGTTGTGAGTCGTCATAGTGTCAGTTGCTTCATTGTTCAGGAGGTTTGCATATTCCAAATGAATTAATTCACATTGAACAAATCCTTTCCTAGAAATTATTTATAGTTGCACAGCCACACACGGGAACTGCAGAGTAGCAGCTGCGTAACTGTGTCTTCCATCAGCCAATGGAGCATTTGTGGGATTAGCGCCTTCTAAGTGGGGAGAGCATTATCGCATTAGGGTAGTTCTCTTAAATTACAACTGGACATAATGCAGTTAAGTTTTTCGACTGTTATCATGATGATATACTAAAAGTGTACGTGTGTAGCACTGCAACCAATTTATTGTAACAACCTGTAACTGAAACAAATGTGTTGAAATGTAGTTATGTGTTTATGCTTTGTTTTGTTGCACAGCTGGCCCATGCCACTGCGATGAAAGAAAACGATGACAAAGGTATGCAGCTTTTGTTTGTCTTCTTTGACCAGAAATTTTTTAAAGTGGCTTGACCTGTTGAAAACCAGTGCACTTGCATTTGTGTCCAAGGCCCAAAAATAACTTTCAAAAGCAGTTGTTTGTCTGATAACCAGGCTTCGGCTTTTGGTTGCTGAAACTGAAAATATGTTCGCCATTTTTATCAGCTTATATTTTGAGTAATTGAGATATTATGCATTCATATGTCAGATTATTAATGAAATGTGACATCAAAGGAAGTTTAAAAGATGTATTGCAGTAACAAGATTTGTAGTTTGAACCAGTAGATGAGATAAGGATGTAAAAGGTGCCTCATTTTTCAGAGCATGATACAAAAGTTTTATAATATCTGGTTCAGGTTTCGGACTAAAACAGCAATATTTAAATATCACTAATGCGACAAATATTACTGTGGGATGCATGTTTCTGCTGTTTTCTGTCCCTATTTGCAACCCAATGGCAACTGGCAATCATAACTGTCAAACCCTGGTGTTGCTGCGTACAGTTAACGCTGATACAAACTGTAGATCAAAAGGCTGGCATGACTTTGTTTAGATCAGAGGTCGCTTTGTATGTGTTACATAACAGCACAGTTATGTAAGCTGAACGTATAAATTAGTCAGCAGATCATTTGTGTGATGTGCATTAAGTCATCTGTTTGGCTTGTTGCTCAGATCTGCTGGACGATGAAGAAGAAATCGATGAGCATCAGCCATTCCCCTCACTCTCACAGGTGAATGACTTTATGACCATTATTAAATAGCTTATCTAATCAGTGTGTGAGCTTCATGAGCAGTGTAACCCTCACCTTCACAAACCTATAGATAAAAACTAGGAACATGTATTGATGATGCATGGTTTGGTTATTTATCAGTTATTACCTACCTCTTGTCATTGTAACTTCATTAGCACAGTTTTTGTCACGTTAAAGTCGCAGTAAAAATGAACAGCATCCTTCATACGTCTTCTACAGATCTTCCAAGCTGTTCCTGAGCAAGTGGGCTTCAACATCGAGCTCAAATGGATCTCCCAGATGAAGGTGGGTACACTGTGTCAACAGTAGCCAAATCATTCCCTCAATAAGCAGGGCCTTGGGGATCTCCAGTTGAATAAGGAATAGCTTTTTTATTATGACTCACTAACACCTAATACAGCAGACATATTTATGATTTATGCTTTTTATTGACAGGACGGGTCATGGGATGGCAACCTGTCATCCTACTTCAACATGAATACCTTCCTCGACATCGTCCTGTCCTGTGTTCTGCAAAAAGGCGGAAAAAGACGCATCGTCTTCTCCTGCTTCGACCCAGATGTCTGCACCATGTAAGCACAGTTAGCATCTGAGGATAAAGTGTGCTCGGATTTGATGAGACTACAGAAACTGCATATGAAAAAGGACGATTGAAAATCTTCACTGAATCTCATGACAGATTACAGGCGCAGTTATTCTTAATGATTTTAATAAAAAGGTCTATTAAGCCAGTCAAGATGTTGTTTATAAAGGGTATCTTTCTAAATACAGTAGGTTCTCTCCAACTGCTTCTTACATCTTTCTGTGTTTCCCTCAGGGTGCGTCAAAAGCAGAACAAGTACCCCATCCTCTTCCTGACTCAGGGAATTTCAGAAAGGTATCCTGAGCTGATGGATATCCGCTGCCAGACCACTCAGATCGCCATAAGTTTTGCCCAGAGTGAGAACATTCTGGTAAGCAGCTGTTGCAGAAAGTCTTTATCACGATGTATCCACTCAATTTTCCAGACTTTGTACTACGTTTACAAAAACGTTTTATGAAAAAATAGTTTGACAGTTACTGTCTTTGTTGGGAGCCATATTGAAATATGGTATATGGTGTGGTTAAATGTAAATGTTGGTTGACTTCTCAGTGCCTACGTTTTGCTCATCCCCGCCATATACAGCCAAATTATTAATTAAGGTTTGTTTTGCAGACACGCTCTGTCTGACCAGGACCATATGCCCAGTTCAGATAAAAGATTTGTGATGAGACAAGTTGAAACAGGCAACTACTTGCAACACTCCGTTCAGCAACATTATAAAAACCTGCTGGTTCACACCAATGCAACTAGAAAAGACAGTGTATCATCTCTATACACTAACTTTCTGTGCTTGCTGATTTGCAGCTTTTCAGGCTGATTTTGTGGCTGAAAAGCTTCTTAAAATATGAATGAGGATAGTGATAGTGAGATACTGGCTACAGCTGCATTTGTAGTAGTGATGAAACGGTGAAAAACTGAAACAAAACCACCACCAGATGGACTGAATTCACGATAAATTTGCGACCAGGGCCAACTCAGTTTTCAAACTGACAGCTGCCACAGCAATTAAACACACTGTCTGTGGTCATTTTTTACCTGACCAGGTGATGTGCTTTACGTTCTAAAACCAGCCGGCAGCAATTTGACCAGCTGAGTTGCATCAGCCGGTTTGAGTCAAACTCAGACCGGCCAGTTCACACTGCTGCAACTTTTCTCTGCAACGTTCTGAAACGATTTCCGCTCGTTGTGAATATTTGGTCTGAACTGGGCTTCAGAGAATTTTGCACCCTCCTCTTTAGCATCACTGCATTGCCCTTGAGCAAAAGACTTACAAAAGTAGACCACCGCTGTCACAACAGTCCACACAGCAAACAAGTCAGCCAGCAGAGCCCCGTGTCAGCTGTCTTAAGGCCCTCTAAGTAGTGCAAAAACTGACTCCAGACAGCTTATGCAGCATAATCTGACAGCGTCACATGTTTTCTTGAAGGCACATATGGAGCTGATTTAGCTTACTTTACTATAGTTTACTACACACAGACTTTACTGTGTATTTGTGCACAGATGATGACAGGAAACAACATTATATTTAAACTGGTCCAGCCAGTTTCACTGCTGCAGGGGTGAATCAGACATCAATTTAACCCTTCAGGGTGTCAGTTTATGTCTGCTAGTGCCTAGCAGTGTTTGTTTTTGCAACAGACAGGCTCAGATTTTTATTCTTAGTGTCTGAACACATTATGGGAAGGAAGATAACATGGGACAAAAAGGTCCAGGTTGAAAAATACAAACGAGAGCAAGAGGGCAAGAAGTTGTCTTTATTTTGAGTTGAACAACATTTAACAGGACCACTTTTTCTCACTGGGCTTCTTTAGGGGATCAGTGCCCACACGGAGGAGCTGCTAAAAAACCTGTCCTACATTGGAGATGCCCAGTCTAAAGGCCTGGTGGTGTTCAGCTGGGGAGAGGACAACAACGAGCATGAGATCAGAAGGAAGCTGAGAGAGCAGGGAATTGATGGCCTCATCTATGACAGGTAGGTTACTGCAACGACCTCAACTCTTGTAGTGTAGACAACAAACACAACCATTTCTCTTCATGTTAGAGTTCGGCGTAGAGCAGCATAGTGTTGTACAAACAAATGTTTTGCTTTGAAAGCAATTGGTTAAAATACTTCCTGTTATTTCTGTTCTGTTAAACATTCTCATGATTATGTTTCAAGCTACAGTCTCTGCTGGTTACCCAACACCCTGCACTGCAAACCATTCAGTTCACCCTGTGCTGTCGCATCTCTGTTCAGCTTGAAGCCACAGTTACAAAGCAGGGCTTTCAATTTTATAAATTTAATTACTGCATTCCCAACACCGCTCCTCGTTACGTCACTCTGTGATACAAGGTCCTTCTTATCAGCGCAGTTCTTCGGTGTTCAAGGTTATATCACAATCACTGGCAGGGATGCTAATCACTTGGCATCTGCCGTAGCTGTTGATGAAAGTGGGTTGATTATTCATTGAACATTTTGTCTGTCAGTGTGAAAGAAGATGTGCCAGTGCTGTTACATAAAGCTCGGGCTGCTAACAGGTTGAAAGAGAGCTTCCTCTGGTCTCAGCAAAGCGGCGCAGTCAGCAGGGCTGTTTGTTCAGCCGTTTCGGTTCCCCATATGATGACGTTTGCTCTACATTTATGTTTGCACTTTGACCCAGATTCACAGACGCCTGCAGAAGGAAGACCATAGGCTTTGAACCCTCATTTACAACCAAACAGTCCCTGCACCTTCCAGATGAAACTATAATTAACATTTCAAGTCACAACACTTGACATCTCCAGGTTGTTGTTTTAACTGTGCCTCTTTCTTACAGAATTTGTGAAAGCTTGGTGC
Organism: Epinephelus awoara; assembly: GCA_035609425.1. NCBI lineage: Eukaryota > Metazoa > Chordata > Actinopteri > Perciformes > Serranidae > Epinephelus > Epinephelus awoara. The sequence goes on along the minus strand of CM069305.1, from coordinate 36,139,281 downwards.
CGTATTTTGACTCAAGTTCTCCAGATTCCCGTAATGTCTCTCTGGTTCCTGGCTGTGTTTTGTTCATTTACTCACTCTACACACCCTGGCTGGTTTTTGGCTCCCCCCTCTTATTTATTAATACGCAGCAGGAACAAAAGGTTCCTTGACAATGATACAAGACGGTTGACTTCTCATATGTCCCACATTGTAATACTACAGTGCTTGTTATTTCAGTGGCAACGATTGCTTATCTTTTTGGATTGTTCTTAACACGGTTGTTTGATTGGTCAACTGCCATGTTTATCATTTTTGAGGCAAGTTTCCGGAGCTGACACCCTGTGTATTGTTTTCAATATGCTTTGAAAGTCCTCTGCAACTCATGCTTGGCACAGTACTCTGTGATATTCAGCTTCATTTTGAAAGCAGAAGAGGCACCAAGAGTGAATGGCTTGTTTAGTGTTACTCGACATTTTGGCTTCTGTATGAACCAAAAAATATGTTGCATTTTTAACTGCTAGTTGCAACCTAAATTGCTTGTAAATGTCGTGAAAGTGAATGGAATGGATGATCTAAATAAGGGATGTCCTGATCCGATCTCAAAGATCGGTATTGGGGTCGATCAAGACACTTTTTAACTGATCAGGGTCGGCTTTATTGAGCTATATTAAGCCCAATCCGACTTATGCTTCACATCAGCTGTCACCAAATGGCAACTTCCATAAAAAATGAAGCCAACATGGAAGTGCAAAAAGTTTTCTTCGTCAAGCTCTCATGCACAGCTCTCCACCTCTCTTCCACTAAGCACCCCGCCTGCTGCGAGACACCCCGCTCCCTAAATGACTGCAAAACACAGCATGAGACTGTTTATTTATGCTATTGGCCGAAGTTATAAGCCCTCGTTTCATTCCACTCAGTGTGAGACTCTTGTACTTCAGCATAGTGTTTCACCGCGGGTGGAGCAGAGACAGACAGCAGTGTAGAGCCACCCGACAACAGCTACACTCACCACGCCACTGCATGTGCAACAAGAGCCCTGTATGCAAAAGCCAATGAGAGTAATTTGTTAATGTAATCCGCACAAGAGATGTACAGAGGATGAAAATAAACACTCAGCAGAATACAGTTCATTCAGGTAACTCAGGCAAAGGCCAAAAAGATTACAGAGAGGGTTTGATATTTTATTAAAATAAAACATTAATGAACAGGGATTGTTTTTCCCTTGTCAAGCATATACACTGGGTTGATTTAAATAACTTTAAAGTACTTGAAGTGTGCACTGTGCAGCTGTATTTTCGAGAAATATAGAAGTGTTGGATTGAAACTTAATATCAGCGGACACTCAATATTAAATGACTTCGATCAGGGGAAAAACTTGATCAAGACATCCCTATCTCAAATAATGTTGATCCAAGAGAGACCTGCATTTCATCTTCAATACTTGCAGCTATTCACCTCTCAGCTATTTTGTCAGATGTCACGGTTCATATGTCACAAGTGTATTTTCTATTATTTGCACCTATTAAGTTTGTAGACGATGTGCTTGTATCGCAGTTTGGTTTCTTTACAGCGGGGGTGATTGCACTGACACTGTGGGATTGAAAATTAGCTGCTCTGCTTTCATTTGGTGAAGACTTCAGGAGCATGTCTCATGACACTGGTTGAACATTATGAAAATATCTTACTGGATTACTGGTCTCAGAATGTTTGACGTGAGCTACCTCTTAGGACCTCATATGACCTTCTTCCTGTGAGTGTGTTCCCTTTAGGAGATGGGTTTTACAGATGGTACTTACATCAGGTATTTCTTACAGAAGACATTTTGACTTGTCATAGGAAAGCACAGATGTTATTAATAAGATTAACGATGGTTGTGCTCTATTAAAGCGTTCCAGAGAGTGTAACAGTGACTATTTTTTAGGATTCTTTCAGTTTCATGGTATATACAAGTATTTTTCCTCCCTTTATATAGATTTATAGTGGCTTATTCTGCTGTCAGGGGTTCGTAGAACATAAAAACATTTCAATATCATACTAGAAGGGCCATGGTTCCCTAAATCCACAGTTTGATTACACTTCTAAGATCGCAATTAAATTGATTTAAACATTTTTTTCCCTGTGCTAATTTTTTAAAACCAAAACAGCTTCCAAAAAGCAGACACAGCTCCTCTCTTTGGCTCTTCTGGTGCCTCTCTGGTCTCTTGATCTCTTTCTTCATCCTCCATCTGTCTTTTCTGTGTGCTGAAGTGATAGAGCTGTTAACAGACTGTGTGCTAACAGGCCAGCCAGTGAGCTGTATCCAACGTGCTGTTCAGCCGTGCCATTTTGTAAATGTACAGCTATTGGTGTTACAGATTGATCGTGTCACACATTGTTGTGCACTGTGGTGTTTTGCCCTGTTGGACAGTAAGTCTGAGGTTATTGATTGTTATGTCATAAAGTTAACCATTAGTAAGAAGGATACACAGTGAAAAGGACTCCCCTCTTAAAACAGTGTTTATTTTTCTGTGCGGATACACAATGATAACTACAAAAATAATAGTAAGTTATAATTTACACCTCTACTTTTCCTACTGTGACAAGTCAAAATGTCTTCTGTGAAAAAGCTCTCCATGACTGAAAGCTCCACCGTGGTTAATCATGACCCTAATCCCATCCACGGCTTAAACCTTAACCACCTGTAACTAGCTGTAGAGAGCTGATAGATAGAGCTCTGTGTTGAGGATACACAGTGTGGGATGAGCAGCTTGCTGGGGGTCCAACATTTCTGTAGCTCTTATCCAATGTCATTTAACACATGAATGACCTTTGTCCTACATACAAGTCGGCATAGCTCTGCTAAATGTACCGTGCCTCCATGGCAGAGAGGTTTTAGCTTACTAGAACAATGTCTAACATTGTCCTTATGGGGACAGAACAGTGCCTCTGTTTTCCATAGTGGAGTGGTCAGGACGTTGGCCGTACATGTGACTTGACTTGGTAGCATGAACTAAATCTGCTCTGGTGCAGGTTGTAAAAGTGAGCCCATGAACTTCAGCTACCTAAATTTCTACTTAGTGCACTCTGGCATTGCTTCACAAAAGGTGGCATATGCTTGGCAGGTAAAAGTGAGGTGCCCCAAAGCTTTAAAGCTCCCATATTGAAAACGTCCACAGAGAAATGCACACAGTTAATATTAAGAAACTCTGCCTTTAAACCAAGAAAAAAAACATAAAATAAGGAACGGTCCTGACGACAGTGACAGCGTTCAGAGCCCGCGTTTGGTGTCAGTTCCGTTAAAGTCAATGGGGTGGGAACTGCAAATAATACTTTAACCCACGGTATCTTTGTTGTTTCAACTTTGAGTTAAAAAAATCTATCCACCAGCTTTAAAAAAAAAAAAAAAAAAAAAAAAAAAAAAAAGATGATTATTGACGTTCTTTATCTGAATATTCATGTTTATTTACCTTGTCATTGGTCTTCAAACAGATCATGAGTTGCAGAGACTGAGCTGCAGCTGCTGGACAGAGTCATGATCTGTTTGCAGACCAATAATGAGGAAAACAAATGTGCATATTTCTATTAAAATTGTTGGTAAGCAATACGTAAAGTGTCTTTCCTAATTACGGGAAGGCTTTTGCAGTCTAGGTTGAGACGACAAATATATGATGGGTTTAGTGTGGTATGCTGTAGAGTTTCACGGTATCATGGTATCTCAGAATGTATGTTATTATCAGTCAGAGTGACCCTTAATGAAAATGGAAGGGTTATTGTTGGTTGAACAGACGTTTTATCGCTATAATTAAAATTTGAAACCATTTTGTGAATGGGAGTTTGTGTAAAAAGTCTCCCCTTTGAAAATGAATGAAGTAAAGGGGAGATTCTCCATCCAGATAATTGTCAACTTTTGTATCACGTTATATTACTGCAACACTAGCATGCTGTGCCTGCCCCATTTACTTCAACAGAACTGGCATCAAACTCTGTCTCCTTGAACGTTGTCACTGTCGTCTGACAGTCGTCTAACTGACTAACCCTTTCTAAAACGTTGAGGCAGAGGGTGCTGTCTGTAGCTCTGGTTGAGGGTGAGAGGCTGTCAGCAGATAAACAGAGATCTGTGTGGGTACATGAGACCCTAAGAAAGAGGCTGAATCATGAAGAGTACCTCCAGTTGGTCCAGGAGCTTCTCCTCCATCATGGACGTTTCCAGGCATATTTCAGGATGACTCCTGCTGTCTGTCGTCTTGACATATAGCTCTGGGTATCCAGCAAACCACCAGTTTACCAACTGTAAACCTGTTGTCGTGACCACCATAGAAGGCCCGCCTCTCAACAATGGCAAAAAGATGAAAAAAGAGATGATGTGGTGCACTTTTCTGCTCTGAGTTGAAGTCTTTTCAAATCGAGGAGTTCAGAGTGCTCTGGCAGAAAAGCCAAGTGTCTAGAGCGCAGAAACTTGATGCATGTAGGCATGCGCCTTCTTACTGCCGAAAATTGCCACCAGTGCAATCACCCTCTGAGCCAAAATGAATGCAGCCAACGTGCTGATTTTTTTATTACACAGATGCATGAAAAGATGAGAATGGAGCTACTGTATGATAACATTAACCCCTTGCGAGCTAGTTTAAAGCACACTTGTGTTTTTGCATCTTGCTTGTTGGATATTTGACCGTTTTTTATGTCACTTGTATCAGATAAAACGATGAATAAAAGCTCAAATGATGTGCAGTATATACAGTAGATAGTGGGTAAATGTTCTTACTGATGTTGTGATATATATTTGTATATTTCAACCCTTCTGCGAGCTCTGTTATTCATCAGTGTGAATGTATACATGTTTTTGCATCAGGTAAACTTGGTTTACGAGTGACGGATAACATTTAAAGAATCTCACAAGGCTGCTAACGTCTGTCTCTGATCTAACTGAAACACGTCTGCCCCTTTTCCTGTAGTATTTGCGAGGACCAAGGAGAGCAGTCAAACATCTTCAAGATAGAGGAGCAACACTCCCTGCGGGAGGTGATCACAGAGGAGACCATGAAGAGCAGCACCTGCTCTTGCTACTCCATCCCCTGCTCCATGGCTCCCTGCGCCACCTCCAAGGCCCGTGCTGGCAGCGCTGAGTCCGACTCTGGCCTCAGCTCCTCATAACCCCCCCACCCTTTAAGCTTCAGTAGACTTCACTGCACATACACACCGAGAACGCCAAGCCGCGAATGAATGATCAAACACTAGCTTATACTTGCTGAAAAATGGGGACTCCCTGAAACGTGGTATTTCACCCACATGGCTCTGTGACCATCAGGGCACGTTAATACTTAATATTATTGAATTATTTCGGTTAAATGAAAATGAGAAGTTGAACTGAGCATCAGATTGTAGGCTAGTTTTATTTCTAAGGCTTGGAAAAGTAGGCAGATTAGTCTGGATAATACATGAGTATGATGGCAGACAGACTTTACTATTCATGTTTTCTGATAAGTTGTATATTTGGTCTCACTTTTGCGCACATGGAAATTGATAGTCTGCCTTGTAAGCCTGTTTAGGCCTCTATTGATGAGTCCCTCCAGGATGTTTGCAACAGTAAACGCAAATTCAGCCAATGCCCGTGAATTCTGCACAATCTTGTCTGAGCACCACAACTTTACCGCAACTTTTACTATTAAAAAATGTGTAAAATATTATTTCATTTTTGCAGCATCTTGAATTTTTGCATTGTTTTATAATGAGACTGCTGCTGCAGAATTGGAGCTCTGTGCCTGGGGCAAAGTCTCTGACACACCTGGGTAGGGCTGACTGTTAGCATTGCATAGCTAATGTTGCCCAACAATTGTTAACAGGTCTAATGACCAAGATGAGACATTTTGGTGTCAGTGTAAGATTAACCGCTTGCTCAAGGCTTCAGCTCAAGCGGCAAAATATGGTGAATAGTGAGATCCCGTTGCTCTGTGTTAGCTCGTGCTAACCAGGCAGAGAGTGCAGGAGGAAAGCGGTTCACCATCGTGAAACCGCAGCAACAGCTGATTGGCGGTGATCGGCTTGTAATGCCTCCACCTTCGCCCCAACCATCACAAATAAATATAAATCATGTCGGAAACTGAATGGTCATCATAAAAGGGTCCAAACTGACACAGCACCACAACTACTTTTTCACTTGCCGCAACAATTTCAGTGCAAGGAAACACCCATAAACACAGCAACATGCATCCGATTTTTTAGAAATGAGGCGTTTCAGGCTACAACAATCCCAAGAGCAGCTCCTGAAATCCTGGAGGGACTGATTGATGCAAAATGCTACAGTAGATAAGCAGATTTCCGTCATTGGGAACAATTAAGTTCATCTAAATGTCGATATCTTTTACATAAGATTAGATTTACATTAACACTATATAGTCATACATATTTTTAGTCGAACGTTAAGATGGATATTTTGAGAATTTATCAGCAGTGAGGTAAAAGTCATTTGAAAATCTGCAGCGGAGTCTAGTCACGGTTAGTGTCAGCAGTACACGGAGCGAAAAGTGAATCAGGTGTGAGGTCATCTGTGGGTTTAATCTCAGTGTTAAAGCAAAGATTAGGTTAATAAATAATTTTTTAGGTCACCATTTTGCTAGTTTGTCCACAATGTGACAACCCAGTGCAACAAGAACACACATGTACACAACACGCATGACACGGGATGTTAGGCACCGTCCACCTGGGTGAAATACCAAGTTCTTCGGGAGCGCCCTGAAAGACGACAGATTAGGTTTGGGCATATTTTCCAAAATGATGCAATTTCTCTGCTTCGTCACACATAATCACAGGAGTTAAACGAGTCCAACCACCTCCGCTCAGTTCCAGGTTTTTGTATTTGTTTTGCACTCTTCACAGACGTTTTATGTTATTTATGCTTTCTTTTGAAGGAGGTGGATGTTTTGCCAAAGCATTGAGGAAGCAGTGATTTTAGGTTTTTCAGAAGAACCTGTAGAGGTCATTGTGATAGTTTAACAAGGTCGTATTTAGGAACTACACTCGACAGTGGAGGTGGATATTTATTTAGCTTAGATGTTGCTTCGCTTTATAGTCTAAGTGCTCAAATGTAATGCATATTATATTTGCATATTATAAGAGAACAACTGCAGATTTATTGTCATAGAGTTTATGATAATGCAGGATTATGCTGTTGGGTCTTCTCTGTGCATGATGCCATTACCTGCAGTGTTATTGTCTCAGATAGCGATGAGTAATAGCGACTGGATGGTATTTTAGCTTGAGCGCAGACAGTATGGGAGACGCAGGTTGTCATTAATAAATACTCACCCTCTTCAGCAGTAAGAAGAAACCTGCATGATGGATTTATTTCCTTTTGGACGGACTATTGAAAGCACTTACTCCTGCTTCTCACACGTCCCACTCAGCTGTTATTGTAGACCGCATACAGCTTGATAAATGTACTGTTACCATGTCCTTTATTCTTTTTATCTACCTGATTGAAAAGCTGAAGAATGTTTTATTTGCCACAGTGCGCACACACGCACCACAGCCTTAAGGGGGATAAAAATCAGGTCTGTTTGCGTTTTTTAAAAACCGCCAATACCTCACTCATCATCTATTAGAATAGACTTGAGCTGAGACTTGTGTACAGAATGAACTCCCTTCTTATAAATACCATCTAACATCACAGTACACGTACTTTTTATTGCATGGCTTTTTTTTTTTTTTTTGCACCATTTATGCATGAAATCATTTGCATATTGATATGGTGTGTTAGTATATTACAATGATAATAATGCAGCTTTTTAAACACAGCAAAACAAATCCATTATAGTAAACTCTTTGTACATACGTCGTATTCTACCTGTATATCTGTCTCATCGCACAATTTCTGAGCTACAAACTGGAATGATTGAGTCGTGCATGGTCTTGTATACCTGTATAAATCTGGTGTGTAATATTAAAATGCCACTTCAGGACAGAAGAGTGTATGGGTGATGTAAATAAAATCAAAACCTATGTTTGTTTATCTTGTCTTTGATTTTTTGTCTTACACAAGGTGGTCAAGCAGCTAACTTCCAGTTAAACACTCCGCTAACCTGAAAGGGGATAAGATGATTTAATCATGCAGCTCTGCTACACTTTCCAAATGTTATCAGAATGAATGCATCAAATCCCAATCCCATCCTCAAGTCATTTTGCAGGAGTCCTTAAACCCTTTACTTTCTAAGTAAATGGGAAAAACTCTTTCTGGGTCAAACGGCCTCACGTGACGAACCCGGACGTTGTAATTCCACATTTGGCCACTATGTAAAATTGGCTTCAAAGCCTGGAGCTTGGTGTACACAGTGCCGTGTACAGACATTTTGTAGGGCAGATGCTCAGGTCAAAAAAGGGCACCCAGTATTTCTTGTTGAATTTTGGATTTTAAAGACGTGTGGAAGTACAAAAGCAATTCAGTGTCCGTCTCTGCTTGCACTGAGAGTTAGAGGGAGACTGTGATTTTACACCAGACTAGCTTAGTTGTTTTTAAGCTCAATGGCAGGTTATTGCTAAGTTTGTGTGGTTGCATTGCGATGTTTTAATAGTGGTTTAACTGAGGCGAACAAACACTATCGCTGCCTGGCTGCTCATGAAGGCAGGTCAGGGAGACGTGGACGCTGCTCCACACCGTGCTTGATTTGTGCGCTTTAAATGTGGAGGCTGGGCCAAATTTAAAAACTAAAATACACCTTTTTTTAACTCTTTGAAACCTAAGCAAATTGGCTTGATTTTATTTTTCAGAAACATGGGAATAAGGCAATGAGAAATTCATGAAATGGTCTGAACATTGGCAAGATATTAAAAGGTTTTAAGAAGTAAATTTAGTAACAAAGAAATTAAATTACTCAAAAAATAAGCAAAAACAAGAAAAGTTAAAAAAAATAAGAAAATTATCTAAAAATAATCAAAAAAGATAAATAAAAAGTCACAAAAATCCATAAAAATATAAACTACTGACAAAGATTGCTTCTATAACATAATTTCAACATCATTTCAAATATATATAAATATAAATTTAGAACTTGACATTTCCCAAGTTTTTTTGACAATTTTCTAATCAATAAATTTGATGTTTAAATGCTTGTGAAAGGAACCTGAACGCAACACAAGAAAATGGATGTCGATCCAGGTTTAAAAGGGTCAAAGAAATAGAGAAAACATCCTGCACAAGGGCACTTTTCTAGTCAGACACCAAAAGGGCAGGTGCTTGAACACCACCTGGGGTCCACATGTGCACGTGCCTGGATGTACATATAAACAGCTTGTAATGAAAACACAACATTTCGGAAAACATTGTTATGACTTTTATGTATTCCCCCTAAATCCTACAAACTGGACCTTCGAAGGTTTCAAATGGTGCCTGTATGAACATTAAAATAAGTTTTGCCTGCTGTTATCATTCCTCATGTTGATACTGGCTATGAAACGATCCGTATCCAATATGCTTGACTGCAGACATAATCCGCAGTCCTTGTTTTGTGCTTATGACGAGCCACAGGGCTTTACAGTCTCACAGATCTAACTAAGATACAAAGCAACTACAAAATGGTTCATAGCCCGGGGACAAACCGAGGAGCTGCTATCGTCAGACTGGTTGATCCAAAGGTGCCACAGCCATCGTGCATAATCAAACACAAAAGCAAGACTCATACAAACATGTCTTGCCTTTCCAAAAGGAGACTTGATGCCGCCTCTATGTGCTGGACCATGGCAGTGTTTTAATGCACGCATCTTTTCAATGACTACACACACTGGATACTGTCTGCCATCACATATTGAGATTTATTACAGATCTCACTGCGCTTACAATTCCTTCTCTGTATGTTGGATGGTCTGCTTAGACCTGCTTAGTGGAAAAATTTGAAATAAAGATGTTTTTTTTTAGCTCAAATATTTTTCAATAAATATATATATTTGATTCATGAATGTGTTCACGTCAGTTGACAACTTATTTTTAAGAAGTTAGTCACGATCAAAAATATCGTAGGATTTACTGTATGAGGCCAGAGTTAGAACTACTTAAAAATATGCCCGCAAGTTTTACCGTGATTTTTTAAAGTTGAACCAGTGGATTCTAAAAAAAAAACAACTTCATGAGGTGAGTGGATGACGCTTAAGATAAAGAAGATTTTTCAAGCATAAAAAAAACTAAATTTGTGTCATGAACGTGTCAGTGGGTAACTTTATATTTTAAGAAGTTGGTCAAAATCAGAAACATTTTTTTGACATTTTTGAGTGGGATTGAATTAAAATAAATAAGTTAGAATATCTTAAATAAAATAGATTGATCACTAAATATCCCCACAACTTTTGGATAAGATTAAGTTGGTTCAACTTATTTAAGATTTTTGAGTTTAAAGTTGGAAGCACTTAAAAAGATGTGTTCAAATTATTACCTTAATTTTTTTTAAGTTGACGTTTTTTACCAGCGGACTCTAAAAAGTTATTTACGTTTGTTACAGTACTGTGTTGTCGTCAGTTGACAGCCTATTTTAAGAAGGTGGTAAACATAAAAACATCTTAAATAAAGTTTAACCACCAAATATATCCACAACTTTTGGATAATATTAAGTTGGTTCAACGTACTAAACTAACTGAGTTCGTCAGATTATAAAAGACGAAGATTATAGGATTAGCTCAGTAATTCCATAGTTGAAACAATTTATAAGATGTTTGCAAATTATTACCTTAATTTCATTAAACTGGACCAGCTGATTCTTGTCTAGAGTGTACATTATGTTTGTTTACACTCACACGTGAGTCCATCTTACATACGCCAGGCTGTAAAGTTAGGTAAGAGGCAGTAAAATCATTTTCCCTGCAGGTATAGACTCACTCCACATATCCTACAGCCATGTGATGCTGCTGGCGCTGCAGTTTAACCATTTGTTAATGATTAATAAGATAACACGTGCACACTCAGTAGTAGAAGGCATCAGTGATGACATAGGTTCTTTCTTATCTTGTGATGATTGTGTGGCTGTTTTTTATCAGCAAAACCTTGAAACTGATTTATCACTGATCGACCTTTTCATTGGCATCAGCCTGGACTACTGTGTGCAGGGTTGAAGAGGATGGCAAGAATAATAGATACACAGGTGCTTTACACTGGTGAATATACCTTAGAGCAGATGGTGCAGTGAGGTGTGTAGGCTACGACTGACCCTGCAGAAGTACAGAGCTTGTACTTCATGCTGAACCACTGTGGAGAATTTTAAATTAAAGGTTGATTAAGTTGACAGGTTTCAGGTTGCTACGCCCATTTATAGACCAGGTCTGGTTTAAGATAACAAGTATGAACCTTTTTTTCATGACATGTTAAAGCAGGTAAAGCCAAGGTATTTTTATCAAGATTGATTTTGGCTGCTGAACAATCAGATGTGCCAGTGCCAGTGCCAGTAACAGGGCGTGGGCTGTATTGTGCACACTGACTCACAGGTGTGGGCCAGATGAGGGTTGGGCTACTTCTCACATCCTTTGGATTATTTAAAAAGAAGTACAGATACATACAAATGTGACAAACACGGCTGTTTTGTTTTCCAGTGCAAAAGTATTCAACTTTCCATCGCTCCTGAAAGCAGCCTGGCAGCTTTTGACTTTTTGGCTGTGGGCATGTCTGCTTAGCAGGAAATGTTTGTTGCTAGATAACCATCTGTTTTCTTGTTTACTGTCTGTTTATGGAAACACATGACCTGATGCACGCAATATAAGAAAAAGGCTTGGTAAAACCTTACTTCCCATGTCCTAGCATTTTTATGATTCATGAAACATAAATTAAGGCCTTATGTTTTAGATAATAAATTCAATGGCTTATAAGATTTTTAAGAAGCGGTGGGAACCCTGTTAGAAAGTGGAAAATTAAAATGTAATATGAGTGTTGTGTAGACTTTGTCAGTGTTGATTGTCATCGTTCTTTCTAAATGTTATTCAAAATGTAATAAAAAAAAGTTTATTACAAAAAAATCATAGTGTAATAATTCATTTAAAAAAAGTCATAGTGTGTGCACCTCCTGTGTAGCTCTCAGTCGTACTCTGGCTCCTTAAAATGGGACTCAGTCATCAAAACTTGAACACCTGATCTAAGATCTGTGTTTTTCCTGCACTGACAGGAGTAAATGTTTGCTAAGAAAACAAAACAACAGTGGCATATAAGATGAAGTTAAATCCATGTAGCTTTGTCAGCTTCATGAGCTACAGTAGGACAGTAGTGACAAGCAAGGTGCAATTTACTTACATTTTCTGTCAACCTACGCTTATAAAGAAGAAGAAGAAGAAAATGAATCCAGACTTTCCCTTCTTTTTAAGCGTAGGACTTAAACGACGTAGACTTCTGACCCTTTTATTCATTTTCTACTTTCATTTTATTTTATTATTTTTGTGTTTTCAAGTCTTATTCGTCAGTTAGCTTCTGTCTCAGGTCGAGCAAACAAAGATAAAAATCAGTCACAAAATGATAAAAAATAGAACAGAATAAAAATATAAAAATAAAATACATCAAACAAACAGACAGGGTCAGTAACAAATTCTGGCCATTACAATATCAAGCTGACAATACAGTATAAACAGTACAAAGTGAGCATAAAACTCAGATGGAAATGGAAACACAAAAATAATAAAATAAAATGAAAGTAGAAAATGAATAAAAGGGTCAGAAGTCTGATGAAAAAACAAAAACAATATGTGATATTTGGTATTTGTATATGGTATTTTTATAAATATGCCAGGCTTGTTTGGGTTTTTATACATTTCATTTCTTTCATGAAAATGGATCTGGTCGAAATATTAAATCAAGGAAATTCTAAAAGAATTTTAAGATAAGACAAGATATACTTTATTGATCCCCCGGAGGGGAAATTAAAATATCACAGCAGCACAAGACAAAAACAAAAAGACATTAAATAGAATAAGATAAAAGAGAGAGAGAAAAAATACTATATATTAAAATATATATAAATATAAAAACATAAATAATAGATTAGAGAAAAAGATGAATAAAGTGACTAAAAATGGCAAAGTGTTGAATAAAATATTTTTTTGAATTAATTGTAATTTTATTAAATTAATTAATTATTAATTTTTAATTGTTATTACTTGAATTTATTTTAGATACTTGTTTTATGCTTTACATTTCCCTTGGATTAAACCTGAAGTGCAGTCAGTTGTAATATTTTAGCGCCCTCTGCTGTAACGTTACAGAAACACAACGTACACCGCTTCTTCGTGATATTTTTAATTTTAAGATTTTGTATTTTACGGAGAAACGAAAACAAAACGTAATTTAATAATTTGCAAAATGCAATAAATAAAGAATGATAAATTAACGTTAAAAACATTTTCGCAAGGTGCCATCAGATATTACGTAACACGGTGTGCGTAAATAGCCTCATGTGTCGCTGGGAGTTGTAGTTCCTTTCGCCTTGAGGCCAACTGTCTGAGTCACGTAACGCACTCCAACTCCCGCGATACCTCGGCGCTCGGCTAAGCCACTAGCTGGTGCACGCCTACGCTAAATAAACCCATCGACTGTAATCCTCACTGTACACAGCGGAATCCTCTGCGGCTGATTTCTGTGAGTTTGTTCCCCAGAAAGCAAAAACATGGACAACTCCGGGAAAGAGAAGGAAGCCATTCAGCTGATGGCGGACGCTGACAAGAAAGTCAAGTCTTCTGGCTCCTTTTTGGGAGGGATGTTCGGAGGGTAAGACAGCAGCACTGCACCAAACAACAAACAGCTAACGTTAGCAAGCGGTAACTGTCAGCAGACAAGTTGGCACGCAGCCCAGCTGTACGTGCACACACATTTAGACAGTTATCGATAATTCACGACATATTTAACAAGTTTAGTGAAATATTAAACTGTTTGAACTGCACGTGATGTTCACTGTAACCGCCCCTGTGTGTCAGTTAGCTAAGTTAGCTTGTTAGTGTCACTGTAAACAAGCCAGCAGATCACGACTCTCTGCTGGAGCTAGCTTTGGGAAGCTACGCATTAAACTGTTTACAGCTAATTCAGTGATTAAGATATCTACTCTGACTTTATTTACAAGCCTTACTGTGGTTTCACCCTGTGTCCACACTATGCAAAGTGACTGTTAAAGATATATTGTGATATTATCTGACAGTTCGTCTGTGCATTTGGCTGCATTTAATTCAAACCCCAGGAATTTATTCCCATGTTTAAGTAAAAAAAAATGCATTTTTTTGTGGAACATGTTCTCCTCAGAGTGAAAACCTAAACATACTTTGTCTGGACTAAGGTCACAAGCTCCAAGGCAGTGACTGTGCATTTATTGCCTTCAGCACAACAACATGGTTCAGTATTAATTATCACTTTTATCAGTGCACTCATTAACACCTGAGTTAATCCCCAAAACACATCAACACAAAGTAGGGTTGCAGCAATTTACCGAAAATTTGATGGTTATCATACTGTGTGCATGTGTGTGCTTGTCTATGATACTGAAAGTCTCCCCTTTATTTTAGTTTTATTTCTTTTTTTGTAACCAGATTTTCTACAGCAACTTGCATATACGAAGACACAGTAACACAGTTTCATGTGTTTCTTTTTAAACAGAAAAATTTACCCTTTCACCCTCTAACAGTCCCTCCCAGCTCATAAGAGCAAAGTGATGATAAATGAATAAAATAAATATAAATGATTGCATAATTAATATAGGCTTAAAGTAGGCGTGCAACTAATTTGAAATAAATAGGCAAAGAAATAAATGGAAAATATGTATGTATATGAAATAAAAGTCAGCTGGTAGTACTCATGACCAACATGTCAGCCTAACCTTGTCTGCATCCCACAAGATCACAGTTCAAAATGTATTTACCCACACTGTTACATCTCCTGTTTTAGCTACTTTCAAAGGGGGGACTTCTCTTTTAACATACTTCCATTAACAAAATGATTTTAAGCTTTAATTATACTAATTAATTAAACCCAAAAATAACCTCTCCATTTTAATCCGTTGAGACAGTTATTGTACCGTAACAATGTCATACTGTTGAAACCCATTTCAAGAGCGTTAGTATTGCGTATCAGGAATGGGACACTGACAGTGCTGACCATGTAACCACAGCATATAGCATATCTAATAGAGAAATGTAACAGGAAGTTAACTATGAAGTTAAAATTAAAAGAACAAAATTACAAGGGATTTTTGGATGAGGCAAATTATGGAAAATACGTACACTAATTCATTTAGCAAGGGACATCCTTAAAAATCACATCTTACATATTTGACTTAAGGTGATCTTCAGTGTTGCTTCAAAGATTTGACAATTATGTCATTAATAAAAACAATTTACAGTAAGAATCACAGACGATTTGTGATAAAATAAAACAAGACATTTGTCAGGCTAAATATGGGAATACTAGGTGCTGACATACACAAGCATTCATGCGTATTTGCCATCGTTCAGAAGGAAGATGGCGTGTTAGATTCATGCTGAAGGTTTCAGCAGTCCCACTCATTTTGTTTCAGACTAAACCTTCAGATTTTAATCAGAATCAGAAATACTTTATTGATCCCAGAGGGGAAACTGTGATTCGTTACAGTCGCTCCTAGGTTAAGATTAGAGAATTATAATAAGTATGAATAAGAGTATGAGATAGAAGCATGTGCGGTATGCTACAATATTTAACACCAGTACTTAAAATATTAAAATATAAAATATATCTTCACTTTCCTGAGTCTGTAAGTGTGTAAAAATATCCAAATATGTGCATTGTGCTACATTACACTGTATAGACTAGGGTTACATTCAGATATATAAAATATATATTAAGCTATAATGGTTACTACAATATAATCATCAATAGAACAAAAACAAACATAAGAAATGTGTACAGTCATGTGTGTTGTATGTTGAATAAATATATATCAAGAGGACAACCAGGTAGGGCTGCATGATTTGCAAAAATTACGAAAATTAAAACGTCATATTGAGATTATTTTGACAGATACAAGAGATGTGATTTTAATTTTAATGGTAATTTTTACTTTTTATTGTCACCGAGAAAAATATAAAAATAATGATGATGGGATTTTTGCTGACATCTGTGCCACGCTGGCATGTTTGCTCACGTCTGGAATATGATTTGTAGGCCGAGGCATCCCTGTAGAGCCACAATGCTTCATTTATAACAGTATGTTGTGACACGTTTTACATTTATCACAAACATCGCAGCTCCCGTGCAGCTCTAGCACCAGGCAGGAATAAAGTGCAACAAAAAAAGACTTAAAACAGAGGTTAATCATTCTTCAAGAAGGCACCTCATTTACAAGATTTTACTTATCTGGCTGGTTATGACAAAATTAACTTAAACATAGATAAACGCTGGAAATAACTTTTTGCTGATTGTTCATTTTGAATACACATTTAAAACAATGTGATTCTAGCTTCCCTAACAGCTGCTATTACAAAGGTTACAGACACTCTGACTCCTGTCCGTGACCTTGTGGAGATCATTAAATGGTGTTATTTAAATAAATGCATGTCATCTTATATATTAATATTTTACGGAGTCACAAAGATAAGAGGAAAGATTTGTTTCCATAGGCCCAAAATACAAAGAGCCAGCAGTTATTGTCCTGCGTGACTCGATCTTTTTTCCCAACACTCTGTCCTAACCGACCCCCAGATGTTACTAGTCGGCAGTTCTCGTGTGTGATAACTCTTGGCAGGCTTTATAGTGGTAATTCTGTGGCTGACCAAGCAGTGATGTAATCCCCCGGCATGATTGAATGGTCAGAGTATTATTACAACTCCCAGGAGCTCCCAGGGGTCCACTGCTTGTCGTGGAGGGAGGGAGATCTATAGTGCTTGTGTCGAGGGATTTATATAAGCAAGGCCACCAATGTGAACATTGCATCTCTCTGCACGTTATACACTTCATCCCCTTGTGGTGCCATTTAGGCAGGGTTCATTAGGTATAACTTTATACAAAGGTCAGACTAAGTTTACTCTCAGTATGATGTGGATCGTGCATGAATGTGTGTACGATATTCACTTGTGTTTTCCTTTCTTTGTCTAGAGGACCTCACAAAGTGGAAGAAGCATGTGAGATGTACTGCAGAGCAGCCAACATGTTCAAGATGGCCAAGAACTGGAGCGGTGCGATAAGCAGTTTTTCGTCACTAAAGATATCCACATTATCAATTTCAACACACACTTGAGAAGCTGTAGGATTATGTGCTGATTTTTTGGCACCATAACTGCAAAGCGCAGCACTTGTGAAGGTGCCACAAGTAAAACAAGGTGGAATTATGTGCATAAATTAGAGTGTAAGCTAAATGCAAAGTATGTGTGCTGAAAAGTTTGTGTCCTTCTCTCTTCCTGTCTCCATCTTCAGCTGCTGGAAGTGCATTTTGCAAGGCCGCACGTCTCCACATGCAGCTGCAGAACAAACACGACTGTGCCACCAGTTTTATCGATGCAGGAAATGCTTACAAGAAGTCCGACCCCAATGGTGAGACTATGTGGTAACTCATTAGCTTCAAACCTCATTTTAAACCATGTCTTACATTTTAGTGCCCAAATTTTAATTTCCTTTCAAATAATGAAATGTTGAGTCTACTGTAGACAGTCGTTGCTGTGATTTGTCACGTCCATGTGGTTCCCAACTGGTCGTGCTACGGGGTCCAGAATTCTCCTTAGTCATTAGTTCAAGTTTAATCTATTCAGTGTCAAGCTAGTTTGCTGTCTGTGTGAAGTAGCTGTCCGTTTGTCGGTCACTCTACAGCAGGACACAACACTTCAGGATGAGTGCTCTTTGCTAGAAATTCTACTTCAAATAAAGTGTGTTTTTTACAAACTTGACACATTCCTGAGTCACTTGCTGTCCATTCAGAATGGACCTGCGACCCACTTGTGGACCGCAACCCACTAATTGGAAACCACAGACCTAGAGAATTCCCACATGTTGGTGTGTGGAAGTAAGGCTGTAAAGGTGGGACATGGCTTCCAGAAAATTGTCTCATCTCTGGAGACTTGACTGATTTTCTATGAGACATAGTAGGTTAAGTATTAATCTAGAAAGCCGAAACATTTGGTGTCATTGCTAAGCTTCCATGTCATCACTCCAGCCTGCTTCTCCAAACTGGGGGCATGCTGACAAACATCTACTGCGGGTAAAACACTGACTGTGGATAAGTACCTCATAAAACCCCATTTCAAAAGATCGGAACTATCCCTTTAAACAATTGATCAGTTATAATGTGCTGGAGTTATTGCCCTTGGAATGGCACTTACCTTTAGATGATTTAAAGTGCTCTTTGTACTCATTTAATATTCTAAATATAGATGTTGCCATATGTTTATTGAAATGGTAGCTGGCTGATGTATTTGATTTGAGGGTCCTGCTTGTGATTTTGTTTTTATCATAACTGACTGCATGCAACTTGTAAGAAACTTAAATTGTTTCATTCGCCTCATTTCAGCCTGTTGAAATAAGGCAGCATGTAGACTGATACAGAATGAGGGTCTGTCTGCGTATGGGTGTGTTAGATTTGAACAAAACTAACATGATGTCTAACTGTTCCCTCCTCTTGCCTTTATGCTGTCAAAAGAGGCAATCAAGTGTTTAAATGCCGCCATCGATATATACACAGACATGGTAAGATGCTCATAGAAAGTGTCCATCTGTGTTCTGACCCACGACATTTTTTATTTTTCATAGCTGAGAGGTTATTCTGTGTTACTCTGATACCACATCATCTATCTCCCTTCATTTCCTCCCATTCCCAGATTTAATTTTTGGGCCCGTATCAACATATCCATAACACACAAGTTTGTTTATTTAACACTAACACCTTGATCAAATTGCATCTTGTAATTCCCTTCAGCGAGGATTCATTTCAAAAGCTAAAACCTTGTAGACGTGAAGCCACAGGCTACTGCCTGACCTCGCCTCTCTGCGCTTAAAATGTAACACAGCACTTGTATTGACTCGAGGTGTCTGTGGATAGATCCAGTTAGTAATGATTCCTCCTCTCCTCCTCCTCCTCCTCCAGGGAAGATTCACCATTGCAGCCAAACACCACATCAGTATCGCAGAGATCTACGAGTCTGAACTGGTGGATATCGAAAAGGTAATATCACATGATCAGATGTAACTGTTAATGATATTACTGCAGGGTAATTTTTTTATTTTGAGGAACACACAACAGTGTTTGTTGTTTTTCTTTTACAAAGGCTATTGCACATTATGAACAAGCAGCAGACTACTACAAAGGGGAGGAATCCAACAGGTAACGTATAATATTGCATGTTGGGTCTTTTCCCAGCTCTAAAATCTGTGTTACATTCACATTACAAAGAAATGGGGCCCAAATCAGATTTATTTGCTCTCATGTGACACAGATCAGATCATTTCAGAGTGTGGACACACAGAAATCAGATTTTTTTCCCCCTGTCAGATCTGGCTGATCCTTAATCTGATCTGTATCCGATATCTGGCTATATGACTGCTGTGACATTCATAGTTTTCCCACATCATACTTCAGTGCAGGCGCAGATCACTCACCATGTAGTGTCCGAGTGGTCAGTTGAAAATACAGAGGCCTGCATAGCTGTACATTGCTGCAGTACGTTGCCCTGGTCGCCCTTAAGATTTGGAGGAACTGTTCCTCCATAAAACCTTTACATTGCGGCCCCACCACTCCTGAGTCCCCTCACACCCACACCTCTCTCTCTACAGAACTACCAGCAATAGTTACCAGTAAAGTTTTAGCTATGGCTTTTGCATTCCTTCATCTTCTCGCCCTTATGTCGTTCCTCAGACAGCCCATAATCCTGAAGCCTTAATAGTGTGAAAATCCCCCATTGGACCAAAAACCCATTTGTACAACAGCCCTGAAAACGAATACCCAGTGCTTAAAAAACAGCAGAAGCACATGGCTAATTATTATGCACAAAGATGAAAGCCCGTTAGAACAATGAGCTGTCACCTCCTCAAAATATGATGAATTTTCTAACTACTTCTGTTGCAAATAATTTGGGAGAAGAAGCTTGCACCGCTATATAATTAATTATCTCACAAATGTGATGTTTTTTGTCGTTGTTCCAATGTGCATATGTCTAACATTATTGGTTGCATGTGAGGTATTTCAGGGCAGAGATCCGTTCACACTGATGTCGGAAGTCGGTCACTTTAAACATGAATGTGAACAGTGGGGCTGCCCTGACAAAGAATTTGAGAAGAATCAAAGAATCTGCACCTTAAACCGCCTGGAAAGCACAAGGTCTGGCATTGGGCACTTTCCTTTTTGCCTAGTCTGTACCAATTTTCAAGGGCGCCGAGGCAGGTTGTGTCTGATGTTGCTAAGCGACCAAAACCAGCACTGTATCATAAACAGTCTACCAGAATCATGAGTGCAGAGCTGATCTTCTTGCAGGCATTGTTTATGTGTTGGCCTATTCTCTGTGCAACATATGTAAAGCTCTGTGTAGCCCTGCACTAAAATAATCAAGTTCTCCTCGATATTTACTACATGTTTACGGAAGGAGGGAAAGATATCTGCAGGCTGTGATTGGTTGTTCCTCATCACATGACATGCAGTGCGCACTGCTATGTTCCAGAGGTTGTCTTTATCTCAGGCTGCAGCCATCCTGTTCTTATGCTTAGAGCTTCTGTCACATCTCCATTCTTGATTCACCATTTCATTTTCTGGTGACGCATGCTCCATAAAGAATGTGTTCTGCAATTTCCCTTTAGTTCTGCCAACAAGTGTCTGCTGAAGGTGGGGGCTTACTGTGCTCAGCTGGAGCAGTACCAGAAGGCTATTGAGATCTACGAGCAGGTGTGCACCTCTTGTGTTTGCATGTCATGCTTGCATTTTCTCCCTCAGCACTGATTAGCTGATGCTGACATTTCTAACATGATGTGGGTGTATATAGGTCGGAGCCAACACGATGGACAACCCGTTGCTGAAATACAGCGCCAAAGAGTATTTCTTCAAAGCCTCCCTCTGCCATTTCATTGTAGACGAGCTCAACGCTAAGGTGAGTTCGTACCTTTGAGGTTCAGCCTCGGGATCTGGGACAGGAAGTTGTGGCAGAAGTCTAACACGTTGTCATGTCTCCACAGATTGCTGTTGAAAAATACGAGGAGATGTTCCCGGCTTTCTCTGACTCTCGAGAATGCAAACTGTTGAAGGTAACTCCCTGCTAAGAACTCTGAGGAATCTGATGGCTTACTTTCCCCCCTTAATCTATTCAGTTTCTGTGAGTAACCTACATTTATTTTTGTCTTAACAGAAACTTCTTGAGGCTCATGAGGAACAAAACAGCGAAGCTTTCACAGAAGCGGTAAGTCTTGTATACCCTGAAAAAAGTTCTCAAGTTTTAAAACAAGGCCTTTGGTGAGTGCAGGAATCCCTCTGCTCCAGCTATTGTAGTTTTGTCGGATCCCATGTGTGCTCAAGGAAGTTGAAAGCTGGATCTCAGGTATCCAGTCAGTCTCCCAGGACTGTGTGTTTATATGGAACTGGTACAGACTGATGGAGTGCATCCATATATAGCTGAGCTCCTAAAGGAGTTTTCAAAGTTAACTTAAAGTCAGTGGAGAGTCCTCGTCTGCAGTGTGTACAGTACGGTTTTCATGTCAGAGTTTTGAAAGAATGCATGACAATTTTAACAGGTGTGTTAGTTTGTACATGCGCAGTACTGATGGTAGAAACTGAACTTTGGTGTTTTTCAATGTGGACCCTGTTTTCTTGTTTTTGGGTTGTACATCTGTCCCATTCTTTTGAACATGATTTCTTGACAACGCCTTGAGGGAATATCTTCAAAGATGGCACAAACGTCCACTTGGATTCAACAATAAACTGATGAAATTTTAGTGGTCAAAAGTCACTGTGACCTTGTCCATCTCACTCTCATGAACTTGATGTCTCACAAACACCTTTCTCCAAATTTGGCACAAACGTCCACTTGGACTCATAGATGAACTGATTAGATTGTGGTGGTCAAAGGTCAGAAGTCAAGGTCACTGTGATCCAGTCAGTCTCATTTTTGTTAATGCAATATCTCAAGAACACCGTAAGAGAATTTGTGCATATTTGGCACAAACATCCACTTAGTATGAAGAATACGCTGATTTGAATTATTTGGTTGAAGGTCAAACGTTAAGGTCAGTGTGACCTCACAAAATATGTTTTTGGCCATAACTCAACAATTCATACGCTAACTATGACAAAACTTCACACAAATGCCGAACAAGATAAAATAATGAAGTCATGACATTTTATATCCAGAAGGTCAAAGGTCAGCTTCACTGTGACATCATAATATTCTGCAAAATATTTTCCACATTTGGTCAGATAACGAATTGATGACACTGATCTTAGGTGTCCACCTTAAAACTGTGCTGATTGTATAGATCTTCTGTGTGTGATGGATCCGTGTTTTAGAATCTGTAGCTTTTTTGCAGTAACATCCATCTTTGAAGCATTGTCAACTGTCATGGTTACATTTGAGTCTGGACTGCCAGGGATGTAAACTGTAACTTGACTGGTTTTTGGAGGCATACAACACGCTGCAGCGTAACCTCTTGGAGTATTTGTGCACTGTTGATGTATGTCCACTGTGTGACAACACGATGAAAATGATCCTACAGAGAAAGACATTGGCATTGGCTATTTAGGGCTGTTTCTGATTAAACAAAATGGATGAAAAGGTCTATTTTTGTAGGGATCCTTTCCATAATGTTGTCAGACACTTCAAATAATAATCTGAGCCAGTCAGTTGCAAAACCAAGAACTTTTAGTGGACGTGAACTGAAGGTTTTTAGCTGCTGCTGGCTGCAGCCCTCTCGCTCAATGATGGATCAGTTTGAGAAACTGTCACTGAAGACACATAAACATGGGGAAATAGGGTCCAGGTTATAAAATACCAAAGTTACCCTTTAATTGAATTGTGTAGTTTCATCTGAAAATAACCAGTAATGTGTAACAAATGAAGATAAATGAGCAGAACAGTCCGGTTTTAATCCTAATTTGAGAAATAAACCTTATCTCTGTGTCTCCTGTCCGGCTGCAGGTAAAGGAGTTCGACTCGATCTCACGTCTGGACCAGTGGCACACAACCCTCCTGCTGCGCATCAAAAAGACCATCCAGGGCGATGAAGGGGATTTGAAATGAAATAAACCCAGGGGTAGAAATTCAGCACGGAGGGACAAATCCATCACGCATGCTTTCACACACACAGACTCAAACACACATGCACACACTCCCACTCACCTCACTGTGTATAGCATCCGGAGATGAGTGTCGGCCGACGACTTTGAATATTCCACTGCTCACTGCTACACTGTCAGAGTACTATCTTTGCTTTCCTTACGAGCATATCTGAATCTAGTCAGAATGTAAATCCTCTCGCCCTCACCTCTGTCCAGAGGATTGCTGCATACCTTTTCTGCTGAAGTCTGTCCGGGGGATTTCACAGCGGTATTGAAACTGACGTTAGTATTGACAACAAGCACTGCATGTTTTGTACAATTATTGGTTCCTAGTCAGACGCAGCTTGTGTTTTTTTAATCTAATTTAATATATATTTAAACAGATTATTTAAATGTTTCAGTTTGTTCTACATAAGATTGTCACGGTGTGTGTGGATTTCATGAATGTATCATTATATTTATTTTTTATTTGTATGAGTAGGAGAAAAGGGAGTTATTGAAATTAACGCAGCCACACAGGAAGTTATTTTGTTATCACCAACGTGGAGAGACTCTTCTTGGCGAAGGGCACTGATATGCACCAAGTGTAGACTGTTAAACATTTGTATCTAATCACAGTCACTGATTGTTTTTCCCCCACACGTTCATTTAAATTTGTTCTTACTTTAGGATTTGTTGATGTACTGATGATACTCTGAATGTTTGAATCTGTACGCTGTGATTTATAGTTTGCCTGTGAAAACTGTGTATTCGAATGAAAAGCGCTGAAACCTTTACTCCTCATTTCCAGGGCAGTAATCTCGAGGTAACGTGCATCATTAGTCACTCATCTCGTGCCGTGTCGTGACGTGAACTTCTCATCGAAGGTTTTGCTGCTGCAGTGCGCCTTCCTAATGGCCAGTCGCTAAGCATGTCATTGTGTATAGATTAGTGTTGTGTTACATTCACTAGTGCGAGCCAGACCAAAGTTTTTACAAAAGGGTCAGTCGCCCTGCGTATCCAGCTTCTTCCAGATGGAATGACAACGGACCTTGGATATGATCTGTATGCTAGTGCGAATGGACAATAATAAAGATATTATAACCCCAGCTGTGTTGTCCTGACCTTTGACCTTACTGATCATCCATTCCTGAGAAGTGGGACAAAACATTTCCTACAAAAAAACAACTAGAGATGCATGATATTGATACCTAATTTTAGTTATCATGAAGTCTTTTCTGTGGTGGAATTAACATCATATTATGCATGCATGCTCTAATCATAATGGCCCACCAGCAGATGGAGACATGAAATACAATACTTTTCAGTGCATGTGATATTCATTCATTGTGCAAATTTAGAAAAAGCATGTTGGGCGATTATGATATTTCATTTTTTTTTATTTGGATGTTTGTGTGTAGTTGCTAATGTCTTCTAATGGACCTACACAAAATGGTCGCAAATTTAGTGAAGTGAAATATATTACATATTATGTATTAACCTTTGTTGCAATGAAGTCTTTAAATAAGACCTGATGTCACCAATTACCTTTCAAAGTCCCTTAATTAGTTAAATGGAGTCCAGCTGTGTTCAGTCTAAGAGTCACATGACCTTAGTTTATACACACCTGTTCTGAAAGGCAACAGAGTCTGCAGCACCACCAAGCACATGGCACCATAAAGACCAAGGATCACTCCAAACAGGTCAGAGACAGTTCTGGAGAAGTACAGATCAGGGTTGGGTTATGAAGAAAATATGGGAAACTTTAAACTTCCCCCAAAGCACCATTAAATTCATTATTACAACCAGAATGAGAAAAATGTGGCACCACACACCTCACGGATCAGTCAAGGAGGACATTAATCAAACAACAAAGAGTCCAAAGATAACTCTGAGGGAGCTGGAGGGGTCGACAGCAGAGACTGGAGGATCTGACCAAAGGACCAGTCTAAGCTGACAACTCCACAGAGCTCTATGGAAGAAACTCCAGAAAAAAAGCCATTGCTTAAAGAAAGAAATAAGTACATGTTTGGAGTTCAGCAAGAGGCTCGAAGAAGACTCTCTTAACCTACAGAAGAAGGTACTCTTGCCATATGAGACTAAAATTGAACCTTTCAGCTGTACTCCTGCATGTAGTTTTGCTGTTTGTGGAGGCTGTGGCTTCAGTTCATAGAGAATTTTCCCAGTTTATGGATTCCTGGTTCATCATGGAGACATGGGAGAAAAAGTTTACTTTGTGAACTCAATGTAACACAGGGTGAGTAACTGATACACAGCCGGTCATTTGTGGGGTGAAGTATTTCTTTAAATGCAACATTTTGAGTTAAATTGATGACCTCTAAATGTGTTTGTTGCTATTGTTTGAATTGATATGAAGTCCGATTCATATCACTGATCTATCACCTTCCTCCGCGTGTCCCTCTTGCTGCTGCAGCTGCTGCTGCTGCTCTGTCAGACTGTAACCTGAAATTGAAACATGACCATTTGATCGGTGGAGCTTGTTGGGGTTGTAAATAGAAAAATCAATTCAATCAATCATCTCTTACAGTGTACCCAGCTCTGACATCATTGCACCATATCTGTACCTAACAGTGACAGTGCGTTTCTCATGCTCACATGTCACTATTGATAGACTGGAATATGATCAGCCCTGGTGCGACCTCTAGCACAACAGGTAGAGTGTGCACCTCATATAGGCTGAGTCCTTTGCGTCCTTTGCGACCTCCTTTGAGTGTGGATACCTGACCCGAGTCGGAATCCGACAGGCTGGGCCTCATATGGGACTGACGGTTTCCATTTTGGCCCCATACCCACTTTGTACCCTGTTAGCCCCAGCAAGACCCATGTGGGGCCCACTTGTGCAAACCCACACATGAGGGCAACTGGCACGGGGCCAATATGGAACCTATGGAAAGTCCCATTTAGGGCCGATTTTCAGCCCATTTACTGCCCACATGGGCCCCACATACAGATGTTGGCTGGGAAGTGGGTCTGAATGGCATGATTTCTATAAAAGAAATATCCAAAATCATAAATTTATTATGGTCAGAAACTCTGAAATATTGTTATTTGTGGTGGAGGCAGGGTCACGTATTTCCCCCTGACACTCAGGGAGGCTCAGGGAAAAATATTTGTAGCTCCAGGGAGGCTCATGACCTGTCAAACCTCAGCCACCCCCTGACTCTGATAAAGTACAGTCCCTAACTGATTAAAATTATATGAGTTATGATAAATTAAACAAATATACATTTTCTTATCACACGAGACCCGTTTGAAAAGACGCCAACAATATTCAAACAGCCGAATCTTTTTTCCGATTCAAAACTTTACAGGTTATTTTACTTAGAGTTTAGAAAAACTACAATTCTGAGGCAACCTTATAAATCTATAAAGATTTTCTGCAGGTATCTGCTTAACAGTTTGAAACACAGCTGTGCTCATATGGAAATGTTTCCAAGGGGAGAGAGGTGCCAGAATTTTGAAGGATTTACGCCACTTCATTTACATTCAGAGCAACATAAATCATCAGCAGAGTCACAAAGTGCATGCTGTTATTCCAAAGGTGTGTGGATGGAAAGCTGTTTGAGGATTCACTGGGGTGCAGCGGTGCAGCTGCCAAGGACTTCTGACGAGGTTCCAGGACCATCCCACAGAACATCAGAGTTGTGACTCCTGCGGTTCATAATGTATGGGGAACAGATGTCTGATATGAATTTGATTGGTGAAATGTTCTGAACCTGATGTGATGATTGGCATCAAGTGCAATGAAGCAACAAACACCTCCATTTCACTGGTGTTTAATTTGATATGTGCCACATTTCACTCCATGAATTATAAGATATGCACAATATTGTTTAACCTCACTAATACCTTAATCGTATTTGTGGTAAAGCCCCGGATGTTTTTTAATTAGCCCCGAACATGAATATTAATTTTCAAAAAAAAAAAAAAAAAAAAATATATATATATATATATATATATATATATATTTTAAGATCACATCCTCAAACTACGGTTATCTTATGTTGATGCTTCGATAAAACAGTGTTTTTGATTTCCATATTTTTCCCCCTAAAGGTGGTCAGCAATCAAAGAGGTAATGGGAATAGAAATTATATAAATTATCCATTTAGGATTCCCTCCACTGGCTGGCTGTGACACAGCAGGCGGTACCTTGCCAAAACTGAAACGCTGTGTGTTGAAGCACTTGCAGTTGAACTGCTTCTGTGTTGTGCACATGTAGCTGACATCACAATGTATCAGTTCTCCTGGAGCCAGAGTAATCACCTGGTGGATTCTCGTTGTTCCAGGTACTGCTGGTATCGGCTTTGGCATTTTGGGGTTAACAGGGCAATTTGCTGTTAGCTCATTCACCTTTGACCCGTGGTGAATCAGAATGCCTCTTTAAATGATGGCACCTTTTTTTTTTTTTTTTTTGTATTTTTACTCCTTTTGTCTTTCTTTGTTCAGTTTTTCCATAAGCCTTTTTTAGCCTGGCATCCTTATCAAGTGAGGTCACATTATGTTTCACTGTACATATAGATTGATTTGGGTTCTCTCCCTCTTATTTTCTAACTCTTTCTAAAATCAAACTGTCTAACAATCATTTTCTACCACTGTTAGGTGCTCATTGCTCTAACCTTGAAGATCCTGGCTGTGGGTCCTGCTCTGGGTTTAACATGGAACATGGATTACATTCAGCATGCATGTGGTAGAAGAATGTTGATCAAATATAATAATGATTAATTTAAATAACTGCATAACCTAACAACCAAAGTGTTAAAATCACAACCCTGTGACAATTTCACAACCCCGTTACAATCAAAAACATAACGCGATTGAGTGTGACGGGGTTGTGATTTTTGCTCAAAATGGCCACTGCTCTACATAGTGAATACCAGAGGGAGAGCACATGGCATGCATGAGATTAAGAAATGGTATATTTTCTTGAGATAACAAAAACTTTTTCATAAGTAATAGTGAAATGAAATCAATGCTGCGCAGATGAATTGCATGTATTACAATTATCGTCTAACATCATTGCGTCTGATAAACTGTTCTTCTTTGTCTTAATGTTATATATGCTACAATAAAGCTTAAAGCTTAAAGATGTTTGAAAAGGACATAGGGTGAATTCAGGTAATGTGGGACGTTTATGCATTGTGATGATTTAATATGGTCAAAATCAATACAAAATGATCAAAACTGATCTTGAATTGTTGCTACAACACTTCTTGCCACTAAACAATGGTTTGGGTTGGTCTGACATCATCAGAGTGGGCGTGGCCTATCTTCACAGGAGGTCTGCACAGCACAAACGCTTGGTAAGTTCAGCGGCAAGTGGGTTTCAATTTTTTTAATGAAATTTGAATTAGGTAAGAACCTATACTTCTGTTTCATAATGAAGTAGGTCAAACACTGGTTGAGAAACAGGAGAAAAAAGTGTAAAATAATCCTTTGTTTTTATGAAAACATGATTTATGTCACTGTCCCACATTAGCTGAACATGTTAGATAATGTGGGGCGGCATTGTTCAGGTAAAGTGGGACAGCGTGTTAAGCTTTATTTATGCTATAAAACTGGCCCTAACCCTCCTAAGTTTTAACCTTTGTAGAACTACAACTAGGCCTACTCCATCATTTCATTTAGCTAGCTATAGGTAACACTGATAGCTATCTCGTGTTAGCTAGCAAGCAGTCAATGCTTTGTCGCGACACAAATACAGAGCACATTTAAACATAATCTGTCACAGTTGCGGGTGTTTATCAGTGTTTTCACAACGTTACCACTTTGAAAATATTCAGAAATAGTGTTTTAATCTTCTGTTTCATAAATGTATGCCTAGCAAGACTCTCGCGCACACACACACACACACACACACACACACACACACACACACACACACACACACAGGCAGTGCTGGGAGCGGGAACAGAGGAGGGGGGAACCTCAGGTGTGTTTGTTTCTAAACAGAGCCTGCATTATCTGACTTTAAGATTTTCAAACTAATTAAAATGGGTGTCATACATAGAGTTAAACAATGCATACTATCTATTGCACATAATGGCACCAGGAGAGTCAGGGCAATTACAGAGAAAGGCAAAGACAGGGAAGAAAGGAAAAAGGAGGGAAGATGGACGAAGAAATAGTCAGGGAGGAAGAAAAGGAATGAGACACAATATGTGGAGTGAGGAAAGGATGAAGGGGGCAATGAATGAATATGAGTGAAATGGAGTCAGGAAGGGAACCCAAAGTCCGTTTTCTGGCCAGAGCTTGGAATGTTCCCAAGTCCACTTTACAGGGAAGGGTGAAGGGAATCGTCAGTGGATTCTCTCATGCATCCGGTAGAAAGCCCTTTCTGCCTGCTGAAGCCGAAAAAGAACTGGCCGACATGCTGACCATACCGTCAGAGAGAGAGAGAGAGGCTTCCCTCTCCGAGCCACTGATGTCAAAACCATTGTCTTTGACTATGCTAAGGCAAAAGGCATCCAAGGTTTTTCAGAGGCAAAAAAGAAGGCCGGATACTTTTGGTTTCAGGAGTTTATGAAACGAAACCCCAAACTCAGTATCAGGAAGCCTGACTCTCTCTCCGCTGCAAGGGCTGCGGGGATGAACCCAGAGGTAGTGACGTTTTTAAATCTAAGAATGACTGTCCCACTTTACCAAACAAACTGTCCCACATTACCTGAACATGCTGCTCGAACGAAAGAGGGTGTCATGTTATGTTTGAAGGTGTGTAGCTTCTAAAAAAAGATTGTATTCCCACTGAATTCAAACATAAAATGTTAATAAGGCCTAAAATGATTCAATGAAGCATCATTGGAGCAAGTAAATAGTTTTTATATAAGTCTACCAGAGCATCTACCAAAAACTGTCCACATTACCTGAATTCACCCTACCTATTTTCATACACAGAGTATAAATGAGCCTCACGTCGTGTGCACAGCCACATCTACCAGGACCTCGCCAACACTACGTACATGTGTGGAGGTGCGGGGGCCCCCACCAAAAAAAATAAGATAAAAAAAAAAGAATCTATATCCCAACCTTACATAACCCAACATACACTCACGCTTTCACACACAGGGGAAGTGGGATACAAATAATAGATAAAAAAAAAAGATATACACATAAGAGAAATTCGATTGGAGTCGTCCTCAAGGACACATAGTTATATCGTCCATATTAAGAAAACACAAAAAAACAGAAATCAAATGCCAGTCATCAATGAAATGCAGGCCTAGGTGCAGTCAGTTTATGTCAAGATATTTTAACAAGGGGTCCCAAGATTTTTCCCATTTTAGTTGGCCTTTTGTATTATTGAATCGCAGTTTCTCCAGATGTAAAACAGAAATAAGTTCATGCAGCCAGTTCCTGAAACATGGTGCAGTTAGTGTCTTCAAGTCTTTAAGGATAAGTCTTTTTGCCAACACCATTCCAACCAGAAGAGCGGGCCTGAACAGATGTTTTTTAGATAATCTGTGTATTTTATATCCCCATACAAAATCTAAAATCACTGATTCCAGCTTTTTTTTTTTTTTTTTTTTTTTTTTTTTTAAATCCACGGAGAGCAGTATTGGCAAGTTTTGAAAGAGATACAAAAATTTTGGTAGGGACACCATCTTAATGGCATTGACTCTGCCGATCATAGATAGGGGTAGAGTCCTGCAGTGTTCTATGCTGCGTTTTAATTTATCCATACACTCCAGAAAATTTCATTGAAATAAAAGTTTGGGATTTTGGGGGATTTTAAGTCCTAGATATGTGACGTAGTCCTGAACAGTCTTAACAGGGCTATTCTGTAAAACTGTATTGAAATCACATTCACATTTTTGAGGAGCTAAAGGTGCTTAAAACTCACAAACTTTGCACACACATCAGAACTGGTGAAGTTTGTTTGTCACAAACTGTGATGCCTCTGATTTCCCAGATTTTGACATCATCATCATCACTTCTAATCATACAGGAAATACAACACAACTGAAAGATGTAGTTTTAAATTTTAAAAATGTTTTATTAATTAATTACTTAATTAATTCTGTCCAATTAGTTGCCAAATTGAAATTATGTGTAGGGGAAACCGGAGCATCCCGGAGAAAACCCTTTCTAACATAGCGCTCAGAGATTCATTCACTGAAAGTCTGAGCGCTATGGCATAGTGCATTGATGACATAGTGCTCAGACATTCATTGCAATGAACGTCTGAGCGCTATGTCATGGTGCAGCGATAACATAGTACATTGATGACATAGCGCTCAGACATTCAACGTCTGCGTGCTATGTCAATGCACTATGTTATCGCTGCACCATGACATAGCGCTCAGACATTCATTGCAATGAACGTCTGAGCGCTATGTCAATGCACTATGTTATCGCTGCACCATGACATAGCGCTCAGACGTTCATTGCAATGAACGTCTGAGCGCTATGTCCTAAATGTACACCATGACGGAAATTCACACGTCAACTGGTGGGAGAACGTTTGGCACATACGGCTCCACCTTAATGACACCATCCTGAGGATCAGGCGCTGAGGATGCTGATGGTTCGCTCAGAGAGGGTTGCACAGATGATACAATATTGTCATCTGGGAGGTCTGAAGGCTGCCAGGCATCTGGGCAGGGGGCTGGTGGTTCCTCTGCAGCCAGTGGGGCAACAGAGACCCTTCCCAGGACTTTTTTATTGACCCAGGATTTTACCCTCTGCTGCACTGGCTTTGTTGCCTTCTGGAGAAGCAGTTGAGTCTGTTTAAGGTCATTTTTCAGACTGTAATTCTCCTTCTCCAATTTATGGACCTTGTCGACATAAACTTGTGCCCTGATGAAATTTTTGTCAAACTGATCTTTGTAGTATTTAACATCCCTAAGGCAACTCTTGTTGGCACTTTGGTAAGAGCTGAGCTTTCGATTGGCACAGGCAATCTGCTCTCGCAGCTCGTCCTCAAGGTCCAGATTCAACTTCACTTCACAAGGCCTGTAATTGTGAAGGTAGCGTCTGCAAAGCTCAACGAACTTGGATTTTAATGATCTAAAATCTGACATTGAAGAGCTGCATTCCTCCAGATCTTTCTTGAAACGGTGCTGAGTAGACTCCAGTTCGCCAATCTTTTTCTTCTGCTCAGCCACTTGTGATGTTAATTTCTTTGTTCGATCCAGCAGGCTTTTCTTTTCATCCTGTGACGCCAGCAGCTCTGCGTAGGCTTTCTCTTGCCAAGTTTTTGACTCTCTCAATTCAGTCTGAGTAGCCGTTAATGTCGACTGGAGACTTGCGTGGCTTGTTTTCAGATCCTTCAGTGAAGCCTCAGCAGCAGTCTGACAACTTCTTGCAGACATCCAGCTTTCCAACGAACGTCTCCTCTCCTCTCTGAGATCAGCTATGAGCTTTTCATTCCTCTGAATTATTGCTTCTTTTTCTATGACAGCCTCCTTCATCGCAGTCAAGTTCGCTATCACTTCCTTTTGACCATAGAAAGCCTTTTTTATCTCCCAATTTTCCGTCTGCAGGTTAGAAAGTGCCTTGTCAAACTTGGTTTTGTCTGCTTCCTTTGCACTGGTAAACTGCTGCTTGGTTTTTGTAAGCTTATCTTGCAGACTAGCCACCTGCTCTTTGAATGCTTTTACCTCATGAAAATAGCTGTAATGAATATCTGTGATCTCATCAGCGTGTTTCATGGCAGTTTTTCTTCTCTCTTCCGTGGTCTCTTTCTCCCACCTGGCCTGCTCCTCAGCTAATTTTGCGTCACAGTCCGCTTTCAGCCTAAGGAGGTCAGCCTCACGCTTCTCCGTCAGTGCAGCAAAACTGTCTTGGCTGTCGCTAAGCTTCTTTTCCAGTGCGTCAGTGTCATCAAGGTGTCTTATTCTCCAATCCACGGCTTGTGAGTGGAGGATCACGGTTTCGTCGAAAAGTTTTTTCTTT
Source organism: Epinephelus awoara (assembly GCA_035609425.1). Classification (NCBI taxonomy): domain Eukaryota; kingdom Metazoa; phylum Chordata; class Actinopteri; order Perciformes; family Serranidae; genus Epinephelus; species Epinephelus awoara. The sequence continues at coordinate 36,106,222 of CM069305.1, read as the reverse complement.
TCGGCGTCCCTCTCCTCTCTTTGTTTGAGCAGGTCCTGAATTTCGGCTTTGGCAGTTTCTAACTCAGCCTCAAGAGCCTGAATTTTTGCTACCTTTTCCGAATTCACGAGTGCCAGTGAATCATTGAATTCTTCCACCTTTTCTATTTTCCAGCGGAGGTATTCAAGATCCTCATCATCCTCTGCTGGGGGTGGTGTCACTTTGGGGGCGCTGACGGTGCCTCGTTTTTGTGGTCGTCGTTTCTCCATCTTCTGCAATAGTGCAACACTAATGAGGTCTTGTTGATCTTCAGTCACTGACCTCGCTACTTACCAGTTCTCAGAGTCGCCACCAAGAATTGATGATTTACAATGTGGCATTGGTCTACTTACATACTCTGTACTGGTGCGCCGTGATGTCACAAAGGAGATATGGAAGGATGACATCACATTTCATTCTAGCTCCGCCCACCGCAAATGGCCACCCTAGAATGTTATGGTTCGATCTGCATTCTGAGTGGATTTGAGACACTGAGTTCAAGTCTGAGTCCATTATTACCCCGAGATTTCTAACCTGATTTGTAGGTTTTAGAGAGAGAGACTGGAGGTGACTGCTGACACTTTCTCTTTGTTTCTGTGGACCAAATACGATGACTTGAGTCTTGTCTGAATTTAGCTGGAGTATAGTATAGTATAGTATATGTTTTCTTTGGGTTAGACAGCAAACAGCTACTGTAACACATCTGACCAGGACTGTACTGCACAGAGAGTGGGAAAGGTAAAGTCTAAGGATATTCCAGGTATTCTCTGTACTAAGGATGTCAGATTGGGTTAATTTTGTTTATTTTTAAGGACAGAAAAATGCAAAACGAATGAAACACAAGAGGCCTTTCATTTGGTCTGGTGCCCCACTGACTCAGTGAGACCACTTTTTGAAGCCCTATCCATTTAGGATTCCCTCCACTGGCTGGCTGTGACACAGCAGGCGGTACCTTGCCAAAACTGAAACGCTGTGTGTTGAAGCACTTGCAGTTGAACTGCTTCTGTGTTGTGCACATGTAGCTGACATCACAATGTATCAGTTCTCCTGGAGCCAGAGTAATCACCTGGTGGATTCTCGTTGTTCCAGGTACTGCTGGTATCGGCTTTGGCATTTTGGGGTTAACAGGGCAATTTGCTGTTAGCTCATTCACCTTTGACCGTGGTGAATCAGAATGCCTCTTTAAATGTTGGCACCTTTTTTTTTTTTTTGTATTTTTACTCCTTTTGTCTTTCTTTGTTCAGTTTTTCCATAAGCCTTTTTCAGCCTGGCATCCTTATCAAGTGAGGTCACATTATGTTTCACTGTACATATAGATTGATTTGGGTTCTCTCCCTCTTATTTTCTAACTCTTTCTAAAATCAAACTGTCTAACAATCATTTTCTACCACTGTTAGGTGCTCATTGCTCTAACCTTGAAGATCCTGGCTGTGGGTCCTGCTCTGGGTTTAACATGGAACATGGATTACATTCAGCATGCATGTGGTAGAAGAATGTTGATCAAATATAATAATGATTAATTTAAATAACTGCATAACCTAACAACCAAAGTGTTAAAATCACAACCCTGTGACAATTTCACAACCCCGTTACAATCAAAAACATAACGCGATTGAGTGTGACGGGGTTGTGATTTTTGCTCGAAATGGCCGCTGCTCTACATAGTGAATACCAGAGGGAGAGCACATGGCATGCATGAGATTAAGAAATGGTATATTTTCTTGAGATAACAAAAACTTTTTCATAATAGTTTTCTATCTTTTTTTTCATGTAATGGTGTTGAGCCGTTGAGTTTCTTACTATATCTTACTATATTATGACGAAAACTCTGTTTGCGTGTGTGTGTCTGTTCCACGTTTTTCTCCTCACTGACTTGGTCAATCCATGTGAAATTATTTGACTATGCTAAGGCAAAAGGCATCCAAGGTTTTTCAGAGGCAAAAAAGAAGGCCGGATACTATTGGTTTCAGGAGTTTATGAAACGAAACCCCAAACTCAGTATCAGGAAGCCTGAGTCTCTCTCCGCTGCAGGGGTTGCGGGGATGAACCTAGAGGTAGTGACGTTTTTAAATCTAAGAATGACTGTCCCACTTTACCAAACAAACTGTCCCACATTACCTGAACATGCTGCTCGAACGAAAGAGGGTGTCATGTTATGTTTGAAGGTGTGTAGCTTCTAAAAAAAGATTGTATTCCCACTGAATTCAAACATAAAATGTTAATAAGGCCTAAAATGATTCAATGAAGCATCATTGGAGCAAGTAAATAGTTTTTATATAAGTCTACCAGAGCATCTACCAAAAACTGTCCACATTACCTGAATTCACCCTACCTATTTTCATACACAGAGTATAAATGAGCCTCACGTCGTGTGCACAGCCACATCTACCAGGACCTCGCCAACACTACGTACATGTGTGGAGGTGCGGGGGCCCCCACCAAAAAAAATAAGATAAAAAAAAAAGAATCTATATCCCAACCTTACATAACCCAACATACACTCACGCTTTCACACACAGGGGAAGTGGGATACAAATAATAGATAAAAAAAAAAGATATACACATAAGAGAAATTCGATTGGAGTCGTCCTCAAGGACACATAGTTATATCGTCCATATTAAGAAAACACAAAAAAACAGAAATCAAATGCCAGTCATCAATGAAATGCAGGCCTAGGTGCAGTCAGTTTATGTCAAGATATTTTAACAAGGGGTCCCAAGATTTTTCCCATTTTAGTTGGCCTTTTGTATTATTGAATCGCAGTTTCTCCAGATGTAAAACAGAAATAAGTTCATGCAGCCAGTTCCTGAAACATGGTGCAGTTAGTGTCTTCAAGTCTTTAAGGATAAGTCTTTTTGCCAACACCATTCCAACCAGAAGAGCGGGCCTGAACAGATGTTTTTTAGATAATCTGTGTATTTTATATCCCCATACAAAATCTAAAATCACTGATTCCAGCTTTTTTTTTTTTTTTTTTTTTAAATCCACGGAGAGCAGTATTGGCAAGTTTTGAAAGAGATACAAAAATTTTGGTAGGGACACCATCTTAATGGCATTGACTCTGCCGATCATAGATAGGGGTAGAGTCCTGCAGTGTTCTATGCTGCGTTTTAATTTATCCATACACTCCAGAAAATTTCATTGAAATAAAAGTTTGGGATTTTGGGGGATTTTAAGTCCTAGATATGTGACGTAGTCCTGAACAGTCTTAACAGGGCTATTCTGTAAAACTGTATTGAAATCACATTCACATTTTTGAGGAGCTAAAGGTGCTTAAAACTCACAAACTTTGCACACACATCAGAACTGGTGAAGTTTGTTTGTCACAAACTGTGATGCCTCTGATTTCCCAGATTTTGACATCATCATCATCACTTCTAATCATACAGGAAATACAACACAACTGAAAGATGTAGTTTTAAATTTTAAAAATGTTTTATTAATTAATTACTTAATTAATTCTGTCCAATTAGTTGCCAAATTGAAATTATGTGTAGGGGAAACCGGAGCATCCCGGAGAAAACCCTTTCTAACATAGCGCTCAGAGATTCATTCACTGAAAGTCTGAGCGCTATGGCATAGTGCATTGATGACATAGTGCTCAGACATTCATTGCAATGAACGTCTGAGCGCTATGTCATGGTGCAGCGATAACATAGTACATTGATGACATAGCGCTCAGACATTCAACGTCTGCGTGCTATGTCAATGCACTATGTTATCGCTGCACCATGACATAGCGCTCAGACGTTCATTGCAATGAACGTCTGAGCGCTATGTCCTAAATGTACACCATGACGGAAATTCACACGTCAACTGGTGGGAGAACGTTTGGCACATACGGCTCCACCTTAATGACACCATCCTGAGGATCAGGCGCTGAGGATGCTGATGGTTCGCTCAGAGAGGGTTGCACAGATGATACAATATTGTCATCTGGGAGGTCTGAAGGCTGCCAGGCATCTGGGCAGGGGGCTGGTGGTTCCTCTGCAGCCAGTGGGGCAACAGAGACCCTTCCCAGGACTTTTTTATTGACCCAGGATTTTACCCTCTGCTGCACTGGCTTTGTTGCCTTCTGGAGAAGCAGTTGAGTCTGTTTAAGGTCATTTTTCAGACTGTAATTCTCCTTCTCCAATTTATGGACCTTGTCGACATAAACTTGTGCCCTGATGAAATTTTTGTCAAACTGATCTTTGTAGTATTTAACATCCCTAAGGCAACTCTTGTTGGCACTTTGGTAAGAGCTGAGCTTTCGATTGGCACAGGCAATCTGCTCTCGCAGCTCGTCCTCAAGGTCCAGATTCAACTTCACTTCACAAGGCCTGTAATTGTGAAGGTAGCGTCTGCAAAGCTCAACGAACTTGGATTTTAATGATCTAAAATCTGACATTGAAGAGCTGCATTCCTCCAGATCTTTCTTGAAACGGTGCTGAGTAGACTCCAGTTCGCCAATCTTTTTCTTCTGCTCAGCCACTTGTGATGTTAATTTCTTTGTTCGATCCAGCAGGCTTTTCTTTTCATCCTGTGACGCCAGCAGCTCTGCGTAGGCTTTCTCTTGCCAAGTTTTTGACTCTCTCAATTCAGTCTGAGTAGCCGTTAATGTCGACTGGAGACTTGCGTGGCTTGTTTTCAGATCCTTCAGTGAAGCCTCAGCAGCAGTCTGACAACTTCTTGCAGACATCCAGCTTTCCAACGAACGTCTCCTCTCCTCTCTGAGATCAGCTATGAGCTTTTCATTCCTCTGAATTATTGCTTCTTTTTCTATGACAGCCTCCTTCATCGCAGTCAAGTTCGCTATCACTTCCTTTTGACCATAGAAAGCCTTTTTTATCTCCCAATTTTCCGTCTGCAGGTTAGAAAGTGCCTTGTCAAACTTGGTTTTGTCTGCTTCCTTTGCACTGGTAAACTGCTGCTTGGTTTTTGTAAGCTTATCTTGCAGACTAGCCACCTGCTCTTTGAATGCTTTTACCTCATGAAAATAGCTGTAATGAATATCTGTGATCTCATCAGCGTGTTTCATGGCAGTTTTTCTTCTCTCTTCCGTGATCTCTTTCTCCCACCTGGCCTGCTCCTCAGCTAATTTTGCGTCACAGTCCGCTTTCAGCCTAAGGAGGTCAGCCTCACGCTTCTCCGTCAGTGCAGCAAAACTGTCTTGGCTGTCGCTAAGCTTCTTTTCCAGTGCGTCAGTGTCATCAAGGTGTCTTATTCTCCAATCCACGGCTTGTGAGTGGAGGATCACGGTTTCGTCGAAAAGTTTTTTCTTTTCGGCGTCCCTCTCCTCTCTTTGTTTGAGCAGGTCCTGAATTTCGGCTTTGGCAGTTTCTAACTCAGCCTCAAGAGCCTGAATTTTTGCTACCTTTTCCGAATTCACGAGTGCCAGTGAATCATTGAATTCTTCCACCTTTTCTATTTTCCAGCGGAGGTATTCAAGATCCTCATCATCCTCTGCTGGGGGTGGTGTCACTTTGGGGGCGCTGACGGTGCCTCGTTTTTGTGGTCGTCGTTTCTCCATCTTCTGCAATAGTGCAACACTAATGAGGTCTTGTTGATCTTCAGTCACTGACCTCGCTACTTACCAGTTCTCAGAGTCGCCACCAAGAATTGATGATTTACAATGTGGCATTGGTCTACTTACATACTCTGTACTGGTGCGCCGTGATGTCACAAAGGAGATATGGAAGGATGACATCACATTTCATTCTAGCTCCGCCCACAGCAAATGGCCACCCTAGAATGTTATGGTTCGATCTGCATTCTGAGTGGATTTGAGACACTGAGTTCCAAAGTTTTGGATTCCAAATAGCAAAAATGATATGTGGAACAGGTCAGTTTAAGGCAGGAATATGGTTGGTTATTAAGCACATTATTCCAGGAACCATTTGTAGAGCACAATTAGTACACAAAGTAATTCAAAGTGCTTTACAGAAGAAGAAAATGCATTAAAATCACAATACAAAATAAAAACATAAATAATCATTATAAAATGAACTTTAAAAGAGAAGAGTGCAGATAAGATCCTTTCAGTCATATGCACAGTGAAATAGAGCTGTTTTGAGCCTAGATTTGAACATTGTCAGAGTAGAGGCCTGTCTCACATCTTCAGAAAGACTGTTCCAGATTTTAGCTGCATAAAACTGGAACCCTGATTCCCCATGTTTAGTCCTGACTCTGGGCACCAGCAGGAGGCCGGTCCCCGAGGTCCTCAGAGTCCGAGATGGTTCATATGGCACTAACATGTCAGAGATGTGCTTTGGTGCTAGGCCGTGGAGAGACTTGTACACAAGCAGAGCTGCTTTAAAGTCTATTCTCTGAGCCACAGGAAGCCAGTGTAGACACCTGAGCACAGGACTAATGTGCTCGTACTTCCTGGTTCTGGTCGGGACCCGAGCAGCAGCATTCTGGATGTACTGCAGCTGTCTTACGGCCCGTTTGGAGAGGCCAGTGAGCAGGCCGTTACAGTAGTCTAACCTACTAGAGACAAATGCATGGATAAGTCTCTCCAAGTCAGGTTTAGACACTATACCTTTGATTTTGGCAATGTTTTTTAGATGGTAAGAGGCTGCTGATGTCATTGATTTGATGTGGCTGTTAAAGTTCAAGTCTGAGTCCATTATTACCCCGAGATTTCTAACCTGATTTGTAGGTTTTAGAGAGAGAGACTGGAGGTGACTGCTGACACTTTCTCTTTGTTTCTGTGGACCAAATACGATGACTTGAGTCTTGTCTGAATTTAGCTGGAGTATAGTATAGTATAGTATATGTTTTCTTTGGGTTAGACAGCAAACAGCTACTGTAACACATCTGACCAGGACTGTACTGCACAGAGAGTGGGAAAGGTAAAGTCTAAGGATATTCCAGGTATTCTCTGTACTAAGGATGTCAGATTGGGTTAATTTTGTTCATTTTTAAGGACAGAAAAATGCAAAACGAATGAAACACAAGAGGCCTTTCATTTGGTCTGGTGCCCCACTGACTCAGTGAGACCACTTTTTGAAGCCCTATCCATTTAGGATTCCCTCCACTGGCTGGCTGTGACACAGCAGGCGGTACCTTGCCAAAACTGAAACGCTGTGTGTTGAAGCACTTGCAGTTGAACTGCTTCTGTGTTGTGCACATGTAGCTGACATCACAATGTATCAGTTCTCCTGGAGCCAGAGTAATCACCTGGTGGATTCTCGTTGTTCCAGGTACTGCTGGTATCGGCTTTGGCATTTTGGGGTTAACAGGGCAATTTGCTGTTAGCTCATTCACCTTTGACCGTGGTGAATCAGAATGCCTCTTTAAATGTTGGCACCTTTTTTTTTTTTTTGTATTTTTACTCCTTTTGTCTTTCTTTGTTCAGTTTTTCCATAAGCCTTTTTCAGCCTGGCATCCTTATCAAGTGAGGTCACATTATGTTTCACTGTACATATAGATTGATTTGGGTTCTCTCCCTCTTATTTTCTAACTCTTTCTAAAATCAAACTGTCTAACAATCATTTTCTACCACTGTTAGGTGCTCATTGCTCTAACCTTGAAGATCCTGGCTGTGGGTCCTGCTCTGGGTTTAACATGGAACATGGATTACATTCAGCATGCATGTGGTAGAAGAATGTTGATCAAATATAATAATGATTAATTTAAATAACTGCATAACCTAACAACCAAAGTGTTAAAATCACAACCCTGTGACAATTTCACAACCCCGTTACAATCAAAAACATAACGCGATTGAGTGTGACGGGGTTGTGATTTTTGCTCGAAATGGCCGCTGCTCTACATAGTGAATACCAGAGGGAGAGCACATGGCATGCATGAGATTAAGAAATGGTATATTTTCTTGAGATAACAAAAACTTTTTCATAATAGTTTTCTATCTTTTTTTTCATGTAATGGTGTTGAGCCGTTGAGTTTCTTACTATATCTTACTATATTATGACGAAAACTCTGTTTGCGTGTGTGTGTCTGTTCCACGTTTTTCTCCTCACTGACTTGGTCAATCCATGTGAAATTATTTGACTATGCTAAGGCAAAAGGCATCCAAGGTTTTTCAGAGGCAAAAAAGAAGGCCGGATACTATTGGTTTCAGGAGTTTATGAAACGAAACCCCAAACTCAGTATCAGGAAGCCTGAGTCTCTCTCCGCTGCAGGGGTTGCGGGGATGAACCTAGAGGTAGTGACGTTTTTAAATCTAAGAATGACTGTCCCACTTTACCAAACAAACTGTCCCACATTACCTGAACATGCTGCTCGAACGAAAGAGGGTGTCATGTTATGTTTGAAGGTGTGTAGCTTCTAAAAAAAGATTGTATTCCCACTGAATTCAAACATAAAATGTTAATAAGGCCTAAAATGATTCAATGAAGCATCATTGGAGCAAGTAAATAGTTTTTATATAAGTCTACCAGAGCATCTACCAAAAACTGTCCACATTACCTGAATTCACCCTACCTATTTTCATACACAGAGTATAAATGAGCCTCACGTCGTGTGCACAGCCACATCTACCAGGACCTCGCCAACACTACGTACATGTGTGGAGGTGCGGGGGCCCCCACCAAAAAAAATAAGATAAAAAAAAAAGAATCTATATCCCAACCTTACATAACCCAACATACACTCACGCTTTCACACACAGGGGAAGTGGGATACAAATAATAGATAAAAAAAAAAGATATACACATAAGAGAAATTCGATTGGAGTCGTCCTCAAGGACACATAGTTATATCGTCCATATTAAGAAAACACAAAAAAACAGAAATCAAATGCCAGTCATCAATGAAATGCAGGCCTAGGTGCAGTCAGTTTATGTCAAGATATTTTAACAAGGGGTCCCAAGATTTTTCCCATTTTAGTTGGCCTTTTGTATTATTGAATCGCAGTTTCTCCAGATGTAAAACAGAAATAAGTTCATGCAGCCAGTTCCTGAAACATGGTGCAGTTAGTGTCTTCAAGTCTTTAAGGATAAGTCTTTTTGCCAACACCATTCCAACCAGAAGAGCGGGCCTGAACAGATGTTTTTTAGATAATCTGTGTATTTTATATCCCCATACAAAATCTAAAATCACTGATTCCAGCTTTTTTTTTTTTTTTTTTTTTAAATCCACGGAGAGCAGTATTGGCAAGTTTTGAAAGAGATACAAAAATTTTGGTAGGGACACCATCTTAATGGCATTGACTCTGCCGATCATAGATAGGGGTAGAGTCCTGCAGTGTTCTATGCTGCGTTTTAATTTATCCATACACTCCAGAAAATTTCATTGAAATAAAAGTTTGGGATTTTGGGGGATTTTAAGTCCTAGATATGTGACGTAGTCCTGAACAGTCTTAACAGGGCTATTCTGTAAAACTGTATTGAAATCACATTCACATTTTTGAGGAGCTAAAGGTGCTTAAAACTCACAAACTTTGCACACACATCAGAACTGGTGAAGTTTGTTTGTCACAAACTGTGATGCCTCTGATTTCCCAGATTTTGACATCATCATCATCACTTCTAATCATACAGGAAATACAACACAACTGAAAGATGTAGTTTTAAATTTTAAAAATGTTTTATTAATTAATTACTTAATTAATTCTGTCCAATTAGTTGCCAAATTGAAATTATGTGTAGGGGAAACCGGAGCATCCCGGAGAAAACCCTTTCTAACATAGCGCTCAGAGATTCATTCACTGAAAGTCTGAGCGCTATGGCATAGTGCATTGATGACATAGTGCTCAGACATTCATTGCAATGAACGTCTGAGCGCTATGTCATGGTGCAGCGATAACATAGTACATTGATGACATAGCGCTCAGACATTCAACGTCTGCGTGCTATGTCAATGCACTATGTTATCGCTGCACCATGACATAGCGCTCAGACGTTCATTGCAATGAACGTCTGAGCGCTATGTCCTAAATGTACACCATGACGGAAATTCACACGTCAACTGGTGGGAGAACGTTTGGCACATACGGCTCCACCTTAATGACACCATCCTGAGGATCAGGCGCTGAGGATGCTGATGGTTCGCTCAGAGAGGGTTGCACAGATGATACAATATTGTCATCTGGGAGGTCTGAAGGCTGCCAGGCATCTGGGCAGGGGGCTGGTGGTTCCTCTGCAGCCAGTGGGGCAACAGAGACCCTTCCCAGGACTTTTTTATTGACCCAGGATTTTACCCTCTGCTGCACTGGCTTTGTTGCCTTCTGGAGAAGCAGTTGAGTCTGTTTAAGGTCATTTTTCAGACTGTAATTCTCCTTCTCCAATTTATGGACCTTGTCGACATAAACTTGTGCCCTGATGAAATTTTTGTCAAACTGATCTTTGTAGTATTTAACATCCCTAAGGCAACTCTTGTTGGCACTTTGGTAAGAGCTGAGCTTTCGATTGGCACAGGCAATCTGCTCTCGCAGCTCGTCCTCAAGGTCCAGATTCAACTTCACTTCACAAGGCCTGTAATTGTGAAGGTAGCGTCTGCAAAGCTCAACGAACTTGGATTTTAATGATCTAAAATCTGACATTGAAGAGCTGCATTCCTCCAGATCTTTCTTGAAACGGTGCTGAGTAGACTCCAGTTCGCCAATCTTTTTCTTCTGCTCAGCCACTTGTGATGTTAATTTCTTTGTTCGATCCAGCAGGCTTTTCTTTTCATCCTGTGACGCCAGCAGCTCTGCGTAGGCTTTCTCTTGCCAAGTTTTTGACTCTCTCAATTCAGTCTGAGTAGCCGTTAATGTCGACTGGAGACTTGCGTGGCTTGTTTTCAGATCCTTCAGTGAAGCCTCAGCAGCAGTCTGACAACTTCTTGCAGACATCCAGCTTTCCAACGAACGTCTCCTCTCCTCTCTGAGATCAGCTATGAGCTTTTCATTCCTCTGAATTATTGCTTCTTTTTCTATGACAGCCTCCTTCATCGCAGTCAAGTTCGCTATCACTTCCTTTTGACCATAGAAAGCCTTTTTTATCTCCCAATTTTCCGTCTGCAGGTTAGAAAGTGCCTTGTCAAACTTGGTTTTGTCTGCTTCCTTTGCACTGGTAAACTGCTGCTTGGTTTTTGTAAGCTTATCTTGCAGACTAGCCACCTGCTCTTTGAATGCTTTTACCTCATGAAAATAGCTGTAATGAATATCTGTGATCTCATCAGCGTGTTTCATGGCAGTTTTTCTTCTCTCTTCCGTGATCTCTTTCTCCCACCTGGCCTGCTCCTCAGCTAATTTTGCGTCACAGTCCGCTTTCAGCCTAAGGAGGTCAGCCTCACGCTTCTCCGTCAGTGCAGCAAAACTGTCTTGGCTGTCGCTAAGCTTCTTTTCCAGTGCGTCAGTGTCATCAAGGTGTCTTATTCTCCAATCCACGGCTTGTGAGTGGAGGATCACGGTTTCGTCGAAAAGTTTTTTCTTTTCGGCGTCCCTCTCCTCTCTTTGTTTGAGCAGGTCCTGAATTTCGGCTTTGGCAGTTTCTAACTCAGCCTCAAGAGCCTGAATTTTTGCTACCTTTTCCGAATTCACGAGTGCCAGTGAATCATTGAATTCTTCCACCTTTTCTATTTTCCAGCGGAGGTATTCAAGATCCTCATCATCCTCTGCTGGGGGTGGTGTCACTTTGGGGGCGCTGACGGTGCCTCGTTTTTGTGGTCGTCGTTTCTCCATCTTCTGCAATAGTGCAACACTAATGAGGTCTTGTTGATCTTCAGTCACTGACCTCGCTACTTACCAGTTCTCAGAGTCGCCACCAAGAATTGATGATTTACAATGTGGCATTGGTCTACTTACATACTCTGTACTGGTGCGCCGTGATGTCACAAAGGAGATATGGAAGGATGACATCACATTTCATTCTAGCTCCGCCCACAGCAAATGGCCACCCTAGAATGTTATGGTTCGATCTGCATTCTGAGTGGATTTGAGACACTGAGTTCCAAAGTTTTGGATTCCAAATAGCAAAAATGATATGTGGAACAGGTCAGTTTAAGGCAGGAATATGGTTGGTTATTAAGCACATTATTCCAGGAACCATTTGTAGAGCACAATTAGTACACAAAGTAATTCAAAGTGCTTTACAGAAGAAGAAAATGCATTAAAATCACAATACAAAATAAAAACATAAATAATCATTATAAAATGAACTTTAAAAGAGAAGAGTGCAGATAAGATCCTTTCAGTCATATGCACAGTGAAATAGAGCTGTTTTGAGCCTAGATTTGAACATTGTCAGAGTAGAGGCCTGTCTCACATCTTCAGAAAGACTGTTCCAGATTTTAGCTGCATAAAACTGGAACCCTGATTCCCCATGTTTAGTCCTGACTCTGGGCACCAGCAGGAGGCCGGTCCCCGAGGTCCTCAGAGTCCGAGATGGTTCATATGGCACTAACATGTCAGAGATGTGCTTTGGTGCTAGGCCGTGGAGAGACTTGTACACAAGCAGAGCTGCTTTAAAGTCTATTCTCTGAGCCACAGGAAGCCAGTGTAGACACCTGAGCACAGGACTAATGTGCTCGTACTTCCTGGTTCTGGTCGGGACCCGAGCAGCAGCATTCTGGATGTACTGCAGCTGTCTTACGGCCCGTTTGGAGAGGCCAGTGAGCAGGCCGTTACAGTAGTCTAACCTACTAGAGACAAATGCATGGATAAGTCTCTCCAAGTCAGGTTTAGACACTATACCTTTGATTTTGGCAATGTTTTTTAGATGGTAAGAGGCTGCTGATGTCATTGATTTGATGTGGCTGTTAAAGTTCAAGTCTGAGTCCATTATTACCCCGAGATTTCTAACCTGATTTGTAGGTTTTAGAGAGAGAGACTGGAGGTGACTGCTGACACTTTCTCTTTGTTTCTGTGGACCAAATACGATGACTTGAGTCTTGTCTGAATTTAGCTGGAGTATAGTATAGTATAGTATATGTTTTCTTTGGGTTAGACAGCAAACAGCTACTGTAACACATCTGACCAGGACTGTACTGCACAGAGAGTGGGAAAGGTAAAGTCTAAGGATATTCCAGGTATTCTCTGTACTAAGGATGTCAGATTGGGTTAATTTTGTTCATTTTTAAGGACAGAAAAATGCAAAACGAATGAAACACAAGAGGCCTTTCATTTGGTCTGGTGCCCCACTGACTCAGTGAGACCACTTTTTGAAGCCCTATCCATTTAGGATTCCCTCCACTGGCTGGCTGTGACACAGCAGGCGGTACCTTGCCAAAACTGAAACGCTGTGTGTTGAAGCACTTGCAGTTGAACTGCTTCTGTGTTGTGCACATGTAGCTGACATCACAATGTATCAGTTCTCCTGGAGCCAGAGTAATCACCTGGTGGATTCTCGTTGTTCCAGGTACTGCTGGTATCGGCTTTGGCATTTTGGGGTTAACAGGGCAATTTGCTGTTAGCTCATTCACCTTTGACCGTGGTGAATCAGAATGCCTCTTTAAATGTTGGCACCTTTTTTTTTTTTTTGTATTTTTACTCCTTTTGTCTTTCTTTGTTCAGTTTTTCCATAAGCCTTTTTCAGCCTGGCATCCTTATCAAGTGAGGTCACATTATGTTTCACTGTACATATAGATTGATTTGGGTTCTCTCCCTCTTATTTTCTAACTCTTTCTAAAATCAAACTGTCTAACAATCATTTTCTACCACTGTTAGGTGCTCATTGCTCTAACCTTGAAGATCCTGGCTGTGGGTCCTGCTCTGGGTTTAACATGGAACATGGATTACATTCAGCATGCATGTGGTAGAAGAATGTTGATCAAATATAATAATGATTAATTTAAATAACTGCATAACCTAACAACCAAAGTGTTAAAATCACAACCCTGTGACAATTTCACAACCCCGTTACAATCAAAAACATAACGCGATTGAGTGTGACGGGGTTGTGATTTTTGCTCGAAATGGCCGCTGCTCTACATAGTGAATACCAGAGGGAGAGCACATGGCATGCATGAGATTAAGAAATGGTATATTTTCTTGAGATAACAAAAACTTTTTCATAATAGTTTTCTATCTTTTTTTTCATGTAATGGTGTTGAGCCGTTGAGTTTCTTACTATATCTTACTATATTATGACGAAAACTCTGTTTGCGTGTGTGTGTCTGTTCCACGTTTTTCTCCTCACTGACTTGGTCAATCCATGTGAAATTATTTGACTATGCTAAGGCAAAAGGCATCCAAGGTTTTTCAGAGGCAAAAAAGAAGGCCGGATACTATTGGTTTCAGGAGTTTATGAAACGAAACCCCAAACTCAGTATCAGGAAGCCTGAGTCTCTCTCCGCTGCAGGGGTTGCGGGGATGAACCTAGAGGTAGTGACGTTTTTAAATCTAAGAATGACTGTCCCACTTTACCAAACAAACTGTCCCACATTACCTGAACATGCTGCTCGAACGAAAGAGGGTGTCATGTTATGTTTGAAGGTGTGTAGCTTCTAAAAAAAGATTGTATTCCCACTGAATTCAAACATAAAATGTTAATAAGGCCTAAAATGATTCAATGAAGCATCATTGGAGCAAGTAAATAGTTTTTATATAAGTCTACCAGAGCATCTACCAAAAACTGTCCACATTACCTGAATTCACCCTACCTATTTTCATACACAGAGTATAAATGAGCCTCACGTCGTGTGCACAGCCACATCTACCAGGACCTCGCCAACACTACGTACATGTGTGGAGGTGCGGGGGCCCCCACCAAAAAAAATAAGATAAAAAAAAAAGAATCTATATCCCAACCTTACATAACCCAACATACACTCACGCTTTCACACACAGGGGAAGTGGGATACAAATAATAGATAAAAAAAAAAGATATACACATAAGAGAAATTCGATTGGAGTCGTCCTCAAGGACACATAGTTATATCGTCCATATTAAGAAAACACAAAAAAACAGAAATCAAATGCCAGTCATCAATGAAATGCAGGCCTAGGTGCAGTCAGTTTATGTCAAGATATTTTAACAAGGGGTCCCAAGATTTTTCCCATTTTAGTTGGCCTTTTGTATTATTGAATCGCAGTTTCTCCAGATGTAAAACAGAAATAAGTTCATGCAGCCAGTTCCTGAAACATGGTGCAGTTAGTGTCTTCAAGTCTTTAAGGATAAGTCTTTTTGCCAACACCATTCCAACCAGAAGAGCGGGCCTGAACAGATGTTTTTTAGATAATCTGTGTATTTTATATCCCCATACAAAATCTAAAATCACTGATTCCAGCTTTTTTTTTTTTTTTTTTTTTTTTTTTTTAAATCCACGGAGAGCAGTATTGGCAAGTTTTGAAAGAGATACAAAAATTTTGGTAGGGACACCATCTTAATGGCATTGACTCTGCCGATCATAGATAGGGGTAGAGTCCTGCAGTGTTCTATGCTGCGTTTTAATTTATCCATACACTCCAGAAAATTTCATTGAAATAAAAGTTTGGGATTTTGGGGGATTTTAAGTCCTAGATATGTGACGTAGTCCTGAACAGTCTTAACAGGGCTATTCTGTAAAACTGTATTGAAATCACATTCACATTTTTGAGGAGCTAAAGGTGCTTAAAACTCACAAACTTTGCACACACATCAGAACTGGTGAAGTTTGTTTGTCACAAACTGTGATGCCTCTGATTTCCCAGATTTTGACATCATCATCATCACTTCTAATCATACAGGAAATACAACACAACTGAAAGATGTAGTTTTAAATTTTAAAAATGTTTTATTAATTAATTACTTAATTAATTCTGTCCAATTAGTTGCCAAATTGAAATTATGTGTAGGGGAAACCGGAGCATCCCGGAGAAAACCCTTTCTAACATAGCGCTCAGAGATTCATTCACTGAAAGTCTGAGCGCTATGGCATAGTGCATTGATGACATAGTGCTCAGACATTCATTGCAATGAACGTCTGAGCGCTATGTCATGGTGCAGCGATAACATAGTACATTGATGACATAGCGCTCAGACATTCAACGTCTGCGTGCTATGTCAATGCACTATGTTATCGCTGCACCATGACATAGCGCTCAGACATTCATTGCAATGAACGTCTGAGCGCTATGTCAATGCACTATGTTATCGCTGCACCATGACATAGCGCTCAGACGTTCATTGCAATGAACGTCTGAGCGCTATGTCCTAAATGTACACCATGACGGAAATTCACACGTCAACTGGTGGGAGAACGTTTGGCACATACGGCTCCACCTTAATGACACCATCCTGAGGATCAGGCGCTGAGGATGCTGATGGTTCGCTCAGAGAGGGTTGCACAGATGATACAATATTGTCATCTGGGAGGTCTGAAGGCTGCCAGGCATCTGGGCAGGGGGCTGGTGGTTCCTCTGCAGCCAGTGGGGCAACAGAGACCCTTCCCAGGACTTTTTTATTGACCCAGGATTTTACCCTCTGCTGCACTGGCTTTGTTGCCTTCTGGAGAAGCAGTTGAGTCTGTTTAAGGTCATTTTTCAGACTGTAATTCTCCTTCTCCAATTTATGGACCTTGTCGACATAAACTTGTGCCCTGATGAAATTTTTGTCAAACTGATCTTTGTAGTATTTAACATCCCTAAGGCAACTCTTGTTGGCACTTTGGTAAGAGCTGAGCTTTCGATTGGCACAGGCAATCTGCTCTCGCAGCTCGTCCTCAAGGTCCAGATTCAACTTCACTTCACAAGGCCTGTAATTGTGAAGGTAGCGTCTGCAAAGCTCAACGAACTTGGATTTTAATGATCTAAAATCTGACATTGAAGAGCTGCATTCCTCCAGATCTTTCTTGAAACGGTGCTGAGTAGACTCCAGTTCGCCAATCTTTTTCTTCTGCTCAGCCACTTGTGATGTTAATTTCTTTGTTCGATCCAGCAGGCTTTTCTTTTCATCCTGTGACGCCAGCAGCTCTGCGTAGGCTTTCTCTTGCCAAGTTTTTGACTCTCTCAATTCAGTCTGAGTAGCCGTTAATGTCGACTGGAGACTTGCGTGGCTTGTTTTCAGATCCTTCAGTGAAGCCTCAGCAGCAGTCTGACAACTTCTTGCAGACATCCAGCTTTCCAACGAACGTCTCCTCTCCTCTCTGAGATCAGCTATGAGCTTTTCATTCCTCTGAATTATTGCTTCTTTTTCTATGACAGCCTCCTTCATCGCAGTCAAGTTCGCTATCACTTCCTTTTGACCATAGAAAGCCTTTTTTATCTCCCAATTTTCCGTCTGCAGGTTAGAAAGTGCCTTGTCAAACTTGGTTTTGTCTGCTTCCTTTGCACTGGTAAACTGCTGCTTGGTTTTTGTAAGCTTATCTTGCAGACTAGCCACCTGCTCTTTGAATGCTTTTACCTCATGAAAATAGCTGTAATGAATATCTGTGATCTCATCAGCGTGTTTCATGGCAGTTTTTCTTCTCTCTTCCGTGATCTCTTTCTCCCACCTGGCCTGCTCCTCAGCTAATTTTGCGTCACAGTCCGCTTTCAGCCTAAGGAGGTCAGCCTCACGCTTCTCCGTCAGTGCAGCAAAACTGTCTTGGCTGTCGCTAAGCTTCTTTTCCAGTGCGTCAGTGTCATCAAGGTGTCTTATTCTCCAATCCACGGCTTGTGAGTGGAGGATCACGGTTTCGTCGAAAAGTTTTTTCTTTTCGGCGTCCCTCTCCTCTCTTTGTTTGAGCAGGTCCTGAATTTCGGCTTTGGCAGTTTCTAACTCAGCCTCAAGAGCCTGAATTTTTGCTACCTTTTCCGAATTCACGAGTGCCAGTGAATCATTGAATTCTTCCACCTTTTCTATTTTCCAGCGGAGGTATTCAAGATCCTCATCATCCTCTGCTGGGGGTGGTGTCACTTTGGGGGCGCTGACGGTGCCTCGTTTTTGTGGTCGTCGTTTCTCCATCTTCTGCAATAGTGCAACACTAATGAGGTCTTGTTGATCTTCAGTCACTGACCTCGCTACTTACCAGTTCTCAGAGTCGCCACCAAGAATTGATGATTTACAATGTGGCATTGGTCTACTTACATACTCTGTACTGGTGCGCCGTGATGTCACAAAGGAGATATGGAAGGATGACATCACATTTCATTCTAGCTCCGCCCACAGCAAATGGCCACCCTAGAATGTTATGGTTCGATCTGCATTCTGAGTGGATTTGAGACACTGAGTTCCAAAGTTTTGGATTCCAAATAGCAAAAATGATATGTGGAACAGGTCAGTTTAAGGCAGGAATATGGTTGGTTATTAAGCACATTATTCCAGGAACCATTTGTAGAGCACAATTAGTACACAAAGTAATTCAAAGTGCTTTACAGAAGAAGAAAATGCATTAAAATCACAATACAAAATAAAAACATAAATAATCATTATAAAATGAACTTTAAAAGAGAAGAGTGCAGATAAGATCCTTTCAGTCATATGCACAGTGAAATAGAGCTGTTTTGAGCCTAGATTTGAACATTGTCAGAGTAGAGGCCTGTCTCACATCTTCAGAAAGACTGTTCCAGATTTTAGCTGCATAAAACTGGAACCCTGATTCCCCATGTTTAGTCCTGACTCTGGGCACCAGCAGGAGGCCGGTCCCCGAGGTCCTCAGAGTCCGAGATGGTTCATATGGCACTAACATGTCAGAGATGTGCTTTGGTGCTAGGCCGTGGAGAGACTTGTACACAAGCAGAGCTGCTTTAAAGTCTATTCTCTGAGCCACAGGAAGCCAGTGTAGACACCTGAGCACAGGACTAATGTGCTCGTACTTCCTGGTTCTGGTCGGGACCCGAGCAGCAGCATTCTGGATGTACTGCAGCTGTCTTACGGCCCGTTTGGAGAGGCCAGTGAGCAGGCCGTTACAGTAGTCTAACCTACTAGAGACAAATGCATGGATAAGTCTCTCCAAGTCAGGTTTAGACACTATACCTTTGATTTTGGCAATGTTTTTTAGATGGTAAGAGGCTGCTGATGTCATTGATTTGATGTGGCTGTTAAAGTTCAAGTCTGAGTCCATTATTACCCCGAGATTTCTAACCTGATTTGTAGGTTTTAGAGAGAGAGACTGGAGGTGACTGCTGACACTTTCTCTTTGTTTCTGTGGACCAAATACGATGACTTGAGTCTTGTCTGAATTTAGCTGGAGTATAGTATAGTATAGTATATGTTTTCTTTGGGTTAGACAGCAAACAGCTACTGTAACACATCTGACCAGGACTGTACTGCACAGAGAGTGGGAAAGGTAAAGTCTAAGGATATTCCAGGTATTCTCTGTACTAAGGATGTCAGATTGGGTTAATTTTGTTCATTTTTAAGGACAGAAAAATGCAAAACGAATGAAACACAAGAGGCCTTTCATTTGGTCTGGTGCCCCACTGACTCAGTGAGACCACTTTTTGAAGCCCTATCCATTTAGGATTCCCTCCACTGGCTGGCTGTGACACAGCAGGCGGTACCTTGCCAAAACTGAAACGCTGTGTGTTGAAGCACTTGCAGTTGAACTGCTTCTGTGTTGTGCACATGTAGCTGACATCACAATGTATCAGTTCTCCTGGAGCCAGAGTAATCACCTGGTGGATTCTCGTTGTTCCAGGTACTGCTGGTATCGGCTTTGGCATTTTGGGGTTAACAGGGCAATTTGCTGTTAGCTCATTCACCTTTGACCGTGGTGAATCAGAATGCCTCTTTAAATGTTGGCACCTTTTTTTTTTTTTTTTTTTTTTACTCCTTTTGTCTTTCTTTGTTCAGTTTTTCCATAAGCCTTTTTCAGCCTGGCATCCTTATCAAGTGAGGTCACATTATGTTTCACTGTACATATAGATTGATTTGGGTTCTCTCCCTCTTATTTTCTAACTCTTTCTAAAATCAAACTGTCTAACAATCATTTTCTACCACTGTTAGGTGCTCATTGCTCTAACCTTGAAGATCCTGGCTGTGGGTCCTGCTCTGGGTTTAACATGGAACATGGATTACATTCAGCATGCATGTGGTAGAAGAATGTTGATCAAATATAATAATGATTAATTTAAATAACTGCATAACCTAACAACCAAAGTGTTAAAATCACAACCCTGTGACAATTTCACAACCCCGTTACAATCAAAAACATAACGCGATTGAGTGTGACGGGGTTGTGATTTTTGCTCGAAATGGCCGCTGCTCTACATAGTGAATACCAGAGGGAGAGCACATGGCATGCATGAGATTAAGAAATGGTATATTTTCTTGAGATAACAAAAACTTTTTCATAATAGTTTTCTATCTTTTTTTTCATGTAATGGTGTTGAGCCGTTGAGTTTCTTACTATATCTTACTATATTATGACGAAAACTCTGTTTGCGTGTGTGTGTCTGTTCCACGTTTTTCTCCTCACTGACTTGGTCAATCCATGTGAAATTATTTGACTATGCTAAGGCAAAAGGCATCCAAGGTTTTTCAGAGGCAAAAAAGAAGGCCGGATACTATTGGTTTCAGGAGTTTATGAAACGAAACCCCAAACTCAGTATCAGGAAGCCTGAGTCTCTCTCCGCTGCAGGGGTTGCGGGGATGAACCTAGAGGTAGTGACGTTTTTAAATCTAAGAATGACTGTCCCACTTTACCAAACAAACTGTCCCACATTACCTGAACATGCTGCTCGAACGAAAGAGGGTGTCATGTTATGTTTGAAGGTGTGTAGCTTCTAAAAAAAGATTGTATTCCCACTGAATTCAAACATAAAATGTTAATAAGGCCTAAAATGATTCAATGAAGCATCATTGGAGCAAGTAAATAGTTTTTATATAAGTCTACCAGAGCATCTACCAAAAACTGTCCACATTACCTGAATTCACCCTACCTATTTTCATACACAGAGTATAAATGAGCCTCACGTCGTGTGCACAGCCACATCTACCAGGACCTCGCCAACACTACGTACATGTGTGGAGGTGCGGGGGCCCCCACCAAAAAAAATAAGATAAAAAAAAAAGAATCTATATCCCAACCTTACATAACCCAACATACACTCACGCTTTCACACACAGGGGAAGTGGGATACAAATAATAGATAAAAAAAAAAGATATACACATAAGAGAAATTCGATTGGAGTCGTCCTCAAGGACACATAGTTATATCGTCCATATTAAGAAAACACAAAAAAACAGAAATCAAATGCCAGTCATCAATGAAATGCAGGCCTAGGTGCAGTCAGTTTATGTCAAGATATTTTAACAAGGGGTCCCAAGATTTTTCCCATTTTAGTTGGCCTTTTGTATTATTGAATCGCAGTTTCTCCAGATGTAAAACAGAAATAAGTTCATGCAGCCAGTTCCTGAAACATGGTGCAGTTAGTGTCTTCAAGTCTTTAAGGATAAGTCTTTTTGCCAACACCATTCCAACCAGAAGAGCGGGCCTGAACAGATGTTTTTTAGATAATCTGTGTATTTTATATCCCCATACAAAATCTAAAATCACTGATTCCAGCTTTTTTTTTTTTTTTTTTTTTTTTTTTTTAAATCCACGGAGAGCAGTATTGGCAAGTTTTGAAAGAGATACAAAAATTTTGGTAGGGACACCATCTTAATGGCATTGACTCTGCCGATCATAGATAGGGGTAGAGTCCTGCAGTGTTCTATGCTGCGTTTTAATTTATCCATACACTCCAGAAAATTTCATTGAAATAAAAGTTTGGGATTTTGGGGGATTTTAAGTCCTAGATATGTGACGTAGTCCTGAACAGTCTTAACAGGGCTATTCTGTAAAACTGTATTGAAATCACATTCACATTTTTGAGGAGCTAAAGGTGCTTAAAACTCACAAACTTTGCACACACATCAGAACTGGTGAAGTTTGTTTGTCACAAACTGTGATGCCTCTGATTTCCCAGATTTTGACATCATCATCATCACTTCTAATCATACAGGAAATACAACACAACTGAAAGATGTAGTTTTAAATTTTAAAAATGTTTTATTAATTAATTACTTAATTAATTCTGTCCAATTAGTTGCCAAATTGAAATTATGTGTAGGGGAAACCGGAGCATCCCGGAGAAAACCCTTTCTAACATAGCGCTCAGAGATTCATTCACTGAAAGTCTGAGCGCTATGGCATAGTGCATTGATGACATAGTGCTCAGACATTCATTGCAATGAACGTCTGAGCGCTATGTCATGGTGCAGCGATAACATAGTACATTGATGACATAGCGCTCAGACATTCAACGTCTGCGTGCTATGTCAATGCACTATGTTATCGCTGCACCATGACATAGCGCTCAGACATTCATTGCAATGAACGTCTGAGCGCTATGTCAATGCACTATGTTATCGCTGCACCATGACATAGCGCTCAGACGTTCATTGCAATGAACGTCTGAGCGCTATGTCCTAAATGTACACCATGACGGAAATTCACACGTCAACTGGTGGGAGAACGTTTGGCACATACGGCTCCACCTTAATGACACCATCCTGAGGATCAGGCGCTGAGGATGCTGATGGTTCGCTCAGAGAGGGTTGCACAGATGATACAATATTGTCATCTGGGAGGTCTGAAGGCTGCCAGGCATCTGGGCAGGGGGCTGGTGGTTCCTCTGCAGCCAGTGGGGCAACAGAGACCCTTCCCAGGACTTTTTTATTGACCCAGGATTTTACCCTCTGCTGCACTGGCTTTGTTGCCTTCTGGAGAAGCAGTTGAGTCTGTTTAAGGTCATTTTTCAGACTGTAATTCTCCTTCTCCAATTTATGGACCTTGTCGACATAAACTTGTGCCCTGATGAAATTTTTGTCAAACTGATCTTTGTAGTATTTAACATCCCTAAGGCAACTCTTGTTGGCACTTTGGTAAGAGCTGAGCTTTCGATTGGCACAGGCAATCTGCTCTCGCAGCTCGTCCTCAAGGTCCAGATTCAACTTCACTTCACAAGGCCTGTAATTGTGAAGGTAGCGTCTGCAAAGCTCAACGAACTTGGATTTTAATGATCTAAAATCTGACATTGAAGAGCTGCATTCCTCCAGATCTTTCTTGAAACGGTGCTGAGTAGACTCCAGTTCGCCAATCTTTTTCTTCTGCTCAGCCACTTGTGATGTTAATTTCTTTGTTCGATCCAGCAGGCTTTTCTTTTCATCCTGTGACGCCAGCAGCTCTGCGTAGGCTTTCTCTTGCCAAGTTTTTGACTCTCTCAATTCAGTCTGAGTAGCCGTTAATGTCGACTGGAGACTTGCGTGGCTTGTTTTCAGATCCTTCAGTGAAGCCTCAGCAGCAGTCTGACAACTTCTTGCAGACATCCAGCTTTCCAACGAACGTCTCCTCTCCTCTCTGAGATCAGCTATGAGCTTTTCATTCCTCTGAATTATTGCTTCTTTTTCTATGACAGCCTCCTTCATCGCAGTCAAGTTCGCTATCACTTCCTTTTGACCATAGAAAGCCTTTTTTATCTCCCAATTTTCCGTCTGCAGGTTAGAAAGTGCCTTGTCAAACTTGGTTTTGTCTGCTTCCTTTGCACTGGTAAACTGCTGCTTGGTTTTTGTAAGCTTATCTTGCAGACTAGCCACCTGCTCTTTGAATGCTTTTACCTCATGAAAATAGCTGTAATGAATATCTGTGATCTCATCAGCGTGTTTCATGGCAGTTTTTCTTCTCTCTTCCGTGATCTCTTTCTCCCACCTGGCCTGCTCCTCAGCTAATTTTGCGTCACAGTCCGCTTTCAGCCTAAGGAGGTCAGCCTCACGCTTCTCCGTCAGTGCAGCAAAACTGTCTTGGCTGTCGCTAAGCTTCTTTTCCAGTGCGTCAGTGTCATCAAGGTGTCTTATTCTCCAATCCACGGCTTGTGAGTGGAGGATCACGGTTTCGTCGAAAAGTTTTTTCTTTTCGGCGTCCCTCTCCTCTCTTTGTTTGAGCAGGTCCTGAATTTCGGCTTTGGCAGTTTCTAACTCAGCCTCAAGAGCCTGAATTTTTGCTACCTTTTCCGAATTCACGAGTGCCAGTGAATCATTGAATTCTTCCACCTTTTCTATTTTCCAGCGGAGGTATTCAAGATCCTCATCATCCTCTGCTGGGGGTGGTGTCACTTTGGGGGCGCTGACGGTGCCTCGTTTTTGTGGTCGTCGTTTCTCCATCTTCTGCAATAGTGCAACACTAATGAGGTCTTGTTGATCTTCAGTCACTGACCTCGCTACTTACCAGTTCTCAGAGTCGCCACCAAGAATTGATGATTTACAATGTGGCATTGGTCTACTTACATACTCTGTACTGGTGCGCCGTGATGTCACAAAGGAGATATGGAAGGATGACATCACATTTCATTCTAGCTCCGCCCACAGCAAATGGCCACCCTAGAATGTTATGGTTCGATCTGCATTCTGAGTGGATTTGAGACACTGAGTTCCAAAGTTTTGGATTCCAAATAGCAAAAATGATATGTGGAACAGGTCAGTTTAAGGCAGGAATATGGTTGGTTATTAAGCACATTATTCCAGGAACCATTTGTAGAGCACAATTAGTACACAAAGTAATTCAAAGTGCTTTACAGAAGAAGAAAATGCATTAAAATCACAATACAAAATAAAAACATAAATAATCATTATAAAATGAACTTTAAAAGAGAAGAGTGCAGATAAGATCCTTTCAGTCATATGCACAGTGAAATAGAGCTGTTTTGAGCCTAGATTTGAACATTGTCAGAGTAGAGGCCTGTCTCACATCTTCAGAAAGACTGTTCCAGATTTTAGCTGCATAAAACTGGAACCCTGATTCCCCATGTTTAGTCCTGACTCTGGGCACCAGCAGGAGGCCGGTCCCCGAGGTCCTCAGAGTCCGAGATGGTTCATATGGCACTAACATGTCAGAGATGTGCTTTGGTGCTAGGCCGTGGAGAGACTTGTACACAAGCAGAGCTGCTTTAAAGTCTATTCTCTGAGCCACAGGAAGCCAGTGTAGACACCTGAGCACAGGACTAATGTGCTCGTACTTCCTGGTTCTGGTCGGGACCCGAGCAGCAGCATTCTGGATGTACTGCAGCTGTCTTACGGCCCGTTTGGAGAGGCCAGTGAGCAGGCCGTTACAGTAGTCTAACCTACTAGAGACAAATGCATGGATAAGTCTCTCCAAGTCAGGTTTAGACACTATACCTTTGATTTTGGCAATGTTTTTTAGATGGTAAGAGGCTGCTGATGTCATTGATTTGATGTGGCTGTTAAAGTTCAAGTCTGAGTCCATTATTACCCCGAGATTTCTAACCTGATTTGTAGGTTTTAGAGAGAGAGACTGGAGGTGACTGCTGACACTTTCTCTTTGTTTCTGTGGACCAAATACGATGACTTGAGTCTTGTCTGAATTTAGCTGGAGTATAGTATAGTATAGTATATGTTTTCTTTGGGTTAGACAGCAAACAGCTACTGTAACACATCTGACCAGGACTGTACTGCACAGAGAGTGGGAAAGGTAAAGTCTAAGGATATTCCAGGTATTCTCTGTACTAAGGATGTCAGATTGGGTTAATTTTGTTCATTTTTAAGGACAGAAAAATGCAAAACGAATGAAACACAAGAGGCCTTTCATTTGGTCTGGTGCCCCACTGACTCAGTGAGACCACTTTTTGAAGCCCTATCCATTTAGGATTCCCTCCACTGGCTGGCTGTGACACAGCAGGCGGTACCTTGCCAAAACTGAAACGCTGTGTGTTGAAGCACTTGCAGTTGAACTGCTTCTGTGTTGTGCACATGTAGCTGACATCACAATGTATCAGTTCTCCTGGAGCCAGAGTAATCACCTGGTGGATTCTCGTTGTTCCAGGTACTGCTGGTATCGGCTTTGGCATTTTGGGGTTAACAGGGCAATTTGCTGTTAGCTCATTCACCTTTGACCGTGGTGAATCAGAATGCCTCTTTAAATGTTGGCACCTTTTTTTTTTTTTTGTATTTTTACTCCTTTTGTCTTTCTTTGTTCAGTTTTTCCATAAGCCTTTTTCAGCCTGGCATCCTTATCAAGTGAGGTCACATTATGTTTCACTGTACATATAGATTGATTTGGGTTCTCTCCCTCTTATTTTCTAACTCTTTCTAAAATCAAACTGTCTAACAATCATTTTCTACCACTGTTAGGTGCTCATTGCTCTAACCTTGAAGATCCTGGCTGTGGGTCCTGCTCTGGGTTTAACATGGAACATGGATTACATTCAGCATGCATGTGGTAGAAGAATGTTGATCAAATATAATAATGATTAATTTAAATAACTGCATAACCTAACAACCAAAGTGTTAAAATCACAACCCTGTGACAATTTCACAACCCCGTTACAATCAAAAACATAACGCGATTGAGTGTGACGGGGTTGTGATTTTTGCTCGAAATGGCCGCTGCTCTACATAGTGAATACCAGAGGGAGAGCACATGGCATGCATGAGATTAAGAAATGGTATATTTTCTTGAGATAACAAAAACTTTTTCATAATAGTTTTCTATCTTTTTTTTCATGTAATGGTGTTGAGCCGTTGAGTTTCTTACTATATCTTACTATATTATGACGAAAACTCTGTTTGCGTGTGTGTGTCTGTTCCACGTTTTTCTCCTCACTGACTTGGTCAATCCATGTGAAATTATTTGACTATGCTAAGGCAAAAGGCATCCAAGGTTTTTCAGAGGCAAAAAAGAAGGCCGGATACTATTGGTTTCAGGAGTTTATGAAACGAAACCCCAAACTCAGTATCAGGAAGCCTGAGTCTCTCTCCGCTGCAGGGGTTGCGGGGATGAACCTAGAGGTAGTGACGTTTTTAAATCTAAGAATGACTGTCCCACTTTACCAAACAAACTGTCCCACATTACCTGAACATGCTGCTCGAACGAAAGAGGGTGTCATGTTATGTTTGAAGGTGTGTAGCTTCTAAAAAAAGATTGTATTCCCACTGAATTCAAACATAAAATGTTAATAAGGCCTAAAATGATTCAATGAAGCATCATTGGAGCAAGTAAATAGTTTTTATATAAGTCTACCAGAGCATCTACCAAAAACTGTCCACATTACCTGAATTCACCCTACCTATTTTCATACACAGAGTATAAATGAGCCTCACGTCGTGTGCACAGCCACATCTACCAGGACCTCGCCAACACTACGTACATGTGTGGAGGTGCGGGGGCCCCCACCAAAAAAAATAAGATAAAAAAAAAAGAATCTATATCCCAACCTTACATAACCCAACATACACTCACGCTTTCACACACAGGGGAAGTGGGATACAAATAATAGATAAAAAAAAAAGATATACACATAAGAGAAATTCGATTGGAGTCGTCCTCAAGGACACATAGTTATATCGTCCATATTAAGAAAACACAAAAAAACAGAAATCAAATGCCAGTCATCAATGAAATGCAGGCCTAGGTGCAGTCAGTTTATGTCAAGATATTTTAACAAGGGGTCCCAAGATTTTTCCCATTTTAGTTGGCCTTTTGTATTATTGAATCGCAGTTTCTCCAGATGTAAAACAGAAATAAGTTCATGCAGCCAGTTCCTGAAACATGGTGCAGTTAGTGTCTTCAAGTCTTTAAGGATAAGTCTTTTTGCCAACACCATTCCAACCAGAAGAGCGGGCCTGAACAGATGTTTTTTAGATAATCTGTGTATTTTATATCCCCATACAAAATCTAAAATCACTGATTCCAGCTTTTTTTTTTTTTTTTTTTTTTTTTTTTTAAATCCACGGAGAGCAGTATTGGCAAGTTTTGAAAGAGATACAAAAATTTTGGTAGGGACACCATCTTAATGGCATTGACTCTGCCGATCATAGATAGGGGTAGAGTCCTGCAGTGTTCTATGCTGCGTTTTAATTTATCCATACACTCCAGAAAATTTCATTGAAATAAAAGTTTGGGATTTTGGGGGATTTTAAGTCCTAGATATGTGACGTAGTCCTGAACAGTCTTAACAGGGCTATTCTGTAAAACTGTATTGAAATCACATTCACATTTTTGAGGAGCTAAAGGTGCTTAAAACTCACAAACTTTGCACACACATCAGAACTGGTGAAGTTTGTTTGTCACAAACTGTGATGCCTCTGATTTCCCAGATTTTGACATCATCATCATCACTTCTAATCATACAGGAAATACAACACAACTGAAAGATGTAGTTTTAAATTTTAAAAATGTTTTATTAATTAATTACTTAATTAATTCTGTCCAATTAGTTGCCAAATTGAAATTATGTGTAGGGGAAACCGGAGCATCCCGGAGAAAACCCTTTCTAACATAGCGCTCAGAGATTCATTCACTGAAAGTCTGAGCGCTATGGCATAGTGCATTGATGACATAGTGCTCAGACATTCATTGCAATGAACGTCTGAGCGCTATGTCATGGTGCAGCGATAACATAGTACATTGATGACATAGCGCTCAGACATTCAACGTCTGCGTGCTATGTCAATGCACTATGTTATCGCTGCACCATGACATAGCGCTCAGACATTCATTGCAATGAACGTCTGAGCGCTATGTCAATGCACTATGTTATCGCTGCACCATGACATAGCGCTCAGACGTTCATTGCAATGAACGTCTGAGCGCTATGTCCTAAATGTACACCATGACGGAAATTCACACGTCAACTGGTGGGAGAACGTTTGGCACATACGGCTCCACCTTAATGACACCATCCTGAGGATCAGGCGCTGAGGATGCTGATGGTTCGCTCAGAGAGGGTTGCACAGATGATACAATATTGTCATCTGGGAGGTCTGAAGGCTGCCAGGCATCTGGGCAGGGGGCTGGTGGTTCCTCTGCAGCCAGTGGGGCAACAGAGACCCTTCCCAGGACTTTTTTATTGACCCAGGATTTTACCCTCTGCTGCACTGGCTTTGTTGCCTTCTGGAGAAGCAGTTGAGTCTGTTTAAGGTCATTTTTCAGACTGTAATTCTCCTTCTCCAATTTATGGACCTTGTCGACATAAACTTGTGCCCTGATGAAATTTTTGTCAAACTGATCTTTGTAGTATTTAACATCCCTAAGGCAACTCTTGTTGGCACTTTGGTAAGAGCTGAGCTTTCGATTGGCACAGGCAATCTGCTCTCGCAGCTCGTCCTCAAGGTCCAGATTCAACTTCACTTCACAAGGCCTGTAATTGTGAAGGTAGCGTCTGCAAAGCTCAACGAACTTGGATTTTAATGATCTAAAATCTGACATTGAAGAGCTGCATTCCTCCAGATCTTTCTTGAAACGGTGCTGAGTAGACTCCAGTTCGCCAATCTTTTTCTTCTGCTCAGCCACTTGTGATGTTAATTTCTTTGTTCGATCCAGCAGGCTTTTCTTTTCATCCTGTGACGCCAGCAGCTCTGCGTAGGCTTTCTCTTGCCAAGTTTTTGACTCTCTCAATTCAGTCTGAGTAGCCGTTAATGTCGACTGGAGACTTGCGTGGCTTGTTTTCAGATCCTTCAGTGAAGCCTCAGCAGCAGTCTGACAACTTCTTGCAGACATCCAGCTTTCCAACGAACGTCTCCTCTCCTCTCTGAGATCAGCTATGAGCTTTTCATTCCTCTGAATTATTGCTTCTTTTTCTATGACAGCCTCCTTCATCGCAGTCAAGTTCGCTATCACTTCCTTTTGACCATAGAAAGCCTTTTTTATCTCCCAATTTTCCGTCTGCAGGTTAGAAAGTGCCTTGTCAAACTTGGTTTTGTCTGCTTCCTTTGCACTGGTAAACTGCTGCTTGGTTTTTGTAAGCTTATCTTGCAGACTAGCCACCTGCTCTTTGAATGCTTTTACCTCATGAAAATAGCTGTAATGAATATCTGTGATCTCATCAGCGTGTTTCATGGCAGTTTTTCTTCTCTCTTCCGTGGTCTCTTTCTCCCACCTGGCCTGCTCCTCAGCTAATTTTGCGTCACAGTCCGCTTTCAGCCTAAGGAGATCAGCCTCACGCTTCTCCGTCAGTGCAGCAAAACTGTCTTGGCTGTCGCTAAGCTTCTTTTCCAGTGCGTCCGTGTCATCAAGGTGTCTTATTCTCCAATCCACGGCTTGTGAGTGGAGGATCACGGTTTCGTCGAAAAGTTTTTTCTTTTCGGCGTCCCTCTCCTCTCTTTGTTTGAGCAGGTCCTGAATTTCGGCTTTGGCAGTTTCTAACTCAGCCTCAAGAGCCTGAATTTTTGCTACCTTTTCCGAATTCACGAGTGCCAGTGAATCATTGAATTCTTCCACCTTTTCTATTTTCCAGCGGAGGTATTCAAGATCCTCATCATCCTCTGCTGGGGGTGGTGTCACTTTGGGGGCGCTGACGGTGCCTCGTTTTTGTGGTCGTCGTTTCTCCATCTTCTGCAATAGTGCAACACTAATGAGGTCTTGTTGATCTTCAGTCACTGACCTCGCTACTTACCAGTTCTCAGAGTCGCCACCAAGAATTGATGATTTACAATGTGGCATTGGTCTACTTACATACTCTGTACTGGTGCGCCGTGATGTCACAAAGGAGATATGGAAGGATGACATCACATTTCATTCTAGCTCCGCCCACCGCAAATGGCCACCCTAGAATGTTATGGTTCGATCTGCATTCTGAGTGGATTTGAGACACTGAGTTCAAGTCTGAGTCCATTATTACCCCGAGATTTCTAACCTGATTTGTAGGTTTTAGAGAGAGAGACTGGAGGTGACTGCTGACACTTTCTCTTTGTTTCTGTGGACCAAATACGATGACTTGAGTCTTGTCTGAATTTAGCTGGAGTATAGTATAGTATAGTATATGTTTTCTTTGGGTTAGACAGCAAACAGCTACTGTAACACATCTGACCAGGACTGTACTGCACAGAGAGTGGGAAAGGTAAAGTCTAAGGATATTCCAGGTATTCTCTGTACTAAGGATGTCAGATTGGGTTAATTTTGTTTATTTTTAAGGACAGAAAAATGCAAAACGAATGAAACACAAGAGGCCTTTCATTTGGTCTGGTGCCCCACTGACTCAGTGAGACCACTTTTTGAAGCCCTATCCATTTAGGATTCCCTCCACTGGCTGGCTGTGACACAGCAGGCGGTACCTTGCCAAAACTGAAACGCTGTGTGTTGAAGCACTTGCAGTTGAACTGCTTCTGTGTTGTGCACATGTAGCTGACATCACAATGTATCAGTTCTCCTGGAGCCAGAGTAATCACCTGGTGGATTCTCGTTGTTCCAGGTACTGCTGGTATCGGCTTTGGCATTTTGGGGTTAACAGGGCAATTTGCTGTTAGCTCATTCACCTTTGACCGTGGTGAATCAGAATGCCTCTTTAAATGTTGGCACCTTTTTTTTTTTTTTGTATTTTTACTCCTTTTGTCTTTCTTTGTTCAGTTTTTCCATAAGCCTTTTTCAGCCTGGCATCCTTATCAAGTGAGGTCACATTATGTTTCACTGTACATATAGATTGATTTGGGTTCTCTCCCTCTTATTTTCTAACTCTTTCTAAAATCAAACTGTCTAACAATCATTTTCTACCACTGTTAGGTGCTCATTGCTCTAACCTTGAAGATCCTGGCTGTGGGTCCTGCTCTGGGTTTAACATGGAACATGGATTACATTCAGCATGCATGTGGTAGAAGAATGTTGATCAAATATAATAATGATTAATTTAAATAACTGCATAACCTAACAACCAAAGTGTTAAAATCACAACCCTGTGACAATTTCACAACCCCGTTACAATCAAAAACATAACGCGATTGAGTGTGACGGGGTTGTGATTTTTGCTCGAAATGGCCGCTGCTCTACATAGTGAATACC
Organism: Epinephelus awoara; assembly: GCA_035609425.1. NCBI lineage: Eukaryota > Metazoa > Chordata > Actinopteri > Perciformes > Serranidae > Epinephelus > Epinephelus awoara. The sequence continues at coordinate 36,074,606 of CM069305.1, read as the reverse complement.
AGAGGGAGAGCACATGGCATGCATGAGATTAAGAAATGGTATATTTTCTTGAGATAACAAAAACTTTTTCATAATAGTTTTCTATCTTTTTTTTCATGTAATGGTGTTGAGCCGTTGAGTTTCTTACTATATCTTACTATATTATGACGAAAACTCTGTTTGCGTGTGTGTGTCTGTTCCACGTTTTTCTCCTCACTGACTTGGTCAATCCATGTGAAATTATTTGACTATGCTAAGGCAAAAGGCATCCAAGGTTTTTCAGAGGCAAAAAAGAAGGCCGGATACTATTGGTTTCAGGAGTTTATAAAACGAAACCCCAAACTCAGTATCAGGAAGCCTGAGTCTCTCTCCGCTGCAGGGGTTGCGGGGATGAACCTAGAGGTAGTGACGTTTTTAAATCTAAGAATGACTGTCCCACTTTACCAAACAAACTGTCCCACATTACCTGAACATGCTGCTCGAACGAAAGAGGGTGTCATGTTATGTTTGAAGGTGTGTAGCTTCTAAAAAAAGATTGTATTCCCACTGAATTCAAACATAAAATGTTAATAAGGCCTAAAATGATTCAATGAAGCATCATTGGAGCAAGTAAATAGTTTTTATATAAGTCTACCAGAGCATCTACCAAAAACTGTCCACATTACCTGAATTCACCCTACCTATTTTCATACACAGAGTATAAATGAGCCTCACGTCGTGTGCACAGCCACATCTACCAGGACCTCGCCAACACTACGTACATGTGTGGAGGTGCGGGGGCCCCCACCAAAAAAAATAAGATAAAAAAAAAAGAATCTATATCCCAACCTTACATAACCCAACATACACTCACGCTTTCACACACAGGGGAAGTGGGATACAAATAATAGATAAAAAAAAAAGATATACACATAAGAGAAATTCGATTGGAGTCGTCCTCAAGGACACATAGTTATATCGTCCATATTAAGAAAACACAAAAAAACAGAAATCAAATGCCAGTCATCAATGAAATGCAGGCCTAGGTGCAGTCAGTTTATGTCAAGATATTTTAACAAGGGGTCCCAAGATTTTTCCCATTTTAGTTGGCCTTTTGTATTATTGAATCGCAGTTTCTCCAGATGTAAAACAGAAATAAGTTCATGCAGCCAGTTCCTGAAACATGGTGCAGTTAGTGTCTTCAAGTCTTTAAGGATAAGTCTTTTTGCCAACACCATTCCAACCAGAAGAGCGGGCCTGAACAGATGTTTTTTAGATAATCTGTGTATTTTATATCCCCATACAAAATCTAAAATCACTGATTCCAGCTTTTTTTTTTTTTTTTTTTTTAAATCCACGGAGAGCAGTATTGGCAAGTTTTGAAAGAGATACAAAAATTTTGGTAGGGACACCATCTTAATGGCATTGACTCTGCCGATCATAGATAGGGGTAGAGTCCTGCAGTGTTCTATGCTGCGTTTTAATTTATCCATACACTCCAGAAAATTTCATTGAAATAAAAGTTTGGGATTTTGGGGGATTTTAAGTCCTAGATATGTGACGTAGTCCTGAACAGTCTTAACAGGGCTATTCTGTAAAACTGTATTGAAATCACATTCACATTTTTGAGGAGCTAAAGGTGCTTAAAACTCACAAACTTTGCACACACATCAGAACTGGTGAAGTTTGTTTGTCACAAACTGTGATGCCTCTGATTTCCCAGATTTTGACATCATCATCATCACTTCTAATCATACAGGAAATACAACACAACTGAAAGATGTAGTTTTAAATTTTAAAAATGTTTTATTAATTAATTACTTAATTAATTCTGTCCAATTAGTTGCCAAATTGAAATTATGTGTAGGGGAAACCGGAGCATCCCGGAGAAAACCCTTTCTAACATAGCGCTCAGAGATTCATTCACTGAAAGTCTGAGCGCTATGGCATAGTGCATTGATGACATAGTGCTCAGACATTCATTGCAATGAACGTCTGAGCGCTATGTCATGGTGCAGCGATAACATAGTACATTGATGACATAGCGCTCAGACATTCAACGTCTGCGTGCTATGTCAATGCACTATGTTATCGCTGCACCATGACATAGCGCTCAGACATTCATTGCAATGAACGTCTGAGCGCTATGTCAATGCACTATGTTATCACTGCACCATGACATAGCGCTCAGACGTTCATTGCAATGAACGTCTGAGCGCTATGTCCTAAATGTACACCATGACGGAAATTCACACGTCAACTGGTGGGAGAACGTTTGGCACATACGGCTCCACCTTAATGACACCATCCTGAGGATCAGGCGCTGAGGATGCTGATGGTTCGCTCAGAGAGGGTTGCACAGATGATACAATATTGTCATCTGGGAGGTCTGAAGGCTGCCAGGCATCTGGGCAGGGGGCTGGTGGTTCCTCTGCAGCCAGTGGGGCAACAGAGACCCTTCCCAGGACTTTTTTATTGACCCAGGATTTTACCCTGTGCTGCACTGGCTTTGTTGCCTTCTGGAGAAGCAGTTGAGTCTGTTTAAGGTCATTTTTCAGACTGTAATTCTCCTTCTCCAATTTATGGACCTTGTCGACATAAACTTGTGCCCTGATGAAATTTTTGTCAAACTGATCTTTGTAGTATTTAACATCCCTAAGGCAACTCTTGTTGGCACTTTGGTAAGAGCTGAGCTTTCGATTGGCACAGGCAATCTGCTCTCGCAGCTCGTCCTCAAGGTCCAGATTCAACTTCACTTCACAAGGCCTGTAATTGTGAAGGTAGCGTCTGCAAAGCTCAACGAACTTGGATTTTAATGATCTAAAATCTGACATTGAAGAGCTGCATTCCTCCAGATCTTTCTTGAAACGGTGCTGAGTAGACTCCAGTTCGCCAATCTTTTTCTTCTGCTCAGCCACTTGTGATGTTAATTTCTTTGTTCGATCCAGCAGGCTTTTCTTTTCATCCTGTGACGCCAGCAGCTCTGCGTAGGCTTTCTCTTGCCAAGTTTTTGACTCTCTCAATTCAGTCTGAGTAGCCGTTAATGTCGACTGGAGACTTGCGTGGCTTGTTTTCAGATCCTTCAGTGAAGCCTCAGCAGCAGTCTGACAACTTCTTGCAGACATCCAGCTTTCCAACGAACGTCTCCTCTCCTCTCTGAGATCAGCTATGAGCTTTTCATTCCTCTGAATTATTGCTTCTTTTTCTATGACAGCCTCCTTCATCGCAGTCAAGTTCGCTATCACTTCCTTTTGACCATAGAAAGCCTTTTTTATCTCCCAATTTTCCGTCTGCAGGTTAGAAAGTGCCTTGTCAAACTTGGTTTTGTCTGCTTCCTTTGCACTGGTAAACTGCTGCTTGGTTTTTGTAAGCTTATCTTGCAGACTAGCCACCTGCTCTTTGAATGCTTTTACCTCATGAAAATAGCTGTAATGAATATCTGTGATCTCATCAGCGTGTTTCATGGCAGTTTTTCTTCTCTCTTCCGTGGTCTCTTTCTCCCACCTGGCCTGCTCCTCAGCTAATTTTGCGTCACAGTCCGCTTTCAGCCTAAGGAGGTCAGCCTCACGCTTCTCCGTCAGTGCAGCAAAACTGTCTTGGCTGTCGCTAAGCTTCTTTTCCAGTGCGTCCGTGTCATCAAGGTGTCTTATTCTCCAATCCACGGCTTGTGAGTGGAGGATCACGGTTTCGTCGAAAAGTTTTTTCTTTTCGGCGTCCCTCTCCTCTCTTTGTTTGAGCAGGTCCTGAATTTCGGCTTTGGCAGTTTCTAACTCAGCCTCAAGAGCCTGAATTTTTGCTACCTTTTCCGAATTCACGAGTGCCAGTGAATCATTGAATTCTTCCACCTTTTCTATTTTCCAGCGGAGGTATTCAAGATCCTCATCATCCTCTGCTGGGGGTGGTGTCACTTTGGGGGCGCTGACGGTGCCTCGTTTTTGTGGTCGTCGTTTCTCCATCTTCTGCAATAGTGCAACACTAATGAGGTCTTGTTGATCTTCAGTCACTGACCTCGCTACTTACCAGTTCTCAGAGTCGCCACCAAGAATTGATGATTTACAATGTGGCATTGGTCTACTTACATACTCTGTACTGGTGCGCCGTGATGTCACAAAGGAGATATGGAAGGATGACATCACATTTCATTCTAGCTCCGCCCACAGCAAATGGCCACCCTAGAATGTTATGGTTCGATCTGCATTCTGAGTGGATTTGAGACACTGAGTTCCAAAGTTTTGGATTCCAAATAGCAAAAATGATATGTGGAACAGGTCAGTTTAAGGCAGGAATATGGTTGGTTATTAAGCACATTATTCCAGGAACCATTTGTAGAGCACAATTAGTACACAAAGTAATTCAAAGTGCTTTACAGAAGAAGAAAATGCATTAAAATCACAATACAAAATAAAAACATAAATAATCATTATAAAATGAACTTTAAAAGAGAAGAGTGCAGATAAGATCCTTTCAGTCATATGCACAGTGAAATAGAGCTGTTTTGAGCCTAGATTTGAACATTGTCAGAGTAGAGGCCTGTCTCACATCTTCAGAAAGACTGTTCCAGATTTTAGCTGCATAAAACTGGAACCCTGATTCCCCATGTTTAGTCCTGACTCTGGGCACCAGCAGGAGGCCGGTCCCCGAGGTCCTCAGAGTCCGAGATGGTTCATATGGCACTAACATGTCAGAGATGTGCTTTGGTGCTAGGCCGTGGAGAGACTTGTACACAAGCAGAGCTGCTTTAAAGTCTATTCTCTGAGCCACAGGAAGCCAGTGTAGACACCTGAGCACAGGACTAATGTGCTCGTACTTCCTGGTTCTGGTCGGGACCCGAGCAGCAGCATTCTGGATGTACTGCAGCTGTCTTACGGCCCGTTTGGAGAGGCCAGTGAGCAGGCCGTTACAGTAGTCTAACCTACTAGAGACAAATGCATGGATAAGTCTCTCCAAGTCAGGTTTAGACACTATACCTTTGATTTTGGCAATGTTTTTTAGATGGTAAGAGGCTGCTGATGTCATTGATTTGATGTGGCTGTTAAAGTTCAAGTCTGAGTCCATTATTACCCCGAGATTTCTAACCTGATTTGTAGGTTTTAGAGAGAGAGACTGGAGGTGACTGCTGACACTTTCTCTTTGTTTCTGTGGACCAAATACGATGACTTGAGTCTTGTCTGAATTTAGCTGGAGTATAGTATAGTATAGTATATGTTTTCTTTGGGTTAGACAGCAAACAGCTACTGTAACACATCTGACCAGGACTGTACTGCACAGAGAGTGGGAAAGGTAAAGTCTAAGGATATTCCAGGTATTCTCTGTACTAAGGATGTCAGATTGGGTTAATTTTGTTCATTTTTAAGGACAGAAAAATGCAAAACGAATGAAACACAAGAGGCCTTTCATTTGGTCTGGTGCCCCACTGACTCAGTGAGACCACTTTTTGAAGCCCTATCCATTTAGGATTCCCTCCACTGGCTGGCTGTGACACAGCAGGCGGTACCTTGCCAAAACTGAAACGCTGTGTGTTGAAGCACTTGCAGTTGAACTGCTTCTGTGTTGTGCACATGTAGCTGACATCACAATGTATCAGTTCTCCTGGAGCCAGAGTAATCACCTGGTGGATTCTCGTTGTTCCAGGTACTGCTGGTATCGGCTTTGGCATTTTGGGGTTAACAGGGCAATTTGCTGTTAGCTCATTCACCTTTGACCGTGGTGAATCAGAATGCCTCTTTAAATGTTGGCACCTTTTTTTTTTTTTTTTTTTTTTTTGTATTTTTACTCCTTTTGTCTTTCTTTGTTCAGTTTTTCCATAAGCCTTTTTCAGCCTGGCATCCTTATCAAGTGAGGTCACATTATGTTTCACTGTACATATAGATTGATTTGGGTTCTCTCCCTCTTATTTTCTAACTCTTTCTAAAATCAAACTGTCTAACAATCATTTTCTACCACTGTTAGGTGCTCATTGCTCTAAACTTGAAGATCCTGGCTGTGGGTCCTGCTCTGGGTTTAACATGGAACATGGATTACATTCAGCATGCATGTGGTAGAAGAATGTTGATCAAATATAATAATGATTAATTTAAATAACTGCATAACCTAACAACCAAAGTGTTAAAATCACAACCCTGTGACAATTTCACAACCCCGTTACAATCAAAAACATAACGCGATTGAGTGTGACGGGGTTGTGATTTTTGCTCGAAATGGCCGCTGCTCTACATAGTGAATACCAGAGGGAGAGCACATGGCATGCATGAGATTAAGAAATGGTATATTTTCTTGAGATAACAAAAACTTTTTCATAATAGTTTTCTATCTTTTTTTTCATGTAATGGTGTTGAGCCGTTGAGTTTCTTACTATATCTTACTATATTATGACGAAAACTCTGTTTGCGTGTGTGTGTCTGTTCCACGTTTTTCTCCTCACTGACTTGGTCAATCCATGTGAAATTATTTGACTATGCTAAGGCAAAAGGCATCCAAGGTTTTTCAGAGGCAAAAAAGAAGGCCGGATACTATTGGTTTCAGGAGTTTATGAAACGAAACCCCAAACTCAGTATCAGGAAGCCTGAGTCTCTCTCCGCTGCAGGGGTTGCGGGGATGAACCTAGAGGTAGTGACGTTTTTAAATCTAAGAATGACTGTCCCACTTTACCAAACAAACTGTCCCACATTACCTGAACATGCTGCTCGAACGAAAGAGGGTGTCATGTTATGTTTGAAGGTGTGTAGCTTCTAAAAAAAGATTGTATTCCCACTGAATTCAAACATAAAATGTTAATAAGGCCTAAAATGATTCAATGAAGCATCATTGGAGCAAGTAAATAGTTTTTATATAAGTCTACCAGAGCATCTACCAAAAACTGTCCACATTACCTGAATTCACCCTACCTATTTTCATACACAGAGTATAAATGAGCCTCACGTCGTGTGCACAGCCACATCTACCAGGACCTCGCCAACACTACGTACATGTGTGGAGGTGCGGGGGCCCCCACCAAAAAAAATAAGATAAAAAAAAAAGAATCTATATCCCAACCTTACATAACCCAACATACACTCACGCTTTCACACACAGGGGAAGTGGGATACAAATAATAGATAAAAAAAAAAAGATATACACATAAGAGAAATTCGATTGGAGTCGTCCTCAAGGACACATAGTTATATCGTCCATATTAAGAAAACACAAAAAAACAGAAATCAAATGCCAGTCATCAATGAAATGCAGGCCTAGGTGCAGTCAGTTTATGTCAAGATATTTTAACAAGGGGTCCCAAGATTTTTCCCATTTTAGTTGGCCTTTTGTATTATTGAATCGCAGTTTCTCCAGATGTAAAACAGAAATAAGTTCATGCAGCCAGTTCCTGAAACATGGTGCAGTTAGTGTCTTCAAGTCTTTAAGGATAAGTCTTTTTGCCAACACCATTCCAACCAGAAGAGCGGGCCTGAACAGATGTTTTTTAGATAATCTGTGTATTTTATATCCCCATACAAAATCTAAAATCACTGATTCCAGCTTTTTTTTTTTTTTTTTTTTTAAATCCACGGAGAGCAGTATTGGCAAGTTTTGAAAGAGATACAAAAATTTTGGTAGGGACACCATCTTAATGGCATTGACTCTGCCGATCATAGATAGGGGTAGAGTCCTGCAGTGTTCTATGCTGCGTTTTAATTTATCCATACACTCCAGAAAATTTCATTGAAATAAAAGTTTGGGATTTTGGGGGATTTTAAGTCCTAGATATGTGACGTAGTCCTGAACAGTCTTAACAGGGCTATTCTGTAAAACTGTATTGAAATCACATTCACATTTTTGAGGAGCTAAAGGTGCTTAAAACTCACAAACTTTGCACACACATCAGAACTGGTGAAGTTTGTTTGTCACAAACTGTGATGCCTCTGATTTCCCAGATTTTGACATCATCATCATCACTTCTAATCATACAGGAAATACAACACAACTGAAAGATGTAGTTTTAAATTTTAAAAATGTTTTATTAATTAATTACTTAATTAATTCTGTCCAATTAGTTGCCAAATTGAAATTATGTGTAGGGGAAACCGGAGCATCCCGGAGAAAACCCTTTCTAACATAGCGCTCAGAGATTCATTCACTGAAAGTCTGAGCGCTATGGCATAGTGCATTGATGACATAGTGCTCAGACATTCATTGCAATGAACGTCTGAGCGCTATGTCATGGTGCAGCGATAACATAGTACATTGATGACATAGCGCTCAGACATTCAACGTCTGCGTGCTATGTCAATGCACTATGTTATCGCTGCACCATGACATAGCGCTCAGACATTCATTGCAATGAACGTCTGAGCGCTATGTCAATGCACTATGTTATCGCTGCACCATGACATAGCGCTCAGACGTTCATTGCAATGAACGTCTGAGCGCTATGTCCTAAATGTACACCATGACGGAAATTCACACGTCAACTGGTGGGAGAACGTTTGGCACATACGGCTCCACCTTAATGACACCATCCTGAGGATCAGGCGCCGAGGATGCTGATGGTTCGCTCAGAGAGGGTTGCACAGATGATACAATATTGTCATCTGGGAGGTCTGAAGGCTGCCAGGCATCTGGGCAGGGGGCTGGTGGTTCCTCTGCAGCCAGTGGGGCAACAGAGACCCTTCCCAGGACTTTTTTATTGACCCAGGATTTTACCCTCTGCTGCACTGGCTTTGTTGCCTTCTGGAGAAGCAGTTGAGTCTGTTTAAGGTCATTTTTCAGACTGTAATTCTCCTTCTCCAATTTATGGACCTTGTCGACATAAACTTGTGCCCTGATGAAATTTTTGTCAAACTGATCTTTGTAGTATTTAACATCCCTAAGGCAACTCTTGTTGGCACTTTGGTAAGAGCTGAGCTTTCGATTGGCACAGGCAATCTGCTCTCGCAGCTCGTCCTCAAGGTCCAGATTCAACTTCACTTCACAAGGCCTGTAATTGTGAAGGTAGCGTCTGCAAAGCTCAACGAACTTGGATTTTAATGATCTAAAATCTGACATTGAAGAGCTGCATTCCTCCAGATCTTTCTTGAAACGGTGCTGAGTAGACTCCAGTTCGCCAATCTTTTTCTTCTGCTCAGCCACTTGTGATGTTAATTTCTTTGTTCGATCCAGCAGGCTTTTCTTTTCATCCTGTGACGCCAGCAGCTCTGCGTAGGCTTTCTCTTGCCAAGTTTTTGACTCTCTCAATTCAGTCTGAGTAGCCGTTAATGTCGACTGGAGACTTGCGTGGCTTGTTTTCAGATCCTTCAGTGAAGCCTCAGCAGCAGTCTGACAACTTCTTGCAGACATCCAGCTTTCCAACGAACGTCTCCTCTCCTCTCTGAGATCAGCTATGAGCTTTTCATTCCTCTGAATTATTGCTTCTTTTTCTATGACAGCCTCCTTCATCGCAGTCAAGTTCGCTATCACTTCCTTTTGACCATAGAAAGCCTTTTTTATCTCCCAATTTTCCGTCTGCAGGTTAGAAAGTGCCTTGTCAAACTTGGTTTTGTCTGCTTCCTTTGCACTGGTAAACTGCTGCTTGGTTTTTGTAAGCTTATCTTGCAGACTAGCCACCTGCTCTTTGAATGCTTTTACCTCATGAAAATAGCTGTAATGAATATCTGTGATCTCATCAGCGTGTTTCATGGCAGTTTTTCTTCTCTCTTCCGTGGTCTCTTTCTCCCACCTGGCCTGCTCCTCAGCTAATTTTGCGTCACAGTCCGCTTTCAGCCTAAGGAGATCAGCCTCACGCTTCTCCGTCAGTGCAGCAAAACTGTCTTGGCTGTCGCTAAGCTTCTTTTCCAGTGCGTCCGTGTCATCAAGGTGTCTTATTCTCCAATCCACGGCTTGTGAGTGGAGGATCACGGTTTCGTCGAAAAGTTTTTTCTTTTCGGCGTCCCTCTCCTCTCTTTGTTTGAGCAGGTCCTGAATTTCGGCTTTGGCAGTTTCTAACTCAGCCTCAAGAGCCTGAATTTTTGCTACCTTTTCCGAATTCACGAGTGCCAGTGAATCATTGAATTCTTCCACCTTTTCTATTTTCCAGCGGAGGTATTCAAGATCCTCATCATCCTCTGCTGGGGGTGGTGTCACTTTGGGGGCGCTGACGGTGCCTCGTTTTTGTGGTCGTCGTTTCTCCATCTTCTGCAATAGTGCAACACTAATGAGGTCTTGTTGATCTTCAGTCACTGACCTCGCTACTTACCAGTTCTCAGAGTCGCCACCAAGAATTGATGATTTACAATGTGGCATTGGTCTACTTACATACTCTGTACTGGTGCGCCGTGATGTCACAAAGGAGATATGGAAGGATGACATCACATTTCATTCTAGCTCCGCCCACAGCAAATGGCCACCCTAGAATGTTATGGTTCGATCTGCATTCTGAGTGGATTTGAGACACTGAGTTCCAAAGTTTTGGATTCCAAATAGCAAAAATGATATGTGGAACAGGTCAGTTTAAGGCAGGAATATGGTTGGTTATTAAGCACATTATTCCAGGAACCATTTGTAGAGCACAATTAGTACACAAAGTAATTCAAAGTGCTTTACAGAAGAAGAAAATGCATTAAAATCACAATACAAAATAAAAACATAAATAATCATTATAAAATGAACTTTAAAAGAGAAGAGTGCAGATAAGATCCTTTCAGTCATATGCACAGTGAAATAGAGCTGTTTTGAGCCTAGATTTGAACATTGTCAGAGTAGAGGCCTGTCTCACATCTTCAGAAAGACTGTTCCAGATTTTAGCTGCATAAAACTGGAACCCTGATTCCCCATGTTTAGTCCTGACTCTGGGCACCAGCAGGAGGCCGGTCCCCGAGGTCCTCAGAGTCCGAGATGGTTCATATGGCACTAACATGTCAGAGATGTGCTTTGGTGCTAGGCCGTGGAGAGACTTGTACACAAGCAGAGCTGCTTTAAAGTCTATTCTCTGAGCCACAGGAAGCCAGTGTAGACACCTGAGCACAGGACTAATGTGCTCGTACTTCCTGGTTCTGGTCGGGACCCGAGCAGCAGCATTCTGGATGTACTGCAGCTGTCTTACGGCCCGTTTGGAGAGGCCAGTGAGCAGGCCGTTACAGTAGTCTAACCTACTAGAGACAAATGCATGGATAAGTCTCTCCAAGTCAGGTTTAGACACTATACCTTTGATTTTGGCAATGTTTTTTAGATGGTAAGAGGCTGCTGATGTCATTGATTTGATGTGGCTGTTAAAGTTCAAGTCTGAGTCCATTATTACCCCGAGATTTCTAACCTGATTTGTAGGTTTTAGAGAGAGAGACTGGAGGTGACTGCTGACACTTTCTCTTTGTTTCTGTGGACCAAATACGATGACTTGAGTCTTGTCTGAATTTAGCTGGAGTATAGTATAGTATAGTATATGTTTTCTTTGGGTTAGACAGCAAACAGCTACTGTAACACATCTGACCAGGACTGTACTGCACAGAGAGTGGGAAAGGTAAAGTCTAAGGATATTCCAGGTATTCTCTGTACTAAGGATGTCAGATTGGGTTAATTTTGTTCATTTTTAAGGACAGAAAAATGCAAAACGAATGAAACACAAGAGGCCTTTCATTTGGTCTGGTGCCCCACTGACTCAGTGAGACCACTTTTTGAAGCCCTATCCATTTAGGATTCCCTCCACTGGCTGGCTGTGACACAGCAGGCGGTACCTTGCCAAAACTGAAACGCTGTGTGTTGAAGCACTTGCAGTTGAACTGCTTCTGTGTTGTGCACATGTAGCTGACATCACAATGTATCAGTTCTCCTGGAGCCAGAGTAATCACCTGGTGGATTCTCGTTGTTCCAGGTACTGCTGGTATCGGCTTTGGCATTTTGGGGTTAACAGGGCAATTTGCTGTTAGCTCATTCACCTTTGACCGTGGTGAATCAGAATGCCTCTTTAAATGTTGGCACCTTTTTTTTTTTTTTTTGTATTTTTACTCCTTTTGTCTTTCTTTGTTCAGTTTTTCCATAAGCCTTTTTCAGCCTGGCATCCTTATCAAGTGAGGTCACATTATGTTTCACTGTACATATAGATTGATTTGGGTTCTCTCCCTCTTATTTTCTAACTCTTTCTAAAATCAAACTGTCTAACAATCATTTTCTACCACTGTTAGGTGCTCATTGCTCTAACCTTGAAGATCCTGGCTGTGGGTCCTGCTCTGGGTTTAACATGGAACATGGATTACATTCAGCATGCATGTGGTAGAAGAATGTTGATCAAATATAATAATGATTAATTTAAATAACTGCATAACCTAACAACCAAAGTGTTAAAATCACAACCCTGTGACAATTTCACAACCCCGTTACAATCAAAAACATAACGCGATTGAGTGTGACGGGGTTGTGATTTTTGCTCGAAATGGCCGCTGCTCTACATAGTGAATACCAGAGGGAGAGCACATGGCATGCATGAGATTAAGAAATGGTATATTTTCTTGAGATAACAAAAACTTTTTCATAATAGTTTTCTATCTTTTTTTTCATGTAATGGTGTTGAGCCGTTGAGTTTCTTACTATATCTTACTATATTATGACGAAAACTCTGTTTGCGTGTGTGTGTCTGTTCCACGTTTTTCTCCTCACTGACTTGGTCAATCCATGTGAAATTATTTGACTATGCTAAGGCAAAAGGCATCCAAGGTTTTTCAGAGGCAAAAAAGAAGGCCGGATACTATTGGTTTCAGGAGTTTATGAAACGAAACCCCAAACTCAGTATCAGGAAGCCTGAGTCTCTCTCCGCTGCAGGGGTTGCGGGGATGAACCTAGAGGTAGTGACGTTTTTAAATCTAAGAATGACTGTCCCACTTTACCAAACAAACTGTCCCACATTACCTGAACATGCTGCTCGAACGAAAGAGGGTGTCATGTTATGTTTGAAGGTGTGTAGCTTCTAAAAAAAGATTGTATTCCCACTGAATTCAAACATAAAATGTTAATAAGGCCTAAAATGATTCAATGAAGCATCATTGGAGCAAGTAAATAGTTTTTATATAAGTCTACCAGAGCATCTACCAAAAACTGTCCACATTACCTGAATTCACCCTACCTATTTTCATACACAGAGTATAAATGAGCCTCACGTCGTGTGCACAGCCACATCTACCAGGACCTCGCCAACACTACGTACATGTGTGGAGGTGCGGGGGCCCCCACCAAAAAAAATAAGATAAAAAAAAAAGAATCTATATCCCAACCTTACATAACCCAACATACACTCACGCTTTCACACACAGGGGAAGTGGGATACAAATAATAGATTAAAAAAAAAGATATACACATAAGAGAAATTCGATTGGAGTCGTCCTCAAGGACACATAGTTATATCGTCCATATTAAGAAAACACAAAAAAACAGAAATCAAATGCCAGTCATCAATGAAATGCAGGCCTAGGTGCAGTCAGTTTATGTCAAGATATTTTAACAAGGGGTCCCAAGATTTTTCCCATTTTAGTTGGCCTTTTGTATTATTGAATCGCAGTTTCTCCAGATGTAAAACAGAAATAAGTTCATGCAGCCAGTTCCTGAAACATGGTGCAGTTAGTGTCTTCAAGTCTTTAAGGATAAGTCTTTTTGCCAACACCATTCCAACCAGAAGAGCGGGCCTGAACAGATGTTTTTTAGATAATCTGTGTATTTTATATCCCCATACAAAATCTAAAATCACTGATTCCAGCTTTTTTTTTTTTTTTTTTTTTTTTTTTTTTAAATCCACGGAGAGCAGTATTGGCAAGTTTTGAAAGAGATACAAAAATTTTGGTAGGGACACCATCTTAATGGCATTGACTCTGCCGATCATAGATAGGGGTAGAGTCCTGCAGTGTTCTATGCTGCGTTTTAATTTATCCATACACTCCAGAAAATTTCATTGAAATAAAAGTTTGGGATTTTGGGGGATTTTAAGTCCTAGATATGTGACGTAGTCCTGAACAGTCTTAACAGGGCTATTCTGTAAAACTGTATTGAAATCACATTCACATTTTTGAGGAGCTAAAGGTGCTTAAAACTCACAAACTTTGCACACACATCAGAACTGGTGAAGTTTGTTTGTCACAAACTGTGATGCCTCTGATTTCCCAGATTTTGACATCATCATCATCACTTCTAATCATACAGGAAATACAACACAACTGAAAGATGTAGTTTTAAATTTTAAAAATGTTTTATTAATTAATTACTTAATTAATTCTGTCCAATTAGTTGCCAAATTGAAATTATGTGTAGGGGAAACCGGAGCATCCCGGAGAAAACCCTTTCTAACATAGCGCTCAGAGATTCATTCACTGAAAGTCTGAGCGCTATGGCATAGTGCATTGATGACATAGTGCTCAGACATTCATTGCAATGAACGTCTGAGCGCTATGTCATGGTGCAGCGATAACATAGTACATTGATGACATAGCGCTCAGACATTCAACGTCTGAGCGCTATGTCAATGCACTATGTTATCGCTGCACCATGACATAGCGCTCAGACGTTCATTGCAATGAACGTCTGAGCGCTATGTCCTAAATGTACACCATGACGGAAATTCACACGTCAACTGGTGGGAGAACGTTTGGCACATACGGCTCCACCTTAATGACACCATCCTGAGGATCAGGCGCTGAGGATGCTGATGGTTCGCTCAGAGAGGGTTGCACAGATGATACAATATTGTCATCTGGGAGGTCTGAAGGCTGCCAGGCATCTGGGCAGGGGGCTGGTGGTTCCTCTGCAGCCAGTGGGGCAACAGAGACCCTTCCCAGGACTTTTTTATTGACCCAGGATTTTACCCTCTGCTGCACTGGCTTTGTTGCCTTCTGGAGAAGCAGTTGAGTCTGTTTAAGGTCATTTTTCAGACTGTAATTCTCCTTCTCCAATTTATGGACCTTGTCGACATAAACTTGTGCCCTGATGAAATTTTTGTCAAACTGATCTTTGTAGTATTTAACATCCCTAAGGCAACTCTTGTTGGCACTTTGGTAAGAGCTGAGCTTTCGATTGGCACAGGCAATCTGCTCTCGCAGCTCGTCCTCAAGGTCCAGATTCAACTTCACTTCACAAGGCCTGTAATTGTGAAGGTAGCGTCTGCAAAGCTCAACGAACTTGGATTTTAATGATCTAAAATCTGACATTGAAGAGCTGCATTCCTCCAGATCTTTCTTGAAACGGTGCTGAGTAGACTCCAGTTGGCCAATCTTTTTCTTCTGCTCAGCCACTTGTGATGTTAATTTCTTTGTTCGATCCAGCAGGCTTTTCTTTTCATCCTGTGACGCCAGCAGCTCTGCGTAGGCTTTCTCTTGCCAAGTTTTTGACTCTCTCAATTCAGTCTGAGTAGCCGTTAATGTCGACTGGAGACTTGCGTGGCTTGTTTTCAGATCCTTCAGTGAAGCCTCAGCAGCAGTCTGACAACTTCTTGCAGACATCCAGCTTTCCAACGAACGTCTCCTCTCCTCTCTGAGATCAGCTATGAGCTTTTCATTCCTCTGAATTATTGCTTCTTTTTCTATGACAGCCTCCTTCATCGCAGTCAAGTTCGCTATCACTTCCTTTTGACCATAGAAAGCCTTTTTTATCTCCCAATTTTCCGTCTGCAGGTTAGAAAGTGCCTTGTCAAACTTGGTTTTGTCTGCTTCCTTTGCACTGGTAAACTGCTGCTTGGTTTTTGTAAGCTTATCTTGCAGACTAGCCACCTGCTCTTTGAATGCTTTTACCTCATGAAAATAGCTGTAATGAATATCTGTGATCTCATCAGCGTGTTTCATGGCAGTTTTTCTTCTCTCTTCCGTGGTCTCTTTCTCCCACCTGGCCTGCTCCTCAGCTAATTTTGCGTCACAGTCCGCTTTCAGCCTAAGGAGATCAGCCTCACGCTTCTCCGTCAGTGCAGCAAAACTGTCTTGGCTGTCGCTAAGCTTCTTTTCCAGTGCGTCCGTGTCATCAAGGTGTCTTATTCTCCAATCCACGGCTTGTGAGTGGAGGATCACGGTTTCGTCGAAAAGTTTTTTCTTTTCGGCGTCCCTCTCCTCTCTTTGTTTGAGCAGGTCCTGAATTTCGGCTTTGGCAGTTTCTAACTCAGCCTCAAGAGCCTGAATTTTTGCTACCTTTTCCGAATTCACGAGTGCCAGTGAATCATTGAATTCTTCCACCTTTTCTATTTTCCAGCGGAGGTATTCAAGATCCTCATCATCCTCTGCTGGGGGTGGTGTCACTTTGGGGGCGCTGACGGTGCCTCGTTTTTGTGGTCGTCGTTTCTCCATCTTCTGCAATAGTGCAACACTAATGAGGTCTTGTTGATCTTCAGTCACTGACCTCGCTACTTACCAGTTCTCAGAGTCGCCACCAAGAATTGATGATTTACAATGTGGCATTGGTCTACTTACATACTCTGTACTGGTGCGCCGTGATGTCACAAAGGAGATATGGAAGGATGACATCACATTTCATTCTAGCTCCGCCCACAGCAAATGGCCACCCTAGAATGTTATGGTTCGATCTGCATTCTGAGTGGATTTGAGACACTGAGTTCCAAAGTTTTGGATTCCAAATAGCAAAAATGATATGTGGAACAGGTCAGTTTAAGGCAGGAATATGGTTGGTTATTAAGCACATTATTCCAGGAACCATTTGTAGAGCACAATTAGTACACAAAGTAATTCAAAGTGCTTTACAGAAGAAGAAAATGCATTAAAATCACAATACAAAATAAAAACATAAATAATCATTATAAAATGAACTTTAAAAGAGAAGAGTGCAGATAAGATCCTTTCAGTCATATGCACAGTGAAATAGAGCTGTTTTGAGCCTAGATTTGAACATTGTCAGAGTAGAGGCCTGTCTCACATCTTCAGAAAGACTGTTCCAGATTTTAGCTGCATAAAACTGGAACCCTGATTCCCCATGTTTAGTCCTGACTCTGGGCACCAGCAGGAGGCCGGTCCCCGAGGTCCTCAGAGTCCGAGATGGTTCATATGGCACTAACATGTCAGAGATGTGCTTTGGTGCTAGGCCGTGGAGAGACTTGTACACAAGCAGAGCTGCTTTAAAGTCTATTCTCTGAGCCACAGGAAGCCAGTGTAGACACCTGAGCACAGGACTAATGTGCTCGTACTTCCTGGTTCTGGTCGGGACCCGAGCAGCAGCATTCTGGATGTACTGCAGCTGTCTTACGGCCCGTTTGGAGAGGCCAGTGAGCAGGCCGTTACAGTAGTCTAACCTACTAGAGACAAATGCATGGATAAGTCTCTCCAAGTCAGGTTTAGACACTATACCTTTGATTTTGGCAATGTTTTTTAGATGGTAAGAGGCTGCTGATGTCATTGATTTGATGTGGCTGTTAAAGTTCAAGTCTGAGTCCATTATTACCCCGAGATTTCTAACCTGATTTGTAGGTTTTAGAGAGAGAGACTGGAGGTGACTGCTGACACTTTGTCTTTGTTTCTGTGGACCAAATACGATGACTTGAGTCTTGTCTGAATTTAGCTGGAGTATAGTATAGTATAGTATATGTTTTCTTTGGGTTAGACAGCAAACAGCTACTGTAACACATCTGACCAGGACTGTACTGCACAGAGAGTGGGAAAGGTAAAGTCTAAGGATATTCCAGGTATTCTCTGTACTAAGGATGTCAGATTGGGTTAATTTTGTTCATTTTTAAGGACAGAAAAATGCAAAACGAATGAAACACAAGAGGCCTTTCATTTGGTCTGGTGCCCCACTGACTCAGTGAGACCACTTTTTGAAGCCCTATCCATTTAGGATTCCCTCCACTGGCTGGCTGTGACACAGCAGGCGGTACCTTGCCAAAACTGAAACGCTGTGTGTTGAAGCACTTGCAGTTGAACTGCTTCTGTGTTGTGCACATGTAGCTGACATCACAATGTATCAGTTCTCCTGGAGCCAGAGTAATCACCTGGTGGATTCTCGTTGTTCCAGGTACTGCTGGTATCGGCTTTGGCATTTTGGGGTTAACAGGGCAATTTGCTGTTAGCTCATTCACCTTTGACCGTGGTGAATCAGAATGCCTCTTTAAATGTTGGCACCTTTTTTTTTTTTTTTTGTATTTTTACTCCTTTTGTCTTTCTTTGTTCAGTTTTTCCATAAGCCTTTTTCAGCCTGGCATCCTTATCAAGTGAGGTCACATTATGTTTCACTGTACATATAGATTGATTTGGGTTCTCTCCCTCTTATTTTCTAACTCTTTCTAAAATCAAACTGTCTAACAATCATTTTCTACCACTGTTAGGTGCTCATTGCTCTAACCTTGAAGATCCTGGCTGTGGGTCCTGCTCTGGGTTTAACATGGAACATGGATTACATTCAGCATGCATGTGGTAGAAGAATGTTGATCAAATATAATAATGATTAATTTAAATAACTGCATAACCTAACAACCAAAGTGTTAAAATCACAACCCTGTGACAATTTCACAACCCCGTTACAATCAAAAACATAACGCGATTGAGTGTGACGGGGTTGTGATTTTTGCTCGAAATGGCCGCTGCTCTACATAGTGAATACCAGAGGGAGAGCACATGGCATGCATGAGATTAAGAAATGGTATATTTTCTTGAGATAACAAAAACTTTTTCATAATAGTTTTCTATCTTTTTTTTCATGTAATGGTGTTGAGCCGTTGAGTTTCTTACTATATCTTACTATATTATGACGAAAACTCTGTTTGCGTGTGTGTGTCTGTTCCACGTTTTTCTCCTCACTGACTTGGTCAATCCATGTGAAATTATTTGACTATGCTAAGGCAAAAGGCATCCAAGGTTTTTCAGAGGCAAAAAAGAAGGCCGGATACTATTGGTTTCAGGAGTTTATGAAACGAAACCCCAAACTCAGTATCAGGAAGCCTGAGTCTCTCTCCGCTGCAGGGGTTGCGGGGATGAACCTAGAGGTAGTGACGTTTTTAAATCTAAGAATGACTGTCCCACTTTACCAAACAAACTGTCCCACATTACCTGAACATGCTGCTCGAACGAAAGAGGGTGTCATGTTATGTTTGAAGGTGTGTAGCTTCTAAAAAAAGATTGTATTCCCACTGAATTCAAACATAAAATGTTAATAAGGCCTAAAATGATTCAATGAAGCATCATTGGAGCAAGTAAATAGTTTTTATATAAGTCTACCAGAGCATCTACCAAAAACTGTCCACATTACCTGAATTCACCCTACCTATTTTCATACACAGAGTATAAATGAGCCTCACGTCGTGTGCACAGCCACATCTACCAGGACCTCGCCAACACTACGTACATGTGTGGAGGTGCGGGGGCCCCCACCAAAAAAAATAAGATAAAAAAAAAAGAATCTATATCCCAACCTTACATAACCCAACATACACTCACGCTTTCACACACAGGGGAAGTGGGATACAAATAATAGATTAAAAAAAAAGATATACACATAAGAGAAATTCGATTGGAGTCGTCCTCAAGGACACATAGTTATATCGTCCATATTAAGAAAACACAAAAAAACAGAAATCAAATGCCAGTCATCAATGAAATGCAGGCCTAGGTGCAGTCAGTTTATGTCAAGATATTTTAACAAGGGGTCCCAAGATTTTTCCCATTTTAGTTGGCCTTTTGTATTATTGAATCGCAGTTTCTCCAGATGTAAAACAGAAATAAGTTCATGCAGCCAGTTCCTGAAACATGGTGCAGTTAGTGTCTTCAAGTCTTTAAGGATAAGTCTTTTTGCCAACACCATTCCAACCAGAAGAGCGGGCCTGAACAGATGTTTTTTAGATAATCTGTGTATTTTATATCCCCATACAAAATCTAAAATCACTGATTCCAGCTTTTTTTTTTTTTTTTAAATCCACGGAGAGCAGTATTGGCAAGTTTTGAAAGAGATACAAAAATTTTGGTAGGGACACCATCTTAATGGCATTGACTCTGCCGATCATAGATAGGGGTAGAGTCCTGCAGTGTTCTATGCTGCGTTTTAATTTATCCATACACTCCAGAAAATTTCATTGAAATAAAAGTTTGGGATTTTGGGGGATTTTAAGTCCTAGATATGTGACGTAGTCCTGAACAGTCTTAACAGGGCTATTCTGTAAAACTGTATTGAAATCACATTCACATTTTTGAGGAGCTAAAGGTGCTTAAAACTCACAAACTTTGCACACACATCAGAACTGGTGAAGTTTGTTTGTCACAAACTGTGATGCCTCTGATTTCCCAGATTTTGACATCATCATCATCACTTCTAATCATACAGGAAATACAACACAACTGAAAGATGTAGTTTTAAATTTTAAAAATGTTTTATTAATTAATTACTTAATTCTGTCCAATTAGTTGCCAAATTGAAATTATGTGTAGGGGAAACCGGAGCATCCCGGAGAAAACCCTTTCTAACATAGCGCTCAGAGATTCATTCACTGAAAGTCTGAGCGCTATGGCATAGTGCATTGATGACATAGTGCTCAGACATTCATTGCAATGAACGTCTGAGCGCTATGTCATGGTGCAGCGATAACATAGTACATTGATGACATAGCGCTCAGACATTCAACGTCTGCGTGCTATGTCAATGCACTATGTTATCGCTGCACCATGACATAGCGCTCAGACATTCATTGCAATGAACGTCTGAGCGCTATGTCAATGCACTATGTTATCGCTGCACCATGACATAGCGCTCAGACGTTCATTGCAATGAACGTCTGAGCGCTATGTCCTAAATGTACACCATGACGGAAATTCACACGTCAACTGGTGGGAGAACGTTTGGCACATACGGCTCCACCTTAATGACACCATCCTGAGGATCAGGCGCTGAGGATGCTGATGGTTCGCTCAGAGAGGGTTGCACAGATGATACAATATTGTCATCTGGGAGGTCTGAAGGCTGCCAGGCATCTGGGCAGGGGGCTGGTGGTTCCTCTGCAGCCAGTGGGGCAACAGAGACCCTTCCCAGGACTTTTTTATTGACCCAGGATTTTACCCTCTGCTGCACTGGCTTTGTTGCCTTCTGGAGAAGCAGTTGAGTCTGTTTAAGGTCATTTTTCAGACTGTAATTCTCCTTCTCCAATTTATGGACCTTGTCGACATAAACTTGTGCCCTGATGAAATTTTTGTCAAACTGATCTTTGTAGTATTTAACATCCCTAAGGCAACTCTTGTTGGCACTTTGGTAAGAGCTGAGCTTTCGATTGGCACAGGCAATCTGCTCTCGCAGCTCGTCCTCAAGGTCCAGATTCAACTTCACTTCACAAGGCCTGTAATTGTGAAGGTAGCGTCTGCAAAGCTCAACGAACTTGGATTTTAATGATCTAAAATCTGACATTGAAGAGCTGCATTCCTCCAGATCTTTCTTGAAACGGTGCTGAGTAGACTCCAGTTCGCCAATCTTTTTCTTCTGCTCAGCCACTTGTGATGTTAATTTCTTTGTTCGATCCAGCAGGCTTTTCTTTTCATCCTGTGACGCCAGCAGCTCTGCGTAGGCTTTCTCTTGCCAAGTTTTTGACTCTCTCAATTCAGTCTGAGTAGCCGTTAATGTCGACTGGAGACTTGCGTGGCTTGTTTTCAGATCCTTCAGTGAAGCCTCAGCAGCAGTCTGACAACTTCTTGCAGACATCCAGCTTTCCAACGAACGTCTCCTCTCCTCTCTGAGATCAGCTATGAGCTTTTCATTCCTCTGAATTATTGCTTCTTTTTCTATGACAGCCTCCTTCATCGCAGTCAAGTTCGCTATCACTTCCTTTTGACCATAGAAAGCCTTTTTTATCTCCCAATTTTCCGTCTGCAGGTTAGAAAGTGCCTTGTCAAACTTGGTTTTGTCTGCTTCCTTTGCACTGGTAAACTGCTGCTTGGTTTTTGTAAGCTTATCTTGCAGACTAGCCACCTGCTCTTTGAATGCTTTTACCTCATGAAAATAGCTGTAATGAATATCTGTGATCTCATCAGCGTGTTTCATGGCAGTTTTTCTTCTCTCTTCCGTGGTCTCTTTCTCCCACCTGGCCTGCTCCTCAGCTAATTTTGCGTCACAGTCCGCTTTCAGCCTAAGGAGATCAGCCTCACGCTTCTCCGTCAGTGCAGCAAAACTGTCTTGGCTGTCGCTAAGCTTCTTTTCCAGTGCGTCCGTGTCATCAAGGTGTCTTATTCTCCAATCCACGGCTTGTGAGTGGAGGATCACGGTTTCGTCGAAAAGTTTTTTCTTTTCGGCGTCCCTCTCCTCTCTTTGTTTGAGCAGGTCCTGAATTTCGGCTTTGGCAGTTTCTAACTCAGCCTCAAGAGCCTGAATTTTTGCTACCTTTTCCGAATTCACGAGTGCCAGTGAATCATTGAATTCTTCCACCTTTTCTATTTTCCAGCGGAGGTATTCAAGATCCTCATCATCCTCTGCTGGGGGTGGTGTCACTTTGGGGGCGCTGACGGTGCCTCGTTTTTGTGGTCGTCGTTTCTCCATCTTCTGCAATAGTGCAACACTAATGAGGTCTTGTTGATCTTCAGTCACTGACCTCGCTACTTACCAGTTCTCAGAGTCGCCACCAAGAATTGATGATTTACAATGTGGCATTGGTCTACTTACATACTCTGTACTGGTGCGCCGTGATGTCACAAAGGAGATATGGAAGGATGACATCACATTTCATTCTAGCTCCGCCCACAGCAAATGGCCACCCTAGAATGTTATGGTTCGATCTGCATTCTGAGTGGATTTGAGACACTGAGTTCCAAAGTTTTGGATTCCAAATAGCAAAAATGATATGTGGAACAGGTCAGTTTAAGGCAGGAATATGGTTGGTTATTAAGCACATTATTCCAGGAACCATTTGTAGAGCACAATTAGTACACAAAGTAATTCAAAGTGCTTTACAGAAGAAGAAAATGCATTAAAATCACAATACAAAATAAAAACATAAATAATCATTATAAAATGAACTTTAAAAGAGAAGAGTGCAGATAAGATCCTTTCAGTCATATGCACAGTGAAATAGAGCTGTTTTGAGCCTAGATTTGAACATTGTCAGAGTAGAGGCCTGTCTCACATCTTCAGAAAGACTGTTCCAGATTTTAGCTGCATAAAACTGGAACCCTGATTCCCCATGTTTAGTCCTGACTCTGGGCACCAGCAGGAGGCCGGTCCCCGAGGTCCTCAGAGTCCGAGATGGTTCATATGGCACTAACATGTCAGAGATGTGCTTTGGTGCTAGGCCGTGGAGAGACTTGTACACAAGCAGAGCTGCTTTAAAGTCTATTCTCTGAGCCACAGGAAGCCAGTGTAGACACCTGAGCACAGGACTAATGTGCTCGTACTTCCTGGTTCTGGTCGGGACCCGAGCAGCAGCATTCTGGATGTACTGCAGCTGTCTTACGGCCCGTTTGGAGAGGCCAGTGAGCAGGCCGTTACAGTAGTCTAACCTACTAGAGACAAATGCATGGATAAGTCTCTCCAAGTCAGGTTTAGACACTATACCTTTGATTTTGGCAATGTTTTTTAGATGGTAAGAGGCTGCTGATGTCATTGATTTGATGTGGCTGTTAAAGTTCAAGTCTGAGTCCATTATTACCCCGAGATTTCTAACCTGATTTGTAGGTTTTAGAGAGAGAGACTGGAGGTGACTGCTGACACTTTCTCTTTGTTTCTGTGGACCAAATACGATGACTTGAGTCTTGTCTGAATTTAGCTGGAGTATAGTATAGTATAGTATATGTTTTCTTTGGGTTAGACAGCAAACAGCTACTGTAACACATCTGACCAGGACTGTACTGCACAGAGAGTGGGAAAGGTAAAGTCTAAGGATATTCCAGGTATTCTCTGTACTAAGGATGTCAGATTGGGTTAATTTTGTTCATTTTTAAGGACAGAAAAATGCAAAACGAATGAAACACAAGAGGCCTTTCATTTGGTCTGGTGCCCCACTGACTCAGTGAGACCACTTTTTGAAGCCCTATCCATTTAGGATTCCCTCCACTGGCTGGCTGTGACACAGCAGGCGGTACCTTGCCAAAACTGAAACGCTGTGTGTTGAAGCACTTGCAGTTGAACTGCTTCTGTGTTGTGCACATGTAGCTGACATCACAATGTATCAGTTCTCCTGGAGCCAGAGTAATCACCTGGTGGATTCTCGTTGTTCCAGGTACTGCTGGTATCGGCTTTGGCATTTTGGGGTTAACAGGGCAATTTGCTGTTAGCTCATTCACCTTTGACCGTGGTGAATCAGAATGCCTCTTTAAATGTTGGCACCTTTTTTTTTTTTTTTGTATTTTTACTCCTTTTGTCTTTCTTTGTTCAGTTTTTCCATAAGCCTTTTTCAGCCTGGCATCCTTATCAAGTGAGGTCACATTATGTTTCACTGTACATATAGATTGATTTGGGTTCTCTCCCTCTTATTTTCTAACTCTTTCTAAAATCAAACTGTCTAACAATCATTTTCTACCACTGTTAGGTGCTCATTGCTCTAACCTTGAAGATCCTGGCTGTGGGTCCTGCTCTGGGTTTAACATGGAACATGGATTACATTCAGCATGCATGTGGTAGAAGAATGTTGATCAAATATAATAATGATTAATTTAAATAACTGCATAACCTAACAACCAAAGTGTTAAAATCACAACCCTGTGACAATTTCACAACCCCGTTACAATCAAAAACATAACGCGATTGAGTGTGACGGGGTTGTGATTTTTGCTCGAAATGGCCGCTGCTCTACATAGTGAATACCAGAGGGAGAGCACATGGCATGCATGAGATTAAGAAATGGTATATTTTCTTGAGATAACAAAAACTTTTTCATAAGTAATAGTGAAATGAAATCAATGCTGCGCAGATGAATTGCATGTATTACAATTATCGTCTAACATCATTGCGTCTGATAAACTGTTCTTCTTTGTCTTAATGTTATATATGCTACAATAAAGCTTAAAGCTGACGCCACAATTAAATCATATCAACACCAAATTGATAGTCTGAATAAAATCATCCTGATATTGAGCTGTGTTAGAAATTAACAGCTGCGCAAAATAAACCTAGTCTCCCTCTTTAAAAAACAAAAAGGAAAATCCCTCAAACACCATGAAGTGTAGGCATGAGAGGCTACTTTCCACATTTTCAGCAGCAAAGCTGTCAATTAGGCCCATTATCTTTTTTTAAAATTTTTTAGGCATTTTTAAGCCTTTAATTGATCGGACAGATGAGTGTGAATGAGGGGAGAGAGAAAGGGAGTGACATGCAGCAAAGTCTGGAGCGCAGGCTGGAGTCGAAACCGGGCTGCTGCGGCAACAGCCTTGTACATGGGGCGCCTGCTCTACCACTAAGCCACCGACACCCCCGGCCCATTATCTTTAACAGGGATCATTTCCTCCAACAAAACAAAATGTTGGCACTAATTAATGGTGCTTTTAAGTGTCTGCAAATGATCAGTTTCTTTCTTATGAAGGGGTGGGATGAAATTTCGACTTCTTTCCACTCCCTTTTGAACAATCCTTTCATTGTCTGTTGTTGTTGTTGCTTTCTTTTCTTTTTTAATGTTCAAAATAAACTTTCAAATCAAAATCAATCAAACTAATTAAACTTCCCGTCATGACTGGGCTGCATTTCTGTCAGCGGAGTCATTTTTTTCGGAACAGCTGATTGGCCAGTGGGTGGTGCTTTTTATAGGATCAGATTCAACCCTGAACTTACCCTGCTCCGGAGCGGGACAGCCGTTCAGAGTAAGTTACCATGGTGATCTACCCCGATAAGAACTGAACCGGCTTCGTGAGACCGAAAACCCAGAGTTAACCCTGAAGTTACCTCGCTGAGACATTAATCCTGCTTCGTGATCCAGGGCCCTGGTTCGACTGTTGTCAGAAACGCTAGACTCCGCCCTCTAGTGCCATCTATTGGTTAATGTCGACTGGAGACTTGAGTGGCTTGTGTGACGGCCTAGAGAGGCCCTCTCTCTCTCTCTCTTTTGCTCTGCCCCTCTTTGCTGGCTGTGTTTTCTGTGTTTCAGATAGTGGGGGAGGTGTCTTTCTGAGACACCAATCTGGCACACCTGAGCAGGCTGGGCTCAGGAAGCTACAAAAGCAGACCTGCTCACAGGTCTTGCTCTCTCTTTTCCATGGCCTGCAGACTGTGACTGACCTTTGTTTGTTTGTTTGTTTGTTTGTTCATTCATTTGATTTGCTGACTGACACAGCCAACACAGCATGCACACTGACAACCATAGTTTATTAATTTTGTGGCATTTAATTATTTATTTAGTTCATTAAACTTTTCGTTAAAACTTTGCAGATTATGTGTGGTCTCCCTTTTGTCACACACACCGTTGAGCCAGGCTGTGACAAAATGGGGGCTCGTCCTCGTGTAGAACCAGTACAAGTGGCAGAACATATTCTGCTGAGAGTCTCTGTTTGGGGTAAGTGCATGTGCTCTCATTGTCTGAGTGTCGGGAAGCCGGACTAGTGGTATTTCTCCGTGGTTTAGGTAGGAGGTTCCTGCTGGGCTGACCTAGGTCGTCCTTCCTTCGGTTCCTCATTTGTTTCTTTTATTTGTTTCCTTTTTTGATGGTAACCCTGGGGAGGGGGTGCGCCTGATTCAGGTTATTGTGGTTGGTCAAGTCAGGCCCACTGCAGTAGTCTGGGTTTGGTGACGCCTCGAGCCCGGCATGCCAACCAGATTAGGCTAAGAAAAGTTTAGGTAGGAACCAGGGGGGAGTTACCATTTTCAGTACACTCAGTGATGTGTTCGCTGTACTTATTTGTGTTTTTGTTGCTTGTACTGTTTGGTGCTTTGTTCATAAAACTTAGCACATTAAATCTTATAGTTTGGTGAGTTTCTAATGATGTGAAGTTACTTTGTGACCTAATGTTGGTTTGTAGCTAGTACTGTTGGTCACTTCTATTTTTGTATTTAACATTTATTAAGGTTTGTGGCTGCCTTTAGAAAATGGAGGGTGGATTTAAGTTTGTTAGTTTAAAAAGTTTGATTTTGGATATAAATTTGTTACGTACTAGTTTGGGAGACCACAGTCTGCATTTTTGAATTTGTTTGACTAAATTTACTGTGTTTTCAATATTTTTGTAATTTTGAATTAAGTGTTTGGCTAATTAATTTTCTTTTGGTACAGTTTGCATGCAGGGAAAGAGCACTAGTGCTGTCCCATTATTATTGAGACAGTTTAAGTAAATTGAGCATGGTGATAGTGTTAATTGATGGATGAGCATTAGTCCACACTACAGCTCTCACCTGTAAACATTAGGGACAGTTCCCCTTTTTGGTAAAGAGTTGGCATTGAGCTAAAATTTACTTCCCATCTCAAAGCTTAATATTTTTCTGTCATGACTTCTATTGCTAATTTTGTTGAGTGCCCCTCTGAGCAGCTTTTGAATAGCTTTCATAAAGAGCAGCTTTTAGAGCTCGCTCAACATTATACTGTTGATCTTGGAGAAAAGCGGTTAAAGAAAGAAATTAAGGGGTTTTTGAAGGCTGTCCTCATAGAAAAGGGTGTTTTGCCCGTTATGAGTGACAGTACCGGTACGTCTCTGGTTTCTCCGACGGCAACTTTAACATTTGAGCAGCAAAAAGAACTGTTACTGTTACAGATGGAAAGGGACACATTGGGCATGGAGAGGGAAAGGTTAAGACAGTCTTTAGGAAAAGAAAAATTAGAGTTGGAGCAGTACAGATTAAGCCTTATCAAGGCCGGTGTATTAGCAGGCAATACTGTGGTAGATGAACCTGCATCATCCACTACACAGAGTCTAAAAATGTTTGACTTTGGAGGTAACTTGCGTCTGATGCCAAAGTTTGATGAGCGTGACCCAGACACATTTTTCTGTCTTTTTGAGCGTGTTGCGGATGGTAGGGGTTGGCCTGAAGCTGACCAGGTAGTTATGTTGCAGTCAGTTTTTACAGGTAAAGCCCTGTCCTTCAGATCCTTCAGTGAAGCCTCAGCGGCAGCCTGACTACTTTTGCAAACAGCCAGCCTTTCCATGAACGTCGCCTCTCCTCTCTGAAATCAGCTATGACCTTTTCTTTCGTCTCAATTATTGCGTCTTTTTCTTTGACAGCCTCCTTCATCGCAGTCAAGTTCGCTATCACTTCCTTTTGACCATAGACAGTCTTTTTTAAGTCCCAATTTTCTGTCTGCAGGTTAGAAAGTTCCTCGTCAAACTTGATTTTGTCTGCTTCCTTTGCAC
This sequence comes from Epinephelus awoara, assembly GCA_035609425.1. NCBI lineage: Eukaryota > Metazoa > Chordata > Actinopteri > Perciformes > Serranidae > Epinephelus > Epinephelus awoara. The sequence continues at coordinate 36,046,512 of CM069305.1, read as the reverse complement.
TGGTAAACTGCTGCTGGGTTTTTGTAAGCTTATCTTGCAGACTAGCCACCTGCTCTTTGTATGCTTTCACCTCATGAAAATAGCTGTAATGAATATCTGTGACCTCATCAGCGTGTTTCGTGGCAGTTTTTCTTCTCTCTTCCGTGGTCTCTTTCTCCCACCTGGCCTGCTCCTCAGCTAATTTCGCGTCACAGTCCGCTTTCAGCCTAAGGAGATCAGCCTCACGCTTCTCCGTCAGTGCAGCAAAACTGTCTTGGCTGTCGCTAAGCTTCTTTGCCAGTGCGTCCGTGTCATCAAGGTGTTTCAATCTCCAATCCACGGCTTGTGAGTGGAGGTACACGGTTTCGTTGAAAAGTTTTTTCTTTTCGGCGTCCCTCTCCTCTCTTTGTTTGAGCAGGTCCTGAATTTCGGCTTTGGCAGTTTCTAACTCAGCCTCGAGCCTGAATTTTTGCTACCTTTTCCGAATTCAGTAGTGCCATTGAATCGTTGAATTCTTCCACCTTTTCTATTCTCCGGCGGAGGTATTCAAGATCCTCATTATCCTCTGCTGGGGATGGTGTCATTTTGGGGGCGCCGACGGTGCCTCGTGTTTGTGGTCGTCGTTTCTCCATCTTCTGGATGCCACGGGAAGCCACGGCAATGAGGATCAGGCGCAGAGGATGCTGATGGTTCGCTCAGAGAGGGTTGCACAGATGATACAATATTGTCATCTGGGAGGTCTGAAGGCTGCCAGGCATCTGGGCAGGGGGCTGGTGGTTCCTCTGCAGCCAGTGGGGCAACAGAGACCCTTCCCAGGACTTTTTTATTGACCCAGGATTTTACCCTCTGCTGCACTGGCTTTGTTGCCTTCTGGAGAAGCAGTTGAGTCTGTTTAAGGTCATTTCTCAAACTGTAATTCTCCTTCTCTAATTTATGGACCTTGTCGACATAAACTTGTGCCCTGATGAAATTTTTACACAGAGTCTAAAAATGTTTGACTTTGGAGGTAACTTGCGTCTGATGCCAAAGTTTGATGAGCGTGACCCAGACACATTTTTCTGTCTTTTTGAGCGTGTTGCGGATGGTAGGGGTTGGCCTGAAGCTGACCAGGTAGTTATGTTGCAGTCAGTTTTTACAGGTAAAGCCCTGTCCTTCAGATCCTTCAGTGAAGCCTCAGCGGCAGCCTGACTACTTCTTGCAAACAGCCAGCCTTTCCATGAACGTCGCCTCTCCTCTCTGAAATCAGCTATGACCTTTTCTTTCGTCTCAATTATTGCGTCTTTTTCTTTGACAGCCTCCTTCATCGCAGTCAAGTTCGCCATCACTTCCTTTTGACCATAGACAGTCTTTTTTAACTCCCAATTTTCAGTCTGCAGGTTAGAAAGTTCCTCGTCACACTTGATTTTGTCTGCTTCCTTTGCACTGGTAAACTGCTGCTGGGTTTTTGTAAGCTTATCTTGCAGACTAGCCACCTGCTCTTTGTATGCTTTCACCTCATGAAAATAGCTGTAATGAATATCTGTGATCTCATCAGCGTGTTTCGTGGCAGTTTTTCTTCTCTCTTCCGTGGTCTCTTTCTCCCACCTGGCCTGCTCCTCAGCTAATTTCGCGTCACAGTCCGCTTTCAGCCTAAGGAGATCAGCCTCACGCTTCTCCGTCAGTGCAGCAAAACTGTCTTGGCTGTCGCTAAGCTTCTTTGCCAGTGCGTCCGTGTCATCAAGGTGTTTCAATCTCCAATCCAAGGCTTGTGAGTGGAGGTACATGGTTTCGTCAAAGTTTTTTCTTTTCGGCGTCCCTCTCCTCTCTTTGTTTGAGCAGGTCCTGAATTTCGGCTTTGGCAGTTTCTAACTCAGCCTCGAGCCTGAATTTTTGCTACCTTTTCCGAATTCAGTAGTGCCATTGAATCGTTGAATTCTTCCACCTTTTCTATTCTCCGGCGGAGGTATTCAAGATCCTCATTATCCTCTGCTGGGGATGGTGTCATTTTGGGGGCGCCGACGGTGCCTCGTGTTTGTGGTCGTCGTTTCTCCATCTTCTGGATGCCACGGGAAGCCACGGCAATGAGGATCAGGCGCCGAGGATGCTGATGGTTCGCTCAGAGAGGGTTGCACAGATGATACAATATTGTCATCTGGGAGGTCTGAAGGCTGCCAGGCATCTGGGCAGGGGGCTGGTGGTTCCTCTGCAGCCAGTGGGGCAACAGAGACCCTTCCCAGGACTTTTTTATTGACCCAGGATTTTACCCTCTGCTGCACTGGCTTTGTTGCCTTCTGGAGAAGCAGTTGAGTCTGTTTAAGGTCATTTCTCAAACTGTAATTCTCCTTCTCTAATTTATGGACCTTGTCGACATAAACTTGTGCCCTGATGAAATTTTTACACAGAGTCTAAAAATGTTTGACTTTGGAGGTAACTTGCGTCTGATGCCAAAGTTTGATGAGCGTGACCCAGACACATTTTTCTGTCTTTTTGAGCGTGTTGCGGATGGTAGGGGTTGGCCTGAAGCTGACCAGGTAGTTATGTTGCAGTCAGTTTTTACAGGTAAAGCCCTGTCCTTCAGATCCTTCAGTGAAGCCTCAGCGGCAGCCTGACTACTTCTTGCAAACAGCCAGCCTTTCCATGAACGTCGCCTCTCCTCTCTGAAATCAGCTATGACCTTTTCTTTCGTCTCAATTATTGCGTCTTTTTCTTTGACAGCCTCCTTCATCGCAGTCAAGTTCGCTATCACTTCCTTTTGACCATAGACAGTCTTTTTTAAGTCCCAATTTTCTGTCTGCAGGTTAGAAAGTTCCTCGTCAAACTTGATTTTGTCTGCTTCCTTTGCACTGGTAAACTGCTGCTGGGTTTTTGTAAGCTTATCTTGCAGACTAGCCACCTGCTCTTTGAATGCTTTCACCTCATGAAAATAGCTGTAATGAATATCTGTGACCTCATCAGCGTGTTTCGTGGCAGTTTTTCTTCTCTCTTCCGTGGTCTCTTTCTCCCACCTGGCCTGCTCCTCAGCTAATTTCGCGTCACAGTCTGCTTTCAGCCTAAGGAGATCAGCCTCACACTTCTCCGTCAGTGCAGCAAAACTGTCTTGGCTGTCGCTAAGCTTCTTTGCCAGTGCGTCCGTGTCATCAAGGTGTTTCAATCTCCAATCCAAGGCTTGTGAGTGGAGGTACATGGTTTCGTCAAAGTTTTTTCTTTTCGGCGTCCCTCTCCTCTCTTTGTTTGAGCAGGTCTTGAATTTCGGCTTTGGCAGTTTCTAACTCAGCCTCGAGCCTGAATTTTTGCTACCTTTTCCGAATTCAGTAGTGCCATTGAATCGTTGAATTCTTCCACCTTTTCTATTCTCCGGCGGAGGTATTCAAGATCCTCATTATCCTCTGCTGGGGATGGTGTCATTTTGGGGGCGCCGACGGTGCCTCGTGTTTGTGGTCGTCGTTTCTCCATCTTCTGGATGCCACGGGAAGCCACGGCAATGAGGATCAGGCGCCGAGGATGCTGATGGTTCGCTCAGAGAGGGTTGCACAGATGATACAATATTGTCATCTGGGAGGTCTGAAGGCTGCCAGGCATCTGGGCAGGGGGCTGGTGGTTCCTCTGCAGCCAGTGGGGCAACAGAGACCCTTCCCAGGACTTTTTTATTGACCCAGGATTTTACCCTCTGCTGCACTGGCTTTGTTGCCTTCTGGAGAAGCAGTTGAGTCTGTTTAAGGTCATTTCTCAAACTGTAATTCTCCTTCTCTAATTTATGGACCTTGTCGACATAAACTTGTGCCCTGATTAAATTTTTATACAGAGTCTAAAAATGTTTGACTTTGGAGGTAACTTGCGTCTGATGCCAAAGTTTGATGAGCGTGACCCAGACACCTTTTTCTGTCTTTTTGAGCGTGTTGCGGATGGTAGGGGTTGGCCTGAAGCTGACCAGGTAGTTATGTTGCAGTCAGTTTTTACAGGTAAAGCCCTGTCCTTCAGATCCTTCAGTGAAGCCTCAGCGGCAGCCTGACTACTTCTTGCAAACAGCCAGCCTTTCCATGAACGTCGCCTCTCCTCTCTGAAATCAGCTATGACCTTTTCTTTCGTCTCAATTATTGCGTCTTTTTCTTTGACAGCCTCCTTCATCGCAGTCAAGTTCGCCATCACTTCCTTTTGACCATAGACAGTCTTTTTTAACTCCCAATTTTCAGTCTGCAGGTTAGAAAGTTCCTCGTCAAACTTGATTTTGTCTGCTTCCTTTGCACTGGTAAAGTGCTGCTGGGTTTTTGTAAGCTTATCTTGCAGACTAGCCACCTGCTCTTTGTATGCTTTCACCTCATGAAAATAGCTGTAATGAATATCTGTGACCTCATCAGCGTGTTTCGTGGCAGTTTTTCTTCTCTCTTCCGTGGTCTCTTTCTCCCACCTGGCCTGCTCCTCAGCTAATTTCGCGTCACAGTCCGCTTTCAGCCTAAGGAGATCAGCCTCACGCTTCTCCGTCAGTGCAGCAAAACTGTCTTGGCTGTCGCTAAGCTTCTTTGCCAGTGCGTCCGTGTCATCAAGGTGTTTCAATCTCCAATCCACGGCTTGTGAGTGGAGGTACACGGTTTCGTCGAAAAGTTTTTTCTTTTCGGCGTCCCTCTCCTCTCTTTGTTTGAGCAGGTCCTGAATTTCGGCTTTGGCAGTTTCTAACTCAGCCTCGAGCCTGAATTTTTGCTACCTTTTCCGAATTCAGTAGTGCCATTGAATCGTTGAATTCTTCCACCTTTTCTATTCTCCGGCGGAGGTATTCAAGATCCTCATTATCCTCTGCTGGGGATGGTGTCATTTTGGGGGCGCCGACGGTGCCTCGTGTTTGTGGTCGTCGTTTCTCCATCTTCTGGATGCCACGGGAAGCCACGGCAATGAGGATCAGGCGCAGAGGATGCTGATGGTTCGCTCAGAGAGGGTTGCACAGATGATACAATATTGTCATCTGGGAGGTCTGAAGGCTGCCAGGCATCTGGGCAGGGGGCTGGTGGTTCCTCTGCAGCCAGTGGGGCAACAGAGACCCTTCCCAGGACTTTTTTATTGACCCAGGATTTTACCCTCTGCTGCACTGGCTTTGTTGCCTTCTGGAGAAGCAGTTGAGTCTGTTTAAGGTCATTTCTCAAACTGTAATTCTCCTTCTCTAATTTATGGACCTTGTCGACATAAACTTGTGCCCTGATGAAATTTTTACACAGAGTCTAAAAATGTTTGACTTTGGAGGTAACTTGCGTCTGATGCCAAAGTTTGATGAGCGTGACCCAGACACATTTTTCTGTCTTTTTGAGCGTGTTGCGGATGGTAGGGGTTGGCCTGAAGCTGACCAGGTAGTTATGTTGCAGTCAGTTTTTACAGGTAAAGCCCTGTCCTTCAGATCCTTCAGTGAAGCCTCAGCGGCAGCCTGACTACTTCTTGCAAACAGCCAGCCTTTCCATGAACGTCGCCTCTCCTCTCTGAAATCAGCTATGACCTTTTCTTTCGTCTCAATTATTGCGTCTTTTTCTTTGACAGCCTCCTTCATCGCAGTCAAGTTCGCTATCACTTCCTTTTGACCATAGACAGTCTTTTTTAAGTCCCAATTTTCTGTCTGCAGGTTAGAAAGTTCCTCGTCAAACTTGATTTTGTCTGCTTCCTTTGCACTGGTAAACTGCTGCTGGGTTTTTGTAAGCTTATCTTGCAGACTAGCCACCTGCTCTTTGAATGCTTTCACCTCATGAAAATAGCTGTAATGAATATCTGTGACCTCATCAGCGTGTTTCGTGGCAGTTTTTCTTCTCTCTTCCGTGGTCTCTTTCTCCCACCTGGCCTGCTCCTCAGCTAATTTCGCGTCACAGTCTGCTTTCAGCCTAAGGAGATCAGCCTCACACTTCTCCGTCAGTGCAGCAAAACTGTCTTGGCTGTCGCTAAGCTTCTTTGCCAGTGCGTCCGTGTCATCAAGGTGTTTCAATCTCCAATCCAAGGCTTGTGAGTGGAGGTACATGGTTTCGTCAAAGTTTTTTCTTTTCGGCGTCCCTCTCCTCTCTTTGTTTGAGCAGGTCTTGAATTTCGGCTTTGGCAGTTTCTAACTCAGCCTCGAGCCTGAATTTTTGCTACCTTTTCCGAATTCAGTAGTGCCATTGAATCGTTGAATTCTTCCACCTTTTCTATTCTCCGGCGGAGGTATTCAAGATCCTCATTATCCTCTGCTGGGGATGGTGTCATTTTGGGGGCGCCGACGGTGCCTCGTGTTTGTGGTCGTCGTTTCTCCATCTTCTGGATGCCACGGGAAGCCACGGCAATGAGGATCAGGCGCCGAGGATGCTGATGGTTCGCTCAGAGAGGGTTGCACAGATGATACAATATTGTCATCTGGGAGGTCTGAAGGCTGCCAGGCATCTGGGCAGGGGGCTGGTGGTTCCTCTGCAGCCAGTGGGGCAACAGAGACCCTTCCCAGGACTTTTTTATTGACCCAGGATTTTACCCTCTGCTGCACTGGCTTTGTTGCCTTCTGGAGAAGCAGTTGAGTCTGTTTAAGGTCATTTCTCAAACTGTAATTCTCCTTCTCTAATTTATGGACCTTGTCGACATAAACTTGTGCCCTGATTAAATTTTTATACAGAGTCTAAAAATGTTTGACTTTGGAGGTAACTTGCGTCTGATGCCAAAGTTTGATGAGCGTGACCCAGACACCTTTTTCTGTCTTTTTGAGCGTGTTGCGGATGGTAGGGGTTGGCCTGAAGCTGACCAGGTAGTTATGTTGCAGTCAGTTTTTACAGGTAAAGCCCTGTCCTTCAGATCCTTCAGTGAAGCCTCAGCGGCAGCCTGACTACTTCTTGCAAACAGCCAGCCTTTCCATGAACGTCGCCTCTCCTCTCTGAAATCAGCTATGACCTTTTCTTTCGTCTCAATTATTGCGTCTTTTTCTTTGACAGCCTCCTTCATCGCAGTCAAGTTCGCTATCACTTCCTTTTGACCATAGACAGTCTTTTTTAAGTCCCAATTTTCTGTCTGCAGGTTAGAAAGTTCCTCGTCAAACTTGATTTTGTCTGCTTCCTTTGCACTGGTAAACTGCTGCTGGGTTTTTGTAAGCTTATCTTGCAGACTAGCCACCTGCTCTTTGAATGCTTTCACCTCATGAAAATAGCTGTAATGAATATCTGTGACCTCATCAGCGTGTTTCGTGGCAGTTTTTCTTCTCTCTTCCGTGGTCTCTTTCTCCCACCTGGCCTGCTCCTCAGCTAATTTCGCGTCACAGTCCGCTTTCAGCCTAAGGAGATCAGCCTCACGCTTCTCCGTCAGTGCAGCAAAACTGTCTTGGCTGTCGCTAAGCTTCTTTGCCAGTGCGTCCGTGTCATCAAGGTGTTTCAATCTCCAATCCACGGCTTGTGAGTGGAGGTACACGGTTTCGTCGAAAAGTTTTTTCTTTTCGGCGTCCCTCTCCTCTCTTTGTTTGAGCAGGTCCTGAATTTCGGCTTTGGCAGTTTCTAACTCAGCCTCAAGAGCCAGAATTTTTGCTACCTTTTCCGAATTCAGTAGTGCCATTGAATCGTTGAATTCTTCCACCTTTTCTATTCTCCGGCGGAGGTATTCAAGATCCTCATTATCCTCTGCTGGGGATGGTGTCATTTTGGGGGCGCCGGCGGTGCCTCGTGTTTGTGGTCGTCGTTTCTCCATCTTCTGGATGCCACGGGAAGCCACGGCAATGAGGATCAGGCGCAGAGGATGCTGATGGTTCGCTCAGAGAGGGTTGCACAGATGATACAATATTGTCATCTGGGAGGTCTGAAGGCTGCCAGGCATCTGGGCAGGGGGCTGGTGGTTCCTCTGCAGCCAGTGGGGCAACAGAGACCCTTCCCAGGACTTTTTTATTGACCCAGGATTTTACCCTCTGCTGCACTGGCTTTGTTGCCTTCTGGAGAAGCAGTTGAGTCTGTTTAAGGTCATTTCTCAAACTGTAATTCTCCTTCTCTAATTTATGGACCTTGTCGACATAAACTTGTGCCCTGATGAAATTTTTACACAGAGTCTAAAAATGTTTGACTTTGGAGGTAACTTGCGTCTGATGCCAAAGTTTGATGAGCGTGACCCAGACACATTTTTCTGTCTTTTTGAGCGTGTTGCGGATGGTAGGGGTTGGCCTGAAGCTGACCAGGTAGTTATGTTGCAGTCAGTTTTTACAGGTAAAGCCCTGTCCTTCAGATCCTTCAGTGAAGCCTCAGCGGCAGCCTGACTACTTCTTGCAAACAGCCAGCCTTTCCATGAACGTCGCCTCTCCTCTCTGAAATCAGCTATGACCTTTTCTTTCGTCTCAATTATTGCGTCTTTTTCTTTGACAGCCTCCTTCATCGCAGTCAAGTTCGCTATCACTTCCTTTTGACCATAGACAGTCTTTTTTAAGTCCCAATTTTCTGTCTGCAGGTTAGAAAGTTCCTCGTCAAACTTGATTTTGTCTGCTTCCTTTGCACTGGTAAACTGCTGCTGGGTTTTTGTAAGCTTATCTTGCAGACTAGCCACCTGCTCTTTGAATGCTTTCACCTCATGAAAATAGCTGTAATGAATATCTGTGACCTCATCAGCGTGTTTCGTGGCAGTTTTTCTTCTCTCTTCCGTGGTCTCTTTCTCCCACCTGGCCTGCTCCTCAGCTAATTTCGCGTCACAGTCTGCTTTCAGCCTAAGGAGATCAGCCTCACACTTCTCCGTCAGTGCAGCAAAACTGTCTTGGCTGTCGCTAAGCTTCTTTGCCAGTGCGTCCGTGTCATCAAGGTGTTTCAATCTCCAATCCAAGGCTTGTGAGTGGAGGTACATGGTTTCGTCAAAGTTTTTTCTTTTCGGCGTCCCTCTCCTCTCTTTGTTTGAGCAGGTCTTGAATTTCGGCTTTGGCAGTTTCTAACTCAGCCTCGAGCCTGAATTTTTGCTACCTTTTCCGAATTCAGTAGTGCCATTGAATCGTTGAATTCTTCCACCTTTTCTATTCTCCGGCGGAGGTATTCAAGATCCTCATTATCCTCTGCTGGGGATGGTGTCATTTTGGGGGCGCCGACGGTGCCTCGTGTTTGTGGTCGTCGTTTCTCCATCTTCTGGATGCCACGGGAAGCCACGGCAATGAGGATCAGGCGCCGAGGATGCTGATGGTTCGCTCAGAGAGGGTTGCACAGATGATACAATATTGTCATCTGGGAGGTCTGAAGGCTGCCAGGCATCTGGGCAGGGGGCTGGTGGTTCCTCTGCAGCCAGTGGGGCAACAGAGACCCTTCCCAGGACTTTTTTATTGACCCAGGATTTTACCCTCTGCTGCACTGGCTTTGTTGCCTTCTGGAGAAGCAGTTGAGTCTGTTTAAGGTCATTTCTCAAACTGTAATTCTCCTTCTCTAATTTATGGACCTTGTCGACATAAACTTGTGCCCTGATTAAATTTTTATACAGAGTCTAAAAATGTTTGACTTTGGAGGTAACTTGCGTCTGATGCCAAAGTTTGATGAGCGTGACCCAGACACCTTTTTCTGTCTTTTTGAGCGTGTTGCGGATGGTAGGGGTTGGCCTGAAGCTGACCAGGTAGTTATGTTGCAGTCAGTTTTTACAGGTAAAGCCCTGTCCTTCAGATCCTTCAGTGAAGCCTCAGCGGCAGCCTGACTACTTCTTGCAAACAGCCAGCCTTTCCATGAACGTCGCCTCTCCTCTCTGAAATCAGCTATGACCTTTTCTTTCGTCTCAATTATTGCGTCTTTTTCTTTGACAGCCTCCTTCATCGCAGTCAAGTTCGCTATCACTTCCTTTTGACCATAGACAGTCTTTTTTAAGTCCCAATTTTCTGTCTGCAGGTTAGAAAGTTCCTCGTCAAACTTGATTTTGTCTGCTTCCTTTGCACTGGTAAACTGCTGCTGGGTTTTTGTAAGCTTATCTTGCAGACTAGCCACCTGCTCTTTGAATGCTTTCACCTCATGAAAATAGCTGTAATGAATATCTGTGACCTCATCAGCGTGTTTCGTGGCAGTTTTTCTTCTCTCTTCCGTGGTCTCTTTCTCCCACCTGGCCTGCTCCTCAGCTAATTTCGCGTCACAGTCCGCTTTCAGCCTAAGGAGATCAGCCTCACGCTTCTCCGTCAGTGCAGCAAAACTGTCTTGGCTGTCGCTAAGCTTCTTTGCCAGTGCGTCCGTGTCATCAAGGTGTTTCAATCTCCAATCCACGGCTTGTGAGTGGAGGTACACGGTTTCGTCGAAAAGTTTTTTCTTTTCGGCGTCCCTCTCCTCTCTTTGTTTGAGCAGGTCCTGAATTTCGGCTTTGGCAGTTTCTAACTCAGCCTCAAGAGCCAGAATTTTTGCTACCTTTTCCGAATTCAGTAGTGCCATTGAATCGTTGAATTCTTCCACCTTTTCTATTCTCCGGCGGAGGTATTCAAGATCCTCATTATCCTCTGCTGGGGATGGTGTCATTTTGGGGGCGCCGGCGGTGCCTCGTGTTTGTGGTCGTCGTTTCTCCATCTTCTGGATGCCACGGGAAGCCACGGCAATGAGGATCAGGCGCAGAGGATGCTGATGGTTCGCTCAGAGAGGGTTGCACAGATGATACAATATTGTCATCTGGGAGGTCTGAAGGCTGCCAGGCATCTGGGCAGGGGGCTGGTGGTTCCCCTGCAGCCAGTGGGGCAACAGAGACCCTTCCCAGGACTTTTTTATTGACCCAGGATTTTACCCTCTGCTGCACTGGCTTTGTTGCCTTCTGGAGAAGCAGTTGAGTCTGTTTAAGGTCATTTCTCAAACTGTAATTCTCCTTCTCTAATTTATGGACCTTGTCGACATAAACTTGTGCCCTGATGAAATTTTTACACAGAGTCTAAAAATGTTTGACTTTGGAGGTAACTTGCGTCTGATGCCAAAGTTTGATGAGCCTGACCCAGACACATTTTTCTGTCTTTTTGAGCGTGTTGCGGATGGTAGGGGTTGGCCTGAAGCTGACCAGGTAGTTATGTTGCAGTCAGTTTTTACAGGTAAAGCCCTGTCCTTCAGATCCTTCAGTGAAGCCTCAGCGGCAGCCTGACTACTTCTTGCAAACAGCCAGCCTTTCCATGAACGTCGCCTCTCCTCTCTGAAATCAGCTATGACCTTTTCTTTCGTCTCAATTATTGCGTCTTTTTCTTTGACAGCCTCCTTCATCGCAGTCAAGTTCGCCATCACTTCCTTTTGACCATAGACAGTCTTTTTTAAGTCCCAATTTTCAGTCTGCAGGTTAGAAAGTTCCTCGTCACACTTGATTTTGTCTGCTTCCTTTGCACTGGTAAAGTGCTGCTGGGTTTTTGTAAGCTTATCTTGCAGACTAGCCACCTGCTCTTTGTATGCTTTCACCTCATGAAAATAGCTGTAATGAATATCTGTGATCTCATCAGCGTGTTTCGTGGCAGTTTTTCTTCTCTCTTCCGTGGTCTCTTTCTCCCACCTGGCCTGCCCCTCAGCTAATTTCGCGTCACAGTCCGCTTTCAGCCTAAGGAGATCAGCCTCACGCTTCTCCGTCAGTGCAGCAAAACTGTCTTGGCTGTCGCTAAGCTTCTTTGCCAGTGCGTCCGTGTCATCAAGGTGTTTCAATCTCCAATCCACGGCTTGTGAGTGGAGGTACACGGTTTCGTCGAAAAGTTTTTTCTTTTCGGCGTCCCTCTCCTCTCTTTGTTTGAGCAGGTCCTGAATTTCGGCTTTGGCAGTTTCTAACTCAGCCTCGAGCCTGAATTTTTGCTACCTTTTCCGAATTCAGTAGTGCCATTGAATCGTTGAATTCTTCCACCTTTTCTATTCTCCGGCGGAGGTATTCAAGATCCTCATTATCCTCTGCTGGGGATGGTGTCATTTTGGGGGCGCCGGCGGTGCCTCGTGTTTGTGGTCGTCGTTTCTCCATCTTCTGGATGCCACGGGAAGCCACGGCAATGAGGATCAGGCGCAGAGGATGCTGATGGTTCGCTCAGAGAGGGTTGCACAGATGATACAATATTGTCATCTGGGAGGTCTGAAGGCTGCCAGGCATCTGGGCAGGGGGCTGGTGGTTCCTCTGCAGCCAGTGGGGCAACAGAGACCCTTCCCAGGACTTTTTTATTGACCCAGGATTTTACCCTCTGCTGCACTGGCTTTGTTGCCTTCTGGAGAAGCAGTTGAGTCTGTTTAAGGTCATTTCTCAAACTGTAATTCTCCTTCTCTAATTTATGGACCTTGTCGACATAAACTTGTGCCCTGATGAAATTTTTACACAGAGTCTAAAAATGTTTGACTTTGGAGGTAACTTGCGTCTGATGCCAAAGTTTGATGAGCGTGACCCAGACACATTTTTCTGTCTTTTTGAGCGTGTTGCGGATGGTAGGGGTTGGCCTGAAGCTGACCAGGTAGTTATGTTGCAGTCAGTTTTTACAGGTAAAGCCCTGTCCTTCAGATCCTTCAGTGAAGCCTCAGCGGCAGCCTGACTACTTCTTGCAAACAGCCAGCCTTTCCATGAACGTCGCCTCTCCTCTCTGAAATCAGCTATGACCTTTTCTTTCGTCTCAATTATTGCGTCTTTTTCTTTGACAGCCTCCTTCATCGCAGTCAAGTTCGCTATCACTTCCTTTTGACCATAGACAGTCTTTTTTAAGTCCCAATTTTCTGTCTGCAGGTTAGAAAGTTCCTCGTCAAACTTGATTTTGTCTGCTTCCTTTGCACTGGTAAAGTGCTGCTGGGTTTTTGTAAGCTTATCTTGCAGACTAGCCACCTGCTCTTTGAATGCTTTCACCTCATGAAAATAGCTGTAATGAATATCTGTGATCTCATCAGCGTGTTTCGTGGCAGTTTTTCTTCTCTCTTCCGTGGTCTCTTTCTCCCACCTGGCCTGCTCCTCAGCTAATTTTGCGTCACAGTCCGCTTTCAGCCTAAGGAGATCAGCCTCACGCTTCTCCATCAGTGCAGCAAAACTGTCTTGGCTGTCGCTAAGCTTCTTTGCCAGTGCGTCCGTGTCATCAAGGTGTTTCAATCTCCAATCCACGGCTTGTGAGTGGAGGTACACGGTTTCGTCGAAAAGTTTTTTCTTTTCGGCGTCCCTCTCCTCTCTTTGTTTGAGCAGGTCCTGAATTTCGGCTTTGGCAGTTTCTAACTCAGCCTCGAGCCTGAATTTTTGCTACCTTTTCCGAATTCAGTAGTGCCATTGAATCGTTGAATTCTTCCACCTTTTCTATTCTCCGGCGGAGGTATTCAAGATCCTCATTATCCTCTGCTGGGGATGGTGTCATTTTGGGGGCGCCGACGGTGCCTCGTGTTTGTGGTCGTCGTTTCTCCATCTTCTGGATGCCACGGGAAGCCACGGCAATGAGGATCAGGCGCCGAGGATGCTGATGGTTCGCTCAGAGAGGGTTGCACAGATGATACAATATTGTCATCTGGGAGGTCTGAAGGCTGCCAGGCATCTGGGCAGGGGGCTGGTGGTTCCTCTGCAGCCAGTGGGGCAACAGAGACCCTTCCCAGGACTTTTTTATTGACCCAGGATTTTACCCTCTGCTGCACTGGCTTTGTTGCCTTCTGGAGAAGCAGTTGAGTCTGTTTAAGGTCATTTCTCAAACTGTAATTCTCCTTCTCTAATTTATGGACCTTGTCAACATAAACTTGTGCCCTGATGAAATTTTTACACAGAGTCTAAAAATGTTTGACTTTGGAGGTAACTTGCGTCTGATGCCAAAGTTTGATGAGCGTGACCCAGACACATTTTTCTGTCTTTTTGAGCGTGTTGCGGATGGTAGGGGTTGGCCTGAAGCTGACCAGGTAGTTATGTTGCAGTCAGTTTTTACAGGTAAAGCCCTGTCCTTCAGATCCTTCAGTGAAGCCTCAGCGGCAGCCTGACTACTTCTTGCAAACAGCCAGCCTTTCCATGAACGTCGCCTCTCCTCTCTGAAATCAGCTATGACCTTTTCTTTCGTCTCAATTATTGCGTCTTTTTCTTTGACAGCCTCCTTCATCGCAGTCAAGTTCGCTATCACTTCCTTTTGACCATAGACAGTCTTTTTTAAGTCCCAATTTTCTGTCTGCAGGTTAGAAAGTTCCTCGTCAAACTTGATTTTGTCTGCTTCCTTTGCACTGGTAAACTGCTGCTGGGTTTTTGTAAGCTTATCTTGCAGACTAGCCACCTGCTCTTTGAATGCTTTCACCTCATGAAAATAGCTGTAATGAATATCTGTGACCTCATCAGCGTGTTTCATGGCAGTTTTTCTTCTCTCTTCCGTGGTCTCTTTCTCCCACCTGGCCTGCTCCTCAGCTAATTTCGCGTCACAGTCCGCTTTCAGCCTAAGGAGATCAGCCTCACGCTTCTCCGTCAGTGCAGCAAAACTGTCTTGGCTGTCGCTAAGCTTCTTTGCCAGTGCGTCCGTGTCATCAAGGTGTTTCAATCTCCAATCCAAGGCTTGTGAGTGGAGGTACATGGTTTCGTCAAAGTTTTTTCTTTTCGGCGTCCCTCTCCTCTCTTTGTTTGAGCAGGTCCTGAATTTCGGCTTTGGCAGTTTCTAACTCAGCCTCGAGCCTGAATTTTTGCTACCTTTTCCGAATTCAGTAGTGCCATTGAATCGTTGAATTCTTCCACCTTTTCTATTCTCCGGCGGAGGTATTCAAGATCCTCATTATCCTCTGCTGGGGATGGTGTCATTTTGGGGGCGCCGACGGTGCCTCGTGTTTGTGGTCGTCGTTTCTCCATCTTCTGGATGCCACGGGAAGCCACGGCAATGAGGATCAGGCGCAGAGGATGCTGATGGTTCGCTCAGAGAGGGTTGCACAGATGATACAATATTGTCATCTGGGAGGTCTGAAGGCTGCCAGGCATCTGGGCAGGGGGCTGGTGGTTCCTCTGCAGCCAGTGGGGCAACAGAGACCCTTCCCAGGACTTTTTTATTGACCCAGGATTTTACCCTCTGCTGCACTGGCTTTGTTGCCTTCTGGAGAAGCAGTTGAGTCTGTTTAAGGTCATTTCTCAAACTGTAATTCTCCTTCTCTAATCTATGGACCTTGTCGACATAAACTTGTGCCCTGATGAAATTTTTACACAGAGTCTAAAAATGTTTGACTTTGGAGGTAACTTGCGTCTGATGCCAAAGTTTGATGAGCGTGACCCAGACACATTTTTCTGTCTTTTTGAGCGTGTTGCGGATGGTAGGGGTTGGCCTGAAGCTGACCAGGTAGTTATGTTGCAGTCAGTTTTTACAGGTAAAGCCCTGTCCTTCAGATCCTTCAGTGAAGCCTCAGCGGCAGCCTGACTACTTCTTGCAAACAGCCAGCCTTTCCATGAACGTCGCCTCTCCTCTCTGAAATCAGCTATGACCTTTTCTTTCGTCTCAATTATTGCGTCTTTTTCTTTGACAGCCTCCTTCATCGCAGTCAAGTTCGCCATCACTTCCTTTTGACCATAGACAGTCTTTTTTAAGTCCCAATTTTCAGTCTGCAGGTTAGAAAGTTCCTCGTCACACTTGATTTTGTCTGCTTCCTTTGCACTGGTAAACTGCTGCTGGGTTTTTGTAAGCTTATCTTGCAGACTAGCCACCTGCTCTTTGTATGCTTTCACCTCATGAAAATAGCTGTAATGAATATCTGTGATCTCATCAGCGTGTTTCGTGGCAGTTTTTCTTCTCTCTTCCGTGGTCTCTTTCTCCCACCTGGCCTGCTCCTCAGCTAATTTCGCGTCACAGTCCGCTTTCAGCCTAAGGAGATCAGCCTCACGCTTCTCCGTCAGTGCAGCAAAACTGTCTTGGCTGTCGCTAAGCTTCTTTGCCAGTGCGTCCGTGTCATCAAGGTGTTTCAATCTCCAATCCAAGGCTTGTGAGTGGAGGTACATGGTTTCGTCAAAGTTTTTTCTTTTCGGCGTCCCTCTCCTCTCTTTGTTTGAGCAGGTCCTGAATTTCGGCTTTGGCAGTTTCTAACTCAGCCTCGAGCCTGAATTTTTGCTACCTTTTCCGAATTCAGTAGTGCCATTGAATCGTTGAATTCTTCCACCTTTTCTATTCTCCGGCGGAGGTATTCAAGATCCTCATTATCCTCTGCTGGGGATGGTGTCATTTTGGGGGCGCCGACGGTGCCTCGTGTTTGTGGTCGTCGTTTCTCCATCTTCTGGATGCCACGGGAAGCCACGGCAATGAGGATCAGGCGCCGAGGATGCTGATGGTTCGCTCAGAGAGGGTTGCACAGATGATACAATATTGTCATCTGGGAGGTCTGAAGGCTGCCAGGCATCTGGGCAGGGGGCTGGTGGTTCCTCTGCAGCCAGTGGGGCAACAGAGACCCTTCCCAGGACTTTTTTATTGACCCAGGATTTTACCCTCTGCTGCACTGGCTTTGTTGCCTTCTGGAGAAGCAGTTGAGTCTGTTTAAGGTCATTTCTCAAACTGTAATTCTCCTTCTCTAATTTATGGACCTTGTCGACATAAACTTGTGCCCTGATGAAATTTTTACACAGAGTCTAAAAATGTTTGACTTTGGAGGTAACTTGCGTCTGATGCCAAAGTTTGATGAGCGTGACCCAGACACATTTTTCTGTCTTTTTGAGCGTGTTGCGGATGGTAGGGGTTGGCCTGAAGCTGACCAGGTAGTTATGTTGCAGTCAGTTTTTACAGGTAAAGCCCTGTCCTTCAGATCCTTCAGTGAAGCCTCAGCGGCAGCCTGACTACTTCTTGCAAACAGCCAGCCTTTCCATGAACGTCGCCTCTCCTCTCTGAAATCAGCTATGACCTTTTCTTTCGTCTCAATTATTGCGTCTTTTTCTTTGACAGCCTCCTTCATCGCAGTCAAGTTCGCTATCACTTCCTTTTGACCATAGACAGTCTTTTTTAAGTCCCAATTTTCTGTCTGCAGGTTAGAAAGTTCCTCGTCAAACTTGATTTTGTCTGCTTCCTTTGCACTGGTAAACTGCTGCTGGGTTTTTGTAAGCTTATCTTGCAGACTAGCCACCTGCTCTTTGAATGCTTTCACCTCATGAAAATAGCTGTAATGAATATCTGTGACCTCATCAGCGTGTTTCGTGGCAGTTTTTCTTCTCTCTTCCGTGGTCTCTTTCTCCCACCTGGCCTGCTCCTCAGCTAATTTCGCGTCACAGTCTGCTTTCAGCCTAAGGAGATCAGCCTCACACTTCTCCGTCAGTGCAGCAAAACTGTCTTGGCTGTCGCTAAGCTTCTTTGCCAGTGCGTCCGTGTCATCAAGGTGTTTCAATCTCCAATCCAAGGCTTGTGAGTGGAGGTACATGGTTTCGTCAAAGTTTTTTCTTTTCGGCGTCCCTCTCCTCTCTTTGTTTGAGCAGGTCTTGAATTTCGGCTTTGGCAGTTTCTAACTCAGCCTCGAGCCTGAATTTTTGCTACCTTTTCCGAATTCAGTAGTGCCATTGAATCGTTGAATTCTTCCACCTTTTCTATTCTCCGGCGGAGGTATTCAAGATCCTCATTATCCTCTGCTGGGGATGGTGTCATTTTGGGGGCGCCGACGGTGCCTCGTGTTTGTGGTCGTCGTTTCTCCATCTTCTGGATGCCACGGGAAGCCACGGCAATGAGGATCAGGCGCCGAGGATGCTGATGGTTCGCTCAGAGAGGGTTGCACAGATGATACAATATTGTCATCTGGGAGGTCTGAAGGCTGCCAGGCATCTGGGCAGGGGGCTGGTGGTTCCTCTGCAGCCAGTGGGGCAACAGAGACCCTTCCCAGGACTTTTTTATTGACCCAGGATTTTACCCTCTGCTGCACTGGCTTTGTTGCCTTCTGGAGAAGCAGTTGAGTCTGTTTAAGGTCATTTCTCAAACTGTAATTCTCCTTCTCTAATTTATGGACCTTGTCGACATAAACTTGTGCCCTGATTAAATTTTTATACAGAGTCTAAAAATGTTTGACTTTGGAGGTAACTTGCGTCTGATGCCAAAGTTTGATGAGCGTGACCCAGACACCTTTTTCTGTCTTTTTGAGCGTGTTGCGGATGGTAGGGGTTGGCCTGAAGCTGACCAGGTAGTTATGTTGCAGTCAGTTTTTACAGGTAAAGCCCTGTCCTTCAGATCCTTCAGTGAAGCCTCAGCGGCAGCCTGACTACTTCTTGCAAACAGCCAGCCTTTCCATGAACGTCGCCTCTCCTCTCTGAAATCAGCTATGACCTTTTCTTTCGTCTCAATTATTGCGTCTTTTTCTTTGACAGCCTCCTTCATCGCAGTCAAGTTCGCTATCACTTCCTTTTGACCATAGACAGTCTTTTTTAAGTCCCAATTTTCTGTCTGCAGGTTAGAAAGTTCCTCGTCAAACTTGATTTTGTCTGCTTCCTTTGCACTGGTAAACTGCTGCTGGGTTTTTGTAAGCTTATCTTGCAGACTAGCCACCTGCTCTTTGAATGCTTTCACCTCATGAAAATAGCTGTAATGAATATCTGTGACCTCATCAGCGTGTTTCGTGGCAGTTTTTCTTCTCTCTTCCGTGGTCTCTTTCTCCCACCTGGCCTGCTCCTCAGCTAATTTCGCGTCACAGTCCGCTTTCAGCCTAAGGAGATCAGCCTCACGCTTCTCCGTCAGTGCAGCAAAACTGTCTTGGCTGTCGCTAAGCTTCTTTGCCAGTGCGTCCGTGTCATCAAGGTGTTTCAATCTCCAATCCACGGCTTGTGAGTGGAGGTACACGGTTTCGTCGAAAAGTTTTTTCTTTTCGGCGTCCCTCTCCTCTCTTTGTTTGAGCAGGTCCTGAATTTCGGCTTTGGCAGTTTCTAACTCAGCCTCAAGAGCCAGAATTTTTGCTACCTTTTCCGAATTCAGTAGTGCCATTGAATCGTTGAATTCTTCCACCTTTTCTATTCTCCGGCGGAGGTATTCAAGATCCTCATTATCCTCTGCTGGGGATGGTGTCATTTTGGGGGCGCCGGCGGTGCCTCGTGTTTGTGGTCGTCGTTTCTCCATCTTCTGGATGCCACGGGAAGCCACGGCAATGAGGATCAGGCGCAGAGGATGCTGATGGTTCGCTCAGAGAGGGTTGCACAGATGATACAATATTGTCATCTGGGAGGTCTGAAGGCTGCCAGGCATCTGGGCAGGGGGCTGGTGGTTCCCCTGCAGCCAGTGGGGCAACAGAGACCCTTCCCAGGACTTTTTTATTGACCCAGGATTTTACCCTCTGCTGCACTGGCTTTGTTGCCTTCTGGAGAAGCAGTTGAGTCTGTTTAAGGTCATTTCTCAAACTGTAATTCTCCTTCTCTAATTTATGGACCTTGTCGACATAAACTTGTGCCCTGATGAAATTTTTACACAGAGTCTAAAAATGTTTGACTTTGGAGGTAACTTGCGTCTGATGCCAAAGTTTGATGAGCCTGACCCAGACACATTTTTCTGTCTTTTTGAGCGTGTTGCGGATGGTAGGGGTTGGCCTGAAGCTGACCAGGTAGTTATGTTGCAGTCAGTTTTTACAGGTAAAGCCCTGTCCTTCAGATCCTTCAGTGAAGCCTCAGCGGCAGCCTGACTACTTCTTGCAAACAGCCAGCCTTTCCATGAACGTCGCCTCTCCTCTCTGAAATCAGCTATGACCTTTTCTTTCGTCTCAATTATTGCGTCTTTTTCTTTGACAGCCTCCTTCATCGCAGTCAAGTTCGCCATCACTTCCTTTTGACCATAGACAGTCTTTTTTAAGTCCCAATTTTCAGTCTGCAGGTTAGAAAGTTCCTCGTCACACTTGATTTTGTCTGCTTCCTTTGCACTGGTAAAGTGCTGCTGGGTTTTTGTAAGCTTATCTTGCAGACTAGCCACCTGCTCTTTGTATGCTTTCACCTCATGAAAATAGCTGTAATGAATATCTGTGATCTCATCAGCGTGTTTCGTGGCAGTTTTTCTTCTCTCTTCCGTGGTCTCTTTCTCCCACCTGGCCTGCCCCTCAGCTAATTTCGCGTCACAGTCCGCTTTCAGCCTAAGGAGATCAGCCTCACGCTTCTCCGTCAGTGCAGCAAAACTGTCTTGGCTGTCGCTAAGCTTCTTTGCCAGTGCGTCCGTGTCATCAAGGTGTTTCAATCTCCAATCCACGGCTTGTGAGTGGAGGTACACGGTTTCGTCGAAAAGTTTTTTCTTTTCGGCGTCCCTCTCCTCTCTTTGTTTGAGCAGGTCCTGAATTTCGGCTTTGGCAGTTTCTAACTCAGCCTCGAGCCTGAATTTTTGCTACCTTTTCCGAATTCAGTAGTGCCATTGAATCGTTGAATTCTTCCACCTTTTCTATTCTCCGGCGGAGGTATTCAAGATCCTCATTATCCTCTGCTGGGGATGGTGTCATTTTGGGGGCGCCGGCGGTGCCTCGTGTTTGTGGTCGTCGTTTCTCCATCTTCTGGATGCCACGGGAAGCCACGGCAATGAGGATCAGGCGCAGAGGATGCTGATGGTTCGCTCAGAGAGGGTTGCACAGATGATACAATATTGTCATCTGGGAGGTCTGAAGGCTGCCAGGCATCTGGGCAGGGGGCTGGTGGTTCCTCTGCAGCCAGTGGGGCAACAGAGACCCTTCCCAGGACTTTTTTATTGACCCAGGATTTTACCCTCTGCTGCACTGGCTTTGTTGCCTTCTGGAGAAGCAGTTGAGTCTGTTTAAGGTCATTTCTCAAACTGTAATTCTCCTTCTCTAATTTATGGACCTTGTCGACATAAACTTGTGCCCTGATGAAATTTTTACACAGAGTCTAAAAATGTTTGACTTTGGAGGTAACTTGCGTCTGATGCCAAAGTTTGATGAGCGTGACCCAGACACATTTTTCTGTCTTTTTGAGCGTGTTGCGGATGGTAGGGGTTGGCCTGAAGCTGACCAGGTAGTTATGTTGCAGTCAGTTTTTACAGGTAAAGCCCTGTCCTTCAGATCCTTCAGTGAAGCCTCAGCGGCAGCCTGACTACTTCTTGCAAACAGCCAGCCTTTCCATGAACGTCGCCTCTCCTCTCTGAAATCAGCTATGACCTTTTCTTTCGTCTCAATTATTGCGTCTTTTTCTTTGACAGCCTCCTTCATCGCAGTCAAGTTCGCTATCACTTCCTTTTGACCATAGACAGTCTTTTTTAAGTCCCAATTTTCTGTCTGCAGGTTAGAAAGTTCCTCGTCAAACTTGATTTTGTCTGCTTCCTTTGCACTGGTAAAGTGCTGCTGGGTTTTTGTAAGCTTATCTTGCAGACTAGCCACCTGCTCTTTGAATGCTTTCACCTCATGAAAATAGCTGTAATGAATATCTGTGATCTCATCAGCGTGTTTCGTGGCAGTTTTTCTTCTCTCTTCCGTGGTCTCTTTCTCCCACCTGGCCTGCTCCTCAGCTAATTTTGCGTCACAGTCCGCTTTCAGCCTAAGGAGATCAGCCTCACGCTTCTCCATCAGTGCAGCAAAACTGTCTTGGCTGTCGCTAAGCTTCTTTGCCAGTGCGTCCGTGTCATCAAGGTGTTTCAATCTCCAATCCACGGCTTGTGAGTGGAGGTACACGGTTTCGTCGAAAAGTTTTTTCTTTTCGGCGTCCCTCTCCTCTCTTTGTTTGAGCAGGTCCTGAATTTCGGCTTTGGCAGTTTCTAACTCAGCCTCGAGCCTGAATTTTTGCTACCTTTTCCGAATTCAGTAGTGCCATTGAATCGTTGAATTCTTCCACCTTTTCTATTCTCCGGCGGAGGTATTCAAGATCCTCATTATCCTCTGCTGGGGATGGTGTCATTTTGGGGGCGCCGACGGTGCCTCGTGTTTGTGGTCGTCGTTTCTCCATCTTCTGGATGCCACGGGAAGCCACGGCAATGAGGATCAGGCGCCGAGGATGCTGATGGTTCGCTCAGAGAGGGTTGCACAGATGATACAATATTGTCATCTGGGAGGTCTGAAGGCTGCCAGGCATCTGGGCAGGGGGCTGGTGGTTCCTCTGCAGCCAGTGGGGCAACAGAGACCCTTCCCAGGACTTTTTTATTGACCCAGGATTTTACCCTCTGCTGCACTGGCTTTGTTGCCTTCTGGAGAAGCAGTTGAGTCTGTTTAAGGTCATTTCTCAAACTGTAATTCTCCTTCTCTAATTTATGGACCTTGTCAACATAAACTTGTGCCCTGATGAAATTTTTACACAGAGTCTAAAAATGTTTGACTTTGGAGGTAACTTGCGTCTGATGCCAAAGTTTGATGAGCGTGACCCAGACACATTTTTCTGTCTTTTTGAGCGTGTTGCGGATGGTAGGGGTTGGCCTGAAGCTGACCAGGTAGTTATGTTGCAGTCAGTTTTTACAGGTAAAGCCCTGTCCTTCAGATCCTTCAGTGAAGCCTCAGCGGCAGCCTGACTACTTCTTGCAAACAGCCAGCCTTTCCATGAACGTCGCCTCTCCTCTCTGAAATCAGCTATGACCTTTTCTTTCGTCTCAATTATTGCGTCTTTTTCTTTGACAGCCTCCTTCATCGCAGTCAAGTTCGCTATCACTTCCTTTTGACCATAGACAGTCTTTTTTAAGTCCCAATTTTCTGTCTGCAGGTTAGAAAGTTCCTCGTCAAACTTGATTTTGTCTGCTTCCTTTGCACTGGTAAACTGCTGCTGGGTTTTTGTAAGCTTATCTTGCAGACTAGCCACCTGCTCTTTGAATGCTTTCACCTCATGAAAATAGCTGTAATGAATATCTGTGACCTCATCAGCGTGTTTCATGGCAGTTTTTCTTCTCTCTTCCGTGGTCTCTTTCTCCCACCTGGCCTGCTCCTCAGCTAATTTCGCGTCACAGTCCGCTTTCAGCCTAAGGAGATCAGCCTCACGCTTCTCCGTCAGTGCAGCAAAACTGTCTTGGCTGTCGCTAAGCTTCTTTGCCAGTGCGTCCGTGTCATCAAGGTGTTTCAATCTCCAATCCAAGGCTTGTGAGTGGAGGTACATGGTTTCGTCAAAGTTTTTTCTTTTCGGCGTCCCTCTCCTCTCTTTGTTTGAGCAGGTCCTGAATTTCGGCTTTGGCAGTTTCTAACTCAGCCTCGAGCCTGAATTTTTGCTACCTTTTCCGAATTCAGTAGTGCCATTGAATCGTTGAATTCTTCCACCTTTTCTATTCTCCGGCGGAGGTATTCAAGATCCTCATTATCCTCTGCTGGGGATGGTGTCATTTTGGGGGCGCCGACGGTGCCTCGTGTTTGTGGTCGTCGTTTCTCCATCTTCTGGATGCCACGGGAAGCCACGGCAATGAGGATCAGGCGCAGAGGATGCTGATGGTTCGCTCAGAGAGGGTTGCACAGATGATACAATATTGTCATCTGGGAGGTCTGAAGGCTGCCAGGCATCTGGGCAGGGGGCTGGTGGTTCCTCTGCAGCCAGTGGGGCAACAGAGACCCTTCCCAGGACTTTTTTATTGACCCAGGATTTTACCCTCTGCTGCACTGGCTTTGTTGCCTTCTGGAGAAGCAGTTGAGTCTGTTTAAGGTCATTTCTCAAACTGTAATTCTCCTTCTCTAATCTATGGACCTTGTCGACATAAACTTGTGCCCTGATGAAATTTTTACACAGAGTCTAAAAATGTTTGACTTTGGAGGTAACTTGCGTCTGATGCCAAAGTTTGATGAGCGTGACCCAGACACATTTTTCTGTCTTTTTGAGCGTGTTGCGGATGGTAGGGGTTGGCCTGAAGCTGACCAGGTAGTTATGTTGCAGTCAGTTTTTACAGGTAAAGCCCTGTCCTTCAGATCCTTCAGTGAAGCCTCAGCGGCAGCCTGACTACTTCTTGCAAACAGCCAGCCTTTCCATGAACGTCGCCTCTCCTCTCTGAAATCAGCTATGACCTTTTCTTTCGTCTCAATTATTGCGTCTTTTTCTTTGACAGCCTCCTTCATCGCAGTCAAGTTCGCCATCACTTCCTTTTGACCATAGACAGTCTTTTTTAACTCCCAATTTTCAGTCTGCAGGTTAGAAAGTTCCTCGTCACACTTGATTTTGTCTGCTTCCTTTGCACTGGTAAACTGCTGCTGGGTTTTTGTAAGCTTATCTTGCAGACTAGCCACCTGCTCTTTGTATGCTTTCACCTCATGAAAATAGCTGTAATGAATATCTGTGATCTCATCAGCGTGTTTCGTGGCAGTTTTTCTTCTCTCTTCCGTGGTCTCTTTCTCCCACCTGGCCTGCTCCTCAGCTAATTTCGCGTCACAGTCCGCTTTCAGCCTAAGGAGATCAGCCTCACGCTTCTCCGTCAGTGCAGCAAAACTGTCTTGGCTGTCGCTAAGCTTCTTTGCCAGTGCGTCCGTGTCATCAAGGTGTTTCAATCTCCAATCCAAGGCTTGTGAGTGGAGGTACATGGTTTCGTCAAAGTTTTTTCTTTTCGGCGTCCCTCTCCTCTCTTTGTTTGAGCAGGTCCTGAATTTCGGCTTTGGCAGTTTCTAACTCAGCCTCGAGCCTGAATTTTTGCTACCTTTTCCGAATTCAGTAGTGCCATTGAATCGTTGAATTCTTCCACCTTTTCTATTCTCCGGCGGAGGTATTCAAGATCCTCATTATCCTCTGCTGGGGATGGTGTCATTTTGGGGGCGCCGACGGTGCCTCGTGTTTGTGGTCGTCGTTTCTCCATCTTCTGGATGCCACGGGAAGCCACGGCAATGAGGATCAGGCGCCGAGGATGCTGATGGTTCGCTCAGAGAGGGTTGCACAGATGATACAATATTGTCATCTGGGAGGTCTGAAGGCTGCCAGGCATCTGGGCAGGGGGCTGGTGGTTCCTCTGCAGCCAGTGGGGCAACAGAGACCCTTCCCAGGACTTTTTTATTGACCCAGGATTTTACCCTCTGCTGCACTGGCTTTGTTGCCTTCTGGAGAAGCAGTTGAGTCTGTTTAAGGTCATTTCTCAAACTGTAATTCTCCTTCTCTAATTTATGGACCTTGTCGACATAAACTTGTGCCCTGATGAAATTTTTACACAGAGTCTAAAAATGTTTGACTTTGGAGGTAACTTGCGTCTGATGCCAAAGTTTGATGAGCGTGACCCAGACACATTTTTCTGTCTTTTTGAGCGTGTTGCGGATGGTAGGGGTTGGCCTGAAGCTGACCAGGTAGTTATGTTGCAGTCAGTTTTTACAGGTAAAGCCCTGTCCTTCAGATCCTTCAGTGAAGCCTCAGCGGCAGCCTGACTACTTCTTGCAAACAGCCAGCCTTTCCATGAACGTCGCCTCTCCTCTCTGAAATCAGCTATGACCTTTTCTTTCGTCTCAATTATTGCGTCTTTTTCTTTGACAGCCTCCTTCATCGCAGTCAAGTTCGCTATCACTTCCTTTTGACCATAGACAGTCTTTTTTAAGTCCCAATTTTCTGTCTGCAGGTTAGAAAGTTCCTCGTCAAACTTGATTTTGTCTGCTTCCTTTGCACTGGTAAACTGCTGCTGGGTTTTTGTAAGCTTATCTTGCAGACTAGCCACCTGCTCTTTGAATGCTTTCACCTCATGAAAATAGCTGTAATGAATATCTGTGACCTCATCAGCGTGTTTCGTGGCAGTTTTTCTTCTCTCTTCCGTGGTCTCTTTCTCCCACCTGGCCTGCTCCTCAGCTAATTTCGCGTCACAGTCTGCTTTCAGCCTAAGGAGATCAGCCTCACACTTCTCCGTCAGTGCAGCAAAACTGTCTTGGCTGTCGCTAAGCTTCTTTGCCAGTGCGTCCGTGTCATCAAGGTGTTTCAATCTCCAATCCAAGGCTTGTGAGTGGAGGTACATGGTTTCGTCAAAGTTTTTTCTTTTCGGCGTCCCTCTCCTCTCTTTGTTTGAGCAGGTCTTGAATTTCGGCTTTGGCAGTTTCTAACTCAGCCTCGAGCCTGAATTTTTGCTACCTTTTCCGAATTCAGTAGTGCCATTGAATCGTTGAATTCTTCCACCTTTTCTATTCTCCGGCGGAGGTATTCAAGATCCTCATTATCCTCTGCTGGGGATGGTGTCATTTTGGGGGCGCCGACGGTGCCTCGTGTTTGTGGTCGTCGTTTCTCCATCTTCTGGATGCCACGGGAAGCCACGGCAATGAGGATCAGGCGCCGAGGATGCTGATGGTTCGCTCAGAGAGGGTTGCACAGATGATACAATATTGTCATCTGGGAGGTCTGAAGGCTGCCAGGCATCTGGGCAGGGGGCTGGTGGTTCCTCTGCAGCCAGTGGGGCAACAGAGACCCTTCCCAGGACTTTTTTATTGACCCAGGATTTTACCCTCTGCTGCACTGGCTTTGTTGCCTTCTGGAGAAGCAGTTGAGTCTGTTTAAGGTCATTTCTCAAACTGTAATTCTCCTTCTCTAATTTATGGACCTTGTCGACATAAACTTGTGCCCTGATTAAATTTTTATACAGAGTCTAAAAATGTTTGACTTTGGAGGTAACTTGCGTCTGATGCCAAAGTTTGATGAGCGTGACCCAGACACCTTTTTCTGTCTTTTTGAGCGTGTTGCGGATGGTAGGGGTTGGCCTGAAGCTGACCAGGTAGTTATGTTGCAGTCAGTTTTTACAGGTAAAGCCCTGTCCTTCAGATCCTTCAGTGAAGCCTCAGCGGCAGCCTGACTACTTCTTGCAAACAGCCAGCCTTTCCATGAACGTCGCCTCTCCTCTCTGAAATCAGCTATGACCTTTTCTTTCGTCTCAATTATTGCGTCTTTTTCTTTGACAGCCTCCTTCATCGCAGTCAAGTTCGCCATCACTTCCTTTTGACCATAGACAGTCTTTTTTAACTCCCAATTTTCAGTCTGCAGGTTAGAAAGTTCCTCGTCAAACTTGATTTTGTCTGCTTCCTTTGCACTGGTAAAGTGCTGCTGGGTTTTTGTAAGCTTATCTTGCAGACTAGCCACCTGCTCTTTGTATGCTTTCACCTCATGAAAATAGCTGTAATGAATATCTGTGACCTCATCAGCGTGTTTCGTGGCAGTTTTTCTTCTCTCTTCCGTGGTCTCTTTCTCCCACCTGGCCTGCTCCTCAGCTAATTTCGCGTCACAGTCCGCTTTCAGCCTAAGGAGATCAGCCTCACGCTTCTCCGTCAGTGCAGCAAAACTGTCTTGGCTGTCGCTAAGCTTCTTTGCCAGTGCGTCCGTGTCATCAAGGTGTTTCAATCTCCAATCCACGGCTTGTGAGTGGAGGTACACGGTTTCGTCGAAAAGTTTTTTCTTTTCGGCGTCCCTCTCCTCTCTTTGTTTGAGCAGGTCCTGAATTTCGGCTTTGGCAGTTTCTAACTCAGCCTCGAGCCTGAATTTTTGCTACCTTTTCCGAATTCAGTAGTGCCATTGAATCGTTGAATTCTTCCACCTTTTCTATTCTCCGGCGGAGGTATTCAAGATCCTCATTATCCTCTGCTGGGGATGGTGTCATTTTGGGGGCGCCGACGGTGCCTCGTGTTTGTGGTCGTCGTTTCTCCATCTTCTGGATGCCACGGGAAGCCACGGCAATGAGGATCAGGCGCAGAGGATGCTGATGGTTCGCTCAGAGAGGGTTGCACAGATGATACAATATTGTCATCTGGGAGGTCTGAAGGCTGCCAGGCATCTGGGCAGGGGGCTGGTGGTTCCTCTGCAGCCAGTGGGGCAACAGAGACCCTTCCCAGGACTTTTTTATTGACCCAGGATTTTACCCTCTGCTGCACTGGCTTTGTTGCCTTCTGGAGAAGCAGTTGAGTCTGTTTAAGGTCATTTCTCAAACTGTAATTCTCCTTCTCTAATTTATGGACCTTGTCGACATAAACTTGTGCCCTGATGAAATTTTTACACAGAGTCTAAAAATGTTTGACTTTGGAGGTAACTTGCGTCTGATGCCAAAGTTTGATGAGCGTGACCCAGACACATTTTTCTGTCTTTTTGAGCGTGTTGCGGATGGTAGGGGTTGGCCTGAAGCTGACCAGGTAGTTATGTTGCAGTCAGTTTTTACAGGTAAAGCCCTGTCCTTCAGATCCTTCAGTGAAGCCTCAGCGGCAGCCTGACTACTTCTTGCAAACAGCCAGCCTTTCCATGAACGTCGCCTCTCCTCTCTGAAATCAGCTATGACCTTTTCTTTCGTCTCAATTATTGCGTCTTTTTCTTTGACAGCCTCCTTCATCGCAGTCAAGTTCGCTATCACTTCCTTTTGACCATAGACAGTCTTTTTTAAGTCCCAATTTTCTGTCTGCAGGTTAGAAAGTTCCTCGTCAAACTTGATTTTGTCTGCTTCCTTTGCACTGGTAAACTGCTGCTGGGTTTTTGTAAGCTTATCTTGCAGACTAGCCACCTGCTCTTTGAATGCTTTCACCTCATGAAAATAGCTGTAATGAATATCTGTGACCTCATCAGCGTGTTTCGTGGCAGTTTTTCTTCTCTCTTCCGTGGTCTCTTTCTCCCACCTGGCCTGCTCCTCAGCTAATTTCGCGTCACAGTCTGCTTTCAGCCTAAGGAGATCAGCCTCACACTTCTCCGTCAGTGCAGCAAAACTGTCTTGGCTGTCGCTAAGCTTCTTTGCCAGTGCGTCCGTGTCATCAAGGTGTTTCAATCTCCAATCCAAGGCTTGTGAGTGGAGGTACATGGTTTCGTCAAAGTTTTTTCTTTTCGGCGTCCCTCTCCTCTCTTTGTTTGAGCAGGTCTTGAATTTCGGCTTTGGCAGTTTCTAACTCAGCCTCGAGCCTGAATTTTTGCTACCTTTTCCGAATTCAGTAGTGCCATTGAATCGTTGAATTCTTCCACCTTTTCTATTCTCCGGCGGAGGTATTCAAGATCCTCATTATCCTCTGCTGGGGATGGTGTCATTTTGGGGGCGCCGACGGTGCCTCGTGTTTGTGGTCGTCGTTTCTCCATCTTCTGGATGCCACGGGAAGCCACGGCAATGAGGATCAGGCGCCGAGGATGCTGATGGTTCGCTCAGAGAGGGTTGCACAGATGATACAATATTGTCATCTGGGAGGTCTGAAGGCTGCCAGGCATCTGGGCAGGGGGCTGGTGGTTCCTCTGCAGCCAGTGGGGCAACAGAGACCCTTCCCAGGACTTTTTTATTGACCCAGGATTTTACCCTCTGCTGCACTGGCTTTGTTGCCTTCTGGAGAAGCAGTTGAGTCTGTTTAAGGTCATTTCTCAAACTGTAATTCTCCTTCTCTAATTTATGGACCTTGTCGACATAAACTTGTGCCCTGATTAAATTTTTATACAGAGTCTAAAAATGTTTGACTTTGGAGGTAACTTGCGTCTGATGCCAAAGTTTGATGAGCGTGACCCAGACACCTTTTTCTGTCTTTTTGAGCGTGTTGCGGATGGTAGGGGTTGGCCTGAAGCTGACCAGGTAGTTATGTTGCAGTCAGTTTTTACAGGTAAAGCCCTGTCCTTCAGATCCTTCAGTGAAGCCTCAGCGGCAGCCTGACTACTTCTTGCAAACAGCCAGCCTTTCCATGAACGTCGCCTCTCCTCTCTGAAATCAGCTATGACCTTTTCTTTCGTCTCAATTATTGCGTCTTTTTCTTTGACAGCCTCCTTCATCGCAGTCAAGTTCGCTATCACTTCCTTTTGACCATAGACAGTCTTTTTTAAGTCCCAATTTTCTGTCTGCAGGTTAGAAAGTTCCTCGTCAAACTTGATTTTGTCTGCTTCCTTTGCACTGGTAAACTGCTGCTGGGTTTTTGTAAGCTTATCTTGCAGACTAGCCACCTGCTCTTTGAATGCTTTCACCTCATGAAAATAGCTGTAATGAATATCTGTGACCTCATCAGCGTGTTTCGTGGCAGTTTTTCTTCTCTCTTCCGTGGTCTCTTTCTCCCACCTGGCCTGCTCCTCAGCTAATTTCGCGTCACAGTCCGCTTTCAGCCTAAGGAGATCAGCCTCACGCTTCTCCGTCAGTGCAGCAAAACTGTCTTGGCTGTCGCTAAGCTTCTTTGCCAGTGCGTCCGTGTCATCAAGGTGTTTCAATCTCCAATCCACGGCTTGTGAGTGGAGGTACACGGTTTCGTCGAAAAGTTTTTTCTTTTCGGCGTCCCTCTCCTCTCTTTGTTTGAGCAGGTCCTGAATTTCGGCTTTGGCAGTTTCTAACTCAGCCTCAAGAGCCAGAATTTTTGCTACCTTTTCCGAATTCAGTAGTGCCATTGAATCGTTGAATTCTTCCACCTTTTCTATTCTCCGGCGGAGGTATTCAAGATCCTCATTATCCTCTGCTGGGGATGGTGTCATTTTGGGGGCGCCGGCGGTGCCTCGTGTTTGTGGTCGTCGTTTCTCCATCTTCTGGATGCCACGGGAAGCCACGGCAATGAGGATCAGGCGCAGAGGATGCTGATGGTTCGCTCAGAGAGGGTTGCACAGATGATACAATATTGTCATCTGGGAGGTCTGAAGGCTGCCAGGCATCTGGGCAGGGGGCTGGTGGTTCCCCTGCAGCCAGTGGGGCAACAGAGACCCTTCCCAGGACTTTTTTATTGACCCAGGATTTTACCCTCTGCTGCACTGGCTTTGTTGCCTTCTGGAGAAGCAGTTGAGTCTGTTTAAGGTCATTTCTCAAACTGTAATTCTCCTTCTCTAATTTATGGACCTTGTCGACATAAACTTGTGCCCTGATGAAATTTTTACACAGAGTCTAAAAATGTTTGACTTTGGAGGTAACTTGCGTCTGATGCCAAAGTTTGATGAGCCTGACCCAGACACATTTTTCTGTCTTTTTGAGCGTGTTGCGGATGGTAGGGGTTGGCCTGAAGCTGACCAGGTAGTTATGTTGCAGTCAGTTTTTACAGGTAAAGCCCTGTCCTTCAGATCCTTCAGTGAAGCCTCAGCGGCAGCCTGACTACTTCTTGCAAACAGCCAGCCTTTCCATGAACGTCGCCTCTCCTCTCTGAAATCAGCTATGACCTTTTCTTTCGTCTCAATTATTGCGTCTTTTTCTTTGACAGCCTCCTTCATCGCAGTCAAGTTCGCCATCACTTCCTTTTGACCATAGACAGTCTTTTTTAAGTCCCAATTTTCAGTCTGCAGGTTAGAAAGTTCCTCGTCACACTTGATTTTGTCTGCTTCCTTTGCACTGGTAAAGTGCTGCTGGGTTTTTGTAAGCTTATCTTGCAGACTAGCCACCTGCTCTTTGTATGCTTTCACCTCATGAAAATAGCTGTAATGAATATCTGTGATCTCATCAGCGTGTTTCGTGGCAGTTTTTCTTCTCTCTTCCGTGGTCTCTTTCTCCCACCTGGCCTGCCCCTCAGCTAATTTCGCGTCACAGTCCGCTTTCAGCCTAAGGAGATCAGCCTCACGCTTCTCCGTCAGTGCAGCAAAACTGTCTTGGCTGTCGCTAAGCTTCTTTGCCAGTGCGTCCGTGTCATCAAGGTGTTTCAATCTCCAATCCACGGCTTGTGAGTGGAGGTACACGGTTTCGTCGAAAAGTTTTTTCTTTTCGGCGTCCCTCTCCTCTCTTTGTTTGAGCAGGTCCTGAATTTCGGCTTTGGCAGTTTCTAACTCAGCCTCGAGCCTGAATTTTTGCTACCTTTTCCGAATTCAGTAGTGCCATTGAATCGTTGAATTCTTCCACCTTTTCTATTCTCCGGCGGAGGTATTCAAGATCCTCATTATCCTCTGCTGGGGATGGTGTCATTTTGGGGGCGCCGGCGGTGCCTCGTGTTTGTGGTCGTCGTTTCTCCATCTTCTGGATGCCACGGGAAGCCACGGCAATGAGGATCAGGCGCAGAGGATGCTGATGGTTCGCTCAGAGAGGGTTGCACAGATGATACAATATTGTCATCTGGGAGGTCTGAAGGCTGCCAGGCATCTGGGCAGGGGGCTGGTGGTTCCTCTGCAGCCAGTGGGGCAACAGAGACCCTTCCCAGGACTTTTTTATTGACCCAGGATTTTACCCTCTGCTGCACTGGCTTTGTTGCCTTCTGGAGAAGCAGTTGAGTCTGTTTAAGGTCATTTCTCAAACTGTAATTCTCCTTCTCTAATTTATGGACCTTGTCGACATAAACTTGTGCCCTGATGAAATTTTTACACAGAGTCTAAAAATGTTTGACTTTGGAGGTAACTTGCGTCTGATGCCAAAGTTTGATGAGCGTGACCCAGACACATTTTTCTGTCTTTTTGAGCGTGTTGCGGATGGTAGGGGTTGGCCTGAAGCTGACCAGGTAGTTATGTTGCAGTCAGTTTTTACAGGTAAAGCCCTGTCCTTCAGATCCTTCAGTGAAGCCTCAGCGGCAGCCTGACTACTTCTTGCAAACAGCCAGCCTTTCCATGAACGTCGCCTCTCCTCTCTGAAATCAGCTATGACCTTTTCTTTCGTCTCAATTATTGCGTCTTTTTCTTTGACAGCCTCCTTCATCGCAGTCAAGTTCGCTATCACTTCCTTTTGACCATAGACAGTCTTTTTTAAGTCCCAATTTTCTGTCTGCAGGTTAGAAAGTTCCTCGTCAAACTTGATTTTGTCTGCTTCCTTTGCACTGGTAAAGTGCTGCTGGGTTTTTGTAAGCTTATCTTGCAGACTAGCCACCTGCTCTTTGAATGCTTTCACCTCATGAAAATAGCTGTAATGAATATCTGTGATCTCATCAGCGTGTTTCGTGGCAGTTTTTCTTCTCTCTTCCGTGGTCTCTTTCTCCCACCTGGCCTGCTCCTCAGCTAATTTTGCGTCACAGTCCGCTTTCAGCCTAAGGAGATCAGCCTCACGCTTCTCCATCAGTGCAGCAAAACTGTCTTGGCTGTCGCTAAGCTTCTTTGCCAGTGCGTCCGTGTCATCAAGGTGTTTCAATCTCCAATCCACGGCTTGTGAGTGGAGGTACACGGTTTCGTCGAAAAGTTTTTTCTTTTCGGCGTCCCTCTCCTCTCTTTGTTTGAGCAGGTCCTGAATTTCGGCTTTGGCAGTTTCTAACTCAGCCTCGAGCCTGAATTTTTGCTACCTTTTCCGAATTCAGTAGTGCCATTGAATCGTTGAATTCTTCCACCTTTTCTATTCTCCGGCGGAGGTATTCAAGATCCTCATTATCCTCTGCTGGGGATGGTGTCATTTTGGGGGCGCCGACGGTGCCTCGTGTTTGTGGTCGTCGTTTCTCCATCTTCTGGATGCCACGGGAAGCCACGGCAATGAGGATCAGGCGCCGAGGATGCTGATGGTTCGCTCAGAGAGGGTTGCACAGATGATACAATATTGTCATCTGGGAGGTCTGAAGGCTGCCAGGCATCTGGGCAGGGGGCTGGTGGTTCCTCTGCAGCCAGTGGGGCAACAGAGACCCTTCCCAGGACTTTTTTATTGACCCAGGATTTTACCCTCTGCTGCACTGGCTTTGTTGCCTTCTGGAGAAGCAGTTGAGTCTGTTTAAGGTCATTTCTCAAACTGTAATTCTCCTTCTCTAATTTATGGACCTTGTCAACATAAACTTGTGCCCTGATGAAATTTTTACACAGAGTCTAAAAATGTTTGACTTTGGAGGTAACTTGCGTCTGATGCCAAAGTTTGATGAGCGTGACCCAGACACATTTTTCTGTCTTTTTGAGCGTGTTGCGGATGGTAGGGGTTGGCCTGAAGCTGACCAGGTAGTTATGTTGCAGTCAGTTTTTACAGGTAAAGCCCTGTCCTTCAGATCCTTCAGTGAAGCCTCAGCGGCAGCCTGACTACTTCTTGCAAACAGCCAGCCTTTCCATGAACGTCGCCTCTCCTCTCTGAAATCAGCTATGACCTTTTCTTTCGTCTCAATTATTGCGTCTTTTTCTTTGACAGCCTCCTTCATCGCAGTCAAGTTCGCTATCACTTCCTTTTGACCATAGACAGTCTTTTTTAAGTCCCAATTTTCTGTCTGCAGGTTAGAAAGTTCCTCGTCAAACTTGATTTTGTCTGCTTCCTTTGCACTGGTAAACTGCTGCTGGGTTTTTGTAAGCTTATCTTGCAGACTAGCCACCTGCTCTTTGAATGCTTTCACCTCATGAAAATAGCTGTAATGAATATCTGTGACCTCATCAGCGTGTTTCATGGCAGTTTTTCTTCTCTCTTCCGTGGTCTCTTTCTCCCACCTGGCCTGCTCCTCAGCTAATTTCGCGTCACAGTCCGCTTTCAGCCTAAGGAGATCAGCCTCACGCTTCTCCGTCAGTGCAGCAAAACTGTCTTGGCTGTCGCTAAGCTTCTTTGCCAGTGCGTCCGTGTCATCAAGGTGTTTCAATCTCCAATCCAAGGCTTGTGAGTGGAGGTACATGGTTTCGTCAAAGTTTTTTCTTTTCGGCGTCCCTCTCCTCTCTTTGTTTGAGCAGGTCCTGAATTTCGGCTTTGGCAGTTTCTAACTCAGCCTCGAGCCTGAATTTTTGCTACCTTTTCCGAATTCAGTAGTGCCATTGAATCGTTGAATTCTTCCACCTTTTCTATTCTCCGGCGGAGGTATTCAAGATCCTCATTATCCTCTGCTGGGGATGGTGTCATTTTGGGGGCGCCGACGGTGCCTCGTGTTTGTGGTCGTCGTTTCTCCATCTTCTGGATGCCACGGGAAGCCACGGCAATGAGGATCAGGCGCCGAGGATGCTGATGGTTCGCTCAGAGAGGGTTGCACAGATGATACAATATTGTCATCTGGGAGGTCTGAAGGCTGCCAGGCATCTGGGCAGGGGGTTGGTGGTTCCTCTGCAGCCAGTGGGGCAACAGAGACCCTTCCCAGGACTTTTTTATTGACCCAGGATTTTACCCTCTGCTGCACTGGCTTTGTTGCCTTCTGGAGAAGCAGTTGAGTCTGTTTAAGGTCATTTCTCAAACTGTAATTCTCCTTCTCTAATTTATGGACCTTGTCGACATAAACTTGTGCCCTGATGAAATTTTTACACAGAGTCTAAAAATGTTTGACTTTGGAGGTAACTTGCGTCTGATGCCAAAGTTTGATGAGCCTGACCCAGACACATTTTTCTGTCTTTTTGAGCGTGTTGCGGATGGTAGGGGTTGGCCTGAAGCTGACCAGGTAGTTATGTTGCAGTCAGTTTTTACAGGTAAAGCCCTGTCCTTCAGATCCTTCAGTGAAGCCTCAGCGGCAGCCTGACTACTTCTTGCAAACAGCCAGCCTTTCCATGAACGTCGCCTCTCCTCTCTGAAATCAGCTATGACCTTTTCTTTCGTCTCAATTATTGCGTCTTTTTCTTTGACAGCCTCCTTCATCGCAGTCAAGTTCGCTATCACTTCCTTTTGACCATAGACAGTCTTTTTTAACTCCCAATTTTCTGTCTGCAGGTTAGAAAGTTCCTCGTCAAACTTGATTTTGTCTGCTTCCTTTGCACTGGTAAACTGCTGCTGGGTTTTTGTAAGCTTATCTTGCAGACTAGCCACCTGCTCTTTGAATGCTTTCACCTCATGAAAATAGCTGTAATGAATATCTGTGACCTCATCAGCGTGTTTCGTGGCAGTTTTTCTTCTCTCTTCCGTGGTCTCTTTCTCCCACCTGGCCTGCTCCTCAGCTAATTTCGCGTCACAGTCCGCTTTCAGCCTAAGGAGATCAGCCTCACACTTCTCCGTCAGTGCAGCAAAACTGTCTTGGCTGTCGCTAAGCTTCTTTGCCAGTGCGTCCGTGTCATCAAGGTGTTTCAATCTCCAATCCACGGCTTGTGAGTGGAGGTACACGGTTTCGTCGAAAAGTTTTTTCTTTTCGGCGTCCCTCTCCTCTCTTTGTTTGAGCAGGTCCTGAATTTCGGCTTTGGCAGTTTCTAACTCAGCCTCGAGCCTGAATTTTTGCTACCTTTTCCGAATTCAGTAGTGCCATTGAATCGTTGAATTCTTCCACCTTTTCTATTCTCCGGCGGAGGTATTCAAGATCCTCATTATCCTCTGCTGGGGATGGTGTCATTTTGGGGGCGCCGGCGGTGCCTCGTGTTTGTGGTCGTCGTTTCTCCATCTTCTGGATGCCACGGGAAGCCACGGCAATGAGGATCAGGCGCCGAGGATGCTGATGGTTCGCTCAGAGAGGGTTGCACAGATGATACAATATTGTCATCTGGGAGGTCTGAAGGCTGCCAGGCATCTGGGCAGGGGGCTGGTGGTTCCTCTGCAGCCAGTGGGGCAACAGAGACCCTTCCCAGGACTTTTTTATTGACCCAGGATTTTACCCTCTGCTGCACTGGCTTTGTTGCCTTCTGGAGAAGCAGTTGAGTCTGTTTAAGGTCATTTCTCAAACTGTAATTCTCCTTCTCTAATTTATGGACCTTGTCGACATAAACTTGTGCCCTGATGAAATTTTTACACAGAGTCTAAAAATGTTTGACTTTGGAGGTAACTTGCGTCTGATGCCAAAGTTTGATGAGCGTGACCCAGACACATTTTTCTGTCTTTTTGAGCGTGTTGCGGATGGTAGGGGTTGGCCTGAAGCTGACCAGGTAGTTATGTTGCAGTCAGTTTTTACAGGTAAAGCCCTGTCCTTCAGATCCTTCAGTGAAGCCTCAGCGGCAGCCTGACTACTTCTTGCAAACAGCCAGCCTTTCCATGAACGTCGCCTCTCCTCTCTGAAATCAGCTATGACCTTTTCTTTCGTCTCAATTATTGCGTCTTTTTCTTTGACAGCCTCCTTCATCGCAGTC
The DNA here is from genome assembly GCA_035609425.1 of Epinephelus awoara. Classification (NCBI taxonomy): domain Eukaryota; kingdom Metazoa; phylum Chordata; class Actinopteri; order Perciformes; family Serranidae; genus Epinephelus; species Epinephelus awoara. The sequence goes on along the minus strand of CM069305.1, from coordinate 36,010,188 downwards.
AAGTTCGCTATCACTTCCTTTTGACCATAGACAGTCTTTTTTAAGTCCCAATTTTCTGTCTGCAGGTTAGAAAGTTCCTCGTCAAACTTGATTTTGTCTGCTTCCTTTGCACTGGTAAACTGCTGCTGGGTTTTTGTAAGCTTATCTTGCAGACTAGCCACCTGCTCTTTGAATGCTTTCACCTCATGAAAATAGCTGTAATGAATATCTGTGACCTCATCAGCGTGTTTCGTGGCAGTTTTTCTTCTCTCTTCCGTGGTCTCTTTCTCCCACCTGGCCTGCTCCTCAGCTAATTTCGCGTCACAGTCCGCTTTCAGCCTAAGGAGATCAGCCTCACGCTTCTCCGTCAGTGCAGCAAAACTGTCTTGGCTGTCGCTAAGCTTCTTTGCCAGTGCGTCCGTGTCATCAAGGTGTTTCAATCTCCAATCCACGGCTTGTGAGTGGAGGTACACGGTTTCGTCGAAAAGTTTTTTCTTTTCGGCGTCCCTCTCCTCTCTTTGTTTGAGCAGGTCCTGAATTTCGGCTTTGGCAGTTTCTAACTCAGCCTCAAGAGCCTGAATTTTTGCTACCTTTTCCGAATTCAGTAGTGCCATTGAATCGTTGAATTCTTCCACCTTTTCTATTCTCCGGCGGAGGTATTCAAGATCCTCATTATCCTCTGCTGGGGATGGTGTCATTTTGGGGGCGCCGGCGGTGCCTCGTGTTTGTGGTCGTCGTTTCTCCATCTTCTGGATGCCACGGGAAGCCACGGCAATGAGGATCAGGCGCAGAGGATGCTGATGGTTCGCTCAGAGAGGGTTGCACAGATGATACAATATTGTCATCTGGGAGGTCTGAAGGCTGCCAGGCATCTGGGCAGGGGGCTGGTGGTTCCTCTGCAGCCAGTGGGGCAACAGAGACCCTTCCCAGGACTTTTTTATTGACCCAGGATTTTACCCTCTGCTGCACTGGCTTTGTTGCCTTCTGGAGAAGCAGTTGAGTCTGTTTAAGGTCATTTCTCAAACTGTAATTCTCCTTCTCTAATCTATGGACCTTGTCGACATAAACTTGTGCCCTGATGAAATTTTTACACAGAGTCTAAAAATGTTTGACTTTGGAGGTAACTTGCGTCTGATGCCAAAGTTTGATGAGCGTGACCCAGACACATTTTTCTGTCTTTTTGAGCGTGTTGCGGATGGTAGGGGTTGGCCTGAAGCTGACCAGGTAGTTATGTTGCAGTCAGTTTTTACAGGTAAAGCCCTGTCCTTCAGATCCTTCAGTGAAGCCTCAGCGGCAGCCTGACTACTTCTTGCAAACAGCCAGCCTTTCCATGAACGTCGCCTCTCCTCTCTGAAATCAGCTATGACCTTTTCTTTCGTCTCAATTATTGCGTCTTTTTCTTTGACAGCCTCCTTCATCGCAGTCAAGTTCGCTATCACTTCCTTTTGACCATAGACAGTCTTTTTTAAGTCCCAATTTTCTGTCTGCAGGTTAGAAAGTTCCTCGTCAAACTTGATTTTGTCTGCTTCCTTTGCACTGGTAAAGTGCTGCTGGGTTTTTGTAAGCTTATCTTGCAGACTAGCCACCTGCTCTTTGTATGCTTTCACCTCATGAAAATAGCTGTAATGAATATCTGTGATCTCATCAGCGTGTTTCGTGGCAGTTTTTCTTCTCTTTTCCGTGGTCTCTTTCTCCCACCTGGCCTGCTCCTCAGCTAATTTCGCGTCACAGTCCGCTTTCAGCCTAAGGAGATCAGCCTCACGCTTCTCAGTCAGTGCAGCAAAACTGTCTTGGCTGTCGCTAAGCTTCTTTGCCAGTGCGTCCGTGTCATCAAGGTGTTTCAATCTCCAATCCAAGGCTTGTGAGTGGAGGTACATGGTTTCGTCAAAGTTTTTTCTTTTCGGCGTCCCTCTCCTCTCTTTGTTTGAGCAGGTCCTGAATTTCGGCTTTGGCAGTTTCTAACTCAGCCTCGAGCCTGAATTTTTGCTACCTTTTCCGAATTCAGTAGTGCCATTGAATCGTTGAATTCTTCCACCTTTTCTATTCTCCGGCGGAGGTATTCAAGATCCTCATTATCCTCTGCTGGGGATGGTGTCATTTTGGGGGCGCCGACGGTGCCTCGTGTTTGTGGTCGTCGTTTCTCCATCTTCTGGATGCCACGGGAAGCCACGGCAATGAGGATCAGGCACCGAGGATGCTGATGGTTCGCTCAGAGAGGGTTGCACAGATGATACAATATTGTCATCTGGGAGGTCTGAAGGCTGCCAGGCATCTGGGCAGGGGGCTGGTGGTTCCTCTGCAGCCAGTGGGGCAACAGAGACCCTTCCCAGGACTTTTTTATTGACCCAGGATTTTACCCTCTGCTGCACTGGCTTTGTTGCCTTCTGGAGAAGCAGTTGAGTCTGTTTAAGGTCATTTCTCAAACTGTAATTCTCCTTCTCTAATTTATGGACCTTGTCGACACAAACTTGTGCCCTGATGAAATTTTTACACAGAGTCTAAAAATGTTTGACTTTGGAGGTAACTTGCGTCTGATGCCAAAGTTTGATGAGCGTGACCCAGACACATTTTTCTGTCTTTTTGAGCGTGTTGCGGATGGTAGGGGTTGGCCTGAAGCTGACCAGGTAGTTATGTTGCAGTCAGTTTTTACAGGTAAAGCCCTGTCCTTCAGATCCTTCAGTGAAGCCTCAGCGGCAGCCTGACTACTTCTTGCAAACAGCCAGCCTTTCCATGAACGTCGCCTCTCCTCTCTGAAATCAGCTATGACCTTTTCTTTCGTCTCAATTATTGCGTCTTTTTCTTTGACAGCCTCCTTCATCGCAGTCAAGTTCGCTATCACTTCCTTTTGACCATAGACAGTCTTTTTTAAGTCCCAATTTTCTGTCTGCAGGTTAGAAAGTTCCTCGTCAAACTTGATTTTGTCTGCTTCCTTTGCACTGGTAAACTGCTGCTGGGTTTTTGTAAGCTTATCTTGCAGACTAGCCACCTGCTCTTTGAATGCTTTCACCTCATGAAAATAGCTGTAATGAATATCTGTGACCTCATCAGCGTGTTTCGTGGCAGTTTTTCTTCTCTCTTCCGTGGTCTCTTTCTCCCACCTGGCCTGCTCCTCAGCTAATTTCGCGTCACAGTCTGCTTTCAGCCTAAGGAGATCAGCCTCACACTTCTCCGTCAGTGCAGCAAAACTGTCTTGGCTGTCGCTAAGCTTCTTTGCCAGTGCGTCCGTGTCATCAAGGTGTTTCAATCTCCAATCCAAGGCTTGTGAGTGGAGGTACATGGTTTCGTCAAAGTTTTTTCTTTTCGGCGTCCCTCTCCTCTCTTTGTTTGAGCAGGTCTTGAATTTCGGCTTTGGCAGTTTCTAACTCAGCCTCGAGCCTGAATTTTTGCTACCTTTTCCGAATTCAGTAGTGCCATTGAATCGTTGAATTCTTCCACCTTTTCTATTCTCCGGCGGAGGTATTCAAGATCCTCATTATCCTCTGCTGGGGATGGTGTCATTTTGGGGGCGCCGACGGTGCCTCGTGTTTGTGGTCGTCGTTTCTCCATCTTCTGGATGCCACGGGAAGCCACGGCAATGAGGATCAGGCGCCGAGGATGCTGATGGTTCGCTCAGAGAGGGTTGCACAGATGATACAATATTGTCATCTGGGAGGTCTGAAGGCTGCCAGGCATCTGGGCAGGGGGCTGGTGGTTCCTCTGCAGCCAGTGGGGCAACAGAGACCCTTCCCAGGACTTTTTTATTGACCCAGGATTTTACCCTCTGCTGCACTGGCTTTGTTGCCTTCTGGAGAAGCAGTTGAGTCTGTTTAAGGTCATTTCTCAAACTGTAATTCTCCTTCTCTAATTTATGGACCTTGTCGACATAAACTTGTGCCCTGATGAAATTTTTACACAGAGTCTAAAAATGTTTGACTTTGGAGGTAACTTGCGTCTGATGCCAAAGTTTGATGAGCGTGACCCAGACACATTTTTCTGTCTTTTTGAGCGTGTTGCGGATGGTAGGGGTTGGCCTGAAGCTGACCAGGTAGTTATGTTGCAGTCAGTTTTTACAGGTAAAGCCCTGTCCTTCAGATCCTTCAGTGAAGCCTCAGCGGCAGCCTGACTACTTCTTGCAAACAGCCAGCCTTTCCATGAACGTCGCCTCTCCTCTCTGAAATCAGCTATGACCTTTTCTTTCGTCTCAATTATTGCGTCTTTTTCTTTGACAGCCTCCTTCATCGCAGTCAAGTTCGCCATCACTTCCTTTTGACCATAGACAGTCTTTTTTAAGTCCCAATTTTCAGTCTGCAGGTTAGAAAGTTCCTCGTCAAACTTGATTTTGTCTGCTTCCTTTGCACTGGTAAACTGCTGCTGGGTTTTTGTAAGCTTATCTTGCAGACTAGCCACCTGCTCTTTGAATGCTTTCACCTCATGAAAATAGCTGTAATGAATATCTGTGACCTCATCAGCGTGTTTCGTGGCAGTTTTTCTTCTCTCTTCCGTGGTCTCTTTCTCCCACCTGGCCTGCTCCTCAGCTAATTTCGCGTCACAGTCTGCTTTCAGCCTAAGGAGATCAGCCTCACACTTCTCCGTCAGTGCAGCAAAACTGTCTTGGCTGTCGCTAAGCTTCTTTGCCAGTGCGTCCGTGTCATCAAGGTGTTTCAATCTCCAATCCAAGGCTTGTGAGTGGAGGTACATGGTTTCGTCAAAGTTTTTTCTTTTCGGCGTCCCTCTCCTCTCTTTGTTTGAGCAGGTCTTGAATTTCGGCTTTGGCAGTTTCTAACTCAGCCTCGAGCCTGAATTTTTGCTACCTTTTCCGAATTCAGTAGTGCCATTGAATCGTTGAATTCTTCCACCTTTTCTATTCTCCGGCGGAGGTATTCAAGATCCTCATTATCCTCTGCTGGGGATGGTGTCATTTTGGGGGCGCCGACGGTGCCTCGTGTTTGTGGTCGTCGTTTCTCCATCTTCTGGATGCCACGGGAAGCCACGGCAATGAGGATCAGGCGCCGAGGATGCTGATGGTTCGCTCAGAGAGGGTTGCACAGATGATACAATATTGTCATCTGGGAGGTCTGAAGGCTGCCAGGCATCTGGGCAGGGGGCTGGTGGTTCCTCTGCAGCCAGTGGGGCAACAGAGACCCTTCCCAGGACTTTTTTATTGACCCAGGATTTTACCCTCTGCTGCACTGGCTTTGTTGCCTTCTGGAGAAGCAGTTGAGTCTGTTTAAGGTCATTTCTCAAACTGTAATTCTCCTTCTCTAATTTATGGACCTTGTCGACATAAACTTGTGCCCTGATGAAATTTTTACACAGAGTCTAAAAATGTTTGACTTTGGAGGTAACTTGCGTCTGATGCCAAAGTTTGATGAGCGTGACCCAGACACATTTTTCTGTCTTTTTGAGCGTGTTGCGGATGGTAGGGGTTGGCCTGAAGCTGACCAGGTAGTTATGTTGCAGTCAGTTTTTACAGGTAAAGCCCTGTCCTTCAGATCCTTCAGTGAAGCCTCAGCGGCAGCCTGACTACTTCTTGCAAACAGCCAGCCTTTCCATGAACGTCGCCTCTCCTCTCTGAAATCAGCTATGACCTTTTCTTTCGTCTCAATTATTGCGTCTTTTTCTTTGACAGCCTCCTTCATCGCAGTCAAGTTCGCCATCACTTCCTTTTGACCATAGACAGTCTTTTTTAACTCCCAATTTTCAGTCTGCAGGTTAGAAAGTTCCTCGTCAAACTTGATTTTGTCTGCTTCCTTTGCACTGGTAAACTGCTGCTGGGTTTTTGTAAGCTTATCTTGCAGACTAGCCACCTGCTCTTTGAATGCTTTCACCTCATGAAAATAGCTGTAATGAATATCTGTGACCTCATCAGTGTGTTTCATGGCAGTTTTTCTTCTCTCTTCCGTGGTCTCTTTCTCCCACCTGGCCTGCTCCTCAGCTAATTTCGCGTCACAGTCCGCTTTCAGCCTAAGGAGATCAGCCTCACGCTTCTCCGTCAGTGCAGCAAAACTGTCTTGGCTGTCGCTAAGCTTCTTTGCCAGTGCGTCCGTGTCATCAAGGTGTTTCAATCTCCAATCCACGGCTTGTGAGTGGAGGTACACGGTTTCGTCGAAAAGTTTTTTCTTTTCGGCGTCCCTCTCCTCTCTTTGTTTGAGCAGGTCCTGAATTTCGGCTTTGGCAGTTTCTAACTCAGCCTCAAGAGCCTGAATTTTCGCTACCTTTTCCGAATTCAGTAGTGCCATTGAATCGTTGAATTCTTCCACCTTTTCTATTCTCCGGCGGAGGTATTCAAGATCCTCATTATCCTCTGCTGGGGATGGTGTCATTTTGGGGGCGCCGGCGGTGCCTCGTGTTTGTGGTCGTCGTTTCTCCATCTTCTGGATGCCACGGGAAGCCACGGCAATGAGGATCAGGCGCAGAGGATGCTGATGGTTCGCTCAGAGAGGGTTGCACAGATGATACAATATTGTCATCTGGGAGGTCTGAAGGCTGCCAGGCATCTGGGCAGGGGGCTGGTGGTTCCTCTGCAGCCAGTGGGGCAACAGAGACCCTTCCCAGGACTTTTTTATTGACCCAGGATTTTACCCTCTGCTGCACTGGCTTTGTTGCCTTCTGGAGAAGCAGTTGAGTCTGTTTAAGGTCATTTCTCAAACTGTAATTCTCCTTCTCTAATTTATGGACCTTGTCGACATAAACTTGTGCCCTGATGCAATTTTTACACAGAGTCTAAAAATGTTTGACTTTGGAGGTAACTTGCGTCTGATGCCAAAGTTTGATGAGCCTGACCCAGACACATTTTTCTGTCTTTTTGAGCGTGTTGCGGATGGTAGGGGTTGGCCTGAAGCTGACCAGGTAGTTATGTTGCAGTCAGTTTTTACAGGTAAAGCCCTGTCCTTCAGATCCTTCAGTGAAGCCTCAGCGGCAGCCTGACTACTTTTGCAAACAGCCAGCCTTTCCATGAACGTCGCCTCTCCTCTCTGAAATCAGCTATGACCTTTTCTTTCGTCTCAATTATTGCGTCTTTTTCTTTGACAGCCTCCTTCATCGCAGTCAAGTTCGCTATCACTTCCTTTTGACCATAGACAGTCTTTTTTAAGTCCCAATTTTCTGTCTGCAGGTTAGAAAGTTCCTCGTCAAACTTGATTTTGTCTGCTTCCTTTGCACTGGTAAACTGCTGCTGGGTTTTTGTAAGCTTATCTTGCAGACTATTCACCTGCTCTTTGTATGCTTTCACCTCATGAAAATAGCTGTAATGAATATCTGTGACCTCATCAGCGTGTTTCGTGGCAGTTTTTCTTCTCTCTTCCGTGGTCTCTTTCTCCCACCTGGCCTGCTCCTCAGCTAATTTCGCGTCACAGTCCGCTTTCAGCCTAAGGAGATCAGCCTCACGCTTCTCCGTCAGTGCAGCAAAACTGTCTTGGCTGTCGCTAAGCTTCTTTGCCAGTGCGTCCGTGTCATCAAGGTGTTTCAATCTCCAATCCACGGCTTGTGAGTGGAGGTACACGGTTTCGTCGAAAAGTTTTTTCTTTTCGGCGTCCCTCTCCTCTCTTTGTTTGAGCAGGTCCTGAATTTCGGCTTTGGCAGTTTCTAACTCAGCCTCGAGCCTGAATTTTTGCTACCTTTTCCGAATTCAGTAGTGCCATTGAATCGTTGAATTCTTCCACCTTTTCTATTCTCCGGCGGAGGTATTCAAGATCCTCATTATCCTCTGCTGGGGATGGTGTCATTTTGGGGGCGCCGACGGTGCCTCGTGTTTGTGGTCGTCGTTTCTCCATCTTCTGGATGCCACGGGAAGCCACGGCAATGAGGATCAGGCGCCGAGGATGCTGATGGTTCGCTCAGAGAGGGTTGCACAGATGATACAATATTGTCATCTGGGAGGTCTGAAGGCTGCCAGGCATCTGGGCAGGGGGCTGGTGGTTCCTCTGCAGCCAGTGGGGCAACAGAGACCCTTCCCAGGACTTTTTTATTGACCCAGGATTTTACCCTCTGCTGCACTGGCTTTGTTGCCTTCTGGAGAAGCAGTTGAGTCTGTTTAAGGTCATTTCTCAAACTGTAATTCTCCTTCTCTAATTTATGGACCTTGTCGACATAAACTTGTGCCCTGATGAAATTTTTACACAGAGTCTAAAAATGTTTGACTTTGGAGGTAACTTGCGTCTGATGCCAAAGTTTGATGAGCGTGACCCAGACACATTTTTCTGTCTTTTTGAGCGTGTTGCGGATGGTAGGGGTTGGCCTGAAGCTGACCAGGTAGTTATGTTGCAGTCAGTTTTTACAGGTAAAGCCCTGTCCTTCAGATCCTTCAGTGAAGCCTCAGCGGCAGCCTGACTACTTCTTGCAAACAGCCAGCCTTTCCATGAACGTCGCCTCTCCTCTCTGAAATCAGCTATGACCTTTTCTTTCGTCTCAATTATTGCGTCTTTTTCTTTGACAGCCTCCTTCATCGCAGTCAAGTTCGCCATCACTTCCTTTTGACCATAGACAGTCTTTTTTAACTCCCAATTTTCAGTCTGCAGGTTAGAAAGTTCCTCGTCACACTTGATTTTGTCTGCTTCCTTTGCACTGGTAAAGTGCTGCTGGGTTTTTGTAAGCTTATCTTGCAGACTAGCCACCTGCTCTTTGTATGCTTTCACCTCATGAAAATAGCTGTAATGAATATCTGTGATCTCATCAGCGTGTTTCGTGGCAGTTTTTCTTCTCTCTTCCGTGGTCTCTTTCTCCCACCTGGCCTGCTCCTCAGCTAATTTCGCGTCACAGTCCGCTTTCAGCCTAAGGAGATCAGCCTCACGCTTCTCCGTCAGTGCAGCAAAACTGTCTTGGCTGTCGCTAAGCTTCTTTGCCAGTGCGTCCGTGTCATCAAGGTGTTTCAATCTCCAATCCAAGGCTTGTGAGTGGAGGTACATGGTTTCGTCAAAGTTTTTTCTTTTCGGCGTCCCTCTCCTCTCTTTGTTTGAGCAGGTCCTGAATTTCGGCTTTGGCAGTTTCTAACTCAGCCTCGAGCCTGAATTTTTGCTACCTTTTCCGAATTCAGTAGTGCCATTGAATCGTTGAATTCTTCCACCTTTTCTATTCTCCGGCGGAGGTATTCAAGATCCTCATTATCCTCTGCTGGGGATGGTGTCATTTTGGGGGCGCCGACGGTGCCTCGTGTTTGTGGTCGTCGTTTCTCCATCTTCTGGATGCCACGGGAAGCCACGGCAATGAGGATCAGGCGCCGAGGATGCTGATGGTTCGCTCAGAGAGGGTTGCACAGATGATACAATATTGTCATCTGGGAGGTCTGAAGGCTGCCAGGCATCTGGGCAGGGGGCTGGTGGTTCCTCTGCAGCCAGTGGGGCAACAGAGACCCTTCCCAGGACTTTTTTATTGACCCAGGATTTTACCCTCTGCTGCACTGGCTTTGTTGCCTTCTGGAGAAGCAGTTGAGTCTGTTTAAGGTCATTTCTCAAACTGTAATTCTCCTTCTCTAATTTATGGACCTTGTCGACATAAACTTGTGCCCTGATGAAATTTTTACACAGAGTCTAAAAATGTTTGACTTTGGAGGTAACTTGCGTCTGATGCCAAAGTTTGATGAGCGTGACCCAGACACATTTTTCTGTCTTTTTGAGCGTGTTGCGGATGGTAGGGGTTGGCCTGAAGCTGACCAGGTAGTTATGTTGCAGTCAGTTTTTACAGGTAAAGCCCTGTCCTTCAGATCCTTCAGTGAAGCCTCAGCGGCAGCCTGACTACTTCTTGCAAACAGCCAGCCTTTCCATGAACGTGGCCTCTCCTCTCTGAAATCAGCTATGACCTTTTCTTTCGTCTCAATTATTGCGTCTTTTTCTTTGACAGCCTCCTTCATCGCAGTCAAGTTCGCTATCACTTCCTTTTGACCATAGACAGTCTTTTTTAAGTCCCAATTTTCTGTCTGCAGGTTAGAAAGTTCCTCGTCAAACTTGATTTTGTCTGCTTCCTTTGCACTGGTAAACTGCTGCTGGGTTTTTGTAAGCTTATCTTGCAGACTAGCCACCTGCTCTTTGAATGCTTTCACCTCATGAAAATAGCTGTAATGAATATCTGTGACCTCATCAGCGTGTTTCGTGGCAGTTTTTCTTCTCTCTTCCGTGGTCTCTTTCTCCCACCTGGCCTGCTCCTCAGCTAATTTCGCGTCACAGTCTGCTTTCAGCCTAAGGAGATCAGCCTCACACTTCTCCGTCAGTGCAGCAAAACTGTCTTGGCTGTCGCTAAGCTTCTTTGCCAGTGCGTCCGTGTCATCAAGGTGTTTCAATCTCCAATCCAAGGCTTGTGAGTGGAGGTACATGGTTTCGTCAAAGTTTTTTCTTTTCGGCGTCCCTCTCCTCTCTTTGTTTGAGCAGGTCTTGAATTTCGGCTTTGGCAGTTTCTAACTCAGCCTCGAGCCTGAATTTTTGCTACCTTTTCCGAATTCAGTAGTGCCATTGAATCGTTGAATTCTTCCACCTTTTCTATTCTCCGGCGGAGGTATTCAAGATCCTCATTATCCTCTGCTGGGGATGGTGTCATTTTGGGGGCGCCGACGGTGCCTCGTGTTTGTGGTCGTCGTTTCTCCATCTTCTGGATGCCACGGGAAGCCACGGCAATGAGGATCAGGCGCCGAGGATGCTGATGGTTCGCTCAGAGAGGGTTGCACAGATGATACAATATTGTCATCTGGGAGGTCTGAAGGCTGCCAGGCATCTGGGCAGGGGGCTGGTGGTTCCTCTGCAGCCAGTGGGGCAACAGAGACCCTTCCCAGGACTTTTTTATTGACCCAGGATTTTACCCTCTGCTGCACTGGCTTTGTTGCCTTCTGGAGAAGCAGTTGAGTCTGTTTAAGGTCATTTCTCAAACTGTAATTCTCCTTCTCTAATTTATGGACCTTGTCGACATAAACTTGTGCCCTGATGAAATTTTTACACAGAGTCTAAAAATGTTTGACTTTGGAGGTAACTTGCGTCTGATGCCAAAGTTTGATGAGCGTGACCCAGACACATTTTTCTGTCTTTTTGAGCGTGTTGCGGATGGTAGGGGTTGGCCTGAAGCTGACCAGGTAGTTATGTTGCAGTCAGTTTTTACAGGTAAAGCCCTGTCCTTCAGATCCTTCAGTGAAGCCTCAGCGGCAGCCTGACTACTTCTTGCAAACAGCCAGCCTTTCCATGAACGTCGCCTCTCCTCTCTGAAATCAGCTATGACCTTTTCTTTCGTCTCAATTATTGCGTCTTTTTCTTTGACAGCCTCCTTCATCGCAGTCAAGTTCGCCATCACTTCCTTTTGACCATAGACAGTCTTTTTTAACTCCCAATTTTCAGTCTGCAGGTTAGAAAGTTCCTCGTCAAACTTGATTTTGTCTGCTTCCTTTGCACTGGTAAACTGCTGCTGGGTTTTTGTAAGCTTATCTTGCAGACTAGCCACCTGCTCTTTGAATGCTTTCACCTCATGAAAATAGCTGTAATGAATATCTGTGACCTCATCAGCGTGTTTCGTGGCAGTTTTTCTTCTCTCTTCCGTGGTCTCTTTCTCCCACCTGGCCTGCTCCTCAGCTAATTTCGCGTCACAGTCCGCTTTCAGCCTAAGGAGATCAGCCTCACACTTCTCCGTCAGTGCAGCAAAACTGTCTTGGCTGTCGCTAAGCTTCTTTGCCAGTGCGTCCGTGTCATCAAGGTGTTTCAATCTCCAATCCACGGCTTGTGAGTGGAGGTACACGGTTTCGTCAAAGTTTTTTCTTTTCGGCGTCCCTCTCCTCTCTTTGTTTCAGCAGGTCCTGAATTTCGGCTTTGGCAGTTTCTAACTCAGCCTCAAGAGCCTGAATTTTCGCTACCTTTTCCGAATTCAGTAGTGCCATTGAATCGTTGAATTCTTCCACCTTTTCTATTCTCCGGCGGAGGTATTCAAGATCCTCATTATCCTCTGCTGGGGATGGTGTCATTTTGGGGGCGCCGGCGGTGCCTCGTGTTTGTGGTCGTCGTTTCTCCATCTTCTGGATGCCACGGGAAGCCACGGCAATGAGGATCAGGCGCAGAGGATGCTGATGGTTCGCTCAGAGAGGGTTGCACAGATGATACAATATTGTCATCTGGGAGGTCTGAAGGCTGCCAGGCAACTGAGCAGGGGGCTGGTGGTTCCTCTGCAGCCAGTGGGGCAACAGAGACCCTTCCCAGGACTTTTTTATTGACCCAGGATTTTACCCTCTGCTGCACTGGCTTTGTTGCCTTCTGGAGAAGCAGTTGAGTCTGTTTAAGGTCATTTCTCAAACTGTAATTCTCCTTCTCTAATTTATGGACCTTGTCGACATAAACTTGTGCCCTGATGCAATTTTTACACAGAGTCTAAAAATGTTTGACTTTGGAGGTAACTTGCGTCTGATGCCAAAGTTTGATGAGCCTGACCCAGACACATTTTTCTGTCTTTTTGAGCGTGTTGCGGATGGTAGGGGTTGGCCTGAAGCTGACCAGGTAGTTATGTTGCAGTCAGTTTTTACAGGTAAAGCCCTGTCCTTCAGATCCTTCAGTGAAGCCTCAGTGGCAGCCTGAGTACTTCTTGCAAACAGCCAGCCTTTCCATGAACGTCGCCTCTCCTCTCTGAAATCATCTATGACCTTTTCTTTCGTCTCAATTATTGCGTCTTTTTCTTTGACAGCCTCCTTCATCGCAGTCAAGTTCGCCATCACTTCCTTTTGACCATAGACAGTCTTTTTTAACTCCCAATTTTCAGTCTGCAGGTTAGAAAGTTCCTCGTCAAACTTGATTTTGTCTGCTTCCTTTGCACTGGTAAAGTGCTGCTGGGTTTTTGTAAGCTTATCTTGCAGACTAGCCACCTGCTCTTTGTATGCTTTCACCTCATGAAAATAGCTGTAATGAATATCTGTGATCTCATCAGCGTGTTTCGTGGCAGTTTTTCTTCTCTTTTCCGTGGTCTCTTTCTCCCACCTGGCCTGCTCCTCAGCTAATTTCGCGTCACAGTCCGCTTTCAGCCTAAGGAGATCAGCCTCACGCTTCTCCGTCAGTGCAGCAAAACTGTCTTGGCTGTCGCTAAGCTTCTTTGCCAGTGCGTCCGTGTCATCAAGGTGTTTCAATCTCCAATCCAAGGCTTGTGAGTGGAGGTACATGGTTTCGTCAAAGTTTTTTCTTTTCGGCGTCCCTCTCCTCTCTTTGTTTGAGCAGGTCCTGAATTTCGGCTTTGGCAGTTTATAACTCAGCCTCGAGCCTGAATTTTTGCTACCTTTTCCGAATTCAGTAGTGCCATTGAATCGTTGAATTCTTCCACCTTTTCTATTCTCCGGCGGAGGTATTCAAGATCCTCATTATCCTCTGCTGGGGATGGTGTCATTTTGGGGGCGCCGACGGTGCCTCGTGTTTGTGGTCGTCGTTTCTCCATCTTCTGGATGCCACGGGAAGCCACGGCAATGAGGATCAGGCGCAGAGGATGCTGATGGTTCGCTCAGAGAGGGTTGCACAGATGATACAATATTGTCATCTGGGAGGTCTGAAGGCTGCCAGGCATCTGGGCAGGGGGCTGGTGGTTCCTCTGCAGCCAGTGGGGCAACAGAGACCCTTCCCAGGACTTTTTTATTGACCCAGGATTTTACCCTCTGCTGCACTGGCTTTGTTGCCTTCTGGAGAAGCAGTTGAGTCTGTTTAAGGTCATTTCTCAAACTGTAATTCTCCTTCTCTAATTTATGGACCTTGTCGACATAAACTTGTGCCCTGATGAAATTTTTACACAGAGTCTAAAAATGTTTGACTTTGGAGGTAACTTGCGTCTGATGCCAAAGTTTGATGAGCGTGACCCAGACACATTTTTCTGTCTTTTTGAGCGTGTTGCGGATGGTAGGGGTTGGCCTGAAGCTGACCAGGTAGTTATGTTGCAGTCAGTTTTTACAGGTAAAGCCCTGTCCTTCAGATCCTTCAGTGAAGCCTCAGCGGCAGCCTGACTACTTCTTGCAAACAGCCAGCCTTTCCATGAACGTCGCCTCTCCTCTCTGAAATCAGCTATGACCTTTTCTTTCGTCTCAATTATTGCGTCTTTTTCTTTGACAGCCTCCTTCATCGCAGTCAAGTTCGCTATCACTTCCTTTTGACCATAGACAGTCATTTTTAAGTCCCAATTTTCTGTCTGCAGGTTAGAAAGTTCCTCGTCAAACTTGATTTTGTCTGCTTCCTTTGCACTGGTAAACTGCTGCTGGGTTTTTGTAAGCTTATCTTGCAGACTAGCCACCTGCTCTTTGAATGCTTTCACCTCATGAAAATAGCTGTAATGAATATCTGTGACCTCATCAGCGTGTTTCATGGCAGTTTTTCTTCTCTCTTCCGTGGTCTCTTTCTCCCACCTGGCCTGCTCCTCAGCTAATTTCGCGTCACAGTCCGCTTTCAGCCTAAGGAGATCAGCCTCACGCTTCTCCGTCAGTGCAGCAAAACTGTCTTGGCTGTCGCTAAGCTTCTTTGCCAGTGCGTCCGTGTCATCAAGGTGTTTCAATCTCCAATCCACGGCTTGTGAGTGGAGGTACACGGTTTCGTCGAAAAGTTTTTTCTTTTCGGCGTCCCTCTCCTCTCTTTGTTTGAGCAGGTCCTGAATTTCGGCTTTGGCAGTTTCTAACTCAGCCTCAAGAGCCTGAATTTTCGCTACCTTTTCCGAATTCAGTAGTGCCATTGAATCGTTGAATTCTTCCACCTTTTCTATTCTCCGGCGGAGGTATTCAAGATCCTCATTATCCTCTGCTGGGGATGGTGTCATTTTGGGGGCGCCGACGGTGCCTCGTGTTTGTGGTCGTCGTTTCTCCATCTTCTGGATGCCACGGGAAGCCACGGCAATGAGGATCAGGCGCAGAGGATGCTGATGGTTCGCTCAGAGAGGGTTGCACAGATGATACAATATTGTCATCTGGGAGGTCTGAAGGCTGCCAGGCATCTGGGCAGGGGGCTGGTGGTTCCTCTGCAGCCAGTGGGGCAACAGAGACCCTTCCCAGGACTTTTTTATTGACCCAGGATTTTACCCTCTGCTGCACTGGCTTTGTTGCCTTCTGGAGAAGCAGTTGAGTCTGTTTAAGGTCATTTCTCAAACTGTAATTCTCCTTCTCTAATTTATGGACCTTGTCGACATAAACTTGTGCCCTGATGAAATTTTTACACAGAGTCTAAAAATGTTTGACTTTGGAGGTAACTTGCGTCTGATGCCAAAGTTTGATGAGCCTGACCCAGACACATTTTTCTGTCTTTTTGAGCGTGTTGCGGATGGTAGGGGTTGGCCTGAAGCTGACCAGGTAGTTATGTTGCAGTCAGTTTTTACAGGTAAAGCCCTGTCCTTCAGATCCTTCAGTGAAGCCTCAGCGGCAGCCTGACTACTTCTTGCAAACAGCCAGCCTTTCCATGAACGTCGCCTCTCCTCTCTGAAATCAGCTATGACCTTTTCTTTCGTCTCAATTATTGCGTCTTTTTCTTTGACAGCCTCCTTCATCGCAGTCAAGTTCGCTATCACTTCCTTTTGACCATAGACAGTCTTTTTTAAGTCCCAATTTTCTGTCTGCAGGTTAGAAAGTTCCTCGTCAAACTTGATTTTGTCTGCTTCCTTTGCACTGGTAAACTGCTGCTGGGTTTTTGTAAGCTTATCTTGCAGACTAGCCACCTGCTCTTTGTATGCTTTCACCTCATGAAAATAGCTGTAATGAATATCTGTGATCTCATCAGCGTGTTTCGTGGCAGTTTTTCTTCTCTCTTCCGTGGTCTCTTTCTCCCACCTGGCCTGCTCCTCAGCTAATTTCGCGTCACAGTCCGCTTTCAGCCTAAGGAGATCAGCCTCACGCTTCTCCGTCAGTGCAGCAAAACTGTCTTGGCTGTCGCTAAGCTTCTTTGCCAGTGCGTCCGTGTCATCAAGGTGTTTCAATCTCCAATCCACGGCTTGTGAGTGGAGGTACACGGTTTCGTCGAAAAGTTTTTTCTTTTCGGCGTCCCTCTCCTCTCTTTGTTTGAGCAGGTCCTGAATTTCGGCTTTGGCAGTTTCTAACTCAGCCTCGAGCCTGAATTTTTGCTACCTTTTCCGAATTCAGTAGTGCCATTGAATCGTTGAATTCTTCCACCTTTTCTATTCTCCGGCGGAGGTATTCAAGATCCTCATTATCCTCTGCTGGGGATGGTGTCATTTTGGGGGCGCCGACGGTGCCTCGTGTTTGTGGTCGTCGTTTCTCCATCTTCTGGATGCCACGGGAAGCCACGGCAATGAGGATCAGGCGCCGAGGATGCTGATGGTTCGCTCAGAGAGGGTTGCACAGATGATACAATATTGTCATCTGGGAGGTCTGAAGGCTGCCAGGCATCTGGGCAGGGGGCTGGTGGTTCCTCTGCAGCCAGTGGGGCAACAGAGACCCTTCCCAGGACTTTTTTATTGACCCAGGATTTTACCCTCTGCTGCACTGGCTTTGTTGCCTTCTGGAGAAGCAGTTGAGTCTGTTTAAGGTCATTTCTCAAACTGTAATTCTCCTTCTCTAATTTATGGACCTTGTCAACATAAACTTGTGCCCTGATGAAATTTTTACACAGAGTCTAAAAATGTTTGACTTTGGAGGTAACTTGCGTCTGATGCCAAAGTTTGATGAGCGTGACCCAGACACATTTTTCTGTCTTTTTGAGCGTGTTGCGGATGGTAGGGGTTGGCCTGAAGCTGACCAGGTAGTTATGTTGCAGTCAGTTTTTACAGGTAAAGCCCTGTCCTTCAGATCCTTCAGTGAAGCCTCAGCGGCAGCCTGACTACTTCTTGCAAACAGCCAGCCTTTCCATGAACGTCGCCTCTCCTCTCTGAAATCAGCTATGACCTTTTCTTTCGTCTCAATTATTGCGTCTTTTTCTTTGACAGCCTCCTTCATCGCAGTCAAGTTCGCTATCACTTCCTTTTGACCATAGACAGTCTTTTTTAAGTCCCAATTTTCTGTCTGCAGGTTAGAAAGTTCCTCGTCAAACTTGATTTTGTCTGCTTCCTTTGCACTGGTAAAGTGCTGCTGGGTTTTTGTAAGCTTATCTTGCAGACTAGCCACCTGCTCTTTGTATGCTTTCACCTCATGAAAATAGCTGTAATGAATATCTGTGATCTCATCAGCGTGTTTCGTGGCAGTTTTTCTTCTCTCTTCCGTGGTCTCTTTCTCCCACCTGGCCTGCTCCTCAGCTAATTTCGCGTCACAGTCCGCTTTCAGCCTAAGGAGATCAGCCTCACGCTTCTCCGTCAGTGCAGCAAAACTGTCTTGGCTGTCGCTAAGCTTCTTTGCCAGTGCGTCCGTGTCATCAAGGTGTTTCAATCTCCAATCCACGGCTTGTGAGTGGAGGTACACGGTTTCGTCGAAAAGTTTTTTCTTTTCGGCGTCCCTCTCCTCTCTTTGTTTGAGCAGGTCCTGAATTTCGGCTTTGGCAGTTTCTAACTCAGCCTCGAGCCTGAATTTTTGCTACCTTTTCCGAATTCAGTAGTGCCATTGAATCGTTGAATTCTTCCACCTTTTCTATTCTCCGGCGGAGGTATTCAAGATCCTCATTATCCTCTGCTGGGGATGGTGTCATTTTGGGGGCGCCGACGGTGCCTCGTGTTTGTGGTCGTCGTTTCTCCATCTTCTGGATGCCACGGGAAGCCACGGCAATGAGGATCAGGCGCCGAGGATGCTGATGGTTCGCTCAGAGAGGGTTGCACAGATGATACAATATTGTCATCTGGGAGGTCTGAAGGCTGCCAGGCATCTGGGCAGGGGGCTGGTGGTTCCTCTGCAGCCAGTGGGGCAACAGAGACCCTTCCCAGGACTTTTTTATTGACCCAGGATTTTACCCTCTGCTGCACTGGCTTTGTTGCCTTCTGGAGAAGCAGTTGAGTCTGTTTAAGGTCATTTCTCAAACTGTAATTCTCCTTCTCTAATTTATGGACCTTGTCGACATAAACTTGTGCCCTGATGAAATTTTTACACAGAGTCTAAAAATGTTTGACTTTGGAGGTAACTTGCGTCTGATGCCAAAGTTTGATGAGCGTGACCCAGACACATTTTTCTGTCTTTTTGAGCGTGTTGCGGATGGTAGGGGTTGGCCTGAAGCTGACCAGGTAGTTATGTTGCAGTCAGTTTTTACAGGTAAAGCCCTGTCCTTCAGATCCTTCAGTGAAGCCTCAGCGGCAGCCTGACTACTTCTTGCAAACAGCCAGCCTTTCCATGAACGTCGCCTCTCCTCTCTGAAATCAGCTATGACCTTTTCTTTCGTCTCAATTATTGCGTCTTTTTCTTTGACAGCCTCCTTCATCGCAGTCAAGTTCGCTATCACTTCCTTTTGACCATAGACAGTCATTTTTAAGTCCCAATTTTCTGTCTGCAGGTTAGAAAGTTCCTCGTCAAACTTGATTTTGTCTGCTTCCTTTGCACTGGTAAACTGCTGCTGGGTTTTTGTAAGCTTATCTTGCAGACTAGCCACCTGCTCTTTGAATGCTTTCACCTCATGAAAATAGCTGTAATGAATATCTGTGACCTCATCAGCGTGTTTCATGGCAGTTTTTCTTCTCTCTTCCGTGGTCTCTTTCTCCCACCTGGCCTGCTCCTCAGCTAATTTCGCGTCACAGTCCGCTTTCAGCCTAAGGAGATCAGCCTCACGCTTCTCCGTCAGTGCAGCAAAACTGTCTTGGCTGTCGCTAAGCTTCTTTGCCAGTGCGTCCGTGTCATCAAGGTGTTTCAATCTCCAATCCACGGCTTGTGAGTGGAGGTACACGGTTTCGTCGAAAAGTTTTTTCTTTTCGGCGTCCCTCTCCTCTCTTTGTTTGAGCAGGTCCTGAATTTCGGCTTTGGCAGTTTCTAACTCAGCCTCAAGAGCCTGAATTTTCGCTACCTTTTCCGAATTCAGTAGTGCCATTGAATCGTTGAATTCTTCCACCTTTTCTATTCTCCGGCGGAGGTATTCAAGATCCTCATTATCCTCTGCTGGGGATGGTGTCATTTTGGGGGCGCCGACGGTGCCTCGTGTTTGTGGTCGTCGTTTCTCCATCTTCTGGATGCCACGGGAAGCCACGGCAATGAGGATCAGGCGCAGAGGATGCTGATGGTTCGCTCAGAGAGGGTTGCACAGATGATACAATATTGTCATCTGGGAGGTCTGAAGGCTGCCAGGCATCTGGGCAGGGGGCTGGTGGTTCCTCTGCAGCCAGTGGGGCAACAGAGACCCTTCCCAGGACTTTTTTATTGACCCAGGATTTTACCCTCTGCTGCACTGGCTTTGTTGCCTTCTGGAGAAGCAGTTGAGTCTGTTTAAGGTCATTTCTCAAACTGTAATTCTCCTTCTCTAATTTATGGACCTTGTCGACATAAACTTGTGCCCTGATGAAATTTTTACACAGAGTCTAAAAATGTTTGACTTTGGAGGTAACTTGCGTCTGATGCCAAAGTTTGATGAGCCTGACCCAGACACATTTTTCTGTCTTTTTGAGCGTGTTGCGGATGGTAGGGGTTGGCCTGAAGCTGACCAGGTAGTTATGTTGCAGTCAGTTTTTACAGGTAAAGCCCTGTCCTTCAGATCCTTCAGTGAAGCCTCAGCGGCAGCCTGACTACTTCTTGCAAACAGCCAGCCTTTCCATGAACGTCGCCTCTCCTCTCTGAAATCAGCTATGACCTTTTCTTTCGTCTCAATTATTGCGTCTTTTTCTTTGACAGCCTCCTTCATCGCAGTCAAGTTCGCTATCACTTCCTTTTGACCATAGACAGTCTTTTTTAAGTCCCAATTTTCTGTCTGCAGGTTAGAAAGTTCCTCGTCAAACTTGATTTTGTCTGCTTCCTTTGCACTGGTAAAGTGCTGCTGGGTTTTTGTAAGCTTATCTTGCAGACTAGCCACCTGCTCTTTGTATGCTTTCACCTCATGAAAATAGCTGTAATGAATATCTGTGATCTCATCAGCGTGTTTCGTGGCAGTTTTTCTTCTCTCTTCCGTGGTCTCTTTCTCCCACCTGGCCTGCTCCTCAGCTAATTTCGCGTCACAGTCCGCTTTCAGCCTAAGGAGATCAGCCTCACGCTTCTCCGTCAGTGCAGCAAAACTGTCTTGGCTGTCGCTAAGCTTCTTTGCCAGTGCGTCCGTGTCATCAAGGTGTTTCAATCTCCAATCCACGGCTTGTGAGTGGAGGTACACGGTTTCGTCGAAAAGTTTTTTCTTTTCGGCGTCCCTCTCCTCTCTTTGTTTGAGCAGGTCCTGAATTTCGGCTTTGGCAGTTTCTAACTCAGCCTCGAGCCTGAATTTTTGCTACCTTTTCCGAATTCAGTAGTGCCATTGAATCGTTGAATTCTTCCACCTTTTCTATTCTCCGGCGGAGGTATTCAAGATCCTCATTATCCTCTGCTGGGGATGGTGTCATTTTGGGGGCGCCGACGGTGCCTCGTGTTTGTGGTCGTCGTTTCTCCATCTTCTGGATGCCACGGGAAGCCACGGCAATGAGGATCAGGCGCCGAGGATGCTGATGGTTCGCTCAGAGAGGGTTGCACAGATGATACAATATTGTCATCTGGGAGGTCTGAAGGCTGCCAGGCATCTGGGCAGGGGGCTGGTGGTTCCTCTGCAGCCAGTGGGGCAACAGAGACCCTTCCCAGGACTTTTTTATTGACCCAGGATTTTACCCTCTGCTGCACTGGCTTTGTTGCCTTCTGGAGAAGCAGTTGAGTCTGTTTAAGGTCATTTCTCAAACTGTAATTCTCCTTCTCTAATTTATGGACCTTGTCAACATAAACTTGTGCCCTGATGAAATTTTTACACAGAGTCTAAAAATGTTTGACTTTGGAGGTAACTTGCGTCTGATGCCAAAGTTTGATGAGCGTGACCCAGACACATTTTTCTGTCTTTTTGAGCGTGTTGCGGATGGTAGGGGTTGGCCTGAAGCTGACCAGGTAGTTATGTTGCAGTCAGTTTTTACAGGTAAAGCCCTGTCCTTCAGATCCTTCAGTGAAGCCTCAGCGGCAGCCTGACTACTTCTTGCAAACAGCCAGCCTTTCCATGAACGTTGCCTCTCCTCTCTGAAATCAGCTATGACCTTTTCTTTCGTCTCAATTATTGCGTCTTTTTCTTTGACAGCCTCCTTCATCGCAGTCAAGTTCGCTATCACTTCCTTTTGACCATAGACAGTCTTTTTTAAGTCCCAATTTTCTGTCTGCAGGTTAGAAAGTTCCTCGTCAAACTTGATTTTGTCTGCTTCCTTTGCACTGGTAAAGTGCTGCTGGGTTTTTGTAAGCTTATCTTGCAGACTAGCCACCTGCTCTTTGTATGCTTTCACCTCATGAAAATAGCTGTAATGAATATCTGTGACCTCATCAGCGTGTTTCGTGGCAGTTTTTCTTCTCTCTTCCGTGGTCTCTTTCTCCCACCTGGCCTGCTCCTCAGCTAATTTCGCGTCACAGTCCGCTTTCAGCCTAAGGAGATCAGCCTCACGCTTCTCCGTCAGTGCAGCAAAACTGTCTTGGCTGTCGCTAAGCTTCTTTGCCAGTGCGTCCGTGTCATCAAGGTGTTTCAATCTCCAATCCAAGGCTTGTGAGTGGAGGTACATGGTTTCGTCAAAGTTTTTTCTTTTCGGCGTCCCTCTCCTCTCTTTGTTTGAGCAGGTCCTGAATTTCGGCTTTGGCAGTTTCTAACTCAGCCTCGAGCCTGAATTTTTGCTACCTTTTCCGAATTCAGTAGTGCCATTGAATCGTTGAATTCTTCCACCTTTTCTATTCTCCGGCGGAGGTATTCAAGATCCTCATTATCCTCTGCTGGGGATGGTGTCATTTTGGGGGCGCCGACGGTGCCTCGTGTTTGTGGTCGTCGTTTCTCCATCTTCTGGATGCCACGGGAAGCCACGGCAATGAGGATCAGGCGCCGAGGATGCTGATGGTTCGCTCAGAGAGGGTTGCACAGATGATACAATATTGTCATCTGGGAGGTCTGAAGGCTGCCAGGCATCTGGGCAGGGGGCTGGTGGTTCCTCTGCAGCCAGTGGGGCAACAGAGACCCTTCCCAGGACTTTTTTATTGACCCAGGATTTTACCCTCTGCTGCACTGGCTTTGTTGCCTTCTGGAGAAGCAGTTGAGTCTGTTTAAGGTCATTTCTCAAACTGTAATTCTCCTTCTCTAATTTATGGACCTTGTCGACATAAACTTGTGCCCTGATGAAATTTTTACACAGAGTCTAAAAATGTTTGACTTTGGAGGTAACTTGCGTCTGATGCCAAAGTTTGATGAGCCTGACCCAGACACATTTTTCTGTCTTTTTGAGCGTGTTGCGGATGGTAGGGGTTGGCCTGAAGCTGACCAGGTAGTTATGTTGCAGTCAGTTTTTACAGGTAAAGCCCTGTCCTTCAGATCCTTCAGTGAAGCCTCAGCGGCAGCCTGACTACTTCTTGCAAACAGCCAGCCTTTCCATGAACGTCGCCTCTCCTCTCTGAAATCAGCTATGACCTTTTCTTTCGTCTCAATTATTGCGTCTTTTTCTTTGACAGCCTCCTTCATCGCAGTCAAGTTCGCCATCACTTCCTTTTGACCATAGACAGTCTTTTTTAACTCCCAATTTTCAGTCTGCAGGTTAGAAAGTTCCTCGTCAAACTTGATTTTGTCTGCTTCCTTTGCACTGGTAAACTGCTGCTGGGTTTTTGTAAGCTTATCTTGCAGACTAGCCACCTGCTCTTTGAATGCTTTCACCTCATGAAAATAGCTGTAATGAATATCTGTGACCTCATCAGCGTGTTTCGTGGCAGTTTTTCTTCTCTCTTCCGTGGTCTCTTTCTCCCACCTGGCCTGCTCCTCAGCTAATTTCGCGTCACAGTCCGCTTTCAGCCTAAGGAGATCAGCCTCACGCTTCTCCGTCAGTGCAGCAAAACTGTCTTGGCTGTCGCTAAGCTTCTTTGCCAGGGCGTCCGTGTCATCAAGGTGTTTCAATCTCCAATCCACGGCTTGTGAGTGGAGGTACACGGTTTCGTCAAAGTTTTTTCTTTTCGGCGTCCCTCTCCTCTCTTTGTTTGAGCAGGTCCTGAATTTCGGCTTTGGCAGTTTCTAACTCAGCCTCGAGCCTGAATTTTTGCTACCTTTTCCGAATTCAGTAGTGCCATTGAATCGTTGAATTCTTCCACCTTTTCTATTCTCCGGCGGAGGTATTCAAGATCCTCATTATCCTCTGCTGGGGATGGTGTCATTTTGGGGGCGCCGACGGTGCCTCGTGTTTGTGGTCGTCGTTTCTCCATCTTCTGGATGCCACGGGAAGCCACGGCAATGAGGATCAGGCGCCGAGGATGCTGATGGTTCGCTCAGAGAGGGTTGCACAGATGATAAAATATTGTCATCTGGGAGGTCTGAAGGCTGCCAGGCATCTGGGCAGGGGGCTGGTGGTTCCTCTGCAGCCAGTGGGGCAACAGAGACCCTTCCCAGGACTTTTTTATTGACCCAGGATTTTACCCTCTGCTGCACTGGCTTTGTTGCCTTCTGGAGAAGCAGTTGAGTCTGTTTAAGGTCATTTCTCAAACTGTAATTCTCCTTCTCTAATTTATGGACCTTGTCGACATAAACTTGTGCCCTGATGAAATTTTTACACAGAGTCTAAAAATGTTTGACTTTGGAGGTAACTTGCGTCTGATGCCAAAGTTTGATGAGCGTGACCCAGACACATTTTTCTGTCTTTTTGAGCGTGTTGCGGATGGTAGGGGTTGGCCTGAAGCTGACCAGGTAGTTATGTTGCAGTCAGTTTTTACAGGTAAAGCCCTGTCCTTCAGATCCTTCAGTGAAGCCTCAGCGGCAGCCTGACTACTTCTTGCAAACAGCCAGCCTTTCCATGAACGTCGCCTCTCCTCTCTGAAATCAGCTATGACCTTTTCTTTCGTCTCAATTATTGCGTCTTTTTCTTTGACAGCCTCCTTCATCGCAGTCAAGTTCGCTATCACTTCCTTTTGACCATAGACAGTCTTTTTTAACTCCCAATTTTCTGTCTGCAGGTTAGAAAGTTCCTCGTCAAACTTGATTTTGTCTGCTTCCTTTGCACTGGTAAACTGCTGCTGGGTTTTTGTAAGCTTATCTTGCAGACTAGCCACCTGCTCTTTGAATGCTTTCACCTCATGAAAATAGCTGTAATGAATATCTGTGACCTCATCAGCGTGTTTCGTGGCAGTTTTTCTTCTCTCTTCCGTGGTCTCTTTCTCCCACCTGGCCTGCTCCTCAGCTAATTTCGCGTCACAGTCCGCTTTCAGCCTAAGGAGATCAGCCTCACGCTTCTCCGTCAGTGCAGCAAAACTGTCTTGGCTGTCGCTAAGCTTCTTTGCCAGTGCGTCCGTGTCATCAAGGTGTTTCAATCTCCAATCCACGGCTTGTGAGTGGAGGTACACGGTTTCGTCAAAGTTTTTTCTTTTCGGCGTCCCTCTCCTCTCTTTGTTTGAGCAGGTCCTGAATTTCGGCTTTGGCAGTTTCTAACTCAGCCTCGAGCCTGAATTTTTGCTACCTTTTCCGAATTCAGTAGTGCCATTGAATCGTTGAATTCTTCCACCTTTTCTATTCTCCGGCGGAGGTATTCAAGATCCTCATTATCCTCTGCTGGGGATGGTGTCATTTTGGGGGCGCCGACGGTGCCTCGTGTTTGTGGTCGTCGTTTCTCCATCTTCTGGATGCCACGGCAATGAGGATCAGGCGCCGAGGATGCTGATGGTTCGCTCAGAGAGGGTTGCACAGATGATACAATATTGTCATCTGGGAGGTCTGAAGGCTGCCAGGCATCTGGGCAGGGGGCTGGTGGTTCCTCTGCAGCCAGTGGGGCAACAGAGACCCTTCCCAGGACTTTTTTATTGACCCAGGATTTTACCCTCTGCTGCACTGGCTTTGTTGCCTTCTGGAGAAGCAGTTGAGTCTGTTTAAGGTCATTTCTCAAACTGTAATTCTCCTTCTCTAATTTATGGACCTTGTCGACATAAACTTGTGCCCTGATGAAATTTTTACACAGAGTCTAAAAATGTTTGACTTTGGAGGTAACTTGCGTCTGATGCCAAAGTTTGATGAGCGTGACCCAGACACATTTTTCTGTCTTTTTGAGCGTGTTGCGGATGGTAGGGGTTGGCCTGAAGCTGACCAGGTAGTTATGTTGCAGTCAGTTTTTACAGGTAAAGCCCTGTCCTTCAGATCCTTCAGTGAAGCCTCAGCGGCAGCCTGACTACTTCTTGCAAACAGCCAGCCTTTCCATGAACGTCGCCTCTCCTCTCTGAAATCAGCTATGACCTTTTCTTTCGTCTCAATTATTGCGTCTTTTTCTTTGACAGCCTCCTTCATCGCAGTCAAGTTCGCTATCACTTCCTTTTGACCATAGACAGTCTTTTTTAAGTCCCAATTTTCTGTCTGCAGGTTAGAAAGTTCCTCGTCAAACTTGATTTTGTCTGCTTCCTTTGCACTGGTAAACTGCTGCTGGGTTTTTGTAAGCTTATCTTGCAGACTAGCCACCTGCTCTTTGTATGCTTTCACCTCATGAAAATAGCTGTAATGAATATCTGTGACCTCATCAGCGTGTTTCGTGGCAGTTTTTCTTCTCTCTTCCGTGGTCTCTTTCTCCCACCTGGCCTGCTCCTCAGCTAATTTCGCGTCACAGTCCGCTTTCAGCCTAAGGAGATCAGCCTCACGCTTCTCCGTCAGTGCAGCAAAACTGTCTTGGCTGTCGCTAAGCTTCTTTGCCAGTGCGTCCGTGTCATCAAGGTGTTTCAATCTCCAATCCACGGCTTGTGAGTGGAGGTACACGGTTTCGTCGAAAAGTTTTTTCTTTTCGGCGTCCCTCTCCTCTCTTTGTTTGAGCAGGTCCTGAATTTCGGCTTTGGCAGTTTCTAACTCAGCCTCGAGCCTGAATTTTTGCTACCTTTTCCGAATTCAGTAGTGCCATTGAATCGTTGAATTCTTCCACCTTTTCTATTCTCCGGCGGAGGTATTCAAGATCCTCATTATCCTCTGCTGGGGATGGTGTCATTTTGGGGGCGCCGACGGTGCCTCGTGTTTGTGGTCGTCGTTTCTCCATCTTCTGGATGCCACGGGAAGCCACGGCAATGAGGATCAGGCGCCGAGGATGCTGATGGTTCGCTCAGAGAGGGTTGCACAGATGATACAATATTGTCATCTGGGAGGTCTGAAGGCTGCCAGGCATCTGGGCAGGGGGCTGGTGGTTCCTCTGCAGCCAGTGGGGCAACAGAGACCCTTCCCAGGACTTTTTTATTGACCCAGGATTTTACCCTCTGCTGCACTGGCTTTGTTGCCTTCTGGAGAAGCAGTTGAGTCTGTTTAAGGTCATTTCTCAAACTGTAATTCTCCTTCTCTAATTTATGGACCTTGTCGACACAAACTTGTGCCCTGATGAAATTTTTACACAGAGTCTAAAAATGTTTGACTTTGGAGGTAACTTGCGTCTGATGCCAAAGTTTGATGAGCGTGACCCAGACACATTTTTCTGTCTTTTTGAGCGTGTTGCGGATGGTAGGGGTTGGCCTGAAGCTGACCAGGTAGTTATGTTGCAGTCAGTTTTTACAGGTAAAGCCCTGTCCTTCAGATCCTTCAGTGAAGCCTCAGCGGCAGCCTGACTACTTCTTGCAAACAGCCAGCCTTTCCATGAACGTCGCCTCTCCTCTCTGAAATCAGCTATGACCTTTTCTTTCGTCTCAATTATTGCGTCTTTTTCTTTGACAGCCTCCTTCATCGCAGTCAAGTTCGCCATCACTTCCTTTTGACCATAGACAGTCTTTTTTAAGTCCCAATTTTCAGTCTGCAGGTTAGAAAGTTCCTCGTCACACTTGATTTTGTCTGCTTCCTTTGCACTGGTAAAGTGCTGCTGGGTTTTTGTAAGCTTATCTTGCAGACTAGCCACCTGCTCTTTGTATGCTTTCACCTCATGAAAATAGCTGTAATGAATATCTGTGATCTCATCAGCGTGTTTCGTGGCAGTTTTTCTTCTCTCTTCCGTGGTCTCTTTCTCCCACCTGGCCTGCTCCTCAGCTAATTTCGCGTCACAGTCCGCTTTCAGCCTAAGGAGATCAGCCTCACGCTTCTCCGTCAGTGCAGCAAAACTGTCTTGGCTGTCGCTAAGCTTCTTTGCCAGTGCGTCCGTGTCATCAAGGTGTTTCAATCTCCAATCCAAGGCTTGTGAGTGGAGGTACATGGTTTCGTCAAAGTTTTTTCTTTTCGGCGTCCCTCTCTTCTCTTTGTTTGAGCAGGTCCTGAATTTCGGCTTTGGCAGTTTCTAACTCAGCCTCGAGCCTGAATTTTTGCTACCTTTTCCGAATTCAGTAGTGCCATTGAATCGTTGAATTCTTCCACCTTTTCTATTCTCCGGCGGAGGTATTCAAGATCCTCATTATCCTCTGCTGGGGATGGTGTCATTTTGGGGGCGCCGACGGTGCCTCGTGTTTGTGGTCGTCGTTTCTCCATCTTCTGGATGCCACGGGAAGCCACGGCAATGAGGATCAGGCGCCGAGGATGCTGATGGTTCGCTCAGAGAGGGTTGCACAGATGATACAATATTGTCATCTGGGAGGTCTGAAGGCTGCCAGGCATCTGGGCAGGGGGCTGGTGGTTCCTCTGCAGCCAGTGGGGCAACAGAGACCCTTCCCAGGACTTTTTTATTGACCCAGGATTTTACCCTCTGCTGCACTGGCTTTGTTGCCTTCTGGAGAAGCAGTTGAGTCTGTTTAAGGTCATTTCTCAAACTGTAATTCTCCTTCTCTAATTTATGGACCTTGTCGACATAAACTTGTGCCCTGATGAAATTTTTACACAGAGTCTAAAAATGTTTGACTTTGGAGGTAACTTGCGTCTGATGCCAAAGTTTGATGAGCCTGACCCAGACACATTTTTCTGTCTTTTTGAGCGTGTTGCGGATGGTAGGGGTTGGCCTGAAGCTGACCAGGTAGTTATGTTGCAGTCAGTTTTTACAGGTAAAGCCCTGTCCTTCAGATCCTTCAGTGAAGCCTCAGCGGCAGCCTGACTACTTCTTGCAAACAGCCAGCCTTTCCATGAACGTCGCCTCTCCTCTCTGAAATCAGCTATGACCTTTTCTTTCGTCTCAATTATTGCGTCTTTTTCTTTGACAGCCTCCTTCATCGCAGTCAAGTTCGCCATCACTTCCTTTTGACCATAGACAGTCTTTTTTAACTCCCAATTTTCAGTCTGCAGGTTAGAAAGTTCCTCGTCAAACTTGATTTTGTCTGCTTCCTTTGCACTGGTAAACTGCTGCTGGGTTTTTGTAAGCTTATCTTGCAGACTAGCCACCTGCTCTTTGAATGCTTTCACCTCATGAAAATAGCTGTAATGAATATCTGTGACCTCATCAGCGTGTTTCGTGGCAGTTTTTCTTCTCTCTTCCGTGGTCTCTTTCTCCCACCTGGCCTGCTCCTCAGCTAATTTCGCGTCACAGTCCGCTTTCAGCCTAAGGAGATCAGCCTCACGCTTCTCCGTCAGTGCAGCAAAACTGTCTTGGCTGTCGCTAAGCTTCTTTGCCAGGGCGTCCGTGTCATCAAGGTGTTTCAATCTCCAATCCACGGCTTGTGAGTGGAGGTACACGGTTTCGTCAAAGTTTTTTCTTTTCGGCGTCCCTCTCCTCTCTTTGTTTGAGCAGGTCCTGAATTTCGGCTTTGGCAGTTTCTAACTCAGCCTCGAGCCTGAATTTTTGCTACCTTTTCCGAATTCAGTAGTGCCATTGAATCGTTGAATTCTTCCACCTTTTCTATTCTCCGGCGGAGGTATTCAAGATCCTCATTATCCTCTGCTGGGGATGGTGTCATTTTGGGGGCGCCGGCGGTGCCTCGTGTTTGTGGTCGTCGTTTCTCCATCTTCTGGATGCCACGGGAAGCCACGGCAATGAGGATCAGGCGCCGAGGATGCTGATGGTTCGCTCAGAGAGGGTTGCACAGATGATACAATATTGTCATCTGGGAGGTCTGAAGGCTGCCAGGCATCTGGGCAGGGGGCTGGTGGTTCCTCTGCAGCCAGTGGGGCAACAGAGACCCTTCCCAGGACTTTTTTATTGACCCAGGATTTTACCCTCTGCTGCACTGGCTTTGTTGCCTTCTGGAGAAGCAGTTGAGTCTGTTTAAGGTCATTTCTCAAACTGTAATTCTCCTTCTCTAATTTATGGACCTTGTCGACATAAACTTGTGCCCTGATGAAATTTTTACACAGAGTCTAAAAATGTTTGACTTTGGAGGTAACTTGCGTCTGATGCCAAAGTTTGATGAGCGTGACCCAGACACATTTTTCTGTCTTTTTGAGCGTGTTGCGGATGGTAGGGGTTGGCCTGAAGCTGACCAGGTAGTTATGTTGCAGTCAGTTTTTACAGGTAAAGCCCTGTCCTTCAGATCCTTCAGTGAAGCCTCAGCGGCAGCCTGACTACTTCTTGCAAACAGCCAGCCTTTCCATGAACGTCGCCTCTCCTCTCTGAAATCAGCTATGACCTTTTCTTTCGTCTCAATTATTGCGTCTTTTTCTTTGACAGCCTCCTTCATCGCAGTCAAGTTCGCTATCACTTCCTTTTGACCATAGACAGTCTTTTTTAACTCCCAATTTTCTGTCTGCAGGTTAGAAAGTTCCTCGTCAAACTTGATTTTGTCTGCTTCCTTTGCACTGGTAAACTGCTGCTGGGTTTTTGTAAGCTTATCTTGCAGACTAGCCACCTGCTCTTTGAATGCTTTCACCTCATGAAAATAGCTGTAATGAATATCTGTGACCTCATCAGCGTGTTTCGTGGCAGTTTTTCTTCTCTCTTCCGTGGTCTCTTTCTCCCACCTGGCCTGCTCCTCAGCTAATTTCGCGTCACAGTCCGCTTTCAGCCTAAGGAGATCAGCCTCACGCTTCTCCGTCAGTGCAGCAAAACTGTCTTGGCTGTCGCTAAGCTTCTTTGCCAGTGCGTCCGTGTCATCAAGGTGTTTCAATCTCCAATCCACGGCTTGTGAGTGGAGGTACACGGTTTCGTCAAAGTTTTTTCTTTTCGGCGTCCCTCTCCTCTCTTTGTTTGAGCAGGTCCTGAATTTCGGCTTTGGCAGTTTCTAACTCAGCCTCGAGCCTGAATTTTTGCTACCTTTTCCGAATTCAGTAGTGCCATTGAATCGTTGAATTCTTCCACCTTTTCTATTCTCCGGCGGAGGTATTCAAGATCCTCATTATCCTCTGCTGGGGATGGTGTCATTTTGGGGGCGCCGACGGTGCCTCGTGTTTGTGGTCGTCGTTTCTCCATCTTCTGGATGCCACGGCAATGAGGATCAGGCGCCGAGGATGCTGATGGTTCGCTCAGAGAGGGTTGCACAGATGATACAATATTGTCATCTGGGAGGTCTGAAGGCTGCCAGGCATCTGGGCAGGGGGCTGGTGGTTCCTCTGCAGCCAGTGGGGCAACAGAGACCCTTCCCAGGACTTTTTTATTGACCCAGGATTTTACCCTCTGCTGCACTGGCTTTGTTGCCTTCTGGAGAAGCAGTTGAGTCTGTTTAAGGTCATTTCTCAAACTGTAATTCTCCTTCTCTAATTTATGGACCTTGTCGACATAAACTTGTGCCCTGATGAAATTTTTACACAGAGTCTAAAAATGTTTGACTTTGGAGGTAACTTGCGTCTGATGCCAAAGTTTGATGAGCGTGACCCAGACACATTTTTCTGTCTTTTTGAGCGTGTTGCGGATGGTAGGGGTTGGCCTGAAGCTGACCAGGTAGTTATGTTGCAGTCAGTTTTTACAGGTAAAGCCCTGTCCTTCAGATCCTTCAGTGAAGCCTCAGCGGCAGCCTGACTACTTCTTGCAAACAGCCAGCCTTTCCATGAACGTCGCCTCTCCTCTCTGAAATCAGCTATGACCTTTTCTTTCGTCTCAATTATTGCGTCTTTTTCTTTGACAGCCTCCTTCATCGCAGTCAAGTTCGCTATCACTTCCTTTTGACCATAGACAGTCTTTTTTAAGTCCCAATTTTCTGTCTGCAGGTTAGAAAGTTCCTCGTCAAACTTGATTTTGTCTGCTTCCTTTGCACTGGTAAACTGCTGCTGGGTTTTTGTAAGCTTATCTTGCAGACTAGCCACCTGCTCTTTGAATGCTTTCACCTCATGAAAATAGCTGTAATGAATATCTGTGACCTCATCAGCGTGTTTCATGGCAGTTTTTCTTCTCTCTTCCGTGGTCTCTTTCTCCCACCTGGCCTGCTCCTCAGCTAATTTCGCGTCACAGTCCGCTTTCAGCCTAAGGAGATCAGCCTCACGCTTCTCCGTCAGTGCAGCAAAACTGTCTTGGCTGTCGCTAAGCTTCTTTGCCAGTGCGTCCGTGTCATCAAGGTGTTTCAATCTCCAATCCACGGCTTGTGAGTGGAGGTACACGGTTTCGTCGAAAAGTTTTTTCTTTTCGGCGTCCCTCTCCTCTCTTTGTTTGAGCAGGTCCTGAATTTCGGCTTTGGCAGTTTCTAACTCAGCCTCGAGCCTGAATTTTTGCTACCTTTTCCGAATTCAGTAGTGCCATTGAATCGTTGAATTCTTCCACCTTTTCTATTCTCCGGCGGAGGTATTCAAGATCCTCATTATCCTCTGCTGGGGATGGTGTCATTTTGGGGGCGCCGACGGTGCCTCGTGTTTGTGGTCGTCGTTTCTCCATCTTCTGGATGCCACGGGAAGCCACGGCAATGAGGATCAGGCGCCGAGGATGCTGATGGTTCGCTCAGAGAGGGTTGCACAGATGATACAATATTGTCATCTGGGAGGTCTGAAGGCTGCCAGGCATCTGGGCAGGGGGCTGGTGGTTCCTCTGCAGCCAGTGGGGCAACAGAGACCCTTCCCAGGACTTTTTTATTGACCCAGGATTTTACCCTCTGCTGCACTGGCTTTGTTGCCTTCTGGAGAAGCAGTTGAGTCTGTTTAAGGTCATTTCTCAAACTGTAATTCTCCTTCTCTAATTTATGGACCTTGTCGACACAAACTTGTGCCCTGATGAAATTTTTACACAGAGTCTAAAAATGTTTGACTTTGGAGGTAACTTGCGTCTGATGCCAAAGTTTGATGAGCGTGACCCAGACACATTTTTCTGTCTTTTTGAGCGTGTTGCGGATGGTAGGGGTTGGCCTGAAGCTGACCAGGTAGTTATGTTGCAGTCAGTTTTTACAGGTAAAGCCCTGTCCTTCAGATCCTTCAGTGAAGCCTCAGCGGCAGCCTGACTACTTCTTGCAAACAGCCAGCCTTTCCATGAACGTCGCCTCTCCTCTCTGAAATCAGCTATGACCTTTTCTTTCGTCTCAATTATTGCGTCTTTTTCTTTGACAGCCTCCTTCATCGCAGTCAAGTTCGCCATCACTTCCTTTTGACCATAGACAGTCTTTTTTAAGTCCCAATTTTCAGTCTGCAGGTTAGAAAGTTCCTCGTCACACTTGATTTTGTCTGCTTCCTTTGCACTGGTAAAGTGCTGCTGGGTTTTTGTAAGCTTATCTTGCAGACTAGCCACCTGCTCTTTGTATGCTTTCACCTCATGAAAATAGCTGTAATGAATATCTGTGATCTCATCAGCGTGTTTCGTGGCAGTTTTTCTTCTCTCTTCCGTGGTCTCTTTCTCCCACCTGGCCTGCTCCTCAGCTAATTTCGCGTCACAGTCCGCTTTCAGCCTAAGGAGATCAGCCTCACGCTTCTCCGTCAGTGCAGCAAAACTGTCTTGGCTGTCGCTAAGCTTCTTTGCCAGTGCGTCCGTGTCATCAAGGTGTTTCAATCTCCAATCCAAGGCTTGTGAGTGGAGGTACATGGTTTCGTCAAAGTTTTTTCTTTTCGGCGTCCCTCTCCTCTCTTTGTTTGAGCAGGTCCTGAATTTCGGCTTTGGCAGTTTCTAACTCAGCCTCGAGCCTGAATTTTTGCTACCTTTTCCGAATTCAGTAGTGCCATTGAATCGTTGAATTCTTCCACCTTTTCTATTCTCCGGCGGAGGTATTCAAGATCCTCATTATCCTCTGCTGGGGATGGTGTCATTTTGGGGGCGCCGACGGTGCCTCGTGTTTGTGGTCGTCGTTTCTCCATCTTCTGGATGCCACGGGAAGCCACGGCAATGAGGATCAGGCGCCGAGGATGCTGATGGTTCGCTCAGAGAGGGTTGCACAGATGATACAATATTGTCATCTGGGAGGTCTGAAGGCTGCCAGGCATCTGGGCAGGGGGCTGGTGGTTCCTCTGCAGCCAGTGGGGCAACAGAGACCCTTCCCAGGACTTTTTTATTGACCCAGGATTTTACCCTCTGCTGCACTGGCTTTGTTGCCTTCTGGAGAAGCAGTTGAGTCTGTTTAAGGTCATTTCTCAAACTGTAATTCTCCTTCTCTAATTTATGGACCTTGTCGACATAAACTTGTGCCCTGATGAAATTTTTACACAGAGTCTAAAAATGTTTGACTTTGGAGGTAACTTGCGTCTGATGCCAAAGTTTGATGAGCCTGACCCAGACACATTTTTCTGTCTTTTTGAGCGTGTTGCGGATGGTAGGGGTTGGCCTGAAGCTGACCAGGTAGTTATGTTGCAGTCAGTTTTTACAGGTAAAGCCCTGTCCTTCAGATCCTTCAGTGAAGCCTCAGCGGCAGCCTGACTACTTCTTGCAAACAGCCAGCCTTTCCATGAACGTCGCCTCTCCTCTCTGAAATCAGCTATGACCTTTTCTTTCGTCTCAATTATTGCGTCTTTTTCTTTGACAGCCTCCTTCATCGCAGTCAAGTTCGCCATCACTTCCTTTTGACCATAGACAGTCTTTTTTAACTCCCAATTTTCAGTCTGCAGGTTAGAAAGTTCCTCGTCAAACTTGATTTTGTCTGCTTCCTTTGCACTGGTAAACTGCTGCTGGGTTTTTGTAAGCTTATCTTGCAGACTAGCCACCTGCTCTTTGAATGCTTTCACCTCATGAAAATAGCTGTAATGAATATCTGTGACCTCATCAGCGTGTTTCGTGGCAGTTTTTCTTCTCTCTTCCGTGGTCTCTTTCTCCCACCTGGCCTGCTCCTCAGCTAATTTCGCGTCACAGTCCGCTTTCAGCCTAAGGAGATCAGCCTCACGCTTCTCCGTCAGTGCAGCAAAACTGTCTTGGCTGTCGCTAAGCTTCTTTGCCAGGGCGTCCGTGTCATCAAGGTGTTTCAATCTCCAATCCACGGCTTGTGAGTGGAGGTACACGGTTTCGTCAAAGTTTTTTCTTTTCGGCGTCCCTCTCCTCTCTTTGTTTGAGCAGGTCCTGAATTTCGGCTTTGGCAGTTTCTAACTCAGCCTCGAGCCTGAATTTTTGCTACCTTTTCCGAATTCAGTAGTGCCATTGAATCGTTGAATTCTTCCACCTTTTCTATTCTCCGGCGGAGGTATTCAAGATCCTCATTATCCTCTGCTGGGGATGGTGTCATTTTGGGGGCGCCGGCGGTGCCTCGTGTTTGTGGTCGTCGTTTCTCCATCTTCTGGATGCCACGGGAAGCCACGGCAATGAGGATCAGGCGCCGAGGATGCTGATGGTTCGCTCAGAGAGGGTTGCACAGATGATACAATATTGTCATCTGGGAGGTCTGAAGGCTGCCAGGCATCTGGGCAGGGGGCTGGTGGTTCCTCTGCAGCCAGTGGGGCAACAGAGACCCTTCCCAGGACTTTTTTATTGACCCAGGATTTTACCCTCTGCTGCACTGGCTTTGTTGCCTTCTGGAGAAGCAGTTGAGTCTGTTTAAGGTCATTTCTCAAACTGTAATTCTCCTTCTCTAATTTATGGACCTTGTCGACATAAACTTGTGCCCTGATGAAATTTTTACACAGAGTCTAAAAATGTTTGACTTTGGAGGTAACTTGCGTCTGATGCCAAAGTTTGATGAGCGTGACCCAGACACATTTTTCTGTCTTTTTGAGCGTGTTGCGGATGGTAGGGGTTGGCCTGAAGCTGACCAGGTAGTTATGTTGCAGTCAGTTTTTACAGGTAAAGCCCTGTCCTTCAGATCCTTCAGTGAAGCCTCAGCGGCAGCCTGACTACTTCTTGCAAACAGCCAGCCTTTCCATGAACGTCGCCTCTCCTCTCTGAAATCAGCTATGACCTTTTCTTTCGTCTCAATTATTGCGTCTTTTTCTTTGACAGCCTCCTTCATCGCAGTCAAGTTCGCTATCACTTCCTTTTGACCATAGACAGTCTTTTTTAAGTCCCAATTTTCTGTCTGCAGGTTAGAAAGTTCCTCGTCAAACTTGATTTTGTCTGCTTCCTTTGCACTGGTAAACTGCTGCTGGGTTTTTGTAAGCTTATCTTGCAGACTAGCCACCTGCTCTTTGAATGCTTTCACCTCATGAAAATAGCTGTAATGAATATCTGTGACCTCATCAGCGTGTTTCGTGGCAGTTTTTCTTCTCTCTTCCGTGGTCTCTTTCTCCCACCTGGCCTGCTCCTCAGCTAATTTCGCGTCACAGTCCGCTTTCAGCCTAAGGAGATCAGCCTCACGCTTCTCCGTCAGTGCAGCAAAACTGTCTTGGCTGTCGCTAAGCTTCTTTGCCAGTGCGTCCGTGTCATCAAGGTGTTTCAATCTCCAATCCACGGCTTGTGAGTGGAGGTACACGGTTTCGTCAAAGTTTTTTCTTTTCGGCGTCCCTCTCCTCTCTTTGTTTGAGCAGGTCCTGAATTTCGGCTTTGGCAGTTTCTAACTCAGCCTCGAGCCTGAATTTTTGCTACCTTTTCCGAATTCAGTAGTGCCATTGAATCGTTGAATTCTTCCACCTTTTCTATTCTCCGGCGGAGGTATTCAAGATCCTCATTATCCTCTGCTGGGGATGGTGTCATTTTGGGGGCGCCGACGGTGCCTCGTGTTTGTGGTCGTCGTTTCTCCATCTTCTGGATGCCACGGCAATGAGGATCAGGCGCCGAGGATGCTGATGGTTCGCTCAGAGAGGGTTGCACAGATGATACAATATTGTCATCTGGGAGGTCTGAAGGCTGCCAGGCATCTGGGCAGGGGGCTGGTGGTTCCTCTGCAGCCAGTGGGGCAACAGAGACCCTTCCCAGGACTTTTTTATTGACCCAGGATTTTACCCTCTGCTGCACTGGCTTTGTTGCCTTCTGGAGAAGCAGTTGAGTCTGTTTAAGGTCATTTCTCAAACTGTAATTCTCCTTCTCTAATTTATGGACCTTGTCGACATAAACTTGTGCCCTGATGAAATTTTTACACAGAGTCTAAAAATGTTTGACTTTGGAGGTAACTTGCGTCTGATGCCAAAGTTTGATGAGCGTGACCCAGACACATTTTTCTGTCTTTTTGAGCGTGTTGCGGATGGTAGGGGTTGGCCTGAAGCTGACCAGGTAGTTATGTTGCAGTCAGTTTTTACAGGTAAAGCCCTGTCCTTCAGATCCTTCAGTGAAGCCTCAGCGGCAGCCTGACTACTTCTTGCAAACAGCCAGCCTTTCCATGAACGTCGCCTCTCCTCTCTGAAATCAGCTATGACCTTTTCTTTCGTCTCAATTATTGCGTCTTTTTCTTTGACAGCCTCCTTCATCGCAGTCAAGTTCGCTATCACTTCCTTTTGACCATAGACAGTCTTTTTTAAGTCCCAATTTTCTGTCTGCAGGTTAGAAAGTTCCTCGTCAAACTTGATTTTGTCTGCTTCCTTTGCACTGGTAAACTGCTGCTGGGTTTTTGTAAGCTTATCTTGCAGACTAGCCACCTGCTCTTTGAATGCTTTCACCTCATGAAAATAGCTGTAATGAATATCTGTGACCTCATCAGCGTGTTTCATGGCAGTTTTTCTTCTCTCTTCCGTGGTCTCTTTCTCCCACCTGGCCTGCTCCTCAGCTAATTTCGCGTCACAGTCCGCTTTCAGCCTAAGGAGATCAGCCTCACGCTTCTCCGTCAGTGCAGCAAAACTGTCTTGGCTGTCGCTAAGCTTCTTTGCCAGTGCGTCCGTGTCATCAAGGTGTTTCAATCTCCAATCCACGGCTTGTGAGTGGAGGTACACGGTTTCGTCGAAAAGTTTTTTCTTTTCGGCGTCCCTCTCCTCTCTTTGTTTGAGCAGGTCCTGAATTTCGGCTTTGGCAGTTTCTAACTCAGCCTCGAGCCTGAATTTTTGCTACCTTTTCCGAATTCAGTAGTGCCATTGAATCGTTGAATTCTTCCACCTTTTCTATTCTCCGGCGGAGGTATTCAAGATCCTCATTATCCTCTGCTGGGGATGGTGTCATTTTGGGGGCGCCGACGGTGCCTCGTGTTTGTGGTCGTCGTTTCTCCATCTTCTGGATGCCACGGGAAGCCACGGCAATGAGGATCAGGCGCAGAGGATGCTGATGGTTCGCTCAGAGAGGGTTGCACAGATGATACAATATTGTCATCTGGGAGGTCTGAAGGCTGCCAGGCATCTGGGCAGGGGGCTGGTGGTTCCTCTGCAGCCAGTGGGGCAACAGAGACCCTTCCCAGGACTTTTTTATTGACCCAGGATTTTACCCTCTGCTGCACTGGCTTTGTTGCCTTCTGGAGAAGCAGTTGAGTCTGTTTAAGGTCATTTCTCAAACTGTAATTCTCCTTCTCTAATTTATGGACCTTGTCGACATAAACTTGTGCCCTGATGAAATTTTTACACAGAGTCTAAAAATGTTTGACTTTGGAGGTAACTTGCGTCTGATGCCAAAGTTTGATGAGCGTGACCCAGACACATTTTTCTGTCTTTTTGAGCGTGTTGCGGATGGTAGGGGTTGGCCTGAAGCTGACCAGGTAGTTATGTTGCAGTCAGTTTTTACAGGTAAAGCCCTGTCCTTCAGATCCTTCAGTGAAGCCTCAGCGGCAGCCTGACTACTTCTTGCAAACAGCCAGCCTTTCCATGAACGTCGCCTCTCCTCTCTGAAATCAGCTATGACCTTTTCTTTCGTCTCAATTATTGCGTCTTTTTCTTTGACAGCCTCCTTCATCGCAGTCAAGTTCGCTATCACTTCCTTTTGACCATAGACAGTCTTTTTTAACTCCCAATTTTCTGTCTGCAGGTTAGAAAGTTCCTCGTCAAACTTGATTTTGTCTGCTTCCTTTGCACTGGTAAACTGCTGCTGGGTTTTTGTAAGCTTATCTTGCAGACTAGCCACCTGCTCTTTGAATGCTTTCACCTCATGAAAATAGCTGTAATGAATATCTGTGACCTCATCAGCGTGTTTCGTGGCAGTTTTTCTTCTCTCTTCCGTGGTCTCTTTCTCCCACCTGGCCTGCTCCTCAGCTAATTTCGCGTCACAGTCCGCTTTCAGCCTAAGGAGATCAGCCTCACGCTTCTCCGTCAGTGCAGCAAAACTGTCTTGGCTGTCGCTAAGCTTCTTTGCCAGTGCGTCCGTGTCATCAAGGTGTTTCAATCTCCAATCCACGGCTTGTGAGTGGAGGTACACGGTTTCGTCGAAAAGTTTTTTCTTTTCGGCGTCCCTCTCCTCTCTTTGTTTGAGCAGGTCCTGAATTTCGGCTTTGGCAGTTTCTAACTCAGCCTCGAGCCTGAATTTTTGCTACCTTTTCCGAATTCAGTAGTGCCATTGAATCGTTGAATTCTTCCACCTTTTCTATTCTCCGGCGGAGGTATTCAAGATCCTCATTATCCTCTGCTGGGGATGGTGTCATTTTGGGGGCGCCGGCGGTGCCTCGTGTTTGTGGTCGTCGTTTCTCCATCTTCTGGATGCCACGGGAAGCCACGGCAATGAGGATCAGGCGCAGAGGATGCTGATGGTTCGCTCAGAGAGGGTTGCACAGATGATACAATATTGTCATCTGGGAGGTCTGAAGGCTGCCAGGCATCTGGGCAGGGGGCTGGTGGTTCCTCTGCAGCCAGTGGGGCAACAGAGACCCTTCCCAGGACTTTTTTATTGACCCAGGATTTTACCCTCTGCTGCACTGGCTTTGTTGCCTTCTGGAGAAGCAGTTGAGTCTGTTTAAGGTCATTTCTCAAACTGTAATTCTCCTTCTCTAATTTATGGACCTTGTCGACATAAACTTGTGCCCTGATGAAATTTTTACACAGAGTCTAAAAATGTTTGACTTTGGAGGTAACTTGCGTCTGATGCCAAAGTTTGATGAGCGTGACCCAGACACATTTTTCTGTCTTTTTGAGCGTGTTGCGGATGGTAGGGGTTGGCCTGAAGCTGACCAGGTAGTTATGTTGCAGTCAGTTTTTACAGGTAAAGCCCTGTCCTTCAGATCCTTCAGTGAAGCCTCAGCGGCAGCCTGACTACATCTTGCAAACAGCCAGCCTTTCCATGAACGTCGCCTCTCCTCTCTGAAATCAGCTATGACCTTTTCTTTCGTCTCAATTATTGCGTCTTTTTCTTTGACAGCCTCCTTCATCGCAGTCAAGTTCGCTATCACTTCCTTTTGACCATAGACAGTCTTTTTTAACTCCCAATTTTCTGTCTGCAGGTTAGAAAGTTCCTCGTCAAACTTGATTTTGTCTGCTTCCTTTGCACTGGTAAACTGCTGCTGGGTTTTTGTAAGCTTATCTTGCAGACTAGCCACCTGCTCTTTGAATGCTTTCACCTCATGAAAATAGCTGTAATGAATATCTGTGACCTCATCAGCGTGTTTCGTGGCAGTTTTTCTTCTCTCTTCCGTGGTCTCTTTCTCCCACCTGGCCTGCTCCTCAGCTAATTTCGCGTCACAGTCCGCTTTCAGCCTAAGGAGATCAGCCTCACGCTTCTCCGTCAGTGCAGCAAAACTGTCTTGGCTGTCGCTAAGCTTCTTTGCCAGTGCGTCCGTGTCATCAAGGTGTTTCAATCTCCAATCCACGGCTTGTGAGTGGAGGTACACGGTTTCGTCAAAGTTTTTTCTTTTCGGCGTCCCTCTCCTCTCTTTGTTTGAGCAGGTCCTGAATTTCGGCTTTGGCAGTTTCTAACTCAGCCTCGAGCCTGAATTTTTGCTACCTTTTCCGAATTCAGTAGTGCCATTGAATCGTTGAATTCTTCCACCTTTTCTATTCTCCGGCGGAGGTATTCAAGATCCTCATTATCCTCTGCTGGGGATGGTGTCATTTTGGGGGCGCCGGCGGTGCCTCGTGTTTGTGGTCGTCGTTTCTCCATCTTCTGGATGCCACGGGAAGCCACGGCAATGAGGATCAGGCGCAGAGGATGCTGATGGTTCGCTCAGAGAGGGTTGCACAGATGATACAATATTGTCATCTGGGAGGTCTGAAGGCTGCCAGGCATCTGGGCAGGGGGCTGGTGGTTCCTCTGCAGCCAGTGGGGCAACAGAGACCCTTCCCAGGACTTTTTTATTGACCCAGGATTTTACCCTCTGCTGCACTGGCTTTGTTGCCTTCTGGAGAAGCAGTTGAGTCTGTTTAAGGTCATTTCTCAAACTGTAATTCTCCTTCTCTAATTTATGGACCTTGTCGACATAAACTTGTGCCCTGATGAAATTTTTACACAGAGTCTAAAAATGTTTGACTTTGGAGGTAACTTGCGTCTGATGCCAAAGTTTGATGAGCCTGACCCAGACACATTTTTCTGTCTTTTTGAGCGTGTTGCGGATGGTAGGGGTTGGCCTGAAGCTGACCAGGTAGTTATGTTGCAGTCAGTTTTTACAGGTAAAGCCCTGTCCTTCAGATCCTTCAGTGAAGCCTCAGCGGCAGCCTGACTACTTCTTGCAAACAGCCAGCCTTTCCATGAACGTCGCCTCTCCTCTCTGAAATCAGCTATGACCTTTTCTTTCGTCTCAATTATTGCGTCTTTTTCTTTGACAGCCTCCTTCATCGCAGTCAAGTTCGCTATCACTTCCTTTTGACCATAGACAGTCTTTTTTAAGTCCCAATTTTCTGTCTGCAGGTTAGAAAGTTCCTCGTCAAACTTGATTTTGTCTGCTTCCTTTGCACTGGTAAACTGCTGCTGGGTTTTTGTAAGCTTATCTTGCAGACTAGCCACCTGCTCTTTGAATGCTTTCACCTCATGAAAATAGCTGTAATGAATATCTGTGACCTCATCAGCGTGTTTCGTGGCAGTTTTTCTTCTCTCTTCCGTGGTCTCTTTCTCCCACCTGGCCTGCTCCTCAGCTAATTTCGCGTCACAGTCCGCTTTCAGCCTAAGGAGATCAGCCTCACGCTTCTCCGTCAGTGCAGCAAAACTGTCTTGGCTGTCGCTAAGCTTCTTTGCCAGTGCGTCCGTGTCATCAAGGTGTTTCAATCTCCAATCCAAGGCTTGTGAGTGGAGGTACATGGTTTCGTCAAAGTTTTTTCTTTTCGGCGTCCCTCTCCTCTCTTTGTTTGAGCAGGTCCTGAATTTCGGCTTTGGCAGTT
Organism: Epinephelus awoara; assembly: GCA_035609425.1. Classification (NCBI taxonomy): domain Eukaryota; kingdom Metazoa; phylum Chordata; class Actinopteri; order Perciformes; family Serranidae; genus Epinephelus; species Epinephelus awoara. Next base: position 35,969,053 of record CM069305.1, on the reverse strand, counting down.
TCTAACTCAGCCTCGAGCCTGAATTTTTGCTACCTTTTCCGAATTCAGTAGTGCCATTGAATCGTTGAATTCTTCCACCTTTTCTATTCTCCGGCGGAGGTATTCAAGATCCTCATTATCCTCTGCTGGGGATGGTGTCATTTTGGGGGCGCCGACGGTGCCTCGTGTTTGTGGTCGTCGTTTCTCCATCTTCTGGATGCCACGGGAAGCCACGGCAATGAGGATCAGGCGCCGAGGATGCTGATGGTTCGCTCAGAGAGGGTTGCACAGATGATACAATATTGTCATCTGGGAGGTCTGAAGGCTGCCAGGCATCTGGGCAGGGGGTTGGTGGTTCCTCTGCAGCCAGTGGGGCAACAGAGACCCTTCCCAGGACTTTTTTATTGACCCAGGATTTTACCCTCTGCTGCACTGGCTTTGTTGCCTTCTGGAGAAGCAGTTGAGTCTGTTTAAGGTCATTTCTCAAACTGTAATTCTCCTTCTCTAATTTATGGACCTTGTCGACATAAACTTGTGCCCTGATGCAATTTTTACACAGAGTCTAAAAATGTTTGACTTTGGAGGTAACTTGCGTCTGATGCCAAAGTTTGATGAGCGTGACCCAGACACATTTTTCTGTCTTTTTGAGCGTGTTGCGGATGGTAGGGGTTGGCCTGAAGCTGACCAGGTAGTTATGTTGCAGTCAGTTTTTACAGGTAAAGCCCTGTCCTTCAGATCCTTCAGTGAAGCCTCAGCGGCAGCCTGACTACTTCTTGCAAACAGCCAGCCTTTCCATGAACGTCGCCTCTCCTCTCTGAAATCAGCTATGACCTTTTCTTTCGTCTCAATTATTGCGTCTTTTTCTTTGACAGCCTCCTTCATCGCAGTCAAGTTCGCTATCACTTCCTTTTGACCATAGACAGTCATTTTTAAGTCCCAATTTTCTGTCTGCAGGTTAGAAAGTTCCTCGTCAAACTTGATTTTGTCTGCTTCCTTTGCACTGGTAAACTGCTGCTGGGTTTTTGTAAGCTTATCTTGCAGACTAGCCACCTGCTCTTTGAATGCTTTCACCTCATGAAAATAGCTGTAATGAATATCTGTGACCTCATCAGCGTGTTTCATGGCAGTTTTTCTTCTCTCTTCCGTGGTCTCTTTCTCCCACCTGGCCTGCTCCTCAGCTAATTTCGCGTCACAGTCCGCTTTCAGCCTAAGGAGATCAGCCTCACGCTTCTCCGTCAGTGCAGCAAAACTGTCTTGGCTGTCGCTAAGCTTCTTTGCCAGTGCGTCCGTGTCATCAAGGTGTTTCAATCTCCAATCCACGGCTTGTGAGTGGAGGTACACGGTTTCGTCGAAAAGTTTTTTCTTTTCGGCGTCCCTCTCCTCTCTTTGTTTGAGCAGGTCCTGAATTTCGGCTTTGGCAGTTTCTAACTCAGCCTCAAGAGCCTGAATTTTCGCTACCTTTTCCGAATTCAGTAGTGCCATTGAATCGTTGAATTCTTCCACCTTTTCTATTCTCCGGCGGAGGTATTCAAGATCCTCATTATCCTCTGCTGGGGATGGTGTCATTTTGGGGGCGCCGACGGTGCCTCGTGTTTGTGGTCGTCGTTTCTCCATCTTCTGGATGCCACGGGAAGCCACGGCAATGAGGATCAGGCGCAGAGGATGCTGATGGTTCGCTCAGAGAGGGTTGCACAGATGATACAATATTGTCATCTGGGAGGTCTGAAGGCTGCCAGGCATCTGGGCAGGGGGCTGGTGGTTCCTCTGCAGCCAGTGGGGCAACAGAGACCCTTCCCAGGACTTTTTTATTGACCCAGGATTTTACCCTCTGCTGCACTGGCTTTGTTGCCTTCTGGAGAAGCAGTTGAGTCTGTTTAAGGTCATTTCTCAAACTGTAATTCTCCTTCTCTAATTTATGGACCTTGTCGACATAAACTTGTGCCCTGATGAAATTTTTACACAGAGTCTAAAAATGTTTGACTTTGGAGGTAACTTGCGTCTGATGCCAAAGTTTGATGAGCCTGACCCAGACACATTTTTCTGTCTTTTTGAGCGTGTTGCGGATGGTAGGGGTTGGCCTGAAGCTGACCAGGTAGTTATGTTGCAGTCAGTTTTTACAGGTAAAGCCCTGTCCTTCAGATCCTTCAGTGAAGCCTCAGCGGCAGCCTGACTACTTCTTGCAAACAGCCAGCCTTTCCATGAACGTCGCCTCTCCTCTCTGAAATCAGCTATGACCTTTTCTTTCGTCTCAATTATTGCGTCTTTTTCTTTGACAGCCTCCTTCATCGCAGTCAAGTTCGCTATCACTTCCTTTTGACCATAGACAGTCTTTTTTAAGTCCCAATTTTCTGTCTGCAGGTTAGAAAGTTCCTCGTCAAACTTGATTTTGTCTGCTTCCTTTGCACTGGTAAACTGCTGCTGGGTTTTTGTAAGCTTATCTTGCAGACTAGCCACCTGCTCTTTGTATGCTTTCACCTCATGAAAATAGCTGTAATGAATATCTGTGATCTCATCAGCGTGTTTCGTGGCAGTTTTTCTTCTCTCTTCCGTGGTCTCTTTCTCCCACCTGGCCTGCTCCTCAGCTAATTTCGCGTCACAGTCCGCTTTCAGCCTAAGGAGATCAGCCTCACGCTTCTCCGTCAGTGCAGCAAAACTGTCTTGGCTGTCGCTAAGCTTCTTTGCCAGTGCGTCCGTGTCATCAAGGTGTTTCAATCTCCAATCCACGGCTTGTGAGTGGAGGTACACGGTTTCGTCGAAAAGTTTTTTCTTTTCGGCGTCCCTCTCCTCTCTTTGTTTGAGCAGGTCCTGAATTTCGGCTTTGGCAGTTTCTAACTCAGCCTCGAGCCTGAATTTTTGCTACCTTTTCCGAATTCAGTAGTGCCATTGAATCGTTGAATTCTTCCACCTTTTCTATTCTCCGGCGGAGGTATTCAAGATCCTCATTATCCTCTGCTGGGGATGGTGTCATTTTGGGGGCGCCGACGGTGCCTCGTGTTTGTGGTCGTCGTTTCTCCATCTTCTGGATGCCACGGGAAGCCACGGCAATGAGGATCAGGCGCCGAGGATGCTGATGGTTCGCTCAGAGAGGGTTGCACAGATGATACAATATTGTCATCTGGGAGGTCTGAAGGCTGCCAGGCATCTGGGCAGGGGGCTGGTGGTTCCTCTGCAGCCAGTGGGGCAACAGAGACCCTTCCCAGGACTTTTTTATTGACCCAGGATTTTACCCTCTGCTGCACTGGCTTTGTTGCCTTCTGGAGAAGCAGTTGAGTCTGTTTAAGGTCATTTCTCAAACTGTAATTCTCCTTCTCTAATTTATGGACCTTGTCAACATAAACTTGTGCCCTGATGAAATTTTTACACAGAGTCTAAAAATGTTTGACTTTGGAGGTAACTTGCGTCTGATGCCAAAGTTTGATGAGCGTGACCCAGACACATTTTTCTGTCTTTTTGAGCGTGTTGCGGATGGTAGGGGTTGGCCTGAAGCTGACCAGGTAGTTATGTTGCAGTCAGTTTTTACAGGTAAAGCCCTGTCCTTCAGATCCTTCAGTGAAGCCTCAGCGGCAGCCTGACTACTTCTTGCAAACAGCCAGCCTTTCCATGAACGTCGCCTCTCCTCTCTGAAATCAGCTATGACCTTTTCTTTCGTCTCAATTATTGCGTCTTTTTCTTTGACAGCCTCCTTCATCGCAGTCAAGTTCGCTATCACTTCCTTTTGACCATAGACAGTCTTTTTTAAGTCCCAATTTTCTGTCTGCAGGTTAGAAAGTTCCTCGTCAAACTTGATTTTGTCTGCTTCCTTTGCACTGGTAAAGTGCTGCTGGGTTTTTGTAAGCTTATCTTGCAGACTAGCCACCTGCTCTTTGTATGCTTTCACCTCATGAAAATAGCTGTAATGAATATCTGTGATCTCATCAGCGTGTTTCGTGGCAGTTTTTCTTCTCTCTTCCGTGGTCTCTTTCTCCCACCTGGCCTGCTCCTCAGCTAATTTCGCGTCACAGTCCGCTTTCAGCCTAAGGAGATCAGCCTCACGCTTCTCCGTCAGTGCAGCAAAACTGTCTTGGCTGTCGCTAAGCTTCTTTGCCAGTGCGTCCGTGTCATCAAGGTGTTTCAATCTCCAATCCACGGCTTGTGAGTGGAGGTACACGGTTTCGTCGAAAAGTTTTTTCTTTTCGGCGTCCCTCTCCTCTCTTTGTTTGAGCAGGTCCTGAATTTCGGCTTTGGCAGTTTCTAACTCAGCCTCGAGCCTGAATTTTTGCTACCTTTTCCGAATTCAGTAGTGCCATTGAATCGTTGAATTCTTCCACCTTTTCTATTCTCCGGCGGAGGTATTCAAGATCCTCATTATCCTCTGCTGGGGATGGTGTCATTTTGGGGGCGCCGACGGTGCCTCGTGTTTGTGGTCGTCGTTTCTCCATCTTCTGGATGCCACGGGAAGCCACGGCAATGAGGATCAGGCGCCGAGGATGCTGATGGTTCGCTCAGAGAGGGTTGCACAGATGATACAATATTGTCATCTGGGAGGTCTGAAGGCTGCCAGGCATCTGGGCAGGGGGCTGGTGGTTCCTCTGCAGCCAGTGGGGCAACAGAGACCCTTCCCAGGACTTTTTTATTGACCCAGGATTTTACCCTCTGCTGCACTGGCTTTGTTGCCTTCTGGAGAAGCAGTTGAGTCTGTTTAAGGTCATTTCTCAAACTGTAATTCTCCTTCTCTAATTTATGGACCTTGTCAACATAAACTTGTGCCCTGATGAAATTTTTACACAGAGTCTAAAAATGTTTGACTTTGGAGGTAACTTGCGTCTGATGCCAAAGTTTGATGAGCGTGACCCAGACACATTTTTCTGTCTTTTTGAGCGTGTTGCGGATGGTAGGGGTTGGCCTGAAGCTGACCAGGTAGTTATGTTGCAGTCAGTTTTTACAGGTAAAGCCCTGTCCTTCAGATCCTTCAGTGAAGCCTCAGCGGCAGCCTGACTACTTCTTGCAAACAGCCAGCCTTTCCATGAACGTCGCCTCTCCTCTCTGAAATCAGCTATGACCTTTTCTTTCGTCTCAATTATTGCGTCTTTTTCTTTGACAGCCTCCTTCATCGCAGTCAAGTTCGCTATCACTTCCTTTTGACCATAGACAGTCTTTTTTAAGTCCCAATTTTCTGTCTGCAGGTTAGAAAGTTCCTCGTCAAACTTGATTTTGTCTGCTTCCTTTGCACTGGTAAAGTGCTGCTGGGTTTTTGTAAGCTTATCTTGCAGACTAGCCACCTGCTCTTTGTATGCTTTCACCTCATGAAAATAGCTGTAATGAATATCTGTGACCTCATCAGCGTGTTTCGTGGCAGTTTTTCTTCTCTCTTCCGTGGTCTCTTTCTCCCACCTGGCCTGCTCCTCAGCTAATTTCGCGTCACAGTCCGCTTTCAGCCTAAGGAGATCAGCCTCACGCTTCTCCGTCAGTGCAGCAAAACTGTCTTGGCTGTCGCTAAGCTTCTTTGCCAGTGCGTCCGTGTCATCAAGGTGTTTCAATCTCCAATCCAAGGCTTGTGAGTGGAGGTACATGGTTTCGTCAAAGTTTTTTCTTTTCGGCGTCCCTCTCCTCTCTTTGTTTGAGCAGGTCCTGAATTTCGGCTTTGGCAGTTTCTAACTCAGCCTCGAGCCTGAATTTTTGCTACCTTTTCCGAATTCAGTAGTGCCATTGAATCGTTGAATTCTTCCACCTTTTCTATTCTCCGGCGGAGGTATTCAAGATCCTCATTATCCTCTGCTGGGGATGGTGTCATTTTGGGGGCGCCGACGGTGCCTCGTGTTTGTGGTCGTCGTTTCTCCATCTTCTGGATGCCACGGGAAGCCACGGCAATGAGGATCAGGCGCCGAGGATGCTGATGGTTCGCTCAGAGAGGGTTGCACAGATGATACAATATTGTCATCTGGGAGGTCTGAAGGCTGCCAGGCATCTGGGCAGGGGGCTGGTGGTTCCTCTGCAGCCAGTGGGGCAACAGAGACCCTTCCCAGGACTTTTTTATTGACCCAGGATTTTACCCTCTGCTGCACTGGCTTTGTTGCCTTCTGGAGAAGCAGTTGAGTCTGTTTAAGGTCATTTCTCAAACTGTAATTCTCCTTCTCTAATTTATGGACCTTGTCGACATAAACTTGTGCCCTGATGAAATTTTTACACAGAGTCTAAAAATGTTTGACTTTGGAGGTAACTTGCGTCTGATGCCAAAGTTTGATGAGCCTGACCCAGACACATTTTTCTGTCTTTTTGAGCGTGTTGCGGATGGTAGGGGTTGGCCTGAAGCTGACCAGGTAGTTATGTTGCAGTCAGTTTTTACAGGTAAAGCCCTGTCCTTCAGATCCTTCAGTGAAGCCTCAGCGGCAGCCTGACTACTTCTTGCAAACAGCCAGCCTTTCCATGAACGTCGCCTCTCCTCTCTGAAATCAGCTATGACCTTTTCTTTCGTCTCAATTATTGCGTCTTTTTCTTTGACAGCCTCCTTCATCGCAGTCAAGTTCGCCATCACTTCCTTTTGACCATAGACAGTCTTTTTTAACTCCCAATTTTCAGTCTGCAGGTTAGAAAGTTCCTCGTCAAACTTGATTTTGTCTGCTTCCTTTGCACTGGTAAACTGCTGCTGGGTTTTTGTAAGCTTATCTTGCAGACTAGCCACCTGCTCTTTGAATGCTTTCACCTCATGAAAATAGCTGTAATGAATATCTGTGACCTCATCAGCGTGTTTCGTGGCAGTTTTTCTTCTCTCTTCCGTGGTCTCTTTCTCCCACCTGGCCTGCTCCTCAGCTAATTTCGCGTCACAGTCCGCTTTCAGCCTAAGGAGATCAGCCTCACGCTTCTCCGTCAGTGCAGCAAAACTGTCTTGGCTGTCGCTAAGCTTCTTTGCCAGGGCGTCCGTGTCATCAAGGTGTTTCAATCTCCAATCCACGGCTTGTGAGTGGAGGTACACGGTTTCGTCAAAGTTTTTTCTTTTCGGCGTCCCTCTCCTCTCTTTGTTTGAGCAGGTCCTGAATTTCGGCTTTGGCAGTTTCTAACTCAGCCTCGAGCCTGAATTTTTGCTACCTTTTCCGAATTCAGTAGTGCCATTGAATCGTTGAATTCTTCCACCTTTTCTATTCTCCGGCGGAGGTATTCAAGATCCTCATTATCCTCTGCTGGGGATGGTGTCATTTTGGGGGCGCCGACGGTGCCTCGTGTTTGTGGTCGTCGTTTCTCCATCTTCTGGATGCCACGGGAAGCCACGGCAATGAGGATCAGGCGCCGAGGATGCTGATGGTTCGCTCAGAGAGGGTTGCACAGATGATAAAATATTGTCATCTGGGAGGTCTGAAGGCTGCCAGGCATCTGGGCAGGGGGCTGGTGGTTCCTCTGCAGCCAGTGGGGCAACAGAGACCCTTCCCAGGACTTTTTTATTGACCCAGGATTTTACCCTCTGCTGCACTGGCTTTGTTGCCTTCTGGAGAAGCAGTTGAGTCTGTTTAAGGTCATTTCTCAAACTGTAATTCTCCTTCTCTAATTTATGGACCTTGTCGACATAAACTTGTGCCCTGATGAAATTTTTACACAGAGTCTAAAAATGTTTGACTTTGGAGGTAACTTGCGTCTGATGCCAAAGTTTGATGAGCGTGACCCAGACACATTTTTCTGTCTTTTTGAGCGTGTTGCGGATGGTAGGGGTTGGCCTGAAGCTGACCAGGTAGTTATGTTGCAGTCAGTTTTTACAGGTAAAGCCCTGTCCTTCAGATCCTTCAGTGAAGCCTCAGCGGCAGCCTGACTACTTCTTGCAAACAGCCAGCCTTTCCATGAACGTCGCCTCTCCTCTCTGAAATCAGCTATGACCTTTTCTTTCGTCTCAATTATTGCGTCTTTTTCTTTGACAGCCTCCTTCATCGCAGTCAAGTTCGCTATCACTTCCTTTTGACCATAGACAGTCTTTTTTAACTCCCAATTTTCTGTCTGCAGGTTAGAAAGTTCCTCGTCAAACTTGATTTTGTCTGCTTCCTTTGCACTGGTAAACTGCTGCTGGGTTTTTGTAAGCTTATCTTGCAGACTAGCCACCTGCTCTTTGAATGCTTTCACCTCATGAAAATAGCTGTAATGAATATCTGTGACCTCATCAGCGTGTTTCGTGGCAGTTTTTCTTCTCTCTTCCGTGGTCTCTTTCTCCCACCTGGCCTGCTCCTCAGCTAATTTCGCGTCACAGTCCGCTTTCAGCCTAAGGAGATCAGCCTCACGCTTCTCCGTCAGTGCAGCAAAACTGTCTTGGCTGTCGCTAAGCTTCTTTGCCAGTGCGTCCGTGTCATCAAGGTGTTTCAATCTCCAATCCACGGCTTGTGAGTGGAGGTACACGGTTTCGTCAAAGTTTTTTCTTTTCGGCGTCCCTCTCCTCTCTTTGTTTGAGCAGGTCCTGAATTTCGGCTTTGGCAGTTTCTAACTCAGCCTCGAGCCTGAATTTTTGCTACCTTTTCCGAATTCAGTAGTGCCATTGAATCGTTGAATTCTTCCACCTTTTCTATTCTCCGGCGGAGGTATTCAAGATCCTCATTATCCTCTGCTGGGGATGGTGTCATTTTGGGGGCGCCGACGGTGCCTCGTGTTTGTGGTCGTCGTTTCTCCATCTTCTGGATGCCACGGCAATGAGGATCAGGCGCCGAGGATGCTGATGGTTCGCTCAGAGAGGGTTGCACAGATGATACAATATTGTCATCTGGGAGGTCTGAAGGCTGCCAGGCATCTGGGCAGGGGGCTGGTGGTTCCTCTGCAGCCAGTGGGGCAACAGAGACCCTTCCCAGGACTTTTTTATTGACCCAGGATTTTACCCTCTGCTGCACTGGCTTTGTTGCCTTCTGGAGAAGCAGTTGAGTCTGTTTAAGGTCATTTCTCAAACTGTAATTCTCCTTCTCTAATTTATGGACCTTGTCGACATAAACTTGTGCCCTGATGAAATTTTTACACAGAGTCTAAAAATGTTTGACTTTGGAGGTAACTTGCGTCTGATGCCAAAGTTTGATGAGCGTGACCCAGACACATTTTTCTGTCTTTTTGAGCGTGTTGCGGATGGTAGGGGTTGGCCTGAAGCTGACCAGGTAGTTATGTTGCAGTCAGTTTTTACAGGTAAAGCCCTGTCCTTCAGATCCTTCAGTGAAGCCTCAGCGGCAGCCTGACTACTTCTTGCAAACAGCCAGCCTTTCCATGAACGTCGCCTCTCCTCTCTGAAATCAGCTATGACCTTTTCTTTCGTCTCAATTATTGCGTCTTTTTCTTTGACAGCCTCCTTCATCGCAGTCAAGTTCGCTATCACTTCCTTTTGACCATAGACAGTCTTTTTTAAGTCCCAATTTTCTGTCTGCAGGTTAGAAAGTTCCTCGTCAAACTTGATTTTGTCTGCTTCCTTTGCACTGGTAAACTGCTGCTGGGTTTTTGTAAGCTTATCTTGCAGACTAGCCACCTGCTCTTTGAATGCTTTCACCTCATGAAAATAGCTGTAATGAATATCTGTGACCTCATCAGCGTGTTTCATGGCAGTTTTTCTTCTCTCTTCCGTGGTCTCTTTCTCCCACCTGGCCTGCTCCTCAGCTAATTTCGCGTCACAGTCCGCTTTCAGCCTAAGGAGATCAGCCTCACGCTTCTCCGTCAGTGCAGCAAAACTGTCTTGGCTGTCGCTAAGCTTCTTTGCCAGTGCGTCCGTGTCATCAAGGTGTTTCAATCTCCAATCCACGGCTTGTGAGTGGAGGTACACGGTTTCGTCGAAAAGTTTTTTCTTTTCGGCGTCCCTCTCCTCTCTTTGTTTGAGCAGGTCCTGAATTTCGGCTTTGGCAGTTTCTAACTCAGCCTCGAGCCTGAATTTTTGCTACCTTTTCCGAATTCAGTAGTGCCATTGAATCGTTGAATTCTTCCACCTTTTCTATTCTCCGGCGGAGGTATTCAAGATCCTCATTATCCTCTGCTGGGGATGGTGTCATTTTGGGGGCGCCGACGGTGCCTCGTGTTTGTGGTCGTCGTTTCTCCATCTTCTGGATGCCACGGGAAGCCACGGCAATGAGGATCAGGCGCCGAGGATGCTGATGGTTCGCTCAGAGAGGGTTGCACAGATGATACAATATTGTCATCTGGGAGGTCTGAAGGCTGCCAGGCATCTGGGCAGGGGGCTGGTGGTTCCTCTGCAGCCAGTGGGGCAACAGAGACCCTTCCCAGGACTTTTTTATTGACCCAGGATTTTACCCTCTGCTGCACTGGCTTTGTTGCCTTCTGGAGAAGCAGTTGAGTCTGTTTAAGGTCATTTCTCAAACTGTAATTCTCCTTCTCTAATTTATGGACCTTGTCGACACAAACTTGTGCCCTGATGAAATTTTTACACAGAGTCTAAAAATGTTTGACTTTGGAGGTAACTTGCGTCTGATGCCAAAGTTTGATGAGCGTGACCCAGACACATTTTTCTGTCTTTTTGAGCGTGTTGCGGATGGTAGGGGTTGGCCTGAAGCTGACCAGGTAGTTATGTTGCAGTCAGTTTTTACAGGTAAAGCCCTGTCCTTCAGATCCTTCAGTGAAGCCTCAGCGGCAGCCTGACTACTTCTTGCAAACAGCCAGCCTTTCCATGAACGTCGCCTCTCCTCTCTGAAATCAGCTATGACCTTTTCTTTCGTCTCAATTATTGCGTCTTTTTCTTTGACAGCCTCCTTCATCGCAGTCAAGTTCGCCATCACTTCCTTTTGACCATAGACAGTCTTTTTTAAGTCCCAATTTTCAGTCTGCAGGTTAGAAAGTTCCTCGTCACACTTGATTTTGTCTGCTTCCTTTGCACTGGTAAAGTGCTGCTGGGTTTTTGTAAGCTTATCTTGCAGACTAGCCACCTGCTCTTTGTATGCTTTCACCTCATGAAAATAGCTGTAATGAATATCTGTGATCTCATCAGCGTGTTTCGTGGCAGTTTTTCTTCTCTCTTCCGTGGTCTCTTTCTCCCACCTGGCCTGCTCCTCAGCTAATTTCGCGTCACAGTCCGCTTTCAGCCTAAGGAGATCAGCCTCACGCTTCTCCGTCAGTGCAGCAAAACTGTCTTGGCTGTCGCTAAGCTTCTTTGCCAGTGCGTCCGTGTCATCAAGGTGTTTCAATCTCCAATCCAAGGCTTGTGAGTGGAGGTACATGGTTTCGTCAAAGTTTTTTCTTTTCGGCGTCCCTCTCTTCTCTTTGTTTGAGCAGGTCCTGAATTTCGGCTTTGGCAGTTTCTAACTCAGCCTCGAGCCTGAATTTTTGCTACCTTTTCCGAATTCAGTAGTGCCATTGAATCGTTGAATTCTTCCACCTTTTCTATTCTCCGGCGGAGGTATTCAAGATCCTCATTATCCTCTGCTGGGGATGGTGTCATTTTGGGGGCGCCGACGGTGCCTCGTGTTTGTGGTCGTCGTTTCTCCATCTTCTGGATGCCACGGGAAGCCACGGCAATGAGGATCAGGCGCCGAGGATGCTGATGGTTCGCTCAGAGAGGGTTGCACAGATGATACAATATTGTCATCTGGGAGGTCTGAAGGCTGCCAGGCATCTGGGCAGGGGGCTGGTGGTTCCTCTGCAGCCAGTGGGGCAACAGAGACCCTTCCCAGGACTTTTTTATTGACCCAGGATTTTACCCTCTGCTGCACTGGCTTTGTTGCCTTCTGGAGAAGCAGTTGAGTCTGTTTAAGGTCATTTCTCAAACTGTAATTCTCCTTCTCTAATTTATGGACCTTGTCGACATAAACTTGTGCCCTGATGAAATTTTTACACAGAGTCTAAAAATGTTTGACTTTGGAGGTAACTTGCGTCTGATGCCAAAGTTTGATGAGCCTGACCCAGACACATTTTTCTGTCTTTTTGAGCGTGTTGCGGATGGTAGGGGTTGGCCTGAAGCTGACCAGGTAGTTATGTTGCAGTCAGTTTTTACAGGTAAAGCCCTGTCCTTCAGATCCTTCAGTGAAGCCTCAGCGGCAGCCTGACTACTTCTTGCAAACAGCCAGCCTTTCCATGAACGTCGCCTCTCCTCTCTGAAATCAGCTATGACCTTTTCTTTCGTCTCAATTATTGCGTCTTTTTCTTTGACAGCCTCCTTCATCGCAGTCAAGTTCGCCATCACTTCCTTTTGACCATAGACAGTCTTTTTTAACTCCCAATTTTCAGTCTGCAGGTTAGAAAGTTCCTCGTCAAACTTGATTTTGTCTGCTTCCTTTGCACTGGTAAACTGCTGCTGGGTTTTTGTAAGCTTATCTTGCAGACTAGCCACCTGCTCTTTGAATGCTTTCACCTCATGAAAATAGCTGTAATGAATATCTGTGACCTCATCAGCGTGTTTCGTGGCAGTTTTTCTTCTCTCTTCCGTGGTCTCTTTCTCCCACCTGGCCTGCTCCTCAGCTAATTTCGCGTCACAGTCCGCTTTCAGCCTAAGGAGATCAGCCTCACGCTTCTCCGTCAGTGCAGCAAAACTGTCTTGGCTGTCGCTAAGCTTCTTTGCCAGGGCGTCCGTGTCATCAAGGTGTTTCAATCTCCAATCCACGGCTTGTGAGTGGAGGTACACGGTTTCGTCAAAGTTTTTTCTTTTCGGCGTCCCTCTCCTCTCTTTGTTTGAGCAGGTCCTGAATTTCGGCTTTGGCAGTTTCTAACTCAGCCTCGAGCCTGAATTTTTGCTACCTTTTCCGAATTCAGTAGTGCCATTGAATCGTTGAATTCTTCCACCTTTTCTATTCTCCGGCGGAGGTATTCAAGATCCTCATTATCCTCTGCTGGGGATGGTGTCATTTTGGGGGCGCCGGCGGTGCCTCGTGTTTGTGGTCGTCGTTTCTCCATCTTCTGGATGCCACGGGAAGCCACGGCAATGAGGATCAGGCGCCGAGGATGCTGATGGTTCGCTCAGAGAGGGTTGCACAGATGATACAATATTGTCATCTGGGAGGTCTGAAGGCTGCCAGGCATCTGGGCAGGGGGCTGGTGGTTCCTCTGCAGCCAGTGGGGCAACAGAGACCCTTCCCAGGACTTTTTTATTGACCCAGGATTTTACCCTCTGCTGCACTGGCTTTGTTGCCTTCTGGAGAAGCAGTTGAGTCTGTTTAAGGTCATTTCTCAAACTGTAATTCTCCTTCTCTAATTTATGGACCTTGTCGACATAAACTTGTGCCCTGATGAAATTTTTACACAGAGTCTAAAAATGTTTGACTTTGGAGGTAACTTGCGTCTGATGCCAAAGTTTGATGAGCGTGACCCAGACACATTTTTCTGTCTTTTTGAGCGTGTTGCGGATGGTAGGGGTTGGCCTGAAGCTGACCAGGTAGTTATGTTGCAGTCAGTTTTTACAGGTAAAGCCCTGTCCTTCAGATCCTTCAGTGAAGCCTCAGCGGCAGCCTGACTACTTCTTGCAAACAGCCAGCCTTTCCATGAACGTCGCCTCTCCTCTCTGAAATCAGCTATGACCTTTTCTTTCGTCTCAATTATTGCGTCTTTTTCTTTGACAGCCTCCTTCATCGCAGTCAAGTTCGCTATCACTTCCTTTTGACCATAGACAGTCTTTTTTAACTCCCAATTTTCTGTCTGCAGGTTAGAAAGTTCCTCGTCAAACTTGATTTTGTCTGCTTCCTTTGCACTGGTAAACTGCTGCTGGGTTTTTGTAAGCTTATCTTGCAGACTAGCCACCTGCTCTTTGAATGCTTTCACCTCATGAAAATAGCTGTAATGAATATCTGTGACCTCATCAGCGTGTTTCGTGGCAGTTTTTCTTCTCTCTTCCGTGGTCTCTTTCTCCCACCTGGCCTGCTCCTCAGCTAATTTCGCGTCACAGTCCGCTTTCAGCCTAAGGAGATCAGCCTCACGCTTCTCCGTCAGTGCAGCAAAACTGTCTTGGCTGTCGCTAAGCTTCTTTGCCAGTGCGTCCGTGTCATCAAGGTGTTTCAATCTCCAATCCACGGCTTGTGAGTGGAGGTACACGGTTTCGTCAAAGTTTTTTCTTTTCGGCGTCCCTCTCCTCTCTTTGTTTGAGCAGGTCCTGAATTTCGGCTTTGGCAGTTTCTAACTCAGCCTCGAGCCTGAATTTTTGCTACCTTTTCCGAATTCAGTAGTGCCATTGAATCGTTGAATTCTTCCACCTTTTCTATTCTCCGGCGGAGGTATTCAAGATCCTCATTATCCTCTGCTGGGGATGGTGTCATTTTGGGGGCGCCGACGGTGCCTCGTGTTTGTGGTCGTCGTTTCTCCATCTTCTGGATGCCACGGCAATGAGGATCAGGCGCCGAGGATGCTGATGGTTCGCTCAGAGAGGGTTGCACAGATGATACAATATTGTCATCTGGGAGGTCTGAAGGCTGCCAGGCATCTGGGCAGGGGGCTGGTGGTTCCTCTGCAGCCAGTGGGGCAACAGAGACCCTTCCCAGGACTTTTTTATTGACCCAGGATTTTACCCTCTGCTGCACTGGCTTTGTTGCCTTCTGGAGAAGCAGTTGAGTCTGTTTAAGGTCATTTCTCAAACTGTAATTCTCCTTCTCTAATTTATGGACCTTGTCGACATAAACTTGTGCCCTGATGAAATTTTTACACAGAGTCTAAAAATGTTTGACTTTGGAGGTAACTTGCGTCTGATGCCAAAGTTTGATGAGCGTGACCCAGACACATTTTTCTGTCTTTTTGAGCGTGTTGCGGATGGTAGGGGTTGGCCTGAAGCTGACCAGGTAGTTATGTTGCAGTCAGTTTTTACAGGTAAAGCCCTGTCCTTCAGATCCTTCAGTGAAGCCTCAGCGGCAGCCTGACTACTTCTTGCAAACAGCCAGCCTTTCCATGAACGTCGCCTCTCCTCTCTGAAATCAGCTATGACCTTTTCTTTCGTCTCAATTATTGCGTCTTTTTCTTTGACAGCCTCCTTCATCGCAGTCAAGTTCGCTATCACTTCCTTTTGACCATAGACAGTCTTTTTTAAGTCCCAATTTTCTGTCTGCAGGTTAGAAAGTTCCTCGTCAAACTTGATTTTGTCTGCTTCCTTTGCACTGGTAAACTGCTGCTGGGTTTTTGTAAGCTTATCTTGCAGACTAGCCACCTGCTCTTTGAATGCTTTCACCTCATGAAAATAGCTGTAATGAATATCTGTGACCTCATCAGCGTGTTTCGTGGCAGTTTTTCTTCTCTCTTCCGTGGTCTCTTTCTCCCACCTGGCCTGCTCCTCAGCTAATTTCGCGTCACAGTCCGCTTTCAGCCTAAGGAGATCAGCCTCACGCTTCTCCGTCAGTGCAGCAAAACTGTCTTGGCTGTCGCTAAGCTTCTTTGCCAGTGCGTCCGTGTCATCAAGGTGTTTCAATCTCCAATCCACGGCTTGTGAGTGGAGGTACACGGTTTCGTCGAAAAGTTTTTTCTTTTCGGCGTCCCTCTCCTCTCTTTGTTTGAGCAGGTCCTGAATTTCGGCTTTGGCAGTTTCTAACTCAGCCTCGAGCCTGAATTTTTGCTACCTTTTCCGAATTCAGTAGTGCCATTGAATCGTTGAATTCTTCCACCTTTTCTATTCTCCGGCGGAGGTATTCAAGATCCTCATTATCCTCTGCTGGGGATGGTGTCATTTTGGGGGCGCCGACGGTGCCTCGTGTTTGTGGTCGTCGTTTCTCCATCTTCTGGATGCCACGGGAAGCCACGGCAATGAGGATCAGGCGCCGAGGATGCTGATGGTTCGCTCAGAGAGGGTTGCACAGATGATACAATATTGTCATCTGGGAGGTCTGAAGGCTGCCAGGCATCTGGGCAGGGGGCTGGTGGTTCCTCTGCAGCCAGTGGGGCAACAGAGACCCTTCCCAGGACTTTTTTATTGACCCAGGATTTTACCCTCTGCTGCACTGGCTTTGTTGCCTTCTGGAGAAGCAGTTGAGTCTGTTTAAGGTCATTTCTCAAACTGTAATTCTCCTTCTCTAATTTATGGACCTTGTCGACACAAACTTGTGCCCTGATGAAATTTTTACACAGAGTCTAAAAATGTTTGACTTTGGAGGTAACTTGCGTCTGATGCCAAAGTTTGATGAGCGTGACCCAGACACATTTTTCTGTCTTTTTGAGCGTGTTGCGGATGGTAGGGGTTGGCCTGAAGCTGACCAGGTAGTTATGTTGCAGTCAGTTTTTACAGGTAAAGCCCTGTCCTTCAGATCCTTCAGTGAAGCCTCAGCGGCAGCCTGACTACTTCTTGCAAACAGCCAGCCTTTCCATGAACGTCGCCTCTCCTCTCTGAAATCAGCTATGACCTTTTCTTTCGTCTCAATTATTGCGTCTTTTTCTTTGACAGCCTCCTTCATCGCAGTCAAGTTCGCCATCACTTCCTTTTGACCATAGACAGTCTTTTTTAAGTCCCAATTTTCAGTCTGCAGGTTAGAAAGTTCCTCGTCACACTTGATTTTGTCTGCTTCCTTTGCACTGGTAAAGTGCTGCTGGGTTTTTGTAAGCTTATCTTGCAGACTAGCCACCTGCTCTTTGTATGCTTTCACCTCATGAAAATAGCTGTAATGAATATCTGTGATCTCATCAGCGTGTTTCGTGGCAGTTTTTCTTCTCTCTTCCGTGGTCTCTTTCTCCCACCTGGCCTGCTCCTCAGCTAATTTCGCGTCACAGTCCGCTTTCAGCCTAAGGAGATCAGCCTCACGCTTCTCCGTCAGTGCAGCAAAACTGTCTTGGCTGTCGCTAAGCTTCTTTGCCAGTGCGTCCGTGTCATCAAGGTGTTTCAATCTCCAATCCAAGGCTTGTGAGTGGAGGTACATGGTTTCGTCAAAGTTTTTTCTTTTCGGCGTCCCTCTCCTCTCTTTGTTTGAGCAGGTCCTGAATTTCGGCTTTGGCAGTTTCTAACTCAGCCTCGAGCCTGAATTTTTGCTACCTTTTCCGAATTCAGTAGTGCCATTGAATCGTTGAATTCTTCCACCTTTTCTATTCTCCGGCGGAGGTATTCAAGATCCTCATTATCCTCTGCTGGGGATGGTGTCATTTTGGGGGCGCCGACGGTGCCTCGTGTTTGTGGTCGTCGTTTCTCCATCTTCTGGATGCCACGGGAAGCCACGGCAATGAGGATCAGGCGCCGAGGATGCTGATGGTTCGCTC
The DNA here is from genome assembly GCA_035609425.1 of Epinephelus awoara. Classification (NCBI taxonomy): domain Eukaryota; kingdom Metazoa; phylum Chordata; class Actinopteri; order Perciformes; family Serranidae; genus Epinephelus; species Epinephelus awoara. The sequence continues at coordinate 35,952,007 of CM069305.1, read as the reverse complement.
AGAGAGGGTTGCACAGATGATACAATATTGTCATCTGGGAGGTCTGAAGGCTGCCAGGCATCTGGGCAGGGGGCTGGTGGTTCCTCTGCAGCCAGTGGGGCAACAGAGACCCTTCCCAGGACTTTTTTATTGACCCAGGATTTTACCCTCTGCTGCACTGGCTTTGTTGCCTTCTGGAGAAGCAGTTGAGTCTGTTTAAGGTCATTTCTCAAACTGTAATTCTCCTTCTCTAATTTATGGACCTTGTCGACATAAACTTGTGCCCTGATGAAATTTTTACACAGAGTCTAAAAATGTTTGACTTTGGAGGTAACTTGCGTCTGATGCCAAAGTTTGATGAGCCTGACCCAGACACATTTTTCTGTCTTTTTGAGCGTGTTGCGGATGGTAGGGGTTGGCCTGAAGCTGACCAGGTAGTTATGTTGCAGTCAGTTTTTACAGGTAAAGCCCTGTCCTTCAGATCCTTCAGTGAAGCCTCAGCGGCAGCCTGACTACTTCTTGCAAACAGCCAGCCTTTCCATGAACGTCGCCTCTCCTCTCTGAAATCAGCTATGACCTTTTCTTTCGTCTCAATTATTGCGTCTTTTTCTTTGACAGCCTCCTTCATCGCAGTCAAGTTCGCCATCACTTCCTTTTGACCATAGACAGTCTTTTTTAACTCCCAATTTTCAGTCTGCAGGTTAGAAAGTTCCTCGTCAAACTTGATTTTGTCTGCTTCCTTTGCACTGGTAAACTGCTGCTGGGTTTTTGTAAGCTTATCTTGCAGACTAGCCACCTGCTCTTTGAATGCTTTCACCTCATGAAAATAGCTGTAATGAATATCTGTGACCTCATCAGCGTGTTTCGTGGCAGTTTTTCTTCTCTCTTCCGTGGTCTCTTTCTCCCACCTGGCCTGCTCCTCAGCTAATTTCGCGTCACAGTCCGCTTTCAGCCTAAGGAGATCAGCCTCACGCTTCTCCGTCAGTGCAGCAAAACTGTCTTGGCTGTCGCTAAGCTTCTTTGCCAGGGCGTCCGTGTCATCAAGGTGTTTCAATCTCCAATCCACGGCTTGTGAGTGGAGGTACACGGTTTCGTCAAAGTTTTTTCTTTTCGGCGTCCCTCTCCTCTCTTTGTTTGAGCAGGTCCTGAATTTCGGCTTTGGCAGTTTCTAACTCAGCCTCGAGCCTGAATTTTTGCTACCTTTTCCGAATTCAGTAGTGCCATTGAATCGTTGAATTCTTCCACCTTTTCTATTCTCCGGCGGAGGTATTCAAGATCCTCATTATCCTCTGCTGGGGATGGTGTCATTTTGGGGGCGCCGGCGGTGCCTCGTGTTTGTGGTCGTCGTTTCTCCATCTTCTGGATGCCACGGGAAGCCACGGCAATGAGGATCAGGCGCCGAGGATGCTGATGGTTCGCTCAGAGAGGGTTGCACAGATGATACAATATTGTCATCTGGGAGGTCTGAAGGCTGCCAGGCATCTGGGCAGGGGGCTGGTGGTTCCTCTGCAGCCAGTGGGGCAACAGAGACCCTTCCCAGGACTTTTTTATTGACCCAGGATTTTACCCTCTGCTGCACTGGCTTTGTTGCCTTCTGGAGAAGCAGTTGAGTCTGTTTAAGGTCATTTCTCAAACTGTAATTCTCCTTCTCTAATTTATGGACCTTGTCGACATAAACTTGTGCCCTGATGAAATTTTTACACAGAGTCTAAAAATGTTTGACTTTGGAGGTAACTTGCGTCTGATGCCAAAGTTTGATGAGCGTGACCCAGACACATTTTTCTGTCTTTTTGAGCGTGTTGCGGATGGTAGGGGTTGGCCTGAAGCTGACCAGGTAGTTATGTTGCAGTCAGTTTTTACAGGTAAAGCCCTGTCCTTCAGATCCTTCAGTGAAGCCTCAGCGGCAGCCTGACTACTTCTTGCAAACAGCCAGCCTTTCCATGAACGTCGCCTCTCCTCTCTGAAATCAGCTATGACCTTTTCTTTCGTCTCAATTATTGCGTCTTTTTCTTTGACAGCCTCCTTCATCGCAGTCAAGTTCGCTATCACTTCCTTTTGACCATAGACAGTCTTTTTTAAGTCCCAATTTTCTGTCTGCAGGTTAGAAAGTTCCTCGTCAAACTTGATTTTGTCTGCTTCCTTTGCACTGGTAAACTGCTGCTGGGTTTTTGTAAGCTTATCTTGCAGACTAGCCACCTGCTCTTTGAATGCTTTCACCTCATGAAAATAGCTGTAATGAATATCTGTGACCTCATCAGCGTGTTTCGTGGCAGTTTTTCTTCTCTCTTCCGTGGTCTCTTTCTCCCACCTGGCCTGCTCCTCAGCTAATTTCGCGTCACAGTCCGCTTTCAGCCTAAGGAGATCAGCCTCACGCTTCTCCGTCAGTGCAGCAAAACTGTCTTGGCTGTCGCTAAGCTTCTTTGCCAGTGCGTCCGTGTCATCAAGGTGTTTCAATCTCCAATCCACGGCTTGTGAGTGGAGGTACACGGTTTCGTCAAAGTTTTTTCTTTTCGGCGTCCCTCTCCTCTCTTTGTTTGAGCAGGTCCTGAATTTCGGCTTTGGCAGTTTCTAACTCAGCCTCGAGCCTGAATTTTTGCTACCTTTTCCGAATTCAGTAGTGCCATTGAATCGTTGAATTCTTCCACCTTTTCTATTCTCCGGCGGAGGTATTCAAGATCCTCATTATCCTCTGCTGGGGATGGTGTCATTTTGGGGGCGCCGACGGTGCCTCGTGTTTGTGGTCGTCGTTTCTCCATCTTCTGGATGCCACGGCAATGAGGATCAGGCGCCGAGGATGCTGATGGTTCGCTCAGAGAGGGTTGCACAGATGATACAATATTGTCATCTGGGAGGTCTGAAGGCTGCCAGGCATCTGGGCAGGGGGCTGGTGGTTCCTCTGCAGCCAGTGGGGCAACAGAGACCCTTCCCAGGACTTTTTTATTGACCCAGGATTTTACCCTCTGCTGCACTGGCTTTGTTGCCTTCTGGAGAAGCAGTTGAGTCTGTTTAAGGTCATTTCTCAAACTGTAATTCTCCTTCTCTAATTTATGGACCTTGTCGACATAAACTTGTGCCCTGATGAAATTTTTACACAGAGTCTAAAAATGTTTGACTTTGGAGGTAACTTGCGTCTGATGCCAAAGTTTGATGAGCGTGACCCAGACACATTTTTCTGTCTTTTTGAGCGTGTTGCGGATGGTAGGGGTTGGCCTGAAGCTGACCAGGTAGTTATGTTGCAGTCAGTTTTTACAGGTAAAGCCCTGTCCTTCAGATCCTTCAGTGAAGCCTCAGCGGCAGCCTGACTACTTCTTGCAAACAGCCAGCCTTTCCATGAACGTCGCCTCTCCTCTCTGAAATCAGCTATGACCTTTTCTTTCGTCTCAATTATTGCGTCTTTTTCTTTGACAGCCTCCTTCATCGCAGTCAAGTTCGCTATCACTTCCTTTTGACCATAGACAGTCTTTTTTAAGTCCCAATTTTCTGTCTGCAGGTTAGAAAGTTCCTCGTCAAACTTGATTTTGTCTGCTTCCTTTGCACTGGTAAAGTGCTGCTGGGTTTTTGTAAGCTTATCTTGCAGACTAGCCACCTGCTCTTTGTATGCTTTCACCTCATGAAAATAGCTGTAATGAATATCTGTGACCTCATCAGCGTGTTTCGTGGCAGTTTTTCTTCTCTCTTCCGTGGTCTCTTTCTCCCACCTGGCCTGCTCCTCAGCTAATTTCGCGTCACAGTCCGCTTTCAGCCTAAGGAGATCAGCCTCACGCTTCTCCGTCAGTGCAGCAAAACTGTCTTGGCTGTCGCTAAGCTTCTTTGCCAGTGCGTCCGTGTCATCAAGGTGTTTCAATCTCCAATCCAAGGCTTGTGAGTGGAGGTACATGGTTTCGTCAAAGTTTTTTCTTTTCGGCGTCCCTCTCCTCTCTTTGTTTGAGCAGGTCCTGAATTTCGGCTTTGGCAGTTTCTAACTCAGCCTCGAGCCTGAATTTTTGCTACCTTTTCCGAATTCAGTAGTGCCATTGAATCGTTGAATTCTTCCACCTTTTCTATTCTCCGGCGGAGGTATTCAAGATCCTCATTATCCTCTGCTGGGGATGGTGTCATTTTGGGGGCGCCGACGGTGCCTCGTGTTTGTGGTCGTCGTTTCTCCATCTTCTGGATGCCACGGGAAGCCACGGCAATGAGGATCAGGCGCCGAGGATGCTGATGGTTCGCTCAGAGAGGGTTGCACAGATGATACAATATTGTCATCTGGGAGGTCTGAAGGCTGCCAGGCATCTGGGCAGGGGGCTGGTGGTTCCTCTGCAGCCAGTGGGGCAACAGAGACCCTTCCCAGGACTTTTTTATTGACCCAGGATTTTACCCTCTGCTGCACTGGCTTTGTTGCCTTCTGGAGAAGCAGTTGAGTCTGTTTAAGGTCATTTCTCAAACTGTAATTCTCCTTCTCTAATTTATGGACCTTGTCGACATAAACTTGTGCCCTGATGAAATTTTTACACAGAGTCTAAAAATGTTTGACTTTGGAGGTAACTTGCGTCTGATGCCAAAGTTTGATGAGCCTGACCCAGACACATTTTTCTGTCTTTTTGAGCGTGTTGCGGATGGTAGGGGTTGGCCTGAAGCTGACCAGGTAGTTATGTTGCAGTCAGTTTTTACAGGTAAAGCCCTGTCCTTCAGATCCTTCAGTGAAGCCTCAGCGGCAGCCTGACTACTTCTTGCAAACAGCCAGCCTTTCCATGAACGTCGCCTCTCCTCTCTGAAATCAGCTATGACCTTTTCTTTCGTCTCAATTATTGCGTCTTTTTCTTTGACAGCCTCCTTCATCGCAGTCAAGTTCGCCATCACTTCCTTTTGACCATAGACAGTCTTTTTTAACTCCCAATTTTCAGTCTGCAGGTTAGAAAGTTCCTCGTCAAACTTGATTTTGTCTGCTTCCTTTGCACTGGTAAACTGCTGCTGGGTTTTTGTAAGCTTATCTTGCAGACTAGCCACCTGCTCTTTGAATGCTTTCACCTCATGAAAATAGCTGTAATGAATATCTGTGACCTCATCAGCGTGTTTCGTGGCAGTTTTTCTTCTCTCTTCCGTGGTCTCTTTCTCCCACCTGGCCTGCTCCTCAGCTAATTTCGCGTCACAGTCCGCTTTCAGCCTAAGGAGATCAGCCTCACGCTTCTCCGTCAGTGCAGCAAAACTGTCTTGGCTGTCGCTAAGCTTCTTTGCCAGGGCGTCCGTGTCATCAAGGTGTTTCAATCTCCAATCCACGGCTTGTGAGTGGAGGTACACGGTTTCGTCAAAGTTTTTTCTTTTCGGCGTCCCTCTCCTCTCTTTGTTTGAGCAGGTCCTGAATTTCGGCTTTGGCAGTTTCTAACTCAGCCTCGAGCCTGAATTTTTGCTACCTTTTCCGAATTCAGTAGTGCCATTGAATCGTTGAATTCTTCCACCTTTTCTATTCTCCGGCGGAGGTATTCAAGATCCTCATTATCCTCTGCTGGGGATGGTGTCATTTTGGGGGCGCCGACGGTGCCTCGTGTTTGTGGTCGTCGTTTCTCCATCTTCTGGATGCCACGGGAAGCCACGGCAATGAGGATCAGGCGCCGAGGATGCTGATGGTTCGCTCAGAGAGGGTTGCACAGATGATAAAATATTGTCATCTGGGAGGTCTGAAGGCTGCCAGGCATCTGGGCAGGGGGCTGGTGGTTCCTCTGCAGCCAGTGGGGCAACAGAGACCCTTCCCAGGACTTTTTTATTGACCCAGGATTTTACCCTCTGCTGCACTGGCTTTGTTGCCTTCTGGAGAAGCAGTTGAGTCTGTTTAAGGTCATTTCTCAAACTGTAATTCTCCTTCTCTAATTTATGGACCTTGTCGACATAAACTTGTGCCCTGATGAAATTTTTACACAGAGTCTAAAAATGTTTGACTTTGGAGGTAACTTGCGTCTGATGCCAAAGTTTGATGAGCGTGACCCAGACACATTTTTCTGTCTTTTTGAGCGTGTTGCGGATGGTAGGGGTTGGCCTGAAGCTGACCAGGTAGTTATGTTGCAGTCAGTTTTTACAGGTAAAGCCCTGTCCTTCAGATCCTTCAGTGAAGCCTCAGCGGCAGCCTGACTACTTCTTGCAAACAGCCAGCCTTTCCATGAACGTCGCCTCTCCTCTCTGAAATCAGCTATGACCTTTTCTTTCGTCTCAATTATTGCGTCTTTTTCTTTGACAGCCTCCTTCATCGCAGTCAAGTTCGCTATCACTTCCTTTTGACCATAGACAGTCTTTTTTAACTCCCAATTTTCTGTCTGCAGGTTAGAAAGTTCCTCGTCAAACTTGATTTTGTCTGCTTCCTTTGCACTGGTAAACTGCTGCTGGGTTTTTGTAAGCTTATCTTGCAGACTAGCCACCTGCTCTTTGAATGCTTTCACCTCATGAAAATAGCTGTAATGAATATCTGTGACCTCATCAGCGTGTTTCGTGGCAGTTTTTCTTCTCTCTTCCGTGGTCTCTTTCTCCCACCTGGCCTGCTCCTCAGCTAATTTCGCGTCACAGTCCGCTTTCAGCCTAAGGAGATCAGCCTCACGCTTCTCCGTCAGTGCAGCAAAACTGTCTTGGCTGTCGCTAAGCTTCTTTGCCAGTGCGTCCGTGTCATCAAGGTGTTTCAATCTCCAATCCACGGCTTGTGAGTGGAGGTACACGGTTTCGTCAAAGTTTTTTCTTTTCGGCGTCCCTCTCCTCTCTTTGTTTGAGCAGGTCCTGAATTTCGGCTTTGGCAGTTTCTAACTCAGCCTCGAGCCTGAATTTTTGCTACCTTTTCCGAATTCAGTAGTGCCATTGAATCGTTGAATTCTTCCACCTTTTCTATTCTCCGGCGGAGGTATTCAAGATCCTCATTATCCTCTGCTGGGGATGGTGTCATTTTGGGGGCGCCGACGGTGCCTCGTGTTTGTGGTCGTCGTTTCTCCATCTTCTGGATGCCACGGCAATGAGGATCAGGCGCCGAGGATGCTGATGGTTCGCTCAGAGAGGGTTGCACAGATGATACAATATTGTCATCTGGGAGGTCTGAAGGCTGCCAGGCATCTGGGCAGGGGGCTGGTGGTTCCTCTGCAGCCAGTGGGGCAACAGAGACCCTTCCCAGGACTTTTTTATTGACCCAGGATTTTACCCTCTGCTGCACTGGCTTTGTTGCCTTCTGGAGAAGCAGTTGAGTCTGTTTAAGGTCATTTCTCAAACTGTAATTCTCCTTCTCTAATTTATGGACCTTGTCGACACAAACTTGTGCCCTGATGAAATTTTTACACAGAGTCTAAAAATGTTTGACTTTGGAGGTAACTTGCGTCTGATGCCAAAGTTTGATGAGCGTGACCCAGACACATTTTTCTGTCTTTTTGAGCGTGTTGCGGATGGTAGGGGTTGGCCTGAAGCTGACCAGGTAGTTATGTTGCAGTCAGTTTTTACAGGTAAAGCCCTGTCCTTCAGATCCTTCAGTGAAGCCTCAGCGGCAGCCTGACTACTTCTTGCAAACAGCCAGCCTTTCCATGAACGTCGCCTCTCCTCTCTGAAATCAGCTATGACCTTTTCTTTCGTCTCAATTATTGCGTCTTTTTCTTTGACAGCCTCCTTCATCGCAGTCAAGTTCGCCATCACTTCCTTTTGACCATAGACAGTCTTTTTTAAGTCCCAATTTTCAGTCTGCAGGTTAGAAAGTTCCTCGTCACACTTGATTTTGTCTGCTTCCTTTGCACTGGTAAAGTGCTGCTGGGTTTTTGTAAGCTTATCTTGCAGACTAGCCACCTGCTCTTTGTATGCTTTCACCTCATGAAAATAGCTGTAATGAATATCTGTGATCTCATCAGCGTGTTTCGTGGCAGTTTTTCTTCTCTCTTCCGTGGTCTCTTTCTCCCACCTGGCCTGCTCCTCAGCTAATTTCGCGTCACAGTCCGCTTTCAGCCTAAGGAGATCAGCCTCACGCTTCTCCGTCAGTGCAGCAAAACTGTCTTGGCTGTCGCTAAGCTTCTTTGCCAGTGCGTCCGTGTCATCAAGGTGTTTCAATCTCCAATCCAAGGCTTGTGAGTGGAGGTACATGGTTTCGTCAAAGTTTTTTCTTTTCGGCGTCCCTCTCTTCTCTTTGTTTGAGCAGGTCCTGAATTTCGGCTTTGGCAGTTTCTAACTCAGCCTCGAGCCTGAATTTTTGCTACCTTTTCCGAATTCAGTAGTGCCATTGAATCGTTGAATTCTTCCACCTTTTCTATTCTCCGGCGGAGGTATTCAAGATCCTCATTATCCTCTGCTGGGGATGGTGTCATTTTGGGGGCGCCGACGGTGCCTCGTGTTTGTGGTCGTCGTTTCTCCATCTTCTGGATGCCACGGGAAGCCACGGCAATGAGGATCAGGCGCCGAGGATGCTGATGGTTCGCTCAGAGAGGGTTGCACAGATGATACAATATTGTCATCTGGGAGGTCTGAAGGCTGCCAGGCATCTGGGCAGGGGGCTGGTGGTTCCTCTGCAGCCAGTGGGGCAACAGAGACCCTTCCCAGGACTTTTTTATTGACCCAGGATTTTACCCTCTGCTGCACTGGCTTTGTTGCCTTCTGGAGAAGCAGTTGAGTCTGTTTAAGGTCATTTCTCAAACTGTAATTCTCCTTCTCTAATTTATGGACCTTGTCGACATAAACTTGTGCCCTGATGAAATTTTTACACAGAGTCTAAAAATGTTTGACTTTGGAGGTAACTTGCGTCTGATGCCAAAGTTTGATGAGCCTGACCCAGACACATTTTTCTGTCTTTTTGAGCGTGTTGCGGATGGTAGGGGTTGGCCTGAAGCTGACCAGGTAGTTATGTTGCAGTCAGTTTTTACAGGTAAAGCCCTGTCCTTCAGATCCTTCAGTGAAGCCTCAGCGGCAGCCTGACTACTTCTTGCAAACAGCCAGCCTTTCCATGAACGTCGCCTCTCCTCTCTGAAATCAGCTATGACCTTTTCTTTCGTCTCAATTATTGCGTCTTTTTCTTTGACAGCCTCCTTCATCGCAGTCAAGTTCGCCATCACTTCCTTTTGACCATAGACAGTCTTTTTTAACTCCCAATTTTCAGTCTGCAGGTTAGAAAGTTCCTCGTCAAACTTGATTTTGTCTGCTTCCTTTGCACTGGTAAACTGCTGCTGGGTTTTTGTAAGCTTATCTTGCAGACTAGCCACCTGCTCTTTGAATGCTTTCACCTCATGAAAATAGCTGTAATGAATATCTGTGACCTCATCAGCGTGTTTCGTGGCAGTTTTTCTTCTCTCTTCCGTGGTCTCTTTCTCCCACCTGGCCTGCTCCTCAGCTAATTTCGCGTCACAGTCCGCTTTCAGCCTAAGGAGATCAGCCTCACGCTTCTCCGTCAGTGCAGCAAAACTGTCTTGGCTGTCGCTAAGCTTCTTTGCCAGGGCGTCCGTGTCATCAAGGTGTTTCAATCTCCAATCCACGGCTTGTGAGTGGAGGTACACGGTTTCGTCAAAGTTTTTTCTTTTCGGCGTCCCTCTCCTCTCTTTGTTTGAGCAGGTCCTGAATTTCGGCTTTGGCAGTTTCTAACTCAGCCTCGAGCCTGAATTTTTGCTACCTTTTCCGAATTCAGTAGTGCCATTGAATCGTTGAATTCTTCCACCTTTTCTATTCTCCGGCGGAGGTATTCAAGATCCTCATTATCCTCTGCTGGGGATGGTGTCATTTTGGGGGCGCCGGCGGTGCCTCGTGTTTGTGGTCGTCGTTTCTCCATCTTCTGGATGCCACGGGAAGCCACGGCAATGAGGATCAGGCGCCGAGGATGCTGATGGTTCGCTCAGAGAGGGTTGCACAGATGATACAATATTGTCATCTGGGAGGTCTGAAGGCTGCCAGGCATCTGGGCAGGGGGCTGGTGGTTCCTCTGCAGCCAGTGGGGCAACAGAGACCCTTCCCAGGACTTTTTTATTGACCCAGGATTTTACCCTCTGCTGCACTGGCTTTGTTGCCTTCTGGAGAAGCAGTTGAGTCTGTTTAAGGTCATTTCTCAAACTGTAATTCTCCTTCTCTAATTTATGGACCTTGTCGACATAAACTTGTGCCCTGATGAAATTTTTACACAGAGTCTAAAAATGTTTGACTTTGGAGGTAACTTGCGTCTGATGCCAAAGTTTGATGAGCGTGACCCAGACACATTTTTCTGTCTTTTTGAGCGTGTTGCGGATGGTAGGGGTTGGCCTGAAGCTGACCAGGTAGTTATGTTGCAGTCAGTTTTTACAGGTAAAGCCCTGTCCTTCAGATCCTTCAGTGAAGCCTCAGCGGCAGCCTGACTACTTCTTGCAAACAGCCAGCCTTTCCATGAACGTCGCCTCTCCTCTCTGAAATCAGCTATGACCTTTTCTTTCGTCTCAATTATTGCGTCTTTTTCTTTGACAGCCTCCTTCATCGCAGTCAAGTTCGCTATCACTTCCTTTTGACCATAGACAGTCTTTTTTAACTCCCAATTTTCTGTCTGCAGGTTAGAAAGTTCCTCGTCAAACTTGATTTTGTCTGCTTCCTTTGCACTGGTAAACTGCTGCTGGGTTTTTGTAAGCTTATCTTGCAGACTAGCCACCTGCTCTTTGAATGCTTTCACCTCATGAAAATAGCTGTAATGAATATCTGTGACCTCATCAGCGTGTTTCGTGGCAGTTTTTCTTCTCTCTTCCGTGGTCTCTTTCTCCCACCTGGCCTGCTCCTCAGCTAATTTCGCGTCACAGTCCGCTTTCAGCCTAAGGAGATCAGCCTCACGCTTCTCCGTCAGTGCAGCAAAACTGTCTTGGCTGTCGCTAAGCTTCTTTGCCAGTGCGTCCGTGTCATCAAGGTGTTTCAATCTCCAATCCACGGCTTGTGAGTGGAGGTACACGGTTTCGTCAAAGTTTTTTCTTTTCGGCGTCCCTCTCCTCTCTTTGTTTGAGCAGGTCCTGAATTTCGGCTTTGGCAGTTTCTAACTCAGCCTCGAGCCTGAATTTTTGCTACCTTTTCCGAATTCAGTAGTGCCATTGAATCGTTGAATTCTTCCACCTTTTCTATTCTCCGGCGGAGGTATTCAAGATCCTCATTATCCTCTGCTGGGGATGGTGTCATTTTGGGGGCGCCGACGGTGCCTCGTGTTTGTGGTCGTCGTTTCTCCATCTTCTGGATGCCACGGCAATGAGGATCAGGCGCCGAGGATGCTGATGGTTCGCTCAGAGAGGGTTGCACAGATGATACAATATTGTCATCTGGGAGGTCTGAAGGCTGCCAGGCATCTGGGCAGGGGGCTGGTGGTTCCTCTGCAGCCAGTGGGGCAACAGAGACCCTTCCCAGGACTTTTTTATTGACCCAGGATTTTACCCTCTGCTGCACTGGCTTTGTTGCCTTCTGGAGAAGCAGTTGAGTCTGTTTAAGGTCATTTCTCAAACTGTAATTCTCCTTCTCTAATTTATGGACCTTGTCGACATAAACTTGTGCCCTGATGAAATTTTTACACAGAGTCTAAAAATGTTTGACTTTGGAGGTAACTTGCGTCTGATGCCAAAGTTTGATGAGCGTGACCCAGACACATTTTTCTGTCTTTTTGAGCGTGTTGCGGATGGTAGGGGTTGGCCTGAAGCTGACCAGGTAGTTATGTTGCAGTCAGTTTTTACAGGTAAAGCCCTGTCCTTCAGATCCTTCAGTGAAGCCTCAGCGGCAGCCTGACTACTTCTTGCAAACAGCCAGCCTTTCCATGAACGTCGCCTCTCCTCTCTGAAATCAGCTATGACCTTTTCTTTCGTCTCAATTATTGCGTCTTTTTCTTTGACAGCCTCCTTCATCGCAGTCAAGTTCGCTATCACTTCCTTTTGACCATAGACAGTCTTTTTTAAGTCCCAATTTTCTGTCTGCAGGTTAGAAAGTTCCTCGTCAAACTTGATTTTGTCTGCTTCCTTTGCACTGGTAAACTGCTGCTGGGTTTTTGTAAGCTTATCTTGCAGACTAGCCACCTGCTCTTTGAATGCTTTCACCTCATGAAAATAGCTGTAATGAATATCTGTGACCTCATCAGCGTGTTTCATGGCAGTTTTTCTTCTCTCTTCCGTGGTCTCTTTCTCCCACCTGGCCTGCTCCTCAGCTAATTTCGCGTCACAGTCCGCTTTCAGCCTAAGGAGATCAGCCTCACGCTTCTCCGTCAGTGCAGCAAAACTGTCTTGGCTGTCGCTAAGCTTCTTTGCCAGTGCGTCCGTGTCATCAAGGTGTTTCAATCTCCAATCCACGGCTTGTGAGTGGAGGTACACGGTTTCGTCGAAAAGTTTTTTCTTTTCGGCGTCCCTCTCCTCTCTTTGTTTGAGCAGGTCCTGAATTTCGGCTTTGGCAGTTTCTAACTCAGCCTCGAGCCTGAATTTTTGCTACCTTTTCCGAATTCAGTAGTGCCATTGAATCGTTGAATTCTTCCACCTTTTCTATTCTCCGGCGGAGGTATTCAAGATCCTCATTATCCTCTGCTGGGGATGGTGTCATTTTGGGGGCGCCGACGGTGCCTCGTGTTTGTGGTCGTCGTTTCTCCATCTTCTGGATGCCACGGGAAGCCACGGCAATGAGGATCAGGCGCCGAGGATGCTGATGGTTCGCTCAGAGAGGGTTGCACAGATGATACAATATTGTCATCTGGGAGGTCTGAAGGCTGCCAGGCATCTGGGCAGGGGGCTGGTGGTTCCTCTGCAGCCAGTGGGGCAACAGAGACCCTTCCCAGGACTTTTTTATTGACCCAGGATTTTACCCTCTGCTGCACTGGCTTTGTTGCCTTCTGGAGAAGCAGTTGAGTCTGTTTAAGGTCATTTCTCAAACTGTAATTCTCCTTCTCTAATTTATGGACCTTGTCGACACAAACTTGTGCCCTGATGAAATTTTTACACAGAGTCTAAAAATGTTTGACTTTGGAGGTAACTTGCGTCTGATGCCAAAGTTTGATGAGCGTGACCCAGACACATTTTTCTGTCTTTTTGAGCGTGTTGCGGATGGTAGGGGTTGGCCTGAAGCTGACCAGGTAGTTATGTTGCAGTCAGTTTTTACAGGTAAAGCCCTGTCCTTCAGATCCTTCAGTGAAGCCTCAGCGGCAGCCTGACTACTTCTTGCAAACAGCCAGCCTTTCCATGAACGTCGCCTCTCCTCTCTGAAATCAGCTATGACCTTTTCTTTCGTCTCAATTATTGCGTCTTTTTCTTTGACAGCCTCCTTCATCGCAGTCAAGTTCGCCATCACTTCCTTTTGACCATAGACAGTCTTTTTTAAGTCCCAATTTTCAGTCTGCAGGTTAGAAAGTTCCTCGTCACACTTGATTTTGTCTGCTTCCTTTGCACTGGTAAAGTGCTGCTGGGTTTTTGTAAGCTTATCTTGCAGACTAGCCACCTGCTCTTTGTATGCTTTCACCTCATGAAAATAGCTGTAATGAATATCTGTGATCTCATCAGCGTGTTTCGTGGCAGTTTTTCTTCTCTCTTCCGTGGTCTCTTTCTCCCACCTGGCCTGCTCCTCAGCTAATTTCGCGTCACAGTCCGCTTTCAGCCTAAGGAGATCAGCCTCACGCTTCTCCGTCAGTGCAGCAAAACTGTCTTGGCTGTCGCTAAGCTTCTTTGCCAGTGCGTCCGTGTCATCAAGGTGTTTCAATCTCCAATCCAAGGCTTGTGAGTGGAGGTACATGGTTTCGTCAAAGTTTTTTCTTTTCGGCGTCCCTCTCCTCTCTTTGTTTGAGCAGGTCCTGAATTTCGGCTTTGGCAGTTTCTAACTCAGCCTCGAGCCTGAATTTTTGCTACCTTTTCCGAATTCAGTAGTGCCATTGAATCGTTGAATTCTTCCACCTTTTCTATTCTCCGGCGGAGGTATTCAAGATCCTCATTATCCTCTGCTGGGGATGGTGTCATTTTGGGGGCGCCGACGGTGCCTCGTGTTTGTGGTCGTCGTTTCTCCATCTTCTGGATGCCACGGGAAGCCACGGCAATGAGGATCAGGCGCCGAGGATGCTGATGGTTCGCTCAGAGAGGGTTGCACAGATGATACAATATTGTCATCTGGGAGGTCTGAAGGCTGCCAGGCATCTGGGCAGGGGGCTGGTGGTTCCTCTGCAGCCAGTGGGGCAACAGAGACCCTTCCCAGGACTTTTTTATTGACCCAGGATTTTACCCTCTGCTGCACTGGCTTTGTTGCCTTCTGGAGAAGCAGTTGAGTCTGTTTAAGGTCATTTCTCAAACTGTAATTCTCCTTCTCTAATTTATGGACCTTGTCGACATAAACTTGTGCCCTGATGAAATTTTTACACAGAGTCTAAAAATGTTTGACTTTGGAGGTAACTTGCGTCTGATGCCAAAGTTTGATGAGCCTGACCCAGACACATTTTTCTGTCTTTTTGAGCGTGTTGCGGATGGTAGGGGTTGGCCTGAAGCTGACCAGGTAGTTATGTTGCAGTCAGTTTTTACAGGTAAAGCCCTGTCCTTCAGATCCTTCAGTGAAGCCTCAGCGGCAGCCTGACTACTTCTTGCAAACAGCCAGCCTTTCCATGAACGTCGCCTCTCCTCTCTGAAATCAGCTATGACCTTTTCTTTCGTCTCAATTATTGCGTCTTTTTCTTTGACAGCCTCCTTCATCGCAGTCAAGTTCGCCATCACTTCCTTTTGACCATAGACAGTCTTTTTTAACTCCCAATTTTCAGTCTGCAGGTTAGAAAGTTCCTCGTCAAACTTGATTTTGTCTGCTTCCTTTGCACTGGTAAACTGCTGCTGGGTTTTTGTAAGCTTATCTTGCAGACTAGCCACCTGCTCTTTGAATGCTTTCACCTCATGAAAATAGCTGTAATGAATATCTGTGACCTCATCAGCGTGTTTCGTGGCAGTTTTTCTTCTCTCTTCCGTGGTCTCTTTCTCCCACCTGGCCTGCTCCTCAGCTAATTTCGCGTCACAGTCCGCTTTCAGCCTAAGGAGATCAGCCTCACGCTTCTCCGTCAGTGCAGCAAAACTGTCTTGGCTGTCGCTAAGCTTCTTTGCCAGGGCGTCCGTGTCATCAAGGTGTTTCAATCTCCAATCCACGGCTTGTGAGTGGAGGTACACGGTTTCGTCAAAGTTTTTTCTTTTCGGCGTCCCTCTCCTCTCTTTGTTTGAGCAGGTCCTGAATTTCGGCTTTGGCAGTTTCTAACTCAGCCTCGAGCCTGAATTTTTGCTACCTTTTCCGAATTCAGTAGTGCCATTGAATCGTTGAATTCTTCCACCTTTTCTATTCTCCGGCGGAGGTATTCAAGATCCTCATTATCCTCTGCTGGGGATGGTGTCATTTTGGGGGCGCCGGCGGTGCCTCGTGTTTGTGGTCGTCGTTTCTCCATCTTCTGGATGCCACGGGAAGCCACGGCAATGAGGATCAGGCGCCGAGGATGCTGATGGTTCGCTCAGAGAGGGTTGCACAGATGATACAATATTGTCATCTGGGAGGTCTGAAGGCTGCCAGGCATCTGGGCAGGGGGCTGGTGGTTCCTCTGCAGCCAGTGGGGCAACAGAGACCCTTCCCAGGACTTTTTTATTGACCCAGGATTTTACCCTCTGCTGCACTGGCTTTGTTGCCTTCTGGAGAAGCAGTTGAGTCTGTTTAAGGTCATTTCTCAAACTGTAATTCTCCTTCTCTAATTTATGGACCTTGTCGACATAAACTTGTGCCCTGATGAAATTTTTACACAGAGTCTAAAAATGTTTGACTTTGGAGGTAACTTGCGTCTGATGCCAAAGTTTGATGAGCGTGACCCAGACACATTTTTCTGTCTTTTTGAGCGTGTTGCGGATGGTAGGGGTTGGCCTGAAGCTGACCAGGTAGTTATGTTGCAGTCAGTTTTTACAGGTAAAGCCCTGTCCTTCAGATCCTTCAGTGAAGCCTCAGCGGCAGCCTGACTACTTCTTGCAAACAGCCAGCCTTTCCATGAACGTCGCCTCTCCTCTCTGAAATCAGCTATGACCTTTTCTTTCGTCTCAATTATTGCGTCTTTTTCTTTGACAGCCTCCTTCATCGCAGTCAAGTTCGCTATCACTTCCTTTTGACCATAGACAGTCTTTTTTAAGTCCCAATTTTCTGTCTGCAGGTTAGAAAGTTCCTCGTCAAACTTGATTTTGTCTGCTTCCTTTGCACTGGTAAACTGCTGCTGGGTTTTTGTAAGCTTATCTTGCAGACTAGCCACCTGCTCTTTGAATGCTTTCACCTCATGAAAATAGCTGTAATGAATATCTGTGACCTCATCAGCGTGTTTCGTGGCAGTTTTTCTTCTCTCTTCCGTGGTCTCTTTCTCCCACCTGGCCTGCTCCTCAGCTAATTTCGCGTCACAGTCCGCTTTCAGCCTAAGGAGATCAGCCTCACGCTTCTCCGTCAGTGCAGCAAAACTGTCTTGGCTGTCGCTAAGCTTCTTTGCCAGTGCGTCCGTGTCATCAAGGTGTTTCAATCTCCAATCCACGGCTTGTGAGTGGAGGTACACGGTTTCGTCAAAGTTTTTTCTTTTCGGCGTCCCTCTCCTCTCTTTGTTTGAGCAGGTCCTGAATTTCGGCTTTGGCAGTTTCTAACTCAGCCTCGAGCCTGAATTTTTGCTACCTTTTCCGAATTCAGTAGTGCCATTGAATCGTTGAATTCTTCCACCTTTTCTATTCTCCGGCGGAGGTATTCAAGATCCTCATTATCCTCTGCTGGGGATGGTGTCATTTTGGGGGCGCCGACGGTGCCTCGTGTTTGTGGTCGTCGTTTCTCCATCTTCTGGATGCCACGGCAATGAGGATCAGGCGCCGAGGATGCTGATGGTTCGCTCAGAGAGGGTTGCACAGATGATACAATATTGTCATCTGGGAGGTCTGAAGGCTGCCAGGCATCTGGGCAGGGGGCTGGTGGTTCCTCTGCAGCCAGTGGGGCAACAGAGACCCTTCCCAGGACTTTTTTATTGACCCAGGATTTTACCCTCTGCTGCACTGGCTTTGTTGCCTTCTGGAGAAGCAGTTGAGTCTGTTTAAGGTCATTTCTCAAACTGTAATTCTCCTTCTCTAATTTATGGACCTTGTCGACATAAACTTGTGCCCTGATGAAATTTTTACACAGAGTCTAAAAATGTTTGACTTTGGAGGTAACTTGCGTCTGATGCCAAAGTTTGATGAGCGTGACCCAGACACATTTTTCTGTCTTTTTGAGCGTGTTGCGGATGGTAGGGGTTGGCCTGAAGCTGACCAGGTAGTTATGTTGCAGTCAGTTTTT
This sequence comes from Epinephelus awoara, assembly GCA_035609425.1. Lineage (NCBI taxonomy): Eukaryota > Metazoa > Chordata > Actinopteri > Perciformes > Serranidae > Epinephelus > Epinephelus awoara. Next base: position 35,934,808 of record CM069305.1, on the reverse strand, counting down.
ACAGGTAAAGCCCTGTCCTTCAGATCCTTCAGTGAAGCCTCAGCGGCAGCCTGACTACTTCTTGCAAACAGCCAGCCTTTCCATGAACGTCGCCTCTCCTCTCTGAAATCAGCTATGACCTTTTCTTTCGTCTCAATTATTGCGTCTTTTTCTTTGACAGCCTCCTTCATCGCAGTCAAGTTCGCTATCACTTCCTTTTGACCATAGACAGTCTTTTTTAAGTCCCAATTTTCTGTCTGCAGGTTAGAAAGTTCCTCGTCAAACTTGATTTTGTCTGCTTCCTTTGCACTGGTAAACTGCTGCTGGGTTTTTGTAAGCTTATCTTGCAGACTAGCCACCTGCTCTTTGAATGCTTTCACCTCATGAAAATAGCTGTAATGAATATCTGTGACCTCATCAGCGTGTTTCATGGCAGTTTTTCTTCTCTCTTCCGTGGTCTCTTTCTCCCACCTGGCCTGCTCCTCAGCTAATTTCGCGTCACAGTCCGCTTTCAGCCTAAGGAGATCAGCCTCACGCTTCTCCGTCAGTGCAGCAAAACTGTCTTGGCTGTCGCTAAGCTTCTTTGCCAGTGCGTCCGTGTCATCAAGGTGTTTCAATCTCCAATCCACGGCTTGTGAGTGGAGGTACACGGTTTCGTCGAAAAGTTTTTTCTTTTCGGCGTCCCTCTCCTCTCTTTGTTTGAGCAGGTCCTGAATTTCGGCTTTGGCAGTTTCTAACTCAGCCTCGAGCCTGAATTTTTGCTACCTTTTCCGAATTCAGTAGTGCCATTGAATCGTTGAATTCTTCCACCTTTTCTATTCTCCGGCGGAGGTATTCAAGATCCTCATTATCCTCTGCTGGGGATGGTGTCATTTTGGGGGCGCCGACGGTGCCTCGTGTTTGTGGTCGTCGTTTCTCCATCTTCTGGATGCCACGGGAAGCCACGGCAATGAGGATCAGGCGCAGAGGATGCTGATGGTTCGCTCAGAGAGGGTTGCACAGATGATACAATATTGTCATCTGGGAGGTCTGAAGGCTGCCAGGCATCTGGGCAGGGGGCTGGTGGTTCCTCTGCAGCCAGTGGGGCAACAGAGACCCTTCCCAGGACTTTTTTATTGACCCAGGATTTTACCCTCTGCTGCACTGGCTTTGTTGCCTTCTGGAGAAGCAGTTGAGTCTGTTTAAGGTCATTTCTCAAACTGTAATTCTCCTTCTCTAATTTATGGACCTTGTCGACATAAACTTGTGCCCTGATGAAATTTTTACACAGAGTCTAAAAATGTTTGACTTTGGAGGTAACTTGCGTCTGATGCCAAAGTTTGATGAGCGTGACCCAGACACATTTTTCTGTCTTTTTGAGCGTGTTGCGGATGGTAGGGGTTGGCCTGAAGCTGACCAGGTAGTTATGTTGCAGTCAGTTTTTACAGGTAAAGCCCTGTCCTTCAGATCCTTCAGTGAAGCCTCAGCGGCAGCCTGACTACTTCTTGCAAACAGCCAGCCTTTCCATGAACGTCGCCTCTCCTCTCTGAAATCAGCTATGACCTTTTCTTTCGTCTCAATTATTGCGTCTTTTTCTTTGACAGCCTCCTTCATCGCAGTCAAGTTCGCTATCACTTCCTTTTGACCATAGACAGTCTTTTTTAACTCCCAATTTTCTGTCTGCAGGTTAGAAAGTTCCTCGTCAAACTTGATTTTGTCTGCTTCCTTTGCACTGGTAAACTGCTGCTGGGTTTTTGTAAGCTTATCTTGCAGACTAGCCACCTGCTCTTTGAATGCTTTCACCTCATGAAAATAGCTGTAATGAATATCTGTGACCTCATCAGCGTGTTTCGTGGCAGTTTTTCTTCTCTCTTCCGTGGTCTCTTTCTCCCACCTGGCCTGCTCCTCAGCTAATTTCGCGTCACAGTCCGCTTTCAGCCTAAGGAGATCAGCCTCACGCTTCTCCGTCAGTGCAGCAAAACTGTCTTGGCTGTCGCTAAGCTTCTTTGCCAGTGCGTCCGTGTCATCAAGGTGTTTCAATCTCCAATCCACGGCTTGTGAGTGGAGGTACACGGTTTCGTCGAAAAGTTTTTTCTTTTCGGCGTCCCTCTCCTCTCTTTGTTTGAGCAGGTCCTGAATTTCGGCTTTGGCAGTTTCTAACTCAGCCTCGAGCCTGAATTTTTGCTACCTTTTCCGAATTCAGTAGTGCCATTGAATCGTTGAATTCTTCCACCTTTTCTATTCTCCGGCGGAGGTATTCAAGATCCTCATTATCCTCTGCTGGGGATGGTGTCATTTTGGGGGCGCCGGCGGTGCCTCGTGTTTGTGGTCGTCGTTTCTCCATCTTCTGGATGCCACGGGAAGCCACGGCAATGAGGATCAGGCGCAGAGGATGCTGATGGTTCGCTCAGAGAGGGTTGCACAGATGATACAATATTGTCATCTGGGAGGTCTGAAGGCTGCCAGGCATCTGGGCAGGGGGCTGGTGGTTCCTCTGCAGCCAGTGGGGCAACAGAGACCCTTCCCAGGACTTTTTTATTGACCCAGGATTTTACCCTCTGCTGCACTGGCTTTGTTGCCTTCTGGAGAAGCAGTTGAGTCTGTTTAAGGTCATTTCTCAAACTGTAATTCTCCTTCTCTAATTTATGGACCTTGTCGACATAAACTTGTGCCCTGATGAAATTTTTACACAGAGTCTAAAAATGTTTGACTTTGGAGGTAACTTGCGTCTGATGCCAAAGTTTGATGAGCGTGACCCAGACACATTTTTCTGTCTTTTTGAGCGTGTTGCGGATGGTAGGGGTTGGCCTGAAGCTGACCAGGTAGTTATGTTGCAGTCAGTTTTTACAGGTAAAGCCCTGTCCTTCAGATCCTTCAGTGAAGCCTCAGCGGCAGCCTGACTACATCTTGCAAACAGCCAGCCTTTCCATGAACGTCGCCTCTCCTCTCTGAAATCAGCTATGACCTTTTCTTTCGTCTCAATTATTGCGTCTTTTTCTTTGACAGCCTCCTTCATCGCAGTCAAGTTCGCTATCACTTCCTTTTGACCATAGACAGTCTTTTTTAACTCCCAATTTTCTGTCTGCAGGTTAGAAAGTTCCTCGTCAAACTTGATTTTGTCTGCTTCCTTTGCACTGGTAAACTGCTGCTGGGTTTTTGTAAGCTTATCTTGCAGACTAGCCACCTGCTCTTTGAATGCTTTCACCTCATGAAAATAGCTGTAATGAATATCTGTGACCTCATCAGCGTGTTTCGTGGCAGTTTTTCTTCTCTCTTCCGTGGTCTCTTTCTCCCACCTGGCCTGCTCCTCAGCTAATTTCGCGTCACAGTCCGCTTTCAGCCTAAGGAGATCAGCCTCACGCTTCTCCGTCAGTGCAGCAAAACTGTCTTGGCTGTCGCTAAGCTTCTTTGCCAGTGCGTCCGTGTCATCAAGGTGTTTCAATCTCCAATCCACGGCTTGTGAGTGGAGGTACACGGTTTCGTCAAAGTTTTTTCTTTTCGGCGTCCCTCTCCTCTCTTTGTTTGAGCAGGTCCTGAATTTCGGCTTTGGCAGTTTCTAACTCAGCCTCGAGCCTGAATTTTTGCTACCTTTTCCGAATTCAGTAGTGCCATTGAATCGTTGAATTCTTCCACCTTTTCTATTCTCCGGCGGAGGTATTCAAGATCCTCATTATCCTCTGCTGGGGATGGTGTCATTTTGGGGGCGCCGGCGGTGCCTCGTGTTTGTGGTCGTCGTTTCTCCATCTTCTGGATGCCACGGGAAGCCACGGCAATGAGGATCAGGCGCAGAGGATGCTGATGGTTCGCTCAGAGAGGGTTGCACAGATGATACAATATTGTCATCTGGGAGGTCTGAAGGCTGCCAGGCATCTGGGCAGGGGGCTGGTGGTTCCTCTGCAGCCAGTGGGGCAACAGAGACCCTTCCCAGGACTTTTTTATTGACCCAGGATTTTACCCTCTGCTGCACTGGCTTTGTTGCCTTCTGGAGAAGCAGTTGAGTCTGTTTAAGGTCATTTCTCAAACTGTAATTCTCCTTCTCTAATTTATGGACCTTGTCGACATAAACTTGTGCCCTGATGAAATTTTTACACAGAGTCTAAAAATGTTTGACTTTGGAGGTAACTTGCGTCTGATGCCAAAGTTTGATGAGCCTGACCCAGACACATTTTTCTGTCTTTTTGAGCGTGTTGCGGATGGTAGGGGTTGGCCTGAAGCTGACCAGGTAGTTATGTTGCAGTCAGTTTTTACAGGTAAAGCCCTGTCCTTCAGATCCTTCAGTGAAGCCTCAGCGGCAGCCTGACTACTTCTTGCAAACAGCCAGCCTTTCCATGAACGTCGCCTCTCCTCTCTGAAATCAGCTATGACCTTTTCTTTCGTCTCAATTATTGCGTCTTTTTCTTTGACAGCCTCCTTCATCGCAGTCAAGTTCGCTATCACTTCCTTTTGACCATAGACAGTCTTTTTTAAGTCCCAATTTTCTGTCTGCAGGTTAGAAAGTTCCTCGTCAAACTTGATTTTGTCTGCTTCCTTTGCACTGGTAAACTGCTGCTGGGTTTTTGTAAGCTTATCTTGCAGACTAGCCACCTGCTCTTTGAATGCTTTCACCTCATGAAAATAGCTGTAATGAATATCTGTGACCTCATCAGCGTGTTTCGTGGCAGTTTTTCTTCTCTCTTCCGTGGTCTCTTTCTCCCACCTGGCCTGCTCCTCAGCTAATTTCGCGTCACAGTCCGCTTTCAGCCTAAGGAGATCAGCCTCACGCTTCTCCGTCAGTGCAGCAAAACTGTCTTGGCTGTCGCTAAGCTTCTTTGCCAGTGCGTCCGTGTCATCAAGGTGTTTCAATCTCCAATCCACGGCTTGTGAGTGGAGGTACACGGTTTCGTCAAAGTTTTTTCTTTTCGGCGTCCCTCTCCTCTCTTTGTTTGAGCAGGTCCTGAATTTCGGCTTTGGCAGTTTCTAACTCAGCCTCGAGCCTGAATTTTTGCTACCTTTTCCGAATTCAGTAGTGCCATTGAATCGTTGAATTCTTCCACCTTTTCTATTCTCCGGCGGAGGTATTCAAGATCCTCATTATCCTCTGCTGGGGATGGTGTCATTTTGGGGGCGCCGGCGGTGCCTCGTGTTTGTGGTCGTCGTTTCTCCATCTTCTGGATGCCACGGGAAGCCACGGCAATGAGGATCAGGCGCAGAGGATGCTGATGGTTCGCTCAGAGAGGGTTGCACAGATGATACAATATTGTCATCTGGGAGGTCTGAAGGCTGCCAGGCATCTGGGCAGGGGGCTGGTGGTTCCTCTGCAGCCAGTGGGGCAACAGAGACCCTTCCCAGGACTTTTTTATTGACCCAGGATTTTACCCTCTGCTGCACTGGCTTTGTTGCCTTCTGGAGAAGCAGTTGAGTCTGTTTAAGGTCATTTCTCAAACTGTAATTCTCCTTCTCTAATTTATGGACCTTGTCGACATAAACTTGTGCCCTGATGAAATTTTTACACAGAGTCTAAAAATGTTTGACTTTGGAGGTAACTTGCGTCTGATGCCAAAGTTTGATGAGCCTGACCCAGACACATTTTTCTGTCTTTTTGAGCGTGTTGCGGATGGTAGGGGTTGGCCTGAAGCTGACCAGGTAGTTATGTTGCAGTCAGTTTTTACAGGTAAAGCCCTGTCCTTCAGATCCTTCAGTGAAGCCTCAGCGGCAGCCTGACTACTTCTTGCAAACAGCCAGCCTTTCCATGAACGTCGCCTCTCCTCTCTGAAATCAGCTATGACCTTTTCTTTCGTCTCAATTATTGCGTCTTTTTCTTTGACAGCCTCCTTCATCGCAGTCAAGTTCGCTATCACTTCCTTTTGACCATAGACAGTCTTTTTTAAGTCCCAATTTTCTGTCTGCAGGTTAGAAAGTTCCTCGTCAAACTTGATTTTGTCTGCTTCCTTTGCACTGGTAAACTGCTGCTGGGTTTTTGTAAGCTTATCTTGCAGACTAGCCACCTGCTCTTTGAATGCTTTCACCTCATGAAAATAGCTGTAATGAATATCTGTGACCTCATCAGCGTGTTTCGTGGCAGTTTTTCTTCTCTCTTCCGTGGTCTCTTTCTCCCACCTGGCCTGCTCCTCAGCTAATTTCGCGTCACAGTCCGCTTTCAGCCTAAGGAGATCAGCCTCACGCTTCTCCGTCAGTGCAGCAAAACTGTCTTGGCTGTCGCTAAGCTTCTTTGCCAGTGCGTCCGTGTCATCAAGGTGTTTCAATCTCCAATCCAAGGCTTGTGAGTGGAGGTACATGGTTTCGTCAAAGTTTTTTCTTTTCGGCGTCCCTCTCCTCTCTTTGTTTGAGCAGGTCCTGAATTTCGGCTTTGGCAGTTTCTAACTCAGCCTCGAGCCTGAATTTTTGCTACCTTTTCCGAATTCAGTAGTGCCATTGAATCGTTGAATTCTTCCACCTTTTCTATTCTCCGGCGGAGGTATTCAAGATCCTCATTATCCTCTGCTGGGGATGGTGTCATTTTGGGGGCGCCGACGGTGCCTCGTGTTTGTGGTCGTCGTTTCTCCATCTTCTGGATGCCACGGGAAGCCACGGCAATGAGGATCAGGCGCCGAGGATGCTGATGGTTCGCTCAGAGAGGGTTGCACAGATGATACAATATTGTCATCTGGGAGGTCTGAAGGCTGCCAGGCATCTGGGCAGGGGGTTGGTGGTTCCTCTGCAGCCAGTGGGGCAACAGAGACCCTTCCCAGGACTTTTTTATTGACCCAGGATTTTACCCTCTGCTGCACTGGCTTTGTTGCCTTCTGGAGAAGCAGTTGAGTCTGTTTAAGGTCATTTCTCAAACTGTAATTCTCCTTCTCTAATTTATGGACCTTGTCGACATAAACTTGTGCCCTGATGCAATTTTTACACAGAGTCTAAAAATGTTTGACTTTGGAGGTAACTTGCGTCTGATGCCAAAGTTTGATGAGCGTGACCCAGACACATTTTTCTGTCTTTTTGAGCGTGTTGCGGATGGTAGGGGTTGGCCTGAAGCTGACCAGGTAGTTATGTTGCAGTCAGTTTTTACAGGTAAAGCCCTGTCCTTCAGATCCTTCAGTGAAGCCTCAGCGGCAGCCTGACTACTTCTTGCAAACAGCCAGCCTTTCCATGAACGTCGCCTCTCCTCTCTGAAATCAGCTATGACCTTTTCTTTCGTCTCAATTATTGCGTCTTTTTCTTTGACAGCCTCCTTCATCGCAGTCAAGTTCGCTATCACTTCCTTTTGACCATAGACAGTCTTTTTTAAGTCCCAATTTTCTGTCTGCAGGTTAGAAAGTTCCTCGTCAAACTTGATTTTGCCTGCTTCCTTTGCACTGGTAAAGTGCTGCTGGGTTTTTGTAAGCTTATCTTGCAGACTAGCCACCTGCTCTTTGTATGCTTTCACCTCATGAAAATAGCTGTAATGAATATCTGTGACCTCATCAGCGTGTTTCGTGGCAGTTTTTCTTCTCTCTTCCGTGGTCTCTTTCTCCCACCTGGCCTGCTCCTCAGCTAATTTCGCGTCACAGTCCGCTTTCAGCCTAAGGAGATCAGCCTCACGCTTCTCCATCAGTGCAGCAAAACTGTCTTGGCTGTCGCTAAGCTTCTTTGCCAGTGCGTCCGTGTCATCAAGGTGTTTCAATCTCCAATCCACGGCTTGTGAGTGGAGGTACACGGTTTCGTCGAAAAGTTTTTTCTTTTCGGCGTCCCTCTCCTCTCTTTGTTTGAGCAGGTCCTGAATTTCGGCTTTGGCAGTTTCTAACTCAGCCTCGAGCCTGAATTTTTGCTACCTTTTCCGAATTCAGTAGTGCCATTGAATCGTTGAATTCTTCCACCTTTTCTATTCTCCGGCGGAGGTATTCAAGATCCTCATTATCCTCTGCTGGGGATGGTGTCATTTTGGGGGCGCCGACGGTGCCTCGTGTTTGTGGTCGTCGTTTCTCCATCTTCTGGATGCCACGGGAAGCCACGGCAATGAGGATCAGGCGCAGAGGATGCTGATGGTTCGCTCAGAGAGGGTTGCACAGATGATACAATATTGTCATCTGGGAGGTCTGAAGGCTGCCAGGCATCTGGGCAGGGGGCTGGTGGTTCCTCTGCAGCCAGTGGGGCAACAGAGACCCTTCCCAGGACTTTTTTATTGACCCAGGATTTTACCCTCTGCTGCACTGGCTTTGTTGCCTTCTGGAGAAGCAGTTGAGTCTGTTTAAGGTCATTTCTCAAACTGTAATTCTCCTTCTCTAATTTATGGACCTTGTCGACATAAACTTGTGCCCTGATGCAATTTTTACACAGAGTCTAAAAATGTTTGACTTTGGAGGTAACTTGCGTCTGATGCCAAAGTTTGATGAGCCTGACCCAGACACATTTTTCTGTCTTTTTGAGCGTGTTGCGGATGGTAGGGGTTGGCCTGAAGCTGACCAGGTAGTTATGTTGCAGTCAGTTTTTACAGGTAAAGCCCTGTCCTTCAGATCCTTCAGTGAAGCCTCAGCGGCAGCCTGACTACTTCTTGCAAACAGCCAGCCTTTCCATGAACGTCGCCTCTCCTCTCTGAAATCAGCTATGACCTTTTCTTTCGTCTCAATTATTGCGTCTTTTTCTTTGACAGCCTCCTTCATCGCAGTCAAGTTCGCTATCACTTCCTTTTGACCATAGACAGTCTTTTTTAAGTCCCAATTTTCTGTCTGCAGGTTAGAAAGTTCCTCGTCAAACTTGATTTTGTCTGCTTCCTTTGCACTGGTAAACTGCTGCTGGGTTTTTGTAAGCTTATCTTGCAGACTAGCCACCTGCTCTTTGAATGCTTTCACCTCATGAAAATAGCTGTAATGAATATCTGTGACCTCATCAGCGTGTTTCGTGGCAGTTTTTCTTCTCTCTTCCGTGGTCTCTTTCTCCCACCTGGCCTGCTCCTCAGCTAATTTCGCGTCACAGTCCGCTTTCAGCCTAAGGAGATCAGCCTCACACTTCTCCGTCAGTGCAGCAAAACTGTCTTGGCTGTCGCTAAGCTTCTTTGCCAGTGCGTCCGTGTCATCAAGGTGTTTCAATCTCCAATCCAAGGCTTGTGAGTGGAGGTACATGGTTTCGTCAAAGTTTTTTCTTTTCGGCGTCCCTCTCCTCTCTTTGTTTGAGCAGGTCCTGAATTTCGGCTTTGGCAGTTTCTAACTCAGCCTCGAGCCTGAATTTTTGCTACCTTTTCCGAATTCAGTAGTGCCATTGAATCGTTGAATTCTTCCACCTTTTCTATTCTCCGGCGGAGGTATTCAAGATCCTCATTATCCTCTGCTGGGGATGGTGTCATTTTGGGGGCGCCGACGGTGCCTCGTGTTTGTGGTCGTCGTTTCTCCATCTTCTGGATGCCACGGGAAGCCACGGCAATGAGGATCAGGCGCCGAGGATGCTGATGGTTCGCTCAGAGAGGGTTGCACAGATGATACAATATTGTCATCTGGGAGGTCTGAAGGCTGCCAGGCATCTGGGCAGGGGGTTGGTGGTTCCTCTGCAGCCAGTGGGGCAACAGAGACCCTTCCCAGGACTTTTTTATTGACCCAGGATTTTACCCTCTGCTGCACTGGCTTTGTTGCCTTCTGGAGAAGCAGTTGAGTCTGTTTAAGGTCATTTCTCAAACTGTAATTCTCCTTCTCTAATTTATGGACCTTGTCGACATAAACTTGTGCCCTGATGAAATTTTTACACAGAGTCTAAAAATGTTTGACTTTGGAGGTAACTTGCGTCTGATGCCAAAGTTTGATGAGCCTGACCCAGACACATTTTTCTGTCTTTTTGAGCGTGTTGCGGATGGTAGGGGTTGGCCTGAAGCTGACCAGGTAGTTATGTTGCAGTCAGTTTTTACAGGTAAAGCCCTGTCCTTCAGATCCTTCAGTGAAGCCTCAGCGGCAGCCTGACTACTTCTTGCAAACAGCCAGCCTTTCCATGAACGTTGCCTCTCCTCTCTGAAATCAGCTATGACCTTTTCTTTCGTCTCAATTATTGCGTCTTTTTCTTTGACAGCCTCCTTCATCGCAGTCAAGTTCGCTATCACTTCCTTTTGACCATAGACAGTCTTTTTTAAGTCCCAATTTTCTGTCTGCAGGTTAGAAAGTTCCTCGTCAAACTTGATTTTGTCTGCTTCCTTTGCACTGGTAAACTGCTGCTGGGTTTTTGTAAGCTTATCTTGCAGACTAGCCACCTGCTCTTTGAATGCTTTCACCTCATGAAAATAGCTGTAATGAATATCTGTGACCTCATCAGCGTGTTTCGTGGCAGTTTTTCTTCTCTCTTCCGTGGTCTCTTTCTCCCACCTGGCCTGCTCCTCAGCTAATTTCGCGTCACAGTCCGCTTTCAGCCTAAGGAGATCAGCCTCACACTTCTCCGTCAGTGCAGCAAAACTGTCTTGGCTGTCGCTAAGCTTCTTTGCCAGTGCGTCCGTGTCATCAAGGTGTTTCAATCTCCAATCCACGGCTTGTGAGTGGAGGTACACGGTTTCGTCGAAAAGTTTTTTCTTTTCGGCGTCCCTCTCCTCTCTTTGTTTGAGCAGGTCCTGAATTTCGGCTTTGGCAGTTTCTAACTCAGCCTCGAGCCTGAATTTTTGCTACCTTTTCCGAATTCAGTAGTGCCATTGAATCGTTGAATTCTTCCACCTTTTCTATTCTCCGGCGGAGGTATTCAAGATCCTCATTATCCTCTGCTGGGGATGGTGTCATTTTGGGGGCGCCGACGGTGCCTCGTGTTTGTGGTCGTCGTTTCTCCATCTTCTGGATGCCACGGGAAGCCACGGCAATGAGGATCAGGCGCCGAGGATGCTGATGGTTCGCTCAGAGAGGGTTGCACAGATGATACAATATTGTCATCTGGGAGGTCTGAAGGCTGCCAGGCATCTGGGCAGGGGGCTGGTGGTTCCTCTGCAGCCAGTGGGGCAACAGAGACCCTTCCCAGGACTTTTTTATTGACCCAGGATTTTACCCTCTGCTGCACTGGCTTTGTTGCCTTCTGGAGAAGCAGTTGAGTCTGTTTAAGGTCATTTCTCAAACTGTAATTCTCCTTCTCTAATTTATGGACCTTGTCGACATAAACTTGTGCCCTGATGAAATTTTTACATAGAGTCTAAAAATGTTTGACTTTGGAGGTAACTTGCGTCTGATGCCAAAGTTTGATGAGCGTGACCCAGACACATTTTTCTGTCTTTTTGAGCGTGTTGCGGATGGTAGGGGTTGGCCTGAAGCTGACCAGGTAGTTATGTTGCAGTCAGTTTTTACAGGTAAAGCCCTGTCCTTCAGATCCTTCAGTGAAGCCTCAGCGGCAGCCTGACTACTTCTTGCAAACAGCCAGCCTTTCCATGAACGTCGCCTCTCCTCTCTGAAATCAGCTATGACCTTTTCTTTCGTCTCAATTATTGCGTCTTTTTCTTTGACAGCCTCCTTCATCGCAGTCAAGTTCGCCATCACTTCCTTTTGACCATAGACAGTCTTTTTTAAGTCCCAATTTTCAGTCTGCAGGTTAGAAAGTTCCTCGTCACACTTGATTTTGTCTGCTTCCTTTGCACTGGTAAAGTGCTGCTGGGTTTTTGTAAGCTTATCTTGCAGACTAGCCACCTGCTCTTTGTATGCTTTCACCTCATGAAAATAGCTGTAATGAATATCTGTGATCTCATCAGCGTGTTTCGTGGCAGTTTTTCTTCTCTCTTCCGTGGTCTCTTTCTCCCACCTGGCCTGCTCCTCAGCTAATTTCGCGTCACAGTCCGCTTTCAGCCTAAGGAGATCAGCCTCACGCTTCTCCGTCAGTGCAGCAAAACTGTCTTGGCTGTCGCTAAGCTTCTTTGCCAGTGCGTCCGTGTCATCAAGGTGTTTCAATCTCCAATCCAAGGCTTGTGAGTGGAGGTACATGGTTTCGTCAAAGTTTTTTCTTTTCGGCGTCCCTCTCCTCTCTTTGTTTGAGCAGGTCCTGAATTTCGGCTTTGGCAGTTTCTAACTCAGCCTCGAGCCTGAATTTTTGCTACCTTTTCCGAATTCAGTAGTGCCATTGAATCGTTGAATTCTTCCACCTTTTCTATTCTCCGGCGGAGGTATTCAAGATCCTCATTATCCTCTGCTGGGGATGGTGTCATTTTGGGGGCGCCGACGGTGCCTCGTGTTTGTGGTCGTCGTTTCTCCATCTTCTGGATGCCACGGGAAGCCACGGCAATGAGGATCAGGCGCCGAGGATGCTGATGGTTCGCTCAGAGAGGGTTGCACAGATGATACAATATTGTCATCTGGGAGGTCTGAAGGCTGCCAGGCAACTGAGCAGGGGGCTGGTGGTTCCTCTGCAGCCAGTGGGGCAACAGAGACCCTTCCCAGGACTTTTTTATTGACCCAGGATTTTACCCTCTGCTGCACTGGCTTTGTTGCCTTCTGGAGAAGCAGTTGAGTCTGTTTAAGGTCATTTCTCAAACTGTAATTCTCCTTCTCTAATTTATGGACCTTGTCGACATAAACTTGTGCCCTGATGAAATTTTTACATAGAGTCTAAAAATGTTTGACTTTGGAGGTAACTTGCGTCTGATGCCAAAGTTTGATGAGCGTGACCCAGACACATTTTTCTGTCTTTTTGAGCGTGTTGCGGATGGTAGGGGTTGGCCTGAAGCTGACCAGGTAGTTATGTTGCAGTCAGTTTTTACAGGTAAAGCCCTGTCCTTCAGATCCTTCAGTGAAGCCTCAGCGGCAGCCTGACTACTTCTTGCAAACAGCCAGCCTTTCCATGAACGTCGCCTCTCCTCTCTGAAATCAGCTATGACCTTTTCTTTCGTCTCAATTATTGCGTCTTTTTCTTTGACAGCCTCCTTCATCGCAGTCAAGTTCGCCATCACTTCCTTTTGACCATAGACAGTCTTTTTTAAGTCCCAATTTTCAGTCTGCAGGTTAGAAAGTTCCTCGTCACACTTGATTTTGTCTGCTTCCTTTGCACTGGTAAAGTGCTGCTGGGTTTTTGTAAGCTTATCTTGCAGACTAGCCACCTGCTCTTTGTATGCTTTCACCTCATGAAAATAGCTGTAATGAATATCTGTGATCTCATCAGCGTGTTTCGTGGCAGTTTTTCTTCTCTCTTCCGTGGTCTCTTTCTCCCACCTGGCCTGCTCCTCAGCTAATTTCGCGTCACAGTCCGCTTTCAGCCTAAGGAGATCAGCCTCACGCTTCTCCGTCAGTGCAGCAAAACTGTCTTGGCTGTCGCTAAGCTTCTTTGCCAGTGCGTCCGTGTCATCAAGGTGTTTCAATCTCCAATCCAAGGCTTGTGAGTGGAGGTACATGGTTTCGTCAAAGTTTTTTCTTTTCGGCGTCCCTCTCCTCTCTTTGTTTGAGCAGGTCCTGAATTTCGGCTTTGGCAGTTTCTAACTCAGCCTCGAGCCTGAATTTTTGCTACCTTTTCCGAATTCAGTAGTGCCATTGAATCGTTGAATTCTTCCACCTTTTCTATTCTCCGGCGGAGGTATTCAAGATCCTCATTATCCTCTGCTGGGGATGGTGTCATTTTGGGGGCGCCGACGGTGCCTCGTGTTTGTGGTCGTCGTTTCTCCATCTTCTGGATGCCACGGGAAGCCACGGCAATGAGGATCAGGCGCCGAGGATGCTGATGGTTCGCTCAGAGAGGGTTGCACAGATGATACAATATTGTCATCTGGGAGGTCTGAAGGCTGCCAGGCATCTGGGCAGGGGGCTGGTGGTTCCTCTGCAGCCAGTGGGGCAACAGAGACCCTTCCCAGGACTTTTTTATTGACCCAGGATTTTACCCTCTGCTGCACTGGCTTTGTTGCCTTCTGGAGAAGCAGTTGAGTCTGTTTAAGGTCATTTCTCAAACTGTAATTCTCCTTCTCTAATTTATGGACCTTGTCGACATAAACTTGTGCCCTGATGAAATTTTTACACAGAGTCTAAAAATGTTTGACTTTGGAGGTAACTTGCGTCTGATGCCAAAGTTTGATGAGCGTGACCCAGACACATTTTTCTGTCTTTTTGAGCGTGTTGCGGATGGTAGGGGTTGGCCTGAAGCTGACCAGGTAGTTATGTTGCAGTCAGTTTTTACAGGTAAAGCCCTGTCCTTCAGATCCTTCAGTGAAGCCTCAGCGGCAGCCTGACTACTTCTTGCAAACAGCCAGCCTTTCCATGAACGTCGCCTCTCCTCTCTGAAATCAGCTATGACCTTTTCTTTCGTCTCAATTATTGCGTCTTTTTCTTTGACAGCCTCCTTCATCGCAGTCAAGTTCGCTATCACTTCCTTTTGACCATAGACAGTCTTTTTTAAGTCCCAATTTTCTGTCTGCAGGTTAGAAAGTTCCTCGTCAAACTTGATTTTGCCTGCTTCCTTTGCACTGGTAAACTGCTGCTGGGTTTTTGTAAGCTTATCTTGCAGACTAGCCACCTGCTCTTTGTATGCTTTCACCTCATGAAAATAGCTGTAATGAATATCTGTGACCTCATCAGCGTGTTTCGTGGCAGTTTTTCTTCTCTCTTCCGTGGTCTCTTTCTCCCACCTGGCCTGCTCCTCAGCTAATTTCGCGTCACAGTCCGCTTTCAGCCTAAGGAGATCAGCCTCACGCTTCTCCGTCAGTGCAGCAAAACTGTCTTGGCTGTCGCTAAGCTTCTTTGCCAGTGCGTCCGTGTCATCAAGGTGTTTCAATCTCCAATCCACGGCTTGTGAGTGGAGGTACACGGTTTCGTCGAAAAGTTTTTTCTTTTCGGCGTCCCTCTCCTCTCTTTGTTTGAGCAGGTCCTGAATTTCGGCTTTGGCAGTTTCTAACTCAGCCTCGAGCCTGAATTTTTGCTACCTTTTCCGAATTCAGTAGTGCCATTGAATCGTTGAATTCTTCCACCTTTTCTATTCTCCGGCGGAGGTATTCAAGATCCTCATTATCCTCTGCTGGGGATGGTGTCATTTTGGGGGCGCCGGCGGTGCCTCGTGTTTGTGGTCGTCGTTTCTCCATCTTCTGGATGCCACGGGAAGCCACGGCAATGAGGATCAGGCGCAGAGGATGCTGATGGTTCGCTCAGAGAGGGTTGCACAGATGATACAATATTGTCATCTGGGAGGTCTGAAGGCTGCCAGGCATCTGGGCAGGGGGCTGGTGGTTCCTCTGCAGCCAGTGGGGCAACAGAGACCCTTCCCAGGACTTTTTTATTGACCCAGGATTTTACCCTCTGCTGCACTGGCTTTGTTGCCTTCTGGAGAAGCAGTTGAGTCTGTTTAAGGTCATTTCTCAAACTGTAATTCTCCTTCTCTAATTTATGGACCTTGTCGACATAAACTTGTGCCCTGATGAAATTTTTACACAGAGTCTAAAAATGTTTGACTTTGGAGGTAACTTGCGTCTGATGCCAAAGTTTGATGAGCCTGACCCAGACACATTTTTCTGTCTTTTTGAGCGTGTTGCGGATGGTAGGGGTTGGCCTGAAGCTGACCAGGTAGTTATGTTGCAGTCAGTTTTTACAGGTAAAGCCCTGTCCTTCAGATCCTTCAGTGAAGCCTCAGCGGCAGCCTGACTACTTCTTGCAAACAGCCAGCCTTTCCATGAACGTCGCCTCTCCTCTCTGAAATCAGCTATGACCTTTTCTTTCGTCTCAATTATTGCGTCTTTTTCTTTGACAGCCTCCTTCATCGCAGTCAAGTTCGCTATCACTTCCTTTTGACCATAGACAGTCTTTTTTAAGTCCCAATTTTCTGTCTGCAGGTTAGAAAGTTCCTCGTCAAACTTGATTTTGTCTGCTTCCTTTGCACTGGTAAACTGCTGCTGGGTTTTTGTAAGCTTATCTTGCAGACTAGCCACCTGCTCTTTGAATGCTTTCACCTCATGAAAATAGCTGTAATGAATATCTGTGACCTCATCAGCGTGTTTCGTGGCAGTTTTTCTTCTCTCTTCCGTGGTCTCTTTCTCCCACCTGGCCTGCTCCTCAGCTAATTTCGCGTCACAGTCCGCTTTCAGCCTAAGGAGATCAGCCTCACACTTCTCCGTCAGTGCAGCAAAACTGTCTTGGCTGTCGCTAAGCTTCTTTGCCAGTGCGTCCGTGTCATCAAGGTGTTTCAATCTCCAATCCAAGGCTTGTGAGTGGAGGTACATGGTTTCGTCAAAGTTTTTTCTTTTCGGCGTCCCTCTCCTCTCTTTGTTTGAGCAGGTCCTGAATTTCGGCTTTGGCAGTTTCTAACTCAGCCTCGAGCCTGAATTTTTGCTACCTTTTCCGAATTCAGTAGTGCCATTGAATCGTTGAATTCTTCCACCTTTTCTATTCTCCGGCGGAGGTATTCAAGATCCTCATTATCCTCTGCTGGGGATGGTGTCATTTTGGGGGCGCCGACGGTGCCTCGTGTTTGTGGTCGTCGTTTCTCCATCTTCTGGATGCCACGGGAAGCCACGGCAATGAGGATCAGGCGCCGAGGATGCTGATGGTTCGCTCAGAGAGGGTTGCACAGATGATACAATATTGTCATCTGGGAGGTCTGAAGGCTGCCAGGCATCTGGGCAGGGGGCTGGTGGTTCCTCTGCAGCCAGTGGGGCAACAGAGACCCTTCCCAGGACTTTTTTATTGACCCAGGATTTTACCCTCTGCTGCACTGGCTTTGTTGCCTTCTGGAGAAGCAGTTGAGTCTGTTTAAGGTCATTTCTCAAACTGTAATTCTCCTTCTCTAATTTATGGACCTTGTCGACATAAACTTGTGCCCTGATGAAATTTTTACACAGAGTCTAAAAATGTTTGACTTTGGAGGTAACTTGCGTCTGATGCCAAAGTTTGATGAGCGTGACCCAGACACATTTTTCTGTCTTTTTGAGCGTGTTGCGGATGGTAGGGGTTGGCCTGAAGCTGACCAGGTAGTTATGTTGCAGTCAGTTTTTACAGGTAAAGCCCTGTCCTTCAGATCCTTCAGTGAAGCCTCAGCGGCAGCCTGACTACTTCTTGCAAACAGCCAGCCTTTCCATGAACGTCGCCTCTCCTCTCTGAAATCAGCTATGACCTTTTCTTTCGTCTCAATTATTGCGTCTTTTTCTTTGACAGCCTCCTTCATCGCAGTCAAGTTCGCCATCACTTCCTTTTGACCATAGACAGTCTTTTTTAACTCCCAATTTTCAGTCTGCATGTTAGAAAGTTCCTCGTCAAACTTGATTTTGTCTGCTTCCTTTGCACTGGTAAACTGCTGCTGGGTTTTTGTAAGCTTATCTTGCAGACTAGCCACCTGCTCTTTGAATGCTTTCACCTCATGAAAATAGCTGTAATGAATATCTGTGACCTCATCAGCGTGTTTCGTGGCAGTTTTTCTTCTCTCTTCCGTGGTCTCTTTCTCCCACCTGGCCTGCTCCTCAGCTAATTTCGCGTCACAGTCCGCTTTCAGCCTAAGGAGATCAGCCTCACGCTTCTCCGTCAGTGCAGCAAAACTGTCTTGGCTGTCGCTAAGCTTCTTTGCCAGTGCGTCCGTGTCATCAAGGTGTTTCAATCTCCAATCCACGGCTTGTGAGTGGAGGTACACGGTTTCGTCAAAGTTTTTTCTTTTCGGCGTCCCTCTCCTCTCTTTGTTTGAGCAGGTCCTGAATTTCGGCTTTGGCAGTTTCTAACTCAGCCTCGAGCCTGAATTTTTGCTACCTTTTCCGAATTCAGTAGTGCCATTGAATCGTTGAATTCTTCCACCTTTTCTATTCTCCGGCGGAGGTATTCAAGATCCTCATTATCCTCTGCTGGGGATGGTGTCATTTTGGGGGCGCCGACGGTGCCTCGTGTTTGTGGTCGTCGTTTCTCCATCTTCTGGATGCCACGGGAAGCCACGGCAATGAGGATCAGGCGCCGAGGATGCTGATGGTTCGCTCAGAGAGGGTTGCACAGATGATACAATATTGTCATCTGGGAGGTCTGAAGGCTGCCAGGCATCTGGGCAGGGGGTTGGTGGTTCCTCTGCAGCCAGTGGGGCAACAGAGACCCTTCCCAGGACTTTTTTATTGACCCAGGATTTTACCCTCTGCTGCACTGGCTTTGTTGCCTTCTGGAGAAGCAGTTGAGTCTGTTTAAGGTCATTTCTCAAACTGTAATTCTCCTTCTCTAATTTATGGACCTTGTCGACATAAACTTGTGCCCTGATGAAATTTTTACACAGAGTCTAAAAATGTTTGACTTTGGAGGTAACTTGCGTCTGATGCCAAAGTTTGATGAGCGTGACCCAGACACATTTTTCTGTCTTTTTGAGCGTGTTGCGGATGGTAGGGGTTGGCCTGAAGCTGACCAGGTAGTTATGTTGCAGTCAGTTTTTACAGGTAAAGCCCTGTCCTTCAGATCCTTCAGTGAAGCCTCAGCGGCAGCCTGACTACTTCTTGCAAACAGCCAGCCTTTCCATGAACGTCGCCTCTCCTCTCTGAAATCAGCTATGACCTTTTCTTTCGTCTCAATTATTGCGTCTTTTTCTTTGACAGCCTCCTTCATCGCAGTCAAGTTCGCTATCACTTCCTTTTGACCATAGACAGTCTTTTTTAAGTCCCAATTTTCTGTCTGCAGGTTAGAAAGTTCCTCGTCAAACTTGATTTTGTCTGCTTCCTTTGCACTGGTAAACTGCTGCTGGGTTTTTGTAAGCTTATCTTGCAGACTAGCCACCTGCTCTTTGTATGCTTTCACCTCATGAAAATAGCTGTAATGAATATCTGTGACCTCATCAGCGTGTTTCGTGGCAGTTTTTCTTCTCTCTTCCGTGGTCTCTTTCTCCCACCTGGCCTGCTCCTCAGCTAATTTCGCGTCACAGTCCGCTTTCAGCCTAAGGAGATCAGCCTCACACTTCTCCGTCAGTGCAGCAAAACTGATTTGGCTGTCGCTAAGCTTCTTTGCCAGTGCGTCCGTGTCATCAAGGTGTTTCAATCTCCAATCCACGGCTTGTGAGTGGAGGTACACGGTTTCGTCAAAGTTTTTTCTTTTCGGCGTCCCTCTCCTCTCTTTGTTTGAGCAGGTCCTGAATTTCGGCTTTGGCAGTTTCTAACTCAGCCTCGAGCCTGAATTTTTGCTACCTTTTCCGAATTCAGTAGTGCCATTGAATCGTTGAATTCTTCCACCTTTTCTATTCTCCGGCGGAGGTATTCAAGATCCTCATTATCCTCTGCTGGGGATGGTGTCATTTTGGGGGCGCCGACGGTGCCTCGTGTTTGTGGTCGTCGTTTCTCCATCTTCTGGATGCCACGGGAAGCCACGGCAATGAGGATCAGGCGCCGAGGATGCTGATGGTTCGCTCAGAGAGGGTTGCACAGATGATACAATATTGTCATCTGGGAGGTCTGAAGGCTGCCAGGCATCTGGGCAGGGGGTTGGTGGTTCCTCTGCAGCCAGTGGGGCAACAGAGACCCTTCCCAGGACTTTTTTATTGACCCAGGATTTTACCCTCTGCTGCACTGGCTTTGTTGCCTTCTGGAGAAGCAGTTGAGTCTGTTTAAGGTCATTTCTCAAACTGTAATTCTCCTTCTCTAATTTATGGACCTTGTCGACATAAACTTGTGCCCTGATGAAATTTTTACACAGAGTCTAAAAATGTTTGACTTTGGAGGTAACTTGCGTCTGATGCCAAAGTTTGATGAGCGTGACCCAGACACATTTTTCTGTCTTTTTGAGCGTGTTGCGGATGGTAGGGGTTGGCCTGAAGCTGACCAGGTAGTTATGTTGCAGTCAGTTTTTACAGGTAAAGCCCTGTCCTTCAGATCCTTCAGTGAAGCCTCAGCGGCAGCCTGACTACTTCTTGCAAACAGCCAGCCTTTCCATGAACGTCGCCTCTCCTCTCTGAAATCAGCTATGACCTTTTCTTTCGTCTCAATTATTGCGTCTTTTTCTTTGACAGCCTCCTTCATCGCAGTCAAGTTCGCTATCACTTCCTTTTGACCATAGACAGTCTTTTTTAAGTCCCAATTTTCTGTCTGCAGGTTAGAAAGTTCCTCGTCAAACTTGATTTTGTCTGCTTCCTTTGCACTGGTAAAGTGCTGCTGGGTTTTTGTAAGCTTATCTTGCAGACTAGCCACCTGCTCTTTGAATGCTTTCACCTCATGAAAATAGCTGTAATGAATATCTGTGATCTCATCAGCGTGTTTCGTGGCAGTTTTTCTTCTCTCTTCCGTGGTCTCTTTCTCCCACCTGGCCTGCTCCTCAGCTAATTTCGCGTCACAGTCCGCTTTCAGCCTAAGGAGACCAGCCTCACGCTTCTCCGTCAGTGCAGCAAAACTGTCTTGGCTGTCGCTAAGCTTCTTTGCCAGTGCGTCCGTGTCATCAAGGTGTTTCAATCTCCAATCCAAGGCTTGTGAGTGGAGGTACATGGTTTCGTCAAAGTTTTTTCTTTTCGGCGTCCCTCTCCTCTCTTTGTTTGAGCAGGTCCTGAATTTCGGCTTTGGCAGTTTCTAACTCAGCCTCGAGCCTGAATTTTTGCTACCTTTTCCGAATTCAGTAGTGCCATTGAATCGTTGAATTCTTCCACCTTTTCTATTCTCCGGCGGAGGTATTCAAGATCCTCATTATCCTCTGCTGGGGATGGTGTCATTTTGGGGGCGCCGACGGTGCCTCGTGTTTGTGGTCGTCGTTTCTCCATCTTCTGGATGCCACGGGAAGCCACGGCAATGAGGATCAGGCGCCGAGGATGCTGATGGTTCGCTCAGAGAGGGTTGCACAGATGATACAATATTGTCATCTGGGAGGTCTGAAGGCTGCCAGGCATCTGGGCAGGGGGTTGGTGGTTCCTCTGCAGCCAGTGGGGCAACAGAGACCCTTCCCAGGACTTTTTTATTGACCCAGGATTTTACCCTCTGCTGCACTGGCTTTGTTGCCTTCTGGAGAAGCAGTTGAGTCTGTTTAAGGTCATTTCTCAAACTGTAATTCTCCTTCTCTAATTTATGGACCTTGTCGACATAAACTTGTGCCCTGATGAAATTTTTACACAGAGTCTAAAAATGTTTGACTTTGGAGGTAACTTGCGTCTGATGCCAAAGTTTGATGAGCGTGACCCAGACACATTTTTCTGTCTTTTTGAGCGTGTTGCGGATGGTAGGGGTTGGCCTGAAGCTGACCAGGTAGTTATGTTGCAGTCAGTTTTTACAGGTAAAGCCCTGTCCTTCAGATCCTTCAGTGAAGCCTCAGCGGCAGCCTGACTACTTCTTGCAAACAGCCAGCCTTTCCATGAACGTCGCCTCTCCTCTCTGAAATCAGCTATGACCTTTTCTTTCGTCTCAATTATTGCGTCTTTTTCTTTGACAGCCTCCTTCATCGCAGTCAAGTTCGCTATCACTTCCTTTTGACCATAGACAGTCTTTTTTAACTCCCAATTTTCTGTCTGCAGGTTAGAAAGTTCCTCGTCAAACTTGATTTTGTCTGCTTCCTTTGCACTGGTAAACTGCTGCTGGGTTTTTGTAAGCTTATCTTGCAGACTAGCCACCTGCTCTTTGAATGCTTTCACCTCATGAAAATAGCTGTAATGAATATCTGTGACCTCATCAGCGTGTTTCATGGCAGTTTTTCTTCTCTCTTCCGTGGTCTCTTTCTCCCACCTGGCCTGCTCCTCAGCTAATTTCGCGTCACAGTCCGCTTTCAGCCTAAGGAGATCAGCCTCACGCTTCTCCGTCAGTGCAGCAAAACTGTCTTGGCTGTCGCTAAGCTTCTTTGCCAGTGCGTCCGTGTCATCAAGGTGTTTCAATCTCCAATCCAAGGCTTGTGAGTGGAGGTACATGGTTTCGTCAAAGTTTTTTCTTTTCGGCGTCCCTCTCCTCTCTTTGTTTGAGCAGGTCCTGAATTTCGGCTTTGGCAGTTTCTAACTCAGCCTCGAGCCTGAATTTTTGCTACCTTTTCCGAATTTAGTAGTGCCATTGAATCGTTGAATTCTTCCACCTTTTCTATTCTCCGGCGGAGGTATTCAAGATCCTCATTATCCTCTGCTGGGGATGGTGTCATTTTGGGGGCGCCGACGGTGCCTCGTGTTTGTGGTCGTCGTTTCTCCATCTTCTGGATGCCACGGGAAGCCACGGCAATGAGGATCAGGCGCCGAGGATGCTGATGGTTCGCTCAGAGAGGGTTGCACAGATGATACAATATTGTCATCTGGGAGGTCTGAAGGCTGCCAGGCATCTGGGCAGGGGGTTGGTGGTTCCTCTGCAGCCAGTGGGGCAACAGAGACCCTTCCCAGGACTTTTTTATTGACCCAGGATTTTACCCTCTGCTGCACTGGCTTTGTTGCCTTCTGGAGAAGCAGTTGAGTCTGTTTAAGGTCATTTCTCAAACTGTAATTCTCCTTCTCTAATTTATGGACCTTGTCGACATAAACTTGTGCCCTGATGAAATTTTTACACAGAGTCTAAAAATGTTTGACTTTGGAGGTAACTTGCGTCTGATGCCAAAGTTTGATGAGCGTGACCCAGACACATTTTTCTGTCTTTTTGAGCGTGTTGCGGATGGTAGGGGTTGGCCTGAAGCTGACCAGGTAGTTATGTTGCAGTCAGTTTTTACAGGTAAAGCCCTGTCCTTCAGATCCTTCAGTGAAGCCTCAGCGGCAGCCTGACTACTTCTTGCAAACAGCCAGCCTTTCCATGAACGTCGCCTCTCCTCTCTGAAATCAGCTATGACCTTTTCTTTCGTCTCAATTATTGCGTCTTTTTCTTTGACAGCCTCCTTCATCGCAGTCAAGTTCGCTATCACTTCCTTTTGACCATAGACAGTCTTTTTTAAGTCCCAATTTTCTGTCTGCAGGTTAGAAAGTTCCTCGTCAAACTTGATTTTGTCTGCTTCCTTTGCACTGGTAAACTGCTGCTGGGTTTTTGTAAGCTTATCTTGCAGACTAGCCACCTGCTCTTTGTATGCTTTCACCTCATGAAAATAGCTGTAATGAATATCTGTGACCTCATCAGCGTGTTTCGTGGCAGTTTTTCTTCTCTCTTCCGTGGTCTCTTTCTCCCACCTGGCCTGCTCCTCAGCTAATTTCGCGTCACAGTCCGCTTTCAGCCTAAGGAGATCAGCCTCACGCTTCTCCGTCAGTGCAGCAAAACTGTCTTGGCTGTCGCTAAGCTTCTTTGCCAGTGCGTCCGTGTCATCAAGGTGTTTCAATCTCCAATCCAAGGCTTGTGAGTGGAGGTACACGGTTTCGTCGAAAAGTTTTTTCTTTTCGGCGTCCCTCTCCTCTCTTTGTTTGAGCAGGTCCTGAATTTCGGATTTGGCAGTTTCTAACTCAGCCTCGAGCCTGAATTTTTGCTACCTTTTCCGAATTCAGTAGTGCCATTGAATCGTTGAATTCTTCCACCTTTTCTATTCTCCGGCGGAGGTATTCAAGATCCTCATTATCCTCTGCTGGGGATGGTGTCATTTTGGGGGCGCCGGCGGTGCCTCGTGTTTGTGGTCGTCGTTTCTCCATCTTCTGGATGCCACGGGAAGCCACGGCAATGAGGATCAGGCGCAGAGGATGCTGATGGTTCGCTCAGAGAGGGTTGCACAGATGATACAATATTGTCATCTGGGAGGTCTGAAGGCTGCCAGGCATCTGGGCAGGGGGCTGGTGGTTCCTCTGCAGCCAGTGGGGCAACAGAGACCCTTCCCAGGACTTTTTTATTGACCCAGGATTTTACCCTCTGCTGCACTGGCTTTGTTGCCTTCTGGAGAAGCAGTTGAGTCTGTTTAAGGTCATTTCTCAAACTGTAATTCTCCTTCTCTAATTTATGGACCTTGTCGACATAAACTTGTGCCCTGATGCAATTTTTACACAGAGTCTAAAAATGTTTGACTTTGGAGGTAACTTGCGTCTGATGCCAAAGTTTGATGAGCCTGACCCAGACACATTTTTCTGTCTTTTTGAGCGTGTTGCGGATGGTAGGGGTTGGCCTGAAGCTGACCAGGTAGTTATGTTGCAGTCAGTTTTTACAGGTAAAGCCCTGTCCTTCAGATCCTTCAGTGAAGCCTCAGCGGCAGCCTGACTACTTCTTGCAAACAGCCAGCCTTTCCATGAACGTCGCCTCTCCTCTCTGAAATCAGCTATGACCTTTTCTTTCGTCTCAATTATTGCGTCTTTTTCTTTGACAGCCTCCTTCATCGCAGTCAAGTTCGCTATCACTTCCTTTTGACCATAGACAGTCTTTTTTAAGTCCCAATTTTCTGTCTGCAGGTTAGAAAGTTCCTCGTCAAACTTGATTTTGTCTGCTTCCTTTGCACTGGTAAACTGCTGCTGGGTTTTTGTAAGCTTATCTTGCAGACTAGCCACCTGCTCTTTGAATGCTTTCACCTCATGAAAATAGCTGTAATGAATATCTGTGACCTCATCAGCGTGTTTCGTGGCAGTTTTTCTTCTCTCTTCCGTGGTCTCTTTCTCCCACCTGGCCTGCTCCTCAGCTAATTTCGCGTCACAGTCCGCTTTCAGCCTAAGGAGATCAGCCTCACACTTCTCCGTCAGTGCAGCAAAACTGTCTTGGCTGTCGCTAAGCTTCTTTGCCAGTGCGTCCATGTCATCAAGGTGTTTCAATCTCCAATCCACGGCTTGTGAGTGGAGGTACACGGTTTCGTCGAAAAGTTTTTTCTTTTCGGCGTCCCTCTCCTCTCTTTGTTTGAGCAGGTCCTGAATTTCGGCTTTGGCAGTTTCTAACTCAGCCTCGAGCCTGAATTTTTGCTACCTTTTCCGAATTCAGTAGTGCCATTGAATCGTTGAATTCTTCCACCTTTTCTATTCTCCGGTGGAGGTATTCAAGATCCTCATTATCCTCTGCTGGGGATGGTGTCATTTTGGGGGCGCCGACGGTGCCTTGTGTTTGTGGTCGTCGTTTCTCCATCTTCTGGATGCCACGGCAATGAGGATCAGGCGCAGAGGATGCTGATGGTTCGCTCAGAGAGGGTTGCACAGATGATACAATATTGTCATCTGGGAGGTCTGAAGGCTGCCAGGCATCTGGGCAGGGGGCTGGTGGTTCCTCTGCAGCCAGTGGGGCAACAGAGACCCTTCCCAGGACTTTTTTATTGACCCAGGATTTTACCCTCTGCTGCACTGGCTTTGTTGCCTTCTGGAGAAGCAGTTGAGTCTGTTTAAGGTCATTTCTCAAACTGTAATTCTCCTTCTCTAATTTATGGACCTTGTCGACATAAACTTGTGCCCTGATGAAATTTTTACACAGAGTCTAAAAATGTTTGACTTTGGAGGTAACTTGCGTCTGATGCCAAAGTTTGATGAGCGTGACCCAGACACATTTTTCTGTCTTTTTGAGCGTGTTGCGGATGGTAGGGGTTGGCCTGAAGCTGACCAGGTAGTTATGTTGCAGTCAGTTTTTACAGGTAAAGCCCTGTCCTTCAGATCCTTCAGTGAAGCCTCAGCGGCAGCCTGACTACTTCTTGCAAACAGCCAGCCTTTCCATGAACGTCGCCTCTCCTCTCTGAAATCAGCTATGACCTTTTCTTTCGTCTCAATTATTGCGTCTTTTTCTTTGACAGCCTCCTTCATCGCAGTCAAGTTCGCTATCACTTCCTTTTGACCATAGACAGTCTTTTTTAACTCCCAATTTTCTGTCTGCAGGTTAGAAAGTTCCTCGTCAAACTTGATTTTGTCTGCTTCCTTTGCACTGGTAAACTGCTGCTGGGTTTTTGTAAGCTTATCTTGCAGACTAGCCACCTGCTCTTTGAATGCTTTCACCTCATGAAAATAGCTGTAATGAATATCTGTGACCTCATCAGCGTGTTTCGTGGCAGTTTTTCTTCTCTCTTCCGTGGTCTCTTTCTCCCACCTGGCCTGCTCCTCAGCTAATTTCGCGTCACAGTCCGCTTTCAGCCTAAGGAGATCAGCCTCACGCTTCTCCGTCAGTGCAGCAAAACTGTCTTGGCTGTCGCTAAGCTTCTTTGCCAGTGCGTCCGTGTCATCAAGGTGTTTCAATCTCCAATCCACGGCTTGTGAGTGGAGGTACACGGTTTCGTCAAAGTTTTTTCTTTTCGGCGTCCCTCTCCTCTCTTTGTTTGAGCAGGTCCTGAATTTCGGCTTTGGCAGTTTCTAACTCAGCCTCGAGCCTGAATTTTTGCTACCTTTTCCGAATTCAGTAGTGCCATTGAATCGTTGAATTCTTCCACCTTTTCTATTCTCCGGCGGAGGTATTCAAGATCCTCATTATCCTCTGCTGGGGATGGTGTCATTTTGGGGGCGCCGACGGTGCCTCGTGTTTGTGGTCGTCGTTTCTCCATCTTCTGGATGCCACGGCAATGAGGATCAGGCGCCGAGGATGCTGATGGTTCGCTCAGAGAGGGTTGCACAGATGATACAATATTGTCATCTGGGAGGTCTGAAGGCTGCCAGGCATCTGGGCAGGGGGTTGGTGGTTCCTCTGCAGCCAGTGGGGCAACAGAGACCCTTCCCAGGACTTTTTTATTGACCCAGGATTTTACCCTCTGCTGCACTGGCTTTGTTGCCTTCTGGAGAAGCAGTTGAGTCTGTTTAAGGTCATTTCTCAAACTGTAATTCTCCTTCTCTAATTTATGGACCTTGTCGACATAAACTTGTGCCCTGATGAAATTTTTACACAGAGTCTAAAAATGTTTGACTTTGGAGGTAACTTGCGTCTGATGCCAAAGTTTGATGAGCGTGACCCAGACACATTTTTCTGTCTTTTTGAGCGTGTTGCGGATGGTAGGGGTTGGCCTGAAGCTGACCAGGTAGTTATGTTGCAGTCAGTTTTTACAGGTAAAGCCCTGTCCTTCAGATCCTTCAGTGAAGCCTCAGCGGCAGCCTGACTACTTCTTGCAAACAGCCAGCCTTTCCATGAACGTCGCCTCTCCTCTCTGAAATCAGCTATGACCTTTTCTTTCGTCTCAATTATTGCGTCTTTTTCTTTGACAGCCTCCTTCATCGCAGTCAAGTTCGCTATCACTTCCTTTTGACCATAGACAGTCTTTTTTAAGTCCCAATTTTCTGTCTGCAGGTTAGAAAGTTCCTCGTCAAACTTGATTTTGTCTGCTTCCTTTGCACTGGTAAACTGCTGCTGGGTTTTTGTAAGCTTATCTTGCAGACTAGCCACCTGCTCTTTGAATGCTTTCACCTCATGAAAATAGCTGTAATGAATATCTGTGACCTCATCAGCGTGTTTCATGGCAGTTTTTCTTCTCTCTTCCGTGGTCTCTTTCTCCCACCTGGCCTGCTCCTCAGCTAATTTCGCGTCACAGTCCGCTTTCAGCCTAAGGAGATCAGCCTCACGCTTCTCCGTCAGTGCAGCAAAACTGTCTTGGCTGTCGCTAAGCTTCTTTGCCAGTGCGTCCGTGTCATCAAGGTGTTTCAATCTCCAATCCAAGGCTTGTGAGTGGAGGTACATGGTTTCGTCAAAGTTTTTTCTTTTCGGCATCCCTCTCCTCTCTTTGTTTGAGCAGGTCCTGAATTTCGGCTTTGGCAGTTTCTAACTCAGCCTCGAGCCTGAATTTTTGCTACCTTTTCCGAATTCAGTAGTGCCATTGAATCGTTGAATTCTTCCACCTTTTCTATTCTCCGGCGGAGGTATTCAAGATCCTCATTATCCTCTGCTGGGGATGGTGTCATTTTGGGGGCGCCGACGGTGCCTCGTGTTTGTGGTCGTCGTTTCTCCATCTTCTGGATGCCACGGGAAGCCACGGCAATGAGGATCAGGCGCCGAGGATGCTGATGGTTCGCTCAGAGAGGGTTGCACAGATGATACAATATTGTCATCTGGGAGGTCTGAAGGCTGCCAGGCATCTGGGCAGGGGGTTGGTGGTTCCTCTGCAGCCAGTGGGGCAACAGAGACCCTTCCCAGGACTTTTTTATTGACCCAGGATTTTACCCTCTGCTGCACTGGCTTTGTTGCCTTCTGGAGAAGCAGTTGAGTCTGTTTAAGGTCATTTCTCAAACTGTAATTCTCCTTCTCTAATTTATGGACCTTGTCGACATAAACTTGTGCCCTGATGAAATTTTTACACAGAGTCTAAAAATGTTTGACTTTGGAGGTAACTTGCGTCTGATGCCAAAGTTTGATGAGCCTGACCCAGACACATTTTTCTGTCTTTTTGAGCGTGTTGCGGATGGTAGGGGTTGGCCTGAAGCTGACCAGGTAGTTATGTTGCAGTCAGTTTTTACAGGTAAAGCCCTGTCCTTCAGATCCTTCAGTGAAGCCTCAGCGGCAGCCTGACTACTTCTTGCAAACAGCCAGCCTTTCCATGAACGTCGCCTCTCCTCTCTGAAATCAGCTATGACCTTTTCTTTCGTCTCAATTATTGCGTCTTTTTCTTTGACAGCCTCCTTCATCGCAGTCAAGTTCGCTATCACTTCCTTTTGACCATAGACAGTCTTTTTTAAGTCCCAATTTTCTGTCTGCAGGTTAGAAAGTTCCTCGTCAAACTTGATTTTGTCTGCTTCCTTTGCACTGGTAAACTGCTGCTGGGTTTTTGTAAGCTTATCTTGCAGACTAGCCACCTGCTCTTTGTATGCTTTCACCTCATGAAAATAGCTGTAATGAATATCTGTGATCTCATCAGCGTGTTTCGTGGCAGTTTTTCTTCTCTCTTCCGTGGTCTCTTTCTCCCACCTGGCCTGCTCCTCAGCTAATTTCGCGTCACAGTCCGCTTTCAGCCTAAGGAGATCAGCCTCACGCTTCTCCGTCAGTGCAGCAAAACTGTCTTGGCTGTCGCTAAGCTTCTTTGCCAGTGCGTCCGTGTCATCAAGGTGTTTCAATCTCCAATCCAAGGCTTGTGAGTGGAGGTACATGGTTTCGTCAAAGTTTTTTCTTTTCGGCGTCCCTCTCCTCTCTTTGTTTGAGCAGGTCCTGAATTTCGGCTTTGGCAGTTTCTAACTCAGCCTCGAGCCTGAATTTTTGCTACCTTTTCCGAATTCAGTAGTGCCATTGAATCGTTGAATTCTTCCACCTTTTCTATTCTCCGGCGGAGGTATTCAAGATCCTCATTATCCTCTGCTGGGGATGGTGTCATTTTGGGGGCGCCGACGGTGCCTCGTGTTTGTGGTCGTCGTTTCTCCATCTTCTGGATGCCACGGGAAGCCACGGCAATGAGGATCAGGCGCCGAGGATGCTGATGGTTCGCTCAGAGAGGGTTGCACAGATGATACAATATTGTCATCTGGGAGGTCTGAAGGCTGCCAGGCATCTGGGCAGGGGGCTGGTGGTTCCTCTGCAGCCAGTGGGGCAACAGAGACCCTTCCCAGGACTTTTTTATTGACCCAGGATTTTACCCTCTGCTGCACTGGCTTTGTTGCCTTCTGGAGAAGCAGTTGAGTCTGTTTAAGGTCATTTCTCAAACTGTAATTCTCCTTCTCTAATTTATGGACCTTGTCGACATAAACTTGTGCCCTGATGAAATTTTTACACAGAGTCTAAAAATGTTTGACTTTGGAGGTAACTTGCGTCTGATGCCAAAGTTTGATGAGCGTGACCCAGACACATTTTTCTGTCTTTTTGAGCGTGTTGCGGATGGTAGGGGTTGGCCTGAAGCTGACCAGGTAGTTATGTTGCAGTCAGTTTTTACAGGTAAAGCCCTGTCCTTCAGATCCTTCAGTGAAGCCTCAGCGGCAGCCTGACTACTTCTTGCAAACAGCCAGCCTTTCCATGAACGTCGCCTCTCCTCTCTGAAATCAGCTATGACCTTTTCTTTCGTCTCAATTATTGCGTCTTTTTCTTTGACAGCCTCCTTCATCGCAGTCAAGTTCGCTATCACTTCCTTTTGACCATAGACAGTCTTTTTTAAGTCCCAATTTTCTGTCTGCAGGTTAGAAAGTTCCTCGTCAAACTTGATTTTGTCTGCTTCCTTTGCACTGGTAAACTGCTGCTGGGTTTTTGTAAGCTTATCTTGCAGACTAGCCACCTGCTCTTTGAATGCTTTCACCTCATGAAAATAGCTGTAATGAATATCTGTGACCTCATCAGCGTGTTTCGTGGCAGTTTTTCTTCTCTCTTCCGTGGTCTCTTTCTCCCACCTGGCCTGCTCCTCAGCTAATTTCGCGTCACAGTCCGCTTTCAGCCTAAGGAGATCAGCCTCACGCTTCTCCGTCAGTGCAGCAAAACTGTCTTGGCTGTCGCTAAGCTTCTTTGCCAGTGCGTCCGTGTCATCAAGGTGTTTCAATCTCCAATCCAAGGCTTGTGAGTGGAGGTACATGGTTTCGTCAAAGTTTTTTCTTTTCGGCGTCCCTCTCCTCTCTTTGTTTGAGCAGGTCCTGAATTTCGGCTTTGGCAGTTTCTAACTCAGCCTCGAGCCTGAATTTTTGCTACCTTTTCCGAATTCAGTAGTGCCATTGAATCGTTGAATTCTTCCACCTTTTCTATTCTCCGGCGGAGGTATTCAAGATCCTCATTATCCTCTGCTGGGGATGGTGTCATTTTGGGGGCGCCGACGGTGCCTCGTGTTTGTGGTCGTCGTTTCTCCATCTTCTGGATGCCACGGGAAGCCACGGCAATGAGGATCAGGCGCCGAGGATGCTGATGGTTCGCTCAGAGAGGGTTGCACAGATGATACAATATTGTCATCTGGGAGGTCTGAAGGCTGCCAGGCATCTGGGCAGGGGGTTGGTGGTTCCTCTGCAGCCAGTGGGGCAACAGAGACCCTTCCCAGGACTTTTTTATTGACCCAGGATTTTACCCTCTGCTGCACTGGCTTTGTTGCCTTCTGGAGAAGCAGTTGAGTCTGTTTAAGGTCATTTCTCAAACTGTAATTCTCCTTCTCTAATTTATGGACCTTGTCGACATAAACTTGTGCCCTGATGAAATTTTTACACAGAGTCTAAAAATGTTTGACTTTGGAGGTAACTTGCGTCTGATGCCAAAGTTTGATGAGCCTGACCCAGACACATTTTTCTGTCTTTTTGAGCGTGTTGCGGATGGTAGGGGTTGGCCTGAAGCTGACCAGGTAGTTATGTTGCAGTCAGTTTTTACAGGTAAAGCCCTGTCCTTCAGATCCTTCAGTGAAGCCTCAGCGGCAGCCTGACTACTTCTTGCAAACAGCCAGCCTTTCCATGAACGTCGCCTCTCCTCTCTGAAATCAGCTATGACCTTTTCTTTCGTCTCAATTATTGCGTCTTTTTCTTTGACAGCCTCCTTCATCGCAGTCAAGTTCGCTATCACTTCCTTTTGACCATAGACAGTCTTTTTTAAGTCCCAATTTTCTGTCTGCAGGTTAGAAAGTTCCTCGTCAAACTTGATTTTGTCTGCTTCCTTTGCACTGGTAAACTGCTGCTGGGTTTTTGTAAGCTTATCTTGCAGACTAGCCACCTGCTCTTTGTATGCTTTCACCTCATGAAAATAGCTGTAATGAATATCTGTGATCTCATCAGCGTGTTTCGTGGCAGTTTTTCTTCTCTCTTCCGTGGTCTCTTTCTCCCACCTGGCCTGCTCCTCAGCTAATTTCGCGTCACAGTCTGCTTTCAGCCTAAGGAGATCAGCCTCACGCTTCTCCGTCAGTGCAGCAAAACTGTCTTGGCTGTCGCTAAGCTTCTTTGCCAGTGCGTCCGTGTCATCAAGGTGTTTCAATCTCCAATCCAAGGCTTGTGAGTGGAGGTACATGGTTTCGTCAAAGTTTTTTCTTTTCGGCGTCCCTCTCCTCTCTTTGTTTGAGCAGGTCCTGAATTTCGGCTTTGGCAGTTTCTAACTCAGCCTCGAGCCTGAATTTTTGCTACCTTTTCCGAATTCAGTAGTGCCATTGAATCGTTGAATTCTTCCACCTTTTCTATTCTCCGGCGGAGGTATTCAAGATCCTCATTATCCTCTGCTGGGGATGGTGTCATTTTGGGGGCGCCGACGGTGCCTCGTGTTTGTGGTCGTCGTTTCTCCATCTTCTGGATGCCACGGGAAGCCACGGCAATGAGGATCAGGCGCCGAGGATGCTGATGGTTCGCTCAGAGAGGGTTGCACAGATGATACAATATTGTCATCTGGGAGGTCTGAAGGCTGCCAGGCATCTGGGCAGGGGGTTGGTGGTTCCTCTGCAGCCAGTGGGGCAACAGAGACCCTTCCCAGGACTTTTTTATTGACCCAGGATTTTACCCTCTGCTGCACTGGCTTTGTTGCCTTCTGGAGAAGCAGTTGAGTCTGTTTAAGGTCATTTCTCAAACTGTAATTCTCCTTCTCTAATTTATGGACCTTGTCGACATAAACTTGTGCCCTGATGAAATTTTTACACAGAGTCTAAAAATGTTTGACTTTGGAGGTAACTTGCGTCTGATGCCAAAGTTTGATGAGCGTGACCCAGACACATTTTTCTGTCTTTTTGAGCGTGTTGCGGATGGTAGGGGTTGGCCTGAAGCTGACCAGGTAGTTATGTTGCAGTCAGTTTTTACAGGTAAAGCCCTGTCCTTCAGATCCTTCAGTGAAGCCTCAGCGGCAGCCTGACTACTTCTTGCAAACAGCCAGCCTTTCCATGAACGTCGCCTCTCCTCTCTGAAATCAGCTATGACCTTTTCTTTCGTCTCAATTATTGCGTCTTTTTCTTTGACAGCCTCCTTCATCGCAGTCAAGTTCGCTATCACTTCCTTTTGACCATAGACAGTCTTTTTTAAGTCCCAATTTTCTGTCTGCAGGTTAGAAAGTTCCTCGTCAAACTTGATTTTGTCTGCTTCCTTTGCACTGGTAAACTGCTGCTGGGTTTTTGTAAGCTTATCTTGCAGACTAGCCACCTGCTCTTTGTATGCTTTCACCTCATGAAAATAGCTGTAATGAATATCTGTGACCTCATCAGCGTGTTTCGTGGCAGTTTTTCTTCTCTCTTCCGTGGTCTCTTTCTCCCACCTGGCCTGCTCCTCAGCTAATTTCGCGTCACAGTCCGCTTTCAGCCTAAGGAGATCAGCCTCACGCTTCTCCGTCAGTGCAGCAAAACTGTCTTGGCTGTCGCTAAGCTTCTTTGCCAGTGCGTCCGTGTCATCAAGGTGTTTCAATCTCCAATCCACGGCTTGTGAGTGGAGGTACACGGTTTCGTCGAAAAGTTTTTTCTTTTCGGCGTCCCTCTCCTCTCTTTGTTTGAGCAGGTCCTGAATTTCGGATTTGGCAGTTTCTAACTCAGCCTCGAGCCTGAATTTTTGCTACCTTTTCCGAATTCAGTAGTGCCATTGAATCGTTGAATTCTTCCACCTTTTCTATTCTCCGGCGGAGGTATTCAAGATCCTCATTATCCTCTGCTGGGGATGGTGTCATTTTGGGGGCGCCGGCGGTGCCTCGTGTTTGTGGTCGTCGTTTCTCCATCTTCTGGATGCCACGGGAAGCCACGGCAATGAGGATCAGGCGCAGAGGATGCTGATGGTTCGCTCAGAGAGGGTTGCACAGATGATACAATATTGTCATCTGGGAGGTCTGAAGGCTGCCAGGCATCTGGGCAGGGGGCTGGTGGTTCCTCTGCAGCCAGTGGGGCAACAGAGACCCTTCCCAGGACTTTTTTATTGACCCAGGATTTTACCCTCTGCTGCACTGGCTTTGTTGCCTTCTGGAGAAGCAGTTGAGTCTGTTTAAGGTCATTTCTCAAACTGTAATTCTCCTTCTCTAATTTATGGACCTTGTCGACATAAACTTGTGCCCTGATGCAATTTTTACACAGAGTCTAAAAATGTTTGACTTTGGAGGTAACTTGCGTCTGATGCCAAAGTTTGATGAACCTGACCCAGACACATTTTTCTGTCTTTTTGAGCGTGTTGCGGATGGTAGGGGTTGGCCTGAAGCTGACCAGGTAGTTATGTTGCAGTCAGTTTTTACAGGTAAAGCCCTGTCCTTCAGATCCTTCAGTGAAGCCTCAGCGGCAGCCTGACTACTTCTTGCAAACAGCCAGCCTTTCCATGAACGTCGCCTCTCCTCTCTGAAATCAGCTATGACCTTTTCTTTCGTCTCAATTATTGCGTCTTTTTCTTTGACAGCCTCCTTCATCGCAGTCAAGTTCGCTATCACTTCCTTTTGACCATAGACAGTCTTTTTTAAGTCCCAATTTTCTGTCTGCAGGTTAGAAAGTTCCTCGTCAAACTTGATTTTGTCTGCTTCCTTTGCACTGGTAAACTGCTGCTGGGTTTTTGTAAGCTTATCTTGCAGACTAGCCACCTGCTCTTTGAATGCTTTCACCTCATGAAAATAGCTGTAATGAATATCTGTGACCTCATCAGCGTGTTTCGTGGCAGTTTTTCTTCTCTCTTCCGTGGTCTCTTTCTCCCACCTGGCCTGCTCCTCAGCTAATTTCGCGTCACAGTCCGCTTTCAGCCTAAGGAGATCAGCCTCACACTTCTCCGTCAGTGCAGCAAAACTGTCTTGGCTGTCGCTAAGCTTCTTTGCCAGTGCGTCCGTGTCATCAAGGTGTTTCAATCTCCAATCCAAGGCTTGTGAGTGGAGGTACATGGTTTCGTCAAAGTTTTTTCTTTTCGGCGTCCCTCTCCTCTCTTTGTTTGAGCAGGTCCTGAATTTCGGCTTTGGCAGTTTCTAACTCAGCCTCGAGCCTGAATTTTTGCTACCTTTTCCGAATTCAGTAGTGCCATTGAATCGTTGAATTCTTCCACCTTTTCTATTCTCCGGCGGAGGTATTCAAGATCCTCATTATCCTCTGCTGGGGATGGTGTCATTTTGGGGGCGCCGACGGTGCCTCGTGTTTGTGGTCGTCGTTTCTCCATCTTCTGGATGCCACGGGAAGCCACGGCAATGAGGATCAGGCGCCGAGGATGCTGATGGTTCGCTCAGAGAGGGTTGCACAGATGATACAATATTGTCATCTGGGAGGTCTGAAGGCTGCCAGGCATCTGGGCAGGGGGCTGGTGGTTCCTCTGCAGCCAGTGGGGCAACAGAGACCCTTCCCAGGACTTTTTTATTGACCCAGGATTTTACCCTCTGCTGCACTGGCTTTGTTGCCTTCTGGAGAAGCAGTTGAGTCTGTTTAAGGTCATTTCTCAAACTGTAATTCTCCTTCTCTAATTTATGGACCTTGTCGACATAAACTTGTGCCCTGATGAAATTTTTACACAGAGTCTAAAAATGTTTGACTTTGGAGGTAACTTGCGTCTGATGCCAAAGTTTGATGAGCGTGACCCAGACACATTTTTCTGTCTTTTTGAGCGTGTTGCGGATGGTAGGGGTTGGCCTGAAGCTGACCAGGTAGTTATGTTGCAGTCAGTTTTTACAGGTAAAGCCCTGTCCTTCAGATCCTTCAGTGAAGCCTCAGCGGCAGCCTGACTACTTCTTGCAAACAGCCAGCCTTTCCATGAACGTCGCCTCTCCTCTCTGAAATCAGCTATGACCTTTTCTTTCGTCTCAATTATTGCGTCTTTTTCTTTGACAGCCTCCTTCATCGCAGTCAAGTTCGCTATCACTTCCTTTTGACCATAGACAGTCTTTTTTAAGTCCCAATTTTCTGTCTGCAGGTTAGAAAGTTCCTCGTCAAACTTGATTTTGTCTGCTTCCTTTGCACTGGTAAACTGCTGCTGGGTTTTTGTAAGCTTATCTTGCAGACTAGCCACCTGCTCTTTGAATGCTTTCACCTCATGAAAATAGCTGTAATGAATATCTGTGACCTCATCAGCGTGTTTCGTGGCAGTTTTTCTTCTCTCTTCCGTGGTCTCTTTCTCCCACCTGGCCTGCTCCTCAGCTAATTTCGCGTCACAGTCCGCTTTCAGCCTAAGGAGATCAGCCTCACGCTTCTCCGTCAGTGCAGCAAAACTGTCTTGGCTGTCGCTAAGCTTCTTTGCCAGTGCGTCCGTGTCATCAAGGTGTTTCAATCTCCAATCCAAGGCTTGTGAGTGGAGGTACATGGTTTCGTCAAAGTTTTTTCTTTTCGGCGTCCCTCTCCTCTCTTTGTTTGAGCAGGTCCTGAATTTCGGCTTTGGCAGTTTCTAACTCAGCCTCGAGCCTGAATTTTTGCTACCTTTTCCGAATTCAGTAGTGCCATTGAATCGTTGAATTCTTCCACCTTTTCTATTCTCCGGCGGAGGTATTCAAGATCCTCATTATCCTCTGCTGGGGATGGTGTCATTTTGGGGGCGCCGACGGTGCCTCGTGTTTGTGGTCGTCGTTTCTCCATCTTCTGGATGCCACGGGAAGCCACGGCAATGAGGATCAGGCGCCGAGGATGCTGATGGTTCGCTCAGAGAGGGTTGCACAGATGATACAATATTGTCATCTGGGAGGTCTGAAGGCTGCCAGGCATCTGGGCAGGGGGTTGGTGGTTCCTCTGCAGCCAGTGGGGCAACAGAGACCCTTCCCAGGACTTTTTTATTGACCCAGGATTTTACCCTCTGCTGCACTGGCTTTGTTGCCTTCTGGAGAAGCAGTTGAGTCTGTTTAAGGTCATTTCTCAAACTGTAATTCTCCTTCTCTAATTTATGGACCTTGTCGACATAAACTTGTGCCCTGATGAAATTTTTACACAGAGTCTAAAAATGTTTGACTTTGGAGGTAACTTGCGTCTGATGCCAAAGTTTGATGAGCGTGACCCAGACACATTTTTCTGTCTTTTTGAGCGTGTTGCGGATGGTAGGGGATGGCCTGAAGCTGACCAGGTAGTTATGTTGCAGTCAGTTTTTACAGGTAAAGCCCTGTCCTTCAGATCCTTCAGTGAAGCCTCAGCGGCAGCCTGACTACTTCTTGCAAACAGCCAGCCTTTCCATGAACGTCGCCTCTCCTCTCTGAAATCAGCTATGACCTTTTCTTTCGTCTCAATTATTGCGTCTTTTTCTTTGACAGCCTCCTTCATCGCAGTCAAGTTCGCTATCACTTCCTTTTGACCATAGACAGTCTTTTTTAAGTCCCAATTTTCTGTCTGCAGGTTAGAAAGTTCCTCGTCAAACTTGATTTTGTCTGCTTCCTTTGCACTGGTAAACTGCTGCTGGGTTTTTGTAAGCTTATCTTGCAGACTAGCCACCTGCTCTTTGAATGCTTTCACCTCATGAAAATAGCTGTAATGAATATCTGTGACCTCATCAGCGTGTTTCATGGCAGTTTTTCTTCTCTCTTCCGTGGTCTCTTTCTCCCACCTGGCCTGCTCCTCAGCTAATTTCGCGTCACAGTCTGCTTTCAGCCTAAGGAGATCAGCCTCACACTTCTCCGTCAGTGCAGCAAAACTGTCTTGGCTGTCGCTAAGCTTCTTTGCCAGTGCGTCCGTGTCATCAAGGTGTTTCAATCTCCAATCCACGGCTTGTGAGTGGAGGTACACGGTTTCGTCGAAAAGTTTTTTCTTTTCGGCGTCCCTCTCCTCTCTTTGTTTGAGCAGGTCCTGAATTTCGGCTTTGGCAGTTTCTAACTCAGCCTCGAGCCTGAATTTTTGCTACCTTTTCCGAATTCAGTAGTGCCATTGAATCGTTGAATTCTTCCACCTTTTCTATTCTCCGGCGGAGGTATTCAAGATCCTCATAATCCTCTGCTGGGGATGGTGTCATTTTGGGGGCGCCGGCGGTGCCTCGTGTTTGTGGTCGTCGTTTCTCCATCTTCTGGATGCCACGGGAAGCCACGGCAATGAGGATCAGACGCAGAGGATGCTGATGGTTCGCTCAGAGAGGGTTGCACAGATGATACAATATTGTCATCTGGGAGGTCTGAAGGCTGCCAGGCATCTGGGCAGGGGGCTGGTGGTTCCTCTGCAGCCAGTGGGGCAACAGAGACCCTTCCCAGGACTTTTTTATTGACCCAGGATTTTACCCTCTGCTGCACTGGCTTTGTTGCCTTCTGGAGAAGCAGTTGAGTCTGTTTAAGGTCATTTCTCAAACTGTAATTCTCCTTCTCTAATTTATGGACCTTGTCGACATAAACTTGTGCCCTGATGCAATTTTTACACAGAGTCTAAAAATGTTTGACTTTGGAGGTAACTTGCGTCTGATGCCAAAGTTTGATGAGCCTGACCCAGACACATTTTTCTGTCTTTTTGAGCGTGTTGCGGATGGTAGGGGTTGGCCTGAAGCTGACCAGGTAGTTATGTTGCAGTCAGTTTTTACAGGTAAAGCCCTGTCCTTCAGATCCTTCAGTGAAGCCTCAGCGGCAGCCTGACTACTTCTTGCAAACAGCCAGCCTTTCCATGAACATCGCCTCTCCTCTCTGAAATCAGCTATGACCTTTTCTTTCGTCTCAATTATTGCGTCTTTTTCTTTGACAGCCTCCTTCATCGCAGTCAAGTTCGCTATCACTTCCTTTTGACCATAGACAGTCTTTTTTAAGTCCCAATTTTCTGTCTGCAGGTTAGAAAGTTCCTCGTCAAACTTGATTTTGTCTGCTTCCTTTGCACTGGTAAACTGCTGCTGGGTTTTTGTAAGCTTATCTTGCAGACTAGCCACCTGCTCTTTGAATGCTTTCACCTCATGAAAATAGCTGTAATGAATATCTGTGACCTCATCAGCGTGTTTCGTGGCAGTGTTTCTTCTCTCTTCCGTGGTCTCTTTCTCCCACCTGGCCTGCTCCTCAGCTAATTTCGCGTCACAGTCCGCTTTCAGCCTAAGGAGATCAGCCTCACACTTCTCCGTCAGTGCAGCAAAACTGTCTTGGCTGTCGCTAAGCTTCTTTGCCAGTGCGTCCGTGTCATCAAGGTGTTTCAATCTCCAATCCAAGGCTTGTGAGTGGAGGTACATGGTTTCGTCAAAGTTTTTTCTTTTCGGCGTCCCTCTCCTCTCTTTGTTTGAGCAGGTCCTGAATTTCGGCTTTGGCAGTTTCTAACTCAGCCTCGAGCCTGAATTTTTGCTACCTTTTCCGAATTCAGTAGTGCCATTGAATCGTTGAATTCTTCCACCTTTTCTATTCTCCGGCGGAGGTATTCAAGATCCTCATTATCCTCTGCTGGGGATGGTGTCATTTTGGGGGCGCCGACGGTGCCTCGTGTTTGTGGTCGTCGTTTCTCCATCTTCTGGATGCCACGGGAAGCCACGGCAATGAGGATCAGGCGCCGAGGATGCTGATGGTTCGCTCAGAGAGGGTTGCACAGATGATACAATATTGTCATCTGGGAGGTCTGAAGGCTGCCAGGCATCTGGGCAGGGGGCTGGTGGTTCCTCTGCAGCCAGTGGGGCAACAGAGACCCTTCCCAGGACTTTTTTATTGATCCAGGATTTTACCCTCTGCTGCACTGGCTTTGTTGCCTTCTGGAGAAGCAGTTGAGTCTGTTTAAGGTCATTTCTCAAACTGTAATTCTCCTTCTCTAATTTATGGACCTTGTCGACATAAACTTGTGCCCTGATGAAATTTTTACATAGAGTCTAAAAATGTTTGACTTTGGAGGTAACTTGCGTCTGATGCCAAAGTTTGATGAGCCTGACCCAGACACATTTTTCTGTCTTTTTGAGCGTGTTGCGGATGGTAGGGGTTGGCCTGAAGCTGACCAGGTAGTTATGTTGCAGTCAGTTTTTACAGGTAAAGCCCTGTCCTTCAGATCCTTCAGTGAAGCCTCAGCGGCAGCCTGACTACTTCTTGCAAACAGCCAGCCTTTCCATGAACGTCGCCTCTCCTCTCTGAAATCAGCTATGACCTTTTCTTTCGTCTCAATTATTGCGTCTTTTTCTTTGACAGCCTCCTTCATCGCAGTCAAGTTCGCCATCACTTCCTTTTGACCATAGACAGTCTTTTTTAAGTCCCAATTTTCTGTCTGCAGGTTAGAAAGTTCCTCGTCAAACTTGATTTTGTCTGCTTCCTTTGCACTGGTAAACTGCTGCTGGGTTTTTGTAAGCTTATCTTGCAGACTAGCCACCTGCTCTTTGTATGCTTTCACCTCATGAAAATAGCTGTAATGAATATCTGTGATCTCATCAGCGTGTTTCGTGGCAGTTTTTCTTCTCTCTTCCGTGGTCTCTTTCTCCCACCTGGCCTGCTCCTAAGCTAATTTCGCGTCACAGTCCGCTTTCAGCCTAAGGAGATCAGCCTCACGCTTCTCCGTCAGTGCAGCAAAACTGTCTTGGCTGTCGCTAAGCTTCTTTGCCAGTGCGTCCGTGTCATCAAGGTGTTTCAATCTCCAATCCAAGGCTTGTGAGTGGAGGTACATGGTTTCGTCAAAGTTTTTTCTTTTCGGCGTCCCTCTCCTCTCTTTGTTTGAGCAGGTCCTGAATTTCGGCTTTGGCAGTTTCTAACTCAGCCTCGAGCCTGAATTTTTGCTACCTTTTCCGAATTCAGTAGTGCCATTGAATCGTTGAATTCTTCCACCTTTTCTATTCTCCGGCGGAGGTATTCAAGATCCTCATTATCCTCTGCTGGGGATGGTGTCATTTTGGGGGCGCCGACGGTGCCTCGTGTTTGTGGTCGTCGTTTCTCCATCTTCTGGATGCCACGGGAAGCCACGGCAATGAGGATCAGGCGCCGAGGATGCTGATGGTTCGCTCAGAGAGGGTTGCACAGATGATACAATATTGTCATCTGGGAGGTCTGAAGGCTGCCAGGCATCTGGGCAGGGGGCTGGTGGTTCCTCTGCAGCCAGTGGGGCAACAGAGACCCTTCCCAGGACTTTTTTATTGACCCAGGATTTTACCCTCTGCTGCACTGGCTTTGTTGCCTTCTGGAGAAGCAGTTGAGTCTGTTTAAGGTCATTTCTCAAACTGTAATTCTCCTTCTCTAATTTATGGACCTTGTCGACATAAACTTGTGCCCTGATGAAATTTTTACATAGAGTCTAAAAATGTTTGACTTTGGAGGTAACTTGCGTCTGATGCCAAAGTTTGATGAGCCTGACCCAGACACATTTTTCTGTCTTTTTGAGCGTGTTGCGGATGGTAGGGGTTGGCCTGAAGCTGACCAGGTAGTTATGTTGCAGTCAGTTTTTACAGGTAAAGCCCTGTCCTTCAGATCCTTCAGTGAAGCCTCAGCGGCAGCCTGACTACTTCTTGCAAACAGCCAGCCTTTCCATGAACGTCGCCTCTCCTCTCTGAAATCAGCTATGACCTTTTCTTTCGTCTCAATTATTGCGTCTTTTTCTTTGACAGCCTCCTTCATCGCAGTCAAGTTCGCCATCACTTCCTTTTGACCATAGACAGTCTTTTTTAAGTCCCAATTTTCTGTCTGCAGGTTAGAAAGTTCCTCGTCAAACTTGATTTTGTCTGCTTCCTTTGCACTGGTAAACTGCTGCTGGGTTTTTGTAAGCTTATCTTGCAGACTAGCCACCTGCTCTTTGTATGCTTTCACCTCATGAAAATAGCTGTAATGAATATCTGTGATCTCATCAGCGTGTTTCGTGGCAGTTTTTCTTCTCTCTTCCGTGGTCTCTTTCTCCCACCTGGCCTGCTCCTCAGCTAATTTCGCGTCACAGTCCGCTTTCAGCCTAAGGAGATCAG
The DNA here is from genome assembly GCA_035609425.1 of Epinephelus awoara. Lineage (NCBI taxonomy): Eukaryota > Metazoa > Chordata > Actinopteri > Perciformes > Serranidae > Epinephelus > Epinephelus awoara. Next base: position 35,893,702 of record CM069305.1, on the reverse strand, counting down.
CCTCACGCTTCTCCGTCAGTGCAGCAAAACTGTCTTGGCTGTCGCTAAGCTTCTTTGCCAGTGCGTCCGTGTCATCAAGGTGTTTCAATCTCCAATCCAAGGCTTGTGAGTGGAGGTACATGGTTTCGTCAAAGTTTTTTCTTTTCGGCGTCCCTCTCCTCTCTTTGTTTGAGCAGGTCCTGAATTTCGGCTTTGGCAGTTTCTAACTCAGCCTCGAGCCTGAATTTTTGCTACCTTTTCCGAATTCAGTAGTGCCATTGAATCGTTGAATTCTTCCACCTTTTCTATTCTCCGGCGGAGGTATTCAAGATCCTCATTATCCTCTGCTGGGGATGGTGTCATTTTGGGGGCGCCGACGGTGCCTCGTGTTTGTGGTCGTCGTTTCTCCATCTTCTGGATGCCACGGGAAGCCACGGCAATGAGGATCAGGCGCCGAGGATGCTGATGGTTCGCTCAGAGAGGGTTGCACAGATGATACAATATTGTCATCTGGGAGGTCTGAAGGCTGCCAGGCATCTGGGCAGGGGGCTGGTGGTTCCTCTGCAGCCAGTGGGGCAACAGAGACCCTTCCCAGGACTTTTTTATTGACCCAGGATTTTACCCTCTGCTGCACTGGCTTTGTTGCCTTCTGGAGAAGCAGTTGAGTCTGTTTAAGGTCATTTCTCAAACTGTAATTCTCCTTCTCTAATTTATGGACCTTGTCGACATAAACTTGTGCCCTGATGAAATTTTTACACAGAGTCTAAAAATGTTTGACTTTGGAGGTAACTTGCGTCTGATGCCAAAGTTTGATGAGCCTGACCCAGACACATTTTTCTGTCTTTTTGAGCGTGTTGCGGATGGTAGGGGTTGGCCTGAAGCTGACCAGGTAGTTATGTTGCAGTCAGTTTTTACAGGTAAAGCCCTGTCCTTCAGATCCTTCAGTGAAGCCTCAGCGGCAGCCTGACTACTTCTTGCAAACAGCCAGCCTTTCCATGAACGTCGCCTCTCCTCTCTGAAATCAGCTATGACCTTTTCTTTCGTCTCAATTATTGCGTCTTTTTCTTTGACAGCCTCCTTCATCGCAGTCAAGTTCGCTATCACTTCCTTTTGACCATAGACAGTCTTTTTTAAGTCCCAATTTTCTGTCTGCAGGTTAGAAAGTTCCTCGTCAAACTTGATTTTGTCTGCTTCCTTTGCACTGGTAAACTGCTGCTGGGTTTTTGTAAGCTTATCTTGCAGACTAGCCACCTGCTCTTTGAATGCTTTCACCTCATGAAAATAGCTGTAATGAATATCTGTGATCTCATCAGCGTGTTTCGTGGCAGTTTTTCTTCTCTCTTCCGTGGTCTCTTTCTCCCACCTGGCCTGCTCCTCAGCTAATTTCGCGTCACAGTCCGCTTTCAGCCTAAGGAGATCAGCCTCACGCTTCTCCGTCAGTGCAGCAAAACTGTCTTGGCTGTCGCTAAGCTTCTTTGCCAGTGCGTCCGTGTCATCAAGGTGTTTCAATCTCCAATCCAAGGCTTGTGAGTGGAGGTACATGGTTTCGTCAAAGTTTTTTCTTTTCGGCGTCCCTCTCCTCTCTTTGTTTGAGCAGGTCCTGAATTTCGGCTTTGGCAGTTTCTAACTCAGCCTCGAGCCTGAATTTTTGCTACCTTTTCCGAATTCAGTAGTGCCATTGAATCGTTGAATTCTTCCACCTTTTCTATTCTCCGGCGGAGGTATTCAAGATCCTCATTATCCTCTGCTGGGGATGGTGTCATTTTGGGGGCGCCGACGGTGCCTCGTGTTTGTGGTCGTCGTTTCTCCATCTTCTGGATGCCACGGCAATGAGGATCAGGCGCAGAGGATGCTGATGGTTCGCTCAGAGAGGGTTGCACAGATGATACAATATTGTCATCTGGGAGGTCTGAAGGCTGCCAGGCATCTGGGCAGGGGGCTGGTGGTTCCTCTGCAGCCAGTGGGGCAACAGAGACCCTTCCCAGGACTTTTTTATTGACCCAGGATTTTACCCTCTGCTGCACTGGCTTTGTTGCCTTCTGGAGAAGCAGTTGAGTCTGTTTAAGGTCATTTCTCAAACTGTAATTCTCCTTCTCTAATTTATGGACCTTGTCGACATAAACTTGTGCCCTGATGAAATTTTTACACAGAGTCTAAAAATGTTTGACTTTGGAGGTAACTTGCGTCTGATGCCAAAGTTTGATGAGCGTGACCCAGACACATTTTTCTGTCTTTTTGAGCGTGTTGCGGATGGTAGGGGTTGGCCTGAAGCTGACCAGGTAGTTATGTTGCAGTCAGTTTTTACAGGTAAAGCCCTGTCCTTCAGATCCTTCAGTGAAGCCTCAGCGGCAGCCTGACTACTTCTTGCAAACAGCCAGCCTTTCCATGAACGTCGCCTCTCCTCTCTGAAATCAGCTATGACCTTTTCTTTCGTCTCAATTATTGCGTCTTTTTCTTTGACAGCCTCCTTCATCGCAGTCAAGTTCGCTATCACTTCCTTTTGACCATAGACAGTCTTTTTTAAGTCCCAATTTTCTGTCTGCAGGTTAGAAAGTTCCTCGTCAAACTTGATTTTGTCTGCTTCCTTTGCACTGGTAAACTGCTGCTGGGTTTTTGTAAGCTTATCTTGCAGACTAGCCACCTGCTCTTTGTATGCTTTCACCTCATGAAAATAGCTGTAATGAATATCTGTGATCTCATCAGCGTGTTTCGTGGCAGTTTTTCTTCTCTCTTCCGTGGTCTCTTTCTCCCACCTGGCCTGCTCCTCAGCTAATTTCGCGTCACAGTCCGCTTTCAGCCTAAGGAGATCAGCCTCACGCTTCTCCGTCAGTGCAGCAAAACTGTCTTGGCTGTCGCTAAGCTTCTTTGCCAGTGCGTCCGTGTCATCAAGGTGTTTCAATCTCCAATCCAAGGCTTGTGAGTGGAGGTACATGGTTTCGTCAAAGTTTTTTCTTTTCGGCGTCCCTCTCCTCTCTTTGTTTGAGCAGGTCCTGAATTTCGGCTTTGGCAGTTTCTAACTCAGCCTCGAGCCTGAATTTTTGCTACCTTTTCCGAATTCAGTAGTGCCATTGAATCGTTGAATTCTTCCACCTTTTCTATTCTCCGGCGGAGGTATTCAAGATCCTCATTATCCTCTGCTGGGGATGGTGTCATTTTGGGGGCGCCGACGGTGCCTCGTGTTTGTGGTCGTCGTTTCTCCATCTTCTGGATGCCACGGGAAGCCACGGCAATGAGGATCAGGCGCCGAGGATGCTGATGGTTCGCTCAGAGAGGGTTGCACAGATGATACAATATTGTCATCTGGGAGGTCTGAAGGCTGCCAGGCATCTGGGCAGGGGGCTGGTGGTTCCTCTGCAGCCAGTGGGGCAACAGAGACCCTTCCCAGGACTTTTTTATTGACCCAGGATTTTACCCTCTGCTGCACTGGCTTTGTTGCCTTCTGGAGAAGCAGTTGAGTCTGTTTAAGGTCATTTCTCAAACTGTAATTCTCCTTCTCTAATTTATGGACCTTGTCGACATAAACTTGTGCCCTGATGAAATTTTTACACAGAGTCTAAAAATGTTTGACTTTGGAGGTAACTTGTGTCTGATGCCAAAGTTTGATGAGCGTGACCCAGACACATTTTTCTGTCTTTTTGAGCGTGTTGCGGATGGTAGGGGTTGGCCTGAAGCTGACCAGGTAGTTATGTTGCAGTCAGTTTTTACAGGTAAAGCCCTGTCCTTCAGATCCTTCAGTGAAGCCTCAGCGGCAGCCTGACTACTTCTTGCAAACAGCCAGCCTTTCCATGAACGTCGCCTCTCCTCTCTGAAATCAGCTATGACCTTTTCTTTCGTCTCAATTATTGCGTCTTTTTCTTTGACAGCCTCCTTCATCGCAGTCAAGTTCGCTATCACTTCCTTTTGACCATAGACAGTCTTTTTTAAGTCCCAATTTTCTGTCTGCAGGTTAGAAAGTTCCTCGTCAAACTTGATTTTGTCTGCTTCCTTTGCACTGGTAAACTGCTGCTGGGTTTTTGTAAGCTTATCTTGCAGACTAGCCACCTGCTCTTTGAATGCTTTCACCTCATGAAAATAGCTGTAATGAATATCTGTGACCTCATCAGCGTGTTTCATGGCAGTTTTTCTTCTCTCTTCCGTGGTCTCTTTCTCCCACCTGGCCTGCTCCTCAGCTAATTTCGCGTCACAGTCCGCTTTCAGCCTAAGGAGATCAGCCTCACGCTTCTCCGTCAGTGCAGCAAAACTGTCTTGGCTGTCGCTAAGCTTCTTTGCCAGTGCGTCCGTGTCATCAAGGTGTTTCAATCTCCAATCCAAGGCTTGTGAGTGGAGGTACATGGTTTCGTCAAAGTTTTTTCTTTTCGGCGTCCCTCTCCTCTCTTTGTTTGAGCAGGTCCTGAATTTCGGCTTTGGCAGTTTCTAACTCAGCCTCGAGCCTGAATTTTTGCTACCTTTTCCGAATTCAGTAGTGCCATTGAATCGTTGAATTCTTCCACCTTTTCTATTCTCCGGCGGAGGTATTCAAGATCCTCATTATCCTCTGCTGGGGATGGTGTCATTTTGGGGGCGCCGACGGTGCCTCGTGTTTGTGGTCGTCGTTTCTCCATCTTCTGGATGCCACGGGAAGCCACGGCAATGAGGATCAGGCGCCGAGGATGCTGATGGTTCGCTCAGAGAGGGTTGCACAGATGATACAATATTGTCATCTGGGAGGTCTGAAGGCTGCCAGGCATCTGGGCAGGGGGCTGGTGGTTCCTCTGCAGCCAGTGGGGCAACAGAGACCCTTCCCAGGACTTTTTTATTGACCCAGGATTTTACCCTCTGCTGCACTGGCTTTGTTGCCTTCTGGAGAAGCAGTTGAGTCTGTTTAAGGTCATTTCTCAAACTGTAATTCTCCTTCTCTAATTTATGGACCTTGTCGACATAAACTTGTGCCCTGATGAAATTTTTACACAGAGTCTAAAAATGTTTGACTTTGGAGGTAACTTGCGTCTGATGCCAAAGTTTGATGAGCGTGACCCAGACACATTTTTCTGTCTTTTTGAGCGTGTTGCGGATGGTAGGGGTTGGCCTGAAGCTGACCAGGTAGTTATGTTGCAGTCAGTTTTTACAGGTAAAGCCCTGTCCTTCAGATCCTTCAGTGAAGCCTCAGCGGCAGCCTGACTACTTCTTGCAAACAGCCAGCCTTTCCATGAACGTCGCCTCTCCTCTCTGAAATCAGCTATGACCTTTTCTTTCGTCTCAATTATTGCGTCTTTTTCTTTGACAGTCTCCTTCATCGCAGTCAAGTTCGCTATCACTTCCTTTTGACCATAGACAGTCTTTTTTAAGTCCCAATTTTCTGTCTGCAGGTTAGAAAGTTCCTCGTCAAACTTGATTTTGTCTGCTTCCTTTGCACTGGTAAACTGCTGCTGGGTTTTTGTAAGCTTATCTTGCAGACTAGCCACCTGCTCTTTGAATGCTTTCACCTCATGAAAATAGCTGTAATGAATATCTGTGACCTCATCAGCGTGTTTCATGGCAGTTTTTCTTCTCTCTTCCGTGGTCTCTTTCTCCCACCTGGCCTGCTCCTCAGCTAATTTCGCGTCACAGTCCGCTTTCAGCCTAAGGAGATCAGCCTCACGCTTCTCCGTCAGTGCAGCAAAACTGTCTTGGCTGTCGCTAAGCTTCTTTGCCAGTGCGTCCGTGTCATCAAGGTGTTTCAATCTCCAATCCAAGGCTTGTGAGTGGAGGTACATGGTTTCGTCAAAGTTTTTTCTTTTCGGCGTCCCTCTCCTCTCTTTGTTTGAGCAGGTCCTGAATTTCGGCTTTGGCAGTTTCTAACTCAGCCTCGAGCCTGAATTTTTGCTACCTTTTCCGAATTCAGTAGTGCCATTGAATCGTTGAATTCTTCCACCTTTTCTATTCTCCGGCGGAGGTATTCAAGATCCTCATTATCCTCTGCTGGGGATGGTGTCATTTTGGGGGCGCCGACGGTGCCTCGTGTTTGTGGTCGTCGTTTCTCCATCTTCTGGATGCCACGGGAAGCCACGGCAATGAGGATCAGGCGCCGAGGATGCTGATGGTTCGCTCAGAGAGGGTTGCACAGATGATACAATATTGTCATCTGGGAGGTCTGAAGGCTGCCAGGCATCTGGGCAGGGGGCTGGTGGTTCCTCTGCAGCCAGTGGGGCAACAGAGACCCTTCCCAGGACTTTTTTATTGACCCAGGATTTTACCCTCTGCTGCACTGGCTTTGTTGCCTTCTGGAGAAGCAGTTGAGTCTGTTTAAGGTCATTTCTCAAACTGTAATTCTCCTTCTCTAATTTATGGACCTTGTCGACATAAACTTGTGCCCTGATGAAATTTTTACACAGAGTCTAAAAATGTTTGACTTTGGAGGTAACTTGTGTCTGATGCCAAAGTTTGATGAGCGTGACCCAGACACATTTTTCTGTCTTTTTGAGCGTGTTGCGGATGGTAGGGGTTGGCCTGAAGCTGACCAGGTAGTTATGTTGCAGTCAGTTTTTACAGGTAAAGCCCTGTCCTTCAGATCCTTCAGTGAAGCCTCAGCGGCAGCCTGACTACTTCTTGCAAACAGCCAGCCTTTCCATGAACGTCGCCTCTCCTCTCTGAAATCAGCTATGACCTTTTCTTTCGTCTCAATTATTGCGTCTTTTTCTTTGACAGCCTCCTTCATCGCAGTCAAGTTCGCTATCACTTCCTTTTGACCATAGACAGTCTTTTTTAAGTCCCAATTTTCTGTCTGCAGGTTAGAAAGTTCCTCGTCAAACTTGATTTTGTCTGCTTCCTTTGCACTGGTAAACTGCTGCTGGGTTTTTGTAAGCTTATCTTGCAGACTAGCCACCTGCTCTTTGTATGCTTTCACCTCATGAAAATAGCTGTAATGAATATCTGTGATCTCATCAGCGTGTTTCGTGGCAGTTTTTCTTCTCTCTTCCGTGGTCTCTTTCTCCCACCTGGCCTGCTCCTCAGCTAATTTCGCGTCACAGTCCGCTTTCAGCCTAAGGAGATCAGCCTCACGCTTCTCCGTCAGTGCAGCAAAACTGTCTTGGCTGTCGCTAAGCTTCTTTGCCAGTGCGTCCGTGTCATCAAGGTGTTTCAATCTCCAATCCAAGGCTTGTGAGTGGAGGTACACGGTTTCGTCGAAAAGTTTTTTCTTTTCGGCGTCCCTCTCCTCTCTTTGTTTGAGCAGGTCCTGAATTTCGGCTTTGGCAGTTTCTAACTCAGCCTCGAGCCTGAATTTTTGCTACCTTTTCCGAATTCAGTAGTGCCATTGAATCGTTGAATTCTTCCACCTTTTCTATTCTCCGGCGGAGGTATTCAAGATCCTCATTATCCTCTGCTGGGGATGGTGTCATTTTGGGGGCGCCGACGGTGCCTCGTGTTTGTGGTCGTCGTTTCTCCATCTTCTGGATGCCACGGGAAGCCACGGCAATGAGGATCAGGCGCCGAGGATGCTGATGGTTCGCTCAGAGAGGGTTGCACAGATGATACAATATTGTCATCTGGGAGGTCTGAAGGCTGCCAGGCATCTGGGCAGGGGGCTGGTGGTTCCTCTGCAGCCAGTGGGGCAACAGAGACCCTTCCCAGGACTTTTTTATTGACCCAGGATTTTACCCTCTGCTGCACTGGCTTTGTTGCCTTCTGGAGAAGCAGTTGAGTCTGTTTAAGGTCATTTCTCAAACTGTAATTCTCCTTCTCTAATTTATGGACCTTGTCGACATAAACTTGTGCCCTGATGAAATTTTTACATAGAGTCTAAAAATGTTTGACTTTGGAGGTAACTTGCGTCTGATGCCAAAGTTTGATGAGCCTGACCCAGACACATTTTTCTGTCTTTTTGAGCGTGTTGCGGATGGTAGGGGTTGGCCTGAAGCTGACCAGGTAGTTATGTTGCAGTCAGTTTTTACAGGTAAAGCCCTGTCCTTCAGATCCTTCAGTGAAGCCTCAGCGGCAGCCTGACTACTTCTTGCAAACAGCCAGCCTTTCCATGAACGTCGCCTCTCCTCTCTGAAATCAGCTATGACCTTTTCTTTCGTCTCAATTATTGCGTCTTTTTCTTTGACAGCCTCCTTCATCGCAGTCAAGTTCGCCATCACTTCCTTTTGACCATAGACAGTCTTTTTTAAGTCCCAATTTTCAGTCTGCAGGTTAGAAAGTTCCTCGTCACACTTGATTTTGTCTGCTTCCTTTGCACTGGTAAAGTGCTGCTGGGTTTTTGTAAGCTTATCTTGCAGACTAGCCACCTGCTCTTTGTATGCTTTCACCTCATGAAAATAGCTGTAATGAATATCTGTGATCTCATCAGCGTGTTTCGTGGCAGTTTTTCTTCTCTCTTCCGTGGTCTCTTTCTCCCACCTGGCCTGCTCCTCAGCTAATTTCGCGTCACAGTCCGCTTTCAGCCTAAGGAGATCAGCCTCACGCTTCTCCGTCAGTGCAGCAAAACTGTCTTGGCTGTCGCTAAGCTTCTTTGCCAGTGCGTCCGTGTCATCAAGGTGTTTCAATCTCCAATCCAAGGCTTGTGAGTGGAGGTACATGGTTTCGTCAAAGTTTTTTCTTTTCGGCGTCCCTCTCCTCTCTTTGTTTGAGCAGGTCCTGAATTTCGGCTTTGGCAGTTTCTAACTCAGCCTCGAGCCTGAATTTTTGCTACCTTTTCCGAATTCAGTAGTGCCATTGAATCGTTGAATTCTTCCACCTTTTCTATTCTCCGGCGGAGGTATTCAAGATCCTCATTATCCTCTGCTGGGGATGGTGTCATTTTGGGGGCGCCGACGGTGCCTCGTGTTTGTGGTCGTCGTTTCTCCATCTTCTGGATGCCACGGGAAGCCACGGCAATGAGGATCAGGCGCCGAGGATGCTGATGGTTCGCTCAGAGAGGGTTGCACAGATGATACAATATTGTCATCTGGGAGGTCTGAAGGCTGCCAGGCATCTGGGCAGGGGGTTGGTGGTTCCTCTGCAGCCAGTGGGGCAACAGAGACCCTTCCCAGGACTTTTTTATTGACCCAGGATTTTACCCTCTGCTGCACTGGCTTTGTTGCCTTCTGGAGAAGCAGTTGAGTCTGTTTAAGGTCATTTCTCAAACTGTAATTCTCCTTCTCTAATTTATGGACCTTGTCGACATAAACTTGTGCCCTGATGAAATTTTTACACAGAGTCTAAAAATGTTTGACTTTGGAGGTAACTTGCGTCTGATGCCAAAGTTTGATGAGCGTGACCCAGACACATTTTTCTGTCTTTTTGAGCGTGTTGCGGATGGTAGGGGTTGGCCTGAAGCTGACCAGGTAGTTATGTTGCAGTCAGTTTTTACAGGTAAAGCCCTGTCCTTCAGATCCTTCAGTGAAGCCTCAGCGGCAGCCTGACTACTTCTTGCAAACAGCCAGCCTTTCCATGAACGTCGCCTCTCCTCTCTGAAATCAGCTATGACCTTTTCTTTCGTCTCAATTATTGCGTCTTTTTCTTTGACAGCCTCCTTCATCGCAGTCAAGTTCGCTATCACTTCCTTTTGACCATAGACAGTCTTTTTTAAGTCCCAATTTTCTGTCTGCAGGTTAGAAAGTTCCTCGTCAAACTTGATTTTGTCTGCTTCCTTTGCACTGGTAAACTGCTGCTGGGTTTTTGTAAGCTTATCTTGCAGACTAGCCACCTGCTCTTTGAATGCTTTCACCTCATGAAAATAGCTGTAATGAATATCTGTGACCTCATCAGCGTGTTTCGTGGCAGTTTTTCTTCTCTCTTCCGTGGTCTCTTTCTCCCACCTGGCCTGCTCCTCAGCTAATTTCGCGTCACAGTCCGCTTTCAGCCTAAGGAGATCAGCCTCACGCTTCTCCGTCAGTGCAGCAAAACTGTCTTGGCTGTCGCTAAGCTTCTTTGCCAGTGCGTCCGTGTCATCAAGGTGTTTCAATCTCCAATCCACGGCTTGTGAGTGGAGGTACACGGTTTCGTCGAAAAGTTTTTTCTTTTCGGCGTCCCTCTCCTCTCTTTGTTTGAGCAGGTCCTGAATTTCGGATTTGGCAGTTTCTAACTCAGCCTCGAGCCTGAATTTTTGCTACCTTTTCCGAATTCAGTAGTGCCATTGAATCGTTGAATTCTTCCACCTTTTCTATTCTCCGGCGAGGTATTCAAGATCCTCATTATCCTCTGCTGGGGATGGTGTCATTTTGGGGGCGCCGGCGGTGCCTCGTGTTTGTGGTCGTCGTTTCTCCATCTTCTGGATGCCACGGGAAGCCACGGCAATGAGGATCAGGCGCCGAGGATGCTGATGGTTCGCTCAGAGAGGGTTGCACAGATGATACAATATTGTCATCTGGGAGGTCTGAAGGCTGCCAGGCATCTGGGCAGGGGGCTGGTGGTTCCTCTGCAGCCAGTGGGGCAACAGAGACCCTTCCCAGGACTTTTTTATTGACCCAGGATTTTACCCTCTGCTGCACTGGCTTTGTTGCCTTCTGGAGAAGCAGTTGAGTCTGTTTAAGGTCATTTCTCAAACTGTAATTCTCCTTCTCTAATTTATGGACCTTGTCGACATAAACTTGTGCCCTGATGAAATTTTTACACAGAGTCTAAAAATGTTTGACTTTGGAGGTAACTTGCGTCTGATGCCAAAGTTTGATGAGCCTGACCCAGACACATTTTTCTGTCTTTTTGAGCGTGTTGCGGATGGTAGGGGTTGGCCTGAAGCTGACCAGGTAGTTATGTTGCAGTCAGTTTTTACAGGTAAAGCCCTGTCCTTCAGATCCTTCAGTGAAGCCTCAGCGGCAGCCTGACTACTTCTTGCAAACAGCCAGCCTTTCCATGAACGTCGCCTCTCCTCTCTGAAATCAGCTATGACCTTTTCTTTCGTCTCAATTATTGCGTCTTTTTCTTTGACAGCCTCCTTCATCGCAGTCAAGTTCGCTATCACTTCCTTTTGACCATAGACAGTCTTTTTTAACTCCCAATTTTCTGTCTGCAGGTTAGAAAGTTCCTCGTCAAACTTGATTTTGTCTGCTTCCTTTGCACTGGTAAACTGCTGCTGGGTTTTTGTAAGCTTATCTTGCAGACTAGCCACCTGCTCTTTGAATGCTTTCACCTCATGAAAATAGCTGTAATGAATATCTGTGACCTCATCAGCGTGTTTCATGGCAGTTTTTCTTCTCTCTTCCGTGGTCTCTTTCTCCCACCTGGCCTGCTCCTCAGCTAATTTCGCGTCACAGTCCGCTTTCAGCCTAAGGAGATCAGCCTCACGCTTCTCCGTCAGTGCAGCAAAACTGTCTTGGCTGTCGCTAAGCTTCTTTGCCAGTGCGTCCGTGTCATCAAGGTGTTTCAATCTCCAATCCAAGGCTTGTGAGTGGAGGTACATGGTTTCGTCAAAGTTTTTTCTTTTCGGCGTCCCTCTCCTCTCTTTGTTTGAGCAGGTCCTGAATTTCGGCTTTGGCAGTTTCTAACTCAGCCTCGAGCCTGAATTTTTGCTACCTTTTCCGAATTCAGTAGTGCCATTGAATCGTTGAATTCTTCCACCTTTTCTATTCTCCGGCGGAGGTATTCAAGATCCTCATTATCCTCTGCTGGGGATGGTGTCATTTTGGGGGCGCCGACGGTGCCTCGTGTTTGTGGTCGTCGTTTCTCCATCTTCTGGATGCCACGGGAAGCCACGGCAATGAGGATCAGGCGCCGAGGATGCTGATGGTTCGCTCAGAGAGGGTTGCACAGATGATACAATATTGTCATCTGGGAGGTCTGAAGGCTGCCAGGCATCTGGGCAGGGGGCTGGTGGTTCCTCTGCAGCCAGTGGGGCAACAGAGACCCTTCCCAGGACTTTTTTATTGACCCAGGATTTTACCCTCTGCTGCACTGGCTTTGTTGCCTTCTGGAGAAGCAGTTGAGTCTGTTTAAGGTCATTTCTCAAACTGTAATTCTCCTTCTCTAATTTATGGACCTTGTCGACATAAACTTGTGCCCTGATGAAATTTTTACACAGAGTCTAAAAATGTTTGACTTTGGAGGTAACTTGCGTCTGATGCCAAAGTTTGATGAGCGTGACCCAGACACATTTTTCTGTCTTTTTGAGCGTGTTGCGGATGGTAGGGGTTGGCCTGAAGCTGACCAGGTAGTTATGTTGCAGTCAGTTTTTACAGGTAAAGCCCTGTCCTTCAGATCCTTCAGTGAAGCCTCAGCGGCAGCCTGACTACTTCTTGCAAACAGCCAGCCTTTCCATGAACGTCGCCTCTCCTCTCTGAAATCAGCTATGACCTTTTCTTTCGTCTCAATTATTGCGTCTTTTTCTTTGACAGCCTCCTTCATCGCAGTCAAGTTCGCTATCACTTCCTTTTGACCATAGACAGTCTTTTTTAAGTCCCAATTTTCTGTCTGCAGGTTAGAAAGTTCCTCGTCAAACTTGATTTTGTCTGCTTCCTTTGCACTGGTAAACTGCTGCTGGGTTTTTGTAAGCTTATCTTGCAGACTAGCCACCTGCTCTTTGTATGCTTTCACCTCATGAAAATAGCTGTAATGAATATCTGTGACCTCATCAGCGTGTTTCGTGGCAGTTTTTCTTCTCTCTTCCGTGGTCTCTTTCTCCCACCTGGCCTGCTCCTCAGCTAATTTCGCGTCACAGTCCGCTTTCAGCCTAAGGAGATCAGCCTCACGCTTCTCCGTCAGTGCAGCAAAACTGTCTTGGCTGTCGCTAAGCTTCTTTGCCAGTGCGTCCGTGTCATCAAGGTGTTTCAATCTCCAATCCACGGCTTGTGAGTGGAGGTACACGGTTTCGTCGAAAAGTTTTTTCTTTTCGGCGTCCCTCTCCTCTCTTTGTTTGAGCAGGTCCTGAATTTCGGATTTGGCAGTTTCTAACTCAGCCTCGAGCCTGAATTTTTGCTACCTTTTCCGAATTCAGTAGTGCCATTGAATCGTTGAATTCTTCCACCTTTTCTATTCTCCGGCGGAGGTATTCAAGATCCTCATTATCCTCTGCTGGGGATGGTGTCATTTTGGGGGCGCCGGCGGTGCCTCGTGTTTGTGGTCGTCGTTTCTCCATCTTCTGGATGCCACGGGAAGCCACGGCAATGAGGATCAGGCGCAGAGGATGCTGATGGTTCGCTCAGAGAGGGTTGCACAGATGATACAATATTGTCATCTGGGAGGTCTGAAGGCTGCCAGGCATCTGGGCAGGGGGCTGGTGGTTCCTCTGCAGCCAGTGGGGCAACAGAGACCCTTCCCAGGACTTTTTTATTGACCCAGGATTTTACCCTCTGCTGCACTGGCTTTGTTGCCTTCTGGAGAAGCAGTTGAGTCTGTTTAAGGTCATTTCTCAAACTGTAATTCTCCTTCTCTAATTTATGGACCTTGTCGACATAAACTTGTGCCCTGATGCAATTTTTACACAGAGTCTAAAAATGTTTGACTTTGGAGGTAACTTGCGTCTGATGCCAAAGTTTGATGAGCCTGACCCAGACACATTTTTCTGTCTTTTTGAGCGTGTTGCGGATGGTAGGGGTTGGCCTGAAGCTGACCAGGTAGTTATGTTGCAGTCAGTTTTTACAGGTAAAGCCCTGTCCTTCAGATCCTTCAGTGAAGCCTCAGCGGCAGCCTGACTACTTCTTGCAAACAGCCAGCCTTTCCATGAACGTCGCCTCTCCTCTCTGAAATCAGCTATGACCTTTTCTTTCGTCTCAATTATTGCGTCTTTTTCTTTGACAGCCTCCTTCATCGCAGTCAAGTTCGCTATCACTTCCTTTTGACCATAGACAGTCTTTTTTAAGTCCCAATTTTCTGTCTGCAGGTTAGAAAGTTCCTCGTCAAACTTGATTTTGTCTGCTTCCTTTGCACTGGTAAACTGCTGCTGGGTTTTTGTAAGCTTATCTTGCAGACTAGCCACCTGCTCTTTGAATGCTTTCACCTCATGAAAATAGCTGTAATGAATATCTGTGATCTCATCAGCGTGTTTCGTGGCAGTTTTTCTTCTCTCTTCCGTGGTCTCTTTCTCCCACCTGGCCTGCTCCTCAGCTAATTTCGCGTCACAGTCCGCTTTCAGCCTAAGGAGATCAGCCTCACGCTTCTCCGTCAGTGCAGCAAAACTGTCTTGGCTGTCGCTAAGCTTCTTTGCCAGTGCGTCCGTGTCATCAAGGTGTTTCAATCTCCAATCCAAGGCTTGTGAGTGGAGGTACATGGTTTCGTCAAAGTTTTTTCTTTTCGGCGTCCCTCTCCTCTCTTTGTTTGAGCAGGTCCTGAATTTCGGCTTTGGCAGTTTCTAACTCAGCCTCGAGCCTGAATTTTTGCTACCTTTTCCGAATTCAGTAGTGCCATTGAATCGTTGAATTCTTCCACCTTTTCTATTCTCCGGCGGAGGTATTCAAGATCCTCATTATCCTCTGCTGGGGATGGTGTCATTTTGGGGGCGCCGACGGTGCCTCGTGTTTGTGGTCGTCGTTTCTCCATCTTCTGGATGCCACGGGAAGCCACGGCAATGAGGATCAGGCGCCGAGGATGCTGATGGTTCGCTCAGAGAGGGTTGCACAGATGATACAATATTGTCATCTGGGAGGTCTGAAGGCTGCCAGGCATCTGGGCAGGGGGCTGGTGGTTCCTCTGCAGCCAGTGGGGCAACAGAGACCCTTCCCAGGACTTTTTTATTGACCCAGGATTTTACCCTCTGCTGCACTGGCTTTGTTGCCTTCTGGAGAAGCAGTTGAGTCTGTTTAAGGTCATTTCTCAAACTGTAATTCTCCTTCTCTAATTTATGGACCTTGTCGACATAAACTTGTGCCCTGATGAAATTTTTACACAGAGTCTAAAAATGTTTGACTTTGGAGGTAACTTGCGTCTGATGCCAAAGTTTGATGAGCCTGACCCAGACACATTTTTCTGTCTTTTTGAGCGTGTTGCGGATGGTAGGGGTTGGCCTGAAGCTGACCAGGTAGTTATGTTGCAGTCAGTTTTTACAGGTAAAGCCCTGTCCTTCAGATCCTTCAGTGAAGCCTCAGCGGCAGCCTGACTACTTCTTGCAAACAGCCAGCCTTTCCATGAACGTCGCCTCTCCTCTCTGAAATCAGCTATGACCTTTTCTTTCGTCTCAATTATTGCGTCTTTTTCTTTGACAGCCTCCTTCATCGCAGTCAAGTTCGCCATCACTTCCTTTTGACCATAGACAGTCTTTTTTAACTCCCAATTTTCAGTCTGCAGGTTAGAAAGTTCCTCGTCAAACTTGATTTTGTCTGCTTCCTTTGCACTGGTAAACTGCTGCTGGGTTTTTGTAAGCTTATCTTGCAGACTAGCCACCTGCTCTTTGAATGCTTTCACCTCATGAAAATAGCTGTAATGAATATCTGTGACCTCATCAGCGTGTTTCGTGGCAGTTTTTCTTCTCTCTTCCGTGGTCTCTTTCTCCCACCTGGCCTGCTCCTCAGCTAATTTCGCGTCACAGTCCGCTTTCAGCCTAAGGAGATCAGCCTCACGCTTCTCCGTCAGTGCAGCAAAACTGTCTTGGCTGTCGCTAAGCTTCTTTGCCAGTGCGTCCGTGTCATCAAGGTGTTTCAATCTCCAATCCACGGCTTGTGAGTGGAGGTACACGGTTTCGTCAAAGTTTTTTCTTTTCGGCGTCCCTCTCCTCTCTTTGTTTGAGCAGGTCCTGAATTTCGGCTTTGGCAGTTTCTAACTCAGCCTCGAGCCTGAATTTTTGCTACCTTTTCCGAATTCAGTAGTGCCATTGAATCGTTGAATTCTTCCACCTTTTCTATTCTCCGGCGGAGGTATTCAAGATCCTCATTATCCTCTGCTGGGGATGGTGTCATTTTGGGGGCGCCGACGGTGCCTCGTGTTTGTGGTCGTCGTTTCTCCATCTTCTGGATGCCACGGGAAGCCACGGCAATGAGGATCAGGCGCCGAGGATGCTGATGGTTCGCTCAGAGAGGGTTGCACAGATGATACAATATTGTCATCTGGGAGGTCTGAAGGCTGCCAGGCATCTGGGCAGGGGGCTGGTGGTTCCTCTGCAGCCAGTGGGGCAACAGAGACCCTTCCCAGGACTTTTTTATTGACCCAGGATTTTACCCTCTGCTGCACTGGCTTTGTTGCCTTCTGGAGAAGCAGTTGAGTCTGTTTAAGGTCATTTCTCAAACTGTAATTCTCCTTCTCTAATTTATGGACCTTGTCGACATAAACTTGTGCCCTGATGAAATTTTTACACAGAGTCTAAAAATGTTTGACTTTGGAGGTAACTTGCGTCTGATGCCAAAGTTTGATGAGCCTGACCCAGACACATTTTTCTGTCTTTTTGAGCGTGTTGCGGATGGTAGGGGTTGGCCTGAAGCTGACCAGGTAGTTATGTTGCAGTCAGTTTTTACAGGTAAAGCCCTGTCCTTCAGATCCTTCAGTGAAGCCTCAGCGGCAGCCTGACTACTTCTTGCAAACAGCCAGCCTTTCCATGAACGTCGCCTCTCCTCTCTGAAATCAGCTATGACCTTTTCTTTCGTCTCAATTATTGCGTCTTTTTCTTTGACAGCCTCCTTCATCGCAGTCAAGTTCGCCATCACTTCCTTTTGACCATAGACAGTCTTTTTTAACTCCCAATTTTCAGTCTGCAGGTTAGAAAGTTCCTCGTCAAACTTGATTTTGTCTGCTTCCTTTGCACTGGTAAACTGCTGCTGGGTTTTTGTAAGCTTATCTTGCAGACTAGCCACCTGCTCTTTGAATGCTTTCACCTCATGAAAATAGCTGTAATGAATATCTGTGACCTCATCAGCGTGTTTCGTGGCAGTTTTTCTTCTCTCTTCCGTGGTCTCTTTCTCCCACCTGGCCTGCTCCTCAGCTAATTTCGCGTCACAGTCCGCTTTCAGCCTAAGGAGATCAGCCTCACGCTTCTCCGTCAGTGCAGCAAAACTGTCTTGGCTGTCGCTAAGCTTCTTTGCCAGTGCGTCCGTGTCATCAAGGTGTTTCAATCTCCAATCCACGGCTTGTGAGTGGAGGTACACGGTTTCGTCAAAGTTTTTTCTTTTCGGCGTCCCTCTCCTCTCTTTGTTTGAGCAGGTCCTGAATTTCGGCTTTGGCAGTTTCTAACTCAGCCTCGAGCCTGAATTTTTGCTACCTTTTCCGAATTCAGTAGTGCCATTGAATCGTTGAATTCTTCCACCTTTTCTATTCTCCGGCGGAGGTATTCAAGATCCTCATTATCCTCTGCTGGGGATGGTGTCATTTTGGGGGCGCCGGCGGTGCCTCGTGTTTGTGGTCGTCGTTTCTCCATCTTCTGGATGCCACGGGAAGCCACGGCAATGAGGATCAGGCGCCGAGGATGCTGATGGTTCGCTCAGAGAGGGTTGCACAGATGATACAATATTGTCATCTGGGAGGTCTGAAGGCTGCCAGGCATCTGGGCAGGGGGCTGGTGGTTCCTCTGCAGCCAGTGGGGCAACAGAGACCCTTCCCAGGACTTTTTTATTGACCCAGGATTTTACCCTCTGCTGCACTGGCTTTGTTGCCTTCTGGAGAAGCAGTTGAGTCTGTTTAAGGTCATTTCTCAAACTGTAATTCTCCTTCTCTAATTTATGGACCTTGTCGACATAAACTTGTGCCCTGATGAAATTTTTACACAGAGTCTGAAAATGTTTGACTTTGGAGGTAACTTGCGTCTGATGCCAAAGTTTGATGAGCGTGACCCAGACACATTTTTCTGTCTTTTTGAGCGTGTTGCGGATGGTAGGGGTTGGCCTGAAGCTGACCAGGTAGTTATGTTGCAGTCAGTTTTTACAGGTAAAGCCCTGTCCTTCAGATCCTTCAGTGAAGCCTCAGCGGCAGCCTGACTACTTCTTGCAAACAGCCAGCCTTTCCATGAACGTCGCCTCTCCTCTCTGAAATCAGCTATGACCTTTTCTTTCGTCTCAATTATTGCGTCTTTTTCTTTGACAGCCTCCTTCATCGCAGTCAAGTTCGCTATCACTTCCTTTTGACCATAGACAGTCTTTTTTAACTCCCAATTTTCTGTCTGCAGGTTAGAAAGTTCCTCGTCAAACTTGATTTTGTCTGCTTCCTTTGCACTGGTAAACTGCTGCTGGGTTTTTGTAAGCTTATCTTGCAGACTAGCCACCTGCTCTTTGAATGCTTTCACCTCATGAAAATAGCTGTAATGAATATCTGTGACCTCATCAGCGTGTTTCGTGGCAGTTTTTCTTCTCTCTTCCGTGGTCTCTTTCTCCCACCTGGCCTGCTCCTCAGCTAATTTCGCGTCACAGTCCGCTTTCAGCCTAAGGAGATCAGCCTCACGCTTCTCGGTCAGTGCAGCAAAACTGTCTTGGCTGTCGCTAAGCTTCTTTGCCAGTGCGTCCATGTCATCAAGGTGTTTCAATCTCCAATCCACGGCTTGTGAGTGGAGGTACATGGTTTCGTCGAAAAGTTTTTTCTTTTCGGCGTCCCTCTCCTCTCTTTGTTTGAGCAGGTCCTGAATTTCGGCTTTGGCAGTTTCTAACTCAGCCTCGAGCCTGAATTTTTGCTACCTTTTCCGAATTCAGTAGTGCCATTGAATCGTTGAATTCTTCCACCTTTTCTATTCTCCGGCGGAGGTATTCAAGATCCTCATTATCCTCTGCTGGGGATGGTGTCATTTTGGGGGCGCCGACGGTGCCTCGTGTTTGTGGTCGTCGTTTCTCCATCTTCTGGATGCCACGGCAATGAGGATCAGGCGCAGAGGATGCTGATGGTTCGCTCAGAGAGGGTTGCACAGATGATACAATATTGTCATCTGGGAGGTCTGAAGGCTGCCAGGCATCTGGGCAGGGGGCTGGTGGTTCCTCTGCAGCCAGTGGGGCAACAGAGACCCTTCCCAGGACTTTTTTATTGACCCAGGATTTTACCCTCTGCTGCACTGGCTTTGTTGCCTTCTGGAGAAGCAGTTGAGTCTGTTTAAGGTCATTTCTCAAACTGTAATTCTCCTTCTCTAATTTATGGACCTTGTCGACATAAACTTGTGCCCTGATGAAATTTTTACACAGAGTCTAAAAATGTTTGACTTTGGAGGTAACTTGCGTCTGATGCCAAAGTTTGATGAGCCTGACCCAGACACATTTTTCTGTCTTTTTGAGCGTGTTGCGGATGGTAGGGGTTGGCCTGAAGCTGACCAGGTAGTTATGTTGCAGTCAGTTTTTACAGGTAAAGCCCTGTCCTTCAGATCCTTCAGTGAAGCCTCAGCGGCAGCCTGACTACTTCTTGCAAACAGCCAGCCTTTCCATGAACGTCGCCTCTCCTCTCTGAAATCAGCTATGACCTTTTCTTTCGTCTCAATTATTGCGTCTTTTTCTTTGACAGCCTCCTTCATCGCAGTCAAGTTCGCTATCACTTCCTTTTGACCATAGACAGTCTTTTTTAACTCCCAATTTTCTGTCTGCAGGTTAGAAAGTTCCTCGTCAAACTTGATTTTGTCTGCTTCCTTTGCACTGGTAAACTGCTGCTGGGTTTTTGTAAGCTTATCTTGCAGACTAGCCACCTGCTCTTTGAATGCTTTCACCTCATGAAAATAGCTGTAATGAATATCTGTGACCTCATCAGCGTGTTTCGTGGCAGTTTTTCTTCTCTCTTCCGTGGTCTCTTTCTCCCACCTGGCCTGCTCCTCAGCTAATTTCGCGTCACAGTCCGCTTTCAGCCTAAGGAGATCAGCCTCACACTTCTCCGTCAGTGCAGCAAAACTGTCTTGGCTGTCGCTAAGCTTCTTTGCCAGTGCGTCCGTGTCATCAAGGTGTTTCAATCTCCAATCCAAGGCTTGTGAGTGGAGGTACATGGTTTCGTCAAAGTTTTTTCTTTTCGGCGTCCCTCTCCTCTCTTTGTTTGAGCAGGTCCTGAATTTCGGCTTTGGCAGTTTCTAACTCAGCCTCGAGCCTGAATTTTTGCTACCTTTTCCGAATTCAGTAGTGCCATTGAATCGTTGAATTCTTCCACCTTTTCTATTCTCCGGCGGAGGTATTCAAGATCCTCATTATCCTCTGCTGGGGATGGTGTCATTTTGGGGGCGCCGGCGGTGCCTCGTGTTTGTGGTCGTCGTTTCTCCATCTTCTGGATGCCACGGGAAGCCACGGCAATGAGGATCAGGCGCAGAGGATGCTGATGGTTCGCTCAGAGAGGGTTGCACAGATGATACAATATTGTCATCTGGGAGGTCTGAAGGCTGCCAGGCATCTGGGCAGGGGGCTGGTGGTTCCTCTGCAGCCAGTGGGGCAACAGAGACCCTTCCCAGGACTTTTTTATTGACCCAGGATTTTACCCTCTGCTGCACTGGCTTTGTTGCCTTCTGGAGAAGCAGTTGAGTCTGTTTAAGGTCATTTCTCAAACTGTAATTCTCCTTCTCTAATTTATGGACCTTGTCGACATAAACTTGTGCCCTGATGCAATTTTTACACAGAGTCTAAAAATGTTTGACTTTGGAGGTAACTTGCGTCTGATGCCAAAGTTTGATGAGCCTCACCCAGACACATTTTTCTGTCTTTTTGAGCGTGTTGCGGATGGTAGGGGTTGGCCTGAAGCTGACCAGGTAGTTATGTTGCAGTCAGTTTTTACAGGTAAAGCCCTGTCCTTCAGATCCTTCAGTGAAGCCTCAGCGGCAGCCTGACTACTTCTTGCAAACAGCCAGCCTTTCCATGAACGTCGCCTCTCCTCTCTGAAATCAGCTATGACCTTTTCTTTCGTCTCAATTATTGCGTCTTTTTCTTTGACAGCCTCCTTCATCGCAGTCAAGTTCGCTATCACTTCCTTTTGACCATAGACAGTCTTTTTTAAGTCCCAATTTTCTGTCTGCAGGTTAGAAAGTTCCTCGTCAAACTTGATTTTGTCTGCTTCCTTTGCACTGGTAAACTGCTGCTGGGTTTTTGTAAGCTTATCTTGCAGACTAGCCACCTGCTCTTTGAATGCTTTCACCTCATGAAAATAGCTGTAATGAATATCTGTGACCTCATCAGCGTGTTTCGTGGCAGTTTTTCTTCTCTCTTCCGTGGTCTCTTTCTCCCACCTGGCCTGCTCCTCAGCTAATTTCGCGTCACAGTCCGCTTTCAGCCTAAGGAGATCAGCCTCACGCTTCTCCGTCAGTGCAGCAAAACTGTCTTGGCTGTCGCTAAGCTTCTTTGCCAGTGCGTCCGTGTCATCAAGGTGTTTCAATCTCCAATCCACGGCTTGTGAGTGGAGGTACACGGTTTCGTCAAAGTTTTTTCTTTTCGGCGTCCCTCTCCTCTCTTTGTTTGAGCAGGTCCTGAATTTCGGCTTTGGCAGTTTCTAACTCCGCCTCGAGCCTGAATTTTTGCTACCTTTTCCGAATTCAGTAGTGCCATTGAATCGTTGAATTCTTCCACCTTTTCTATTCTCCGGCGGAGGTATTCAAGATCCTCATTATCCTCTGCTGGGGATGGTGTCATTTTGGGGGCGCCGACGGTGCCTCGTGTTTGTGGTCGTCGTTTCTCCATCTTCTGGATGCCACGGCAATGAGGATCAGGCGCCGAGGATGCTGATGGTTCGCTCAGAGAGGGTTGCACAGATGATACAATATTGTCATCTGGGAGGTCTGAAGGCTGCCAGGCATCTGGGCAGGGGGCTGGTGGTTCCTCTGCAGCCAGTGGGGCAACAGAGACCCTTCCCAGGACTTTTTTATTGACCCAGGATTTTACCCTCTGCTGCACTGGCTTTGTTGCCTTCTGGAGAAGCAGTTGAGTCTGTTTAAGGTCATTTCTCAAACTGTAATTCTCCTTCTCTAATTTATGGACCTTGTCGACATAAACTTGTGCCCTGATGAAATTTTTGTCAAACAGATCTTTGTAGTATTTAACATCCCTAAGGCAACTCTTGTTGGCACTTTGGTAAGAGCTGAGCTTTCGATTGGCACAGGCAATCTGCTCTCGCAGCTCGTCCTCAAGGTCCAGATTCAACTTCACTTCACAAGGCCTGTAATTGTGAAGGTAGCGTCTGCAAAGCTCAACGAACTTGGATTTTAATGATCTAAAGCCTAACTAGCCAGGCTGTGACAAAATGGGGGCTCGTCCTCGTGTAGAACCAGTACAAGTGTTTAATGTACAAGTGTTGAACCAGTACAAGTGTTTAATGTGTTTAAAGTGTTTCAAGTGTTAATTTTGAATTTAGTGTTTGGCTAATTAATTTTCTTTTGGTACAGTTTGCATGCAGGGAAAGAGCACTAGTGCTGTCCCATTATTATTGAGACAGTTTAAGTAAATTGAGCATGGTGATAGTGTTAATTGATGGATGAGCATTAGTCCACACTACAGCTCTCACCTGTAAACATTAGGGACAGTTCCCCTTTTGTTAAAGAGTTGGCATTGAGCTAAAATTTACTTCCCATCTCAAAGCTTAATATTTTTCTGTCATGACTTCTATTGCTAATTTTGTTGAGTGCCCCTCTGAGCAGCTTTTGAATAGCTTTCATAAAGAGCAGCTTTTAGAGCTCGCTCAACATTATACTGTTGATCTTGGAGAAAAGCGGTTAAAGAAAGAAATTAAGGGGTTTTTGAAGGCTGTCCTCATAGAAAAGGGTGTTTTGCCCGTTATGAGTGACAGTACCGGTACGTCTCTGGTTTCTCCGACGGCAACTTTAACATTTGAGCAGCAAAAAGAACTGTTACTGTTACAGATGGAAAGGGACACATTGGGCATGGAGAGGGAAAGGTTAAGACAGTCTTTAGGAAAAGAAAAATTAGAGTTGGAGCAGTACAGATTAAGCCTTATCAAGGCCGGTGTATTAGCAGGCAATACTGTGGTAGATGAACCTGCATCATCCACTACACAGAGTCTAAAATTGTTTGACTTTGGAGGTAACTTGCGACTGATGCCAAAGTTTGATGAGCGTGACCCAGACACATTTTTCTGTCTTTTTGAGCGTGTTGCGGATGGTAGGGGTTGGCCTGAAGCTGACCAGGTAGTTATGTTGCAGTCAGTTTTTACAGGTAAAGCCCTGTCCTTCAGATCCTTCAGTGAAGCCTCAGCGGCAGCCTGACTACTTCTTGCAAACAGCCAGCCTTTCCATGAACGTCGCCTCTCCTCTCTGAGGAGGTTAACAGGGCAATTTGCTGTTAGCTCATTCACCTTTGACCGTGGTGAATCAGAATGCCTCTTTAAAACTTTGGCACTTTTTTTTTTTTTTTTGTATTTTTACTCCTTTTGTCTTTCTTTGTTCAGTTTTTCCATAAGCCTTTTTTAGCCTGGCATCCTTATCAAGTGAGGTCACATTATGTTTCACTGTACATATAGATTGATTTGGGTTCTCTCCCTCTTATTTTCTAACTCTTTCTAAAATCAAACTGTCTAACAATCATTTTCTACCACTGTTAGGTGCTCATTGCTCTAACCTTGAAGATCCTGGCTGTGGGTCCTGCTCTGGGTTTAACATGGAACATGGATTACATTCAGCATGCATGTGGTAGAAGAATGTTGATCAAATATAATAATGATTAATTTAAATAACTGCATAACCTAACAACCAAAGTGTTAAAATCACAACCCTGTGACAATTTCACAACCCCGTTACAATCAAAAACATAACGCGATTGAGTGTGACGGGGTTGTGATTTTTGCTCAAAATGGCCGCTGCTCTACATAGTGAATACCAGAGGGAGAGCACATGGCATGCATGAGATTAAGAAATGGTATATTTTCTTGAGATGCGTCCGTGTCATCAAGGTGTTTCAATCTCCAATCCAAGGCTTGTGAGTGGAGGCACACGGTTTCGTCGAAAAGTTTTTTCTTTTTGGCGTCCCTCTCCTCTCTTTGTTTGAGCAGGTCCTGAATTTAATAATAATAATAATAATGTGACGGCCTCCTGCCTCTAGGGCCTGCTGCTGTGTTCAGTGTTCCCTTTTGTGTTGTCTTGTCTTCCCTGCAGGTCGTAGGTGGGGCTTGCCACACCTGGGTGGACCTGGCCAGTCCACCGGGGTATAAGAGCTGGCATTACTACTCACTCTCTCTCTGCTTCTCTGCTGTTAGGTGACCTACCCGGCGCGGCTGCATCGCTGCGCGATCACTCGGCGCATTATGTTTTGGTTTAGTTACGAGCGAACTCGAGATGCGTTTGGCTATCAGCCTTTTTCCACCTACGAAAACGTTGGCGATAAGCCTCGGGTACGAGCTCGTAAGCTTTTAACACAGCAGATTTCACAAGGCCATAATTCTGGCTGTCTGACACGGACAGAGCTGAATAGGCTTCCTGCGCCCTACCGGTCAGCGCGCACTGCAACATTAAGGGAAGAGCAGACTCAGGCCACTTTCTCGTCTCCGCAACACGCTCAAATAACGAGAAAAAAGTCTCGGGGTCTTTTTCACTGAATTTAGGCAACAACCTAAGATTACCTAAAACATCAAAACATTCAGAAGACCCCGGAAAACACGAAGACGCATCCACATCAAAAGAGCCAATTGACTTGCCGCTTTTCATCAAATCCAGCTTACACTGCTGAAGCTGGAGCTTCGCCTGTTCCGTCTGCAAGCGCAACTTTTCAACAGCCAATTGCTTTTCTATTTCCACTTGTCTCATTTTATCATGTTCTAATTGCAACGCCAACACTTCTTTTTGCTGCTCGAAAGTGAAATTCGATGCTGCAACGACCGGCGGAGAAAAACCAGCATCAGGAGGACACACAGGCTCTATGGCCAACACACCCATCTCAGCTAAATTAGCTGTCAAAATACTCTTTACAGTGTCCTTTAACCGCCTGTCCGAAATATCAATTTCAAAATGCTCCGCAATTTTTAACAATTGATCCTTAGTGCATTTATTCAAAAAGTCCTCAGAAGGAGCTTTAACGAAGTCGGAAATATCAGACATTTTTTATTATTACAGCGGTTCAAATCAAAGATTAACAAATTTACCTACCAAAAAAAAACCTCGCGCACAAAGTGGCATCAAACACCAAATATTCACCGAGCTGCTTTAATTCCCCCAAACTTTAACAGATGGGAAAAGTTTGAGACACCCCAAACCCTGACTGCCTACCCACAGATCTAACTTGAGCCTCAAATAGACGTCTTCGATGGCTTGCCGAGCTCGAAATGTCACCAGACCCGACATACCACTCTCGACCATGAACACAGCAGATCGTAATACCCCGAGCCCGGAGCGCTCCCTCCTCAGGATTTGCCAACAAAAATAAAAAAAGAAAATAACAAAGTGACAAGTCCTGCTTGCCCGCCGGCTAAGCTTATCGGGGTGCTCAAAACCAATAAATTTTACTTACATATAAAGCAGCCACGGCAAATATTACTTACCAAATGAGTTCATTGGAAACACAAAGCGGATTAATCTTGAAACAACCATACCTCTCCGTGCAACATGCCAAACATTTTAAACAAAGCCATCGCAGATTCCAGATTCCCACGCCTCTCCGTAGTAAGCACGGTGACGTCACTTCATTCACAACCTTCCGCGCTACTACGCGAACCGAATGAATGAACGACTCACCGGTGCGCACAGGACGAGCCCCCATTTTGTCATGACCTGGCTCAAAGCCATGACAAAGACGAGGAGACGTACGGTGTTTTTAAAGTAAAACAAAAGGATTTTATTACAAACAATATTAACATTAAGAAATTGGCAACGTAATCAAACACTAACTAAACCAAAACATAATGCGCCGAGGGATCGCGCAGCGATGCAGCCGCGCCGGGTAGGTCACCTAACAGCAGAGAAGCAGAGAGAGAGTGAGTAGTAATGCCAGCTCTTATATAATGCACCTGTTCTCTCTGCTCCTAGGTTCGATCGTCCCTTTGCTCTCCAAGTTGATGCCAGTCACGTGGGGGTGGGGGCGGTACTGTTGCAGAGTGATGAAATTGGTATTGAAAAACCAGTGAGCTTCTTTTCTAAAAAGTTCAACTCATACCAACTTAACTATTCCACTATTGAGAAAGAAGCATTGTCATTAGTGTGGGCACTTAAACATTTTGATGTGTATCTTGGATCTGGTGTCGTGCCTGTCGTGGTCTTCACCAATCATAACCCTCTTGTTTTCCTAAACTCGTTACAGTGTCCCACTCAAAGATTAGTGAGATGGTCACTATTCCTTCAGTCTCACTGGCTTGATATTCGACATATAAAAGGGTCTGACAATGTGGTGGCAGACGCATTGTCCAGAGCGCCTGTAGAGTAATATAGCCAAGTGTTTTTCCTATGCCGTTTCCTCGTCCCAC
Organism: Epinephelus awoara; assembly: GCA_035609425.1. NCBI lineage: Eukaryota > Metazoa > Chordata > Actinopteri > Perciformes > Serranidae > Epinephelus > Epinephelus awoara. The sequence continues at coordinate 35,867,605 of CM069305.1, read as the reverse complement.
TTGTTTTTCTCCCCTTACCCCTCTTAAATTGCTCCTAGGTACCAGGTTGCTGAGGTGGGAGGGGGTGATGCAGGTGAAGGAAGGGGTAGAAATAAGTATAGGTAGGTTCTTGTACATTTTGTAAAAAGGGTAAAGTGACTGTTGGGTAAGTCTGTAAATAGTTTAACGTACTGATAAAGTTGCAATAAAAGAAAGTGATTCATTTGATTTGGTTAATTTGAAAAACTTATTTTTTTTTTTATTATTATGATGTTTCAGTTAGCACTGAGTTGTTTGAGGTTTGAGGTTCCGGGGTAGGAACCCGGTTTTTATGGAGGGGGGTGTGACGGCCTCCTGCCTCTAGGGCCTGCTGCTGTGTTCAGTGTTCCCTTTTGTGTTGTCTTGTCTTCCCTGCAGGTCGTAGGTGGGGCTTGCCACACCTGGGTGGACCTGGCCAGTCCACCGGGGTATAAGAGCTGGCATTACTACTCACTCTCTCTCTGCTTCTCTGCTGTTAGGTGACCTACCCGGCGCGGCTGCATCGCTGCGCGATCCCTCGGCGCATTATGTTTTGGTTTAGTTAGTGTTTGATTACGTTGCCAATTTCTTAATGTTAATATTGTTTGTAATAAAATCCTTTTGTTTTACTTTAAAAACACCGTACGTCTCCTCGTCTTTGTCATGGCTTTGAGCCAGGTCATGACAATAATAATAGATTTTATTTATAACGCACGTTGCATTTGAATACAAATCTCAAAGTGCACAGTACAGGCAACAATAACAATAAAAGCAACAGAGGCAATAAAATCAAGCACAGAACAAGACAGTATAAAATGAATGAAATCAGATAAAATTAGCCAGGAAAAGCTTTCTGAAAAAGGGAGGTTTTTTTGACCTTTTTTAAAAGCACCCACCGTCTGTGGAGCCCGGAGGTGGTCAGGGAGGGCGTTCCACATACGGGGAGCAGCAGCCTCGAAAGCCCTGTCGCCCATGGTCTGGGCGGGTGCAGACGGTGCAGTTGGCCTGACCGGGTTCTGGATGAGATATGTGGATTGAGAAGATTGAGAATTTCGGCTTTGGCAGTTTCTAACTCAGCCTCAAGAGTTGTTGGATTCAGCATGCATGTGGTAGAAGAATGTTGATCAAATATAATAATGATTAATTTAAATAACTGCATAACCTAACAACCAAAGTGTTAAAATCACAACCCTGTGACAATTTCACAACCCCGTTACAATCAAAAACATAACGCGATTGAGTGTGACGGGGTTGTGATTTTTGCTCAAAATGGCCGCTGCTCTACATAGTGAATACCAGAGGGAGAGCACATGGCATGCATGAGATTAAGAAATGGTATATTTTCTTGAGATGACAAAAACTTTTTCATAATAGTTTTCTATCTTTTTTATTATGACGAAAACTCTGTTTGCGTGTCTGTTCCATGTTTTTCTCCTCACTGACTTGGTCAATCCATGTGAAATTTGGCACAGTGGTAGAGGGTCATGGGAGGATGCGAATGAGGCAATATTACATCAGTTGGCCAAAGGGGTGCACTATAGCAACCAACTGAATTTGTAAACTTTGAATGGGCATATCTCATGCCCCGTTTGTCATAGAGACATGAAACTTTGCACTGAGATGCCTCTCCTCATGAGGAACACATTTGCTTCAAGAACCCATAACTTCCGGTATATAGATTTTCCACCATTTTTAATTTTTTGAAAAACAATTCAAATCGATCTCTTCCTAGTTCATTACTGCTTGTAGATTTAATATAGTTTTATATTTGAAACATGTGACTGAAGCACAGTAGATTCTCATCATTTTTAATAATACCTTCACATTCCAAGAGTGTGACAAACACTGAACATCACCTCCACGTCTGTAGACGAAACACTGGACTTTAAATCATAATAATGATGACACATCACATGGTCCGACCACTCATTCACACACTGCCAATGCCACAGTAAATTCATGAAATAACATGAAAAGCAGGGCTGTAGTGGGATTTTAAATCCCCCACACCCAGATAAGATTATTTCTATTCACATGCATTTTCTACACAGCGTCTTCAGCTGAGGCCCCTTCAGGTTCACCAGAGGGGTTATCTGCTGTCCTCTGCTCTCTGTCACTTATGACAGCAGCATTTTGTTCTCCTCCACAAATATTGTCCCCGACAACTACAGTCTGAATATCAGGCTGTGATATATCCACCTCAGAAGTGTCTCTAGCCTCTGAAACTGGAGCCAAAATGGTCTGAGAGGCGGCAGCTTCCAGGACGGATGATGTAGAAACAGCCGGGATCTCTGAGACTGATGCCAACGTGCCAGAAACAGGAACTGAGAGAGTGGGTATGGAGAGAGAGGTGGAGGACGCCTCAGAGCACAGGGGGATTGTGTGAGCCATGGACACTGGTATGGAGAAGGGGACAGGGATGGCTGATCCGTCTAAGGAGATGACACTGGCCCCTGTGCTGTCAGTGGTTACAATGGGCTGGAGCTGAGTCCCAGGTGGCATGTCAGTGTGGATGACCGTGATCCCGCCGAGCGCGCCGTGGCTGACCAGAGCAATGGCCCCATGACTGGTCCATTCAGATGGGAGAGTGACTGGCTCAGACGGCACCACGAAGGAGTCGGCACTGGTTTTAACAGGACCGCCAGGCGTACCAGTTTCAGCAGCAGAAGCAGCACCACCACCACTTTTTCTAGCAGTGCTCTTTTTCTCTTTTGCTCCTGCTTTTTCCATCTTTCCCTTAGTGGGAGTTTTAGATTTCTTATCTTCCACATTTCCTTCCAGCACCACTAGGTAGGTTTTCCAGGGAGCATCTGAGTCGTGAATCTGAATGTTGAAAGAGCTTGTGTTATTTTCACAGCAGTCTGATGGGTCAAAGTACTTTGAACACAACGTATCAGGTTATAAACATGCACATACTTTGTTCACGTCCAGCATACAAATGGTCATTTGGGAGGTCAAGTTTTCCATTAATAATAATCTTTTTTTGATCATGGTTAAATAAATCCTGCCACAGTACGTTTCATCAACACTGTACCCTTACAATTGAAAAAAACACCACAGTGAGATAAGTGCTGCTCACCATAGTGTGCCTGCGAAGGGTGGACTTGTCCGTAAAAGTGCGTCTACAAAGACCACACATGTAGGGCTTCTCTCCTGTGTGAATACGCTGGTGCCGCTGGAGAGCGTTGAGCTGAGTGAACTGCTTGTCACAGTCTTTACAGCTGTACGGACGCTCACCTAACAGTCAGCAGAGAGGAAACAATAAATAAAACACTGTGTGTAAACAGAGGAGGATAGTAAGGAAGGAAAGACCAACAAGAAACAGGTTTTTCAGCCGTTAATTAACAAGAACAAATACATCAGTGATTTATACATTTACCTGTGTGTATCTTTAAATGCTGGTGGAGGGAGTTCCTCTGAGCGAAGCCTCGACCGCAGTCTTCACACTTGTATGGCTTGGACCCAGTGTGGATGTTTGAGTGGTGTCTCAGGTATTCTTTAGAGGCAAAGCTTTTCCCACAAGCCTCGCACATGAAGGGTTTCTCTCCTAACAGGAGAAAAAGAATAATCTTGTTTTTTTTTGTTTTTTACTTTTGGTCTGGTATGTGCAGACAGCGACAGGATAGTGGGTAGAAATCTAAATTATTTTGAAACTAGTTCATACCCATTGAGTGCACAGTTGCCCATGTACAGTTTCACATGGTGTGTGTTTGGGATACAGGTCATAGGAAATTGTAGATTAAATAGTCAACTGAACCCATTAAAGGGAAATTTCGGTTTATTTCAACCTGTCTCCTATCAAGTGACTAGTGACATAAAAATAATAGTTAGCATGTTAGCCGTTAGCCTCAATACAGCCGGGGCGCATAGTAGCGTTAGACCTGTTAAAACATAAGTAAAAGGGCACACCTCAAGTGCAAAGTTAGTCCACTAAACAAGCTTTTTTTCCACAAAGACTGCCTCATATCGTTAGGATAAATGTCACAGAACATATAGAAAACGACATGCAAAAGAGAACAAGCAGTGATCTCACACCATTTTGCCATTTTTCAGCATTTTTCTGTTGTTAACGCACCACCCAGTTGCCAATTAGAGTTAATATCGCCAGTCACCTTGAGGTGTCCTGTTCTACATATCTACCAAGTTTAGGTATAATCGATACGGGGATTAGGCCTAGATAAGAAATGAGCTCTCTAGCGCCCCCATTTTGTTTGATGGGGTCAATAATGGAGGGGTCCCCTCAGATTATGTGTGGTCATATGCCTACAAAGTTGCGTGGTGATGGTTGAAACCCTTGAGATGTTATACACCTTTATGTGATGAGCCACGCCCTCCGCAATATTCACTGCCTTATAGAAGCTCAGTTTTAGTAAGTTTTCCAACTTTTGCCAAGAGGGAACTTTAGATATTGGTCCCTAGATTATGTTCACCCAGTTTCATGCAGATCGGTCAAACTTCCTAGGAAGAGATCCATTTGAAGTGTTTTTCAAAAAATTCAAAATGGTGGAAAATCTATATCTATGTGTTCCTCATGAGGAGAGGCATCTCTGTGCAAAGTTTCATGTCTCTACGACATACGGGGCATGAGATATGCCCATTCAAAGTTTGCAATTTCAATCGGTTGCTATAGCGCCCCCTTTGGCTAATTGATGTAATATTGCTTCATTGCATCCTCCTATGACCCTCTACCACTGTGCCACATTTCACATGGATTGACCAAGTCAGTGAGGAGAAAAACGTGGAACACACACAGACAGAGTTTTGGTCATTATTTGGTAAGATGATGTGGCTCTTACCTGTGTGTGACCGCTTATGATAGGCCAACATGTGCTTCTGTGTGAACCGGGCATCACACTCATCACATGCAAATGGCTTCTCTCCTGTGTGAGTCCTACACGTAGAGAAACAAACACATTTAGCCCTCATTTATTTTCCACACATGCATGTTATTCATATATATCCAGCTCTGTACCTGCGGTGCATCTTGAGGGCAGAGTTCTGAGTAAATCTGGCCCCACAGTCGCTGCACTCAAAGGGCTTTGCACCTGTGTGTGTCCTCTCATGCAACAACAAAGCAGTTTTAGAGCTGAGCGCCTTTCCACAGGCGGGGCAGACGTGTCGCAGATTGTTGCGTTCATGCACCTGGGAAGCAACAGGGATGTAAGACACATAAATGTGACATATATTGCGCATCATGGACGTAATACTGTAGATGACCTCTAGATACAGGATCATCAATTCTCACCTGTCTTTGATGGCGGACGACATCCTTCTTTCGCTTGAAGGTCTTTGCGCAGGAGTCACAGGCAAAAAGCCTCTCGTTACTGTGGACGTGCTTTTCATGGATCTTGAGATTGCTGCGGTTAGCGAAGGTCTGCTGGCAGGTCTCACAGCGATAGATGACATCTGCTTTCACTCCGTGGTACGTGCTGGCCAAGAGAGCAGTAACAGGTTACAGCCATGTCAGCAATGTTCATCTGTTTGGTATCTTTATAAGATGGACCTATCGTTGTATCACTAGGAGAAGTGGTGAACAAATTAATCCATGTAATTATAACCTAAATCTAATTTATCCACTACAGTTCGAAAAAAACTGCGGGCCAGTTTTTTTGTTTGACACCTTCCAGTATTCAGGACCATATTGTTCAGTTGTTCCTGTCATATAGTGGAAGCTTTGCCAACGCCTACAAGGTACCGATGGTATCAATAAATTAAACCCAGGAACATTTATATGTCCTACCTGATGTGCTTCAAGTAGCTTCTCTCATAGTGGAACGTCCGCTGGCACTTGTTACACTGGAACTGGGCCTTGGATGTTCTTTTTATTGTTTCCTTGGACTCAGCTCCTTCTTCTTCTTCCTCCTCCTCCCCCTCCTCATCCCCGTCCCCCTCCAGAGATAACAACAAGGGGTCTTCAAGATCAGTATTCTGCACGTCCTCCTCACATTCCCAGTCGTCTGCATCAGAGGCCGGCATTCCCAGTGATGATTCGTCTCCTCTCTCTGCCTGACTCTGTGGCTGAGCCTCGCCTTCGGTCCTGACCTCGTTCTCGTCTGTCTCCTCTGTGTCCTCATTCGTAACTTGGTTTACATTGTTGGGGTTAGCCGCTCTTTTAGTATTTATATGCTTCCGGAGGACTTTACGAGCAGCCAGCCTCAGTTTAAGGTTCCTCCCTTGTCTTTTTTCATCCTTCGCTGTGCTCTTTGCCTTTAATCTTTTTGGAATTACCTCCTTCTCAGAGCTCTGTGGTGAGAGCCGTCGCTTCAGAAGTAAGCTTTTGGGCTGCTTCTTCTTTACCTTGGTCTGTTTTTCTTTCTTGGCACCGTGTATGTCACCTTTATCTCCTGATGCAGATGTTTTCTGTGTAGGTTTTTGAAGGATTCCAGCACTCATGGCCTCACCACAAACCTCAGACAGATCCTCGCAGTCCAAAAACTGAGCTGCTGCTTGAACATCACCAATCTTGTCTCTGACAACTTCAACTTTACCCGTGTACACAAATTCCAAAAACTTGGAGAAATCACTGGAGCGCATGTTGGAGAGCAACACTTTGTCTCGGGTAACATCCTGAGAGAGAAGGATCTTCCTGAAGTAGCCGCTGGATGCTGCGAGCATCAGCTGGTGGGCCTGAAACTCCTGCACGTCTCCCTGGTAGTCCACCTGCACGGTGACGTCGCTCAGCTGTCCCTGCAGCCTCAGCTGATGCAGAGAGGCCAGGATGTTTTCATGGTGGGACTTAGAGGTGAGCTGCACCACTTTGACCCCCATGATTCATTTGTGCTGCTGAGAAAACAAAACAAAAGGAGGAATGGTGAATTGTAATGCTTATAAATACAACCCATTCCAAAAAAGTTGTATTTTGCAAATCATTTCAGCCTATATTGAATTTAATACAGAACAAAGACAATATATTAATTTTCAAACTGATTAACTTTACACTCATGCTGAATTTAATACCTGCAACATGTTCCAAAAAAGTTGGGAAAGGGGCTTGTTCACCACTAAGAACCCTCAGCAAGCATCTAGAAACTGAGGACACTAATTGTTGAAGGTTTAAAACAAGTGGGCCCCCAAAACCCTCTTGACTAAAGACTGTCTGTGTGGAGGAATGGTCTAAAACCTCATTTGAATACTGAGAGATGACTGTCTTCATACAGCATACAACAAAGGCTTCTCCAATTATTCAATAAATTTCAATTAGTCTGTTCAATACTCTTGTCATTTCACTTTATCGCACATAATCTTTATGCCTCTGCGCCAGTGTTAGCCATGGCTGGAGGCATTATGTCGTCAGTTGACAGTCTGTCCCACTCTTGTGAAATAGGGATGCATGATGGTATCTGCACATAATCCGTATTGAACACTTTTAGCTTTAAAATAAACCAGAATCACCCAACATGCTTTTTTTTTTTTTTTTAAATTTTGCACAATGAATGAATATTACATACATATATTATTTCATGTCTCCATCTGCTGGTGGGCCATCATGATAAGAGCATGCATGTATAATATGGTGTTAATTCCGCCATAGAAGAGACTCAATGATCACTAAAATTAGGTGGGGATAAAAATATATATTGATATTGATTATTGGCCAAATGAGCTATTATATATATTGGCAAAAAAATCCAATATCGCGCATTGTGTCTAATAGGATAAAATGATGAAATTCTGACATTTTATTTCAAAGGTCAGCTTCACTATGACATCATTATGTTCAGCAGAAACACTTTCCTGGTCATTATTCAACATCGTATATGAACAGAAGGGGAGACATAAAGGCAGACACTGAATTGGTGACTCTTGTGTGCCCATCTTCTGTGCTGCTGGGTTGAAGACACTGCTTCACGGAGCCATACAACCACATGGCTGTGATTCTAGCTATGGACTGAAATGGTCCAATTTCTCTATCGGTGTAATTCACTGAGCCAATGTCTGACCTAAATTTCATGTGAATAGCTGCATTGAAAATATGGTTGCAACAGTATTCTGATATTGAAATCGATGGTTATCGTACCGTGTACAGTTGCTTATCTACAATATTACTTGCCAGATTAAAGTCTAGTCACCGAAATGTTGCAGCATTAAAATCCTTATTTTTGAAAGTTAGACAGTGTGCTACAAGGTGTATTCAGCTACTGTCTCTCCTTGGCACCTGTTTGGAAACAGATGTGCAAAGTATTCCTTTGTCCTTTCTACAGTATTGAAAAAAAAAAGCAACTGAACAGAAAATCTCAACTTTATTTGATTATTTTCGAAAGGGAGACTTTTTTTTTTTACACACACTAACATTGACAATGGCTTCAAGTTTCAAATATAGTAATACAACGTTTGTTAAACCAAAAATAATCCTTGCATTTAAATTCCTTTAATGGCCATTCTTATGAATAATAATAGCTCTATAATACCATGATACCCTGAAACGTTGCAACCCTAATTTCGCCTCACTGTATGTCAAAAGGACATGCAAATCAATGGCACATTTTGTTCATATGTGCATTTTATTTCGCTCATATGTAACGTTCACGGCTCTGAAAGTAGCCCCAGTGTGCTGAGGCTACTTTCAGAGCCGTGAACGTCGCATATGAGCTCGATAATATCTGATAGGAAGTCAGCTGCCTTGCTCAAATGCACAAAAAGCAGCTAATATTTAGCTACATGTTTCTCGGGTTAATTAAAACAGCTCACATCTCTGACATCAGGTGAAACACCTCCATCTCCAGTCTCTCACACCTGACTGCCATGACAACACACCGACTGCGGTGTGATACCTTTGAGCCTTGATAACACCCAGTGCTAATAAATGCTAACATTAGCATCACAGACGCAACGGTAAACAAGCTAGGTGAGCTAACGTTAGCGGTAAACACCAAACAAACTGAATTATTAGAAGATAAATCAAATGTAATCCACAGCACAGTGAGCACCGTGAGTGAGCGTGTAGCGGCAGCTCACTACACAACACGGAGCAAGTTTTCTTACCGTAAGGTCGGTAAAATGGCAGCCCTTCACAAATGCTCTCCTCGGCTGAAGGTATTTCCTGTAGAAATCGCTCCCGAAAACAGCGCTCGTGTTTTACCGACATCCGGTGCCGAGGCGGCTGATTCCGGATCAGTTCTTCTTCTCTGGTTGTGTTAAAGCTTGCGTAAACGAACACAAGCGCTGGTCCTGGATCAGTTTAGCAGGTTTGTTGACTATAAGCGCAATAATGCCTGAAAAATAGCGCCTCTGACTTTTGGTTGAATATATATTTATCAGAAAAAACATTTGCTCTTTCTTGACGAGATATAAATGATATTTTTAATCGTTTTGATTAGTTTAATTCAATTATTTGACTTGTGCTTTTCCACATGGATTAATTCAATTTATAAAGGCCATTTAAAACTAAAGTGACATTAATATAAACCAGGCTTTACATATGTTTTAGTTGGTGTCTCATAACTCTTTCTTGAGTGGTCCCCAACACGTCAAGGGGGAGGGGGGTAAATTGTATTGAATAATGTATTTTTATAAACATATTCCCTCTGTACCCTCATGTATTTTTAATGTGTGTTGTGGAGTGACACCGAAATTCTATCTGTCTATCTATCTATCATTAAGACAACAGTTACAAAGTTTAAAAATAGGCATAATTGCTGAAATCTTCAAAGAAAGAATAAAACTGTAACGAGTGACAAGTTTTTCTGGAGGTCTAAAATTGAGACCATAAATTGGAAATGGGCTATTGTAACTCAAATAAGGCTAACGAAGAACATCTTCAACTTGTTTATGAAATATTCACTAATAATTATAGATTATTCAAATCCCAAAGATTTTAGACCGATCTGAATCTTGTGTGGAGCCTCTAATTCTGTTTCTGTAACCTTAGTGATACTATCTGTTATTAGGGACTGTTCTTTACTTATAAGATGAAGGGGGTGGCTAGGGTGTGACTTTTTTTTTTTTTTGACTTCCCTGAAGCTACATGTACTGTGTGTTCCAGCACTCATACTACTACACTATATAGTATGCCAGAAAAATATTTAGTATGTCCCAATACATAATATGTCAAGTGCAGTGTGCCAAAAATATCAGGATGTTCTACTACATCGGGTCCGATTTTGCAGTTTGCAAGCCAGCATGCTTTTCTGGCTATTCAGACCCACAAAGTCGTAATGATGGATGACAGCACATTCAGGTGACTAATGATCAATGGAATAGGAATAGTGATTGTTTAAGTGAACAAACTAATTATAAATATCACAAACAACAAAAGGACATGACTATAAAAGTAACAATAAGAGAACTGCAGATTAATTTCACTGTTGAAAATATAATATGTTCAAATCTGTGCAGTTATAACTTTAAAGTTAAACTACTCACATTGCAAAGTAACAACAGCAGATCTCTGCAGGTTGAGTCTGTCTCTGGCGAATTCAGTAAGTGGCGTTTGTTTATCTCCAAGGTATGGATATATATAGTAGATCTTGCATGCCTGTATCAAGCTACAGCCACTCAGAGGGCAAAGGCCATTTTGGTGAACCCTCTTCATGCAGAGTTTCAGCTCCTCCCATCTAAGAGGAGGTGCACTTTCCCCTGTAGGGCCAAATCAAACAGGCATCTCATATCATTTGTTCCATCTGCCATTAGGATTTTAAACAAGCTGTAGGCAAGCTTGCTGGGAGCGATACACTGGTTAAACTGTGACTGTATTTACTGTATTTATATTGTTATGTAAGATTTATTGTGTTGTTGACATACGAGACATGCATGTTGTTACTTCTGTTGCAAATGAAATTGCCCTTCGGGGGCATTAAAGGTTTTCAAATTAAATCAAATCAAAAGCAAGAGGGTCAAAGTTCAGGACGTGATGTATATAATGAAGTAGTGAGTCCCGATTGAGTGCATACTGCATGCAGCAGCACGTACTTTTTAAGGGCTGCTGGAGTATCTGATAAAAGTAAAAAGAAAAGGTATGAGATTTGGAACGCACCATTATTTTTTCCTTGGGCCCCCCTGAGTGACTTGGGGAAAATACATGACCCTCCCTCCTCCACTGTAAATTAGTTATTAGATTTTGAAGTGTTTGAAAGTTTAAAGGTGAAGATGAAATTCTTCTTTTTCACTCCTGTCATACATAGAGTTGGTTTTTAAAATGGGAGGCAGAATATTATGAGTTTGATGAAATATCACTGTATAAAAGCGCAAATTTTGTAATTGGTTTTCTGATGGAAGCATTCATTGCACAAGGTGTGTCAATAGACTGCTGAAAATTTGAATATCCAACAATATTGTCTGTCTTCGCATTTTCTGGCCGTGATAAATGGTGTCATTTTTGCAAGTTTGAAAGAAAACATGTCTTTCAAACCTGCCAGTAGGTTTTGGGGGACAGAGGGTACTCAATAAATAAATAAATAATGTATGTATATCCCCCCTAAGCTAACCCCCCCCCCCCCCACACACACACACACACACACACACACACACACACAACTTCCTCCCCTAAATTATTTGATATGCCGTAGTTTAACAGTTTTTTATTTCAGCATTAACAAGAATATTAATGGCTGTTGAATGTGCTGCATCTACTATTGCTTCTTTCTACGTAGCAAACACTTAACACGGTGCAGGTATACAGCAAACGCAGCATTTTTTACTACAGTAATAACTCCAACACTTTAACTCAAGTGTTTCCTTGTGCATTACTACTTCTTCGCCACACCGGGGCGCCATTGCACAGAAGGACATAACATGATATAAGCAGCTAGTGTTGCAATAACAAGAAGACAAGTCTGCATCTTCAGCAGCCACATTTTCATTTTCTCTTACATTATCAGTCCCACACGGACTCATTTTATTGTGGTACAGTCTTACAGGGCAGACTTTAGTCTTTAGGTATGAAAGTACATGCAATATGTAATTTTCTGCCGCTAGGGGTCTCAAACCAAAACAATAACACAAGATGGCGTTTGATGACGTCACGAAGTAGCGTGGGATCATGGGTGTTGTAGTTATATAACAGATGCAGATCGCTTCACACCGCTCTGCAGCACAGGCCGCTGGCCGGAGCGCTGGAGCCTCGGCAGGCAGCAGTGCTGTAACACACTGGTGGAAATGATTAATATTTCCATAACATCAGCCAGATCTTTGTTTACCTGTCTAGCAGAACACCCGCGAGGTCTGTGGTGAATTGTAGTCCTAGATGTTCACGAAGCTCTCTCCATCTCGGAAAGGCCACACCAATATTTATCCTGGATTTAAGTTAGCTCTCTTCTTATCCCAGATTCTTCTGGGATCGCTTGGTTGACCCGTATGTTTCCGTTTTACCGGGTTGTTTACCGGGACAGCTTCGGTGTCAGAAGACGCGGCAACCGTCAATGCATAATCATGATCCATGACGAGTTAGCTTAGCCTAGCAACGATAGCGTTCATTCTCTGACGTCACATCCGCTCTGCTTCTTCTTCTTCTCCTTCATTTAATGTCTATGGTAACTGGAGTTATGTCGCCATTGACATGCGCCATAATGACACGGTCCGTTGCTGTTATTAATATTTCATATTTATCTGGGTTTGAAAAATTGTTGGAAACATTTCTTATAATCAAAGTACACAACTAAACAAAATATATAATACTGGTTTAGTCGTTTTTTAGAATTTTTTATGTGGAAAAACTACATATTATATCTTTAAAAAGTAGCTTGTGTAGATGTATTGTGTATTTGTTGTTGTGGTTGTATGAGAATAATTCCAGAAACAACAGAATATAGGCCAACACGCTGAAGGATTTAAACTAATTCATTTACATTCAGAGCAGCATAAATCATCTCCAGAGTTGCACAAAGCATGCTGTCGTTCCAGAGGTGTATGGAAAGCTACTTGAGGATTCACTGGGGTGCTGTTCTGCAGCTGCCAAGGTTTTTTTCTCTTCCAGAGGAAATCCATATACCTTACATTTGTCTTAATGAATTCTGCAAGCTAGCAATCTGCTCTGTTCCGGTGACTCATGCTGCTCGCTGGACCGAAGCTGTGCAGACTTCAGCTCTGACCTGGAACACTGTGTTCGCCTGGCTTTTGTTACATTACTCCTCTGCCACACACATACCCCATACCTTATTTTAAAGACTGCACTTTCCATACAGCTGCTCCTCCCTGGTTCATCTTTATATTGAAGTCACACAACATCTGCAGGAGTGATGACCTGTAACAGCATTCTCATGGGGATCAGAAAGTATTTGCATAGATATTAATATGGTGTGAAGTAATTCTGTAAAAAATAAGCCCAGAGTTTAATGGAATACTGAATTACTATGTGCAAATTAATGAGACAAGTCATACAAATTACTTCTCAGTATATTACCATCAGTACAACTTTCGACGTGACTGAGATTAGAGGAAGTAAAACATTATTCACTTTGGTGCAAAAGGGTTTCTTATTTGACGTATCAAATGAAAAGTACTCTGCATGCATGGGAGGATTTTAAGACAAAGACTGGGCGCAGGCGTGCAACAGGCCCCACCACCTACAGTACATCAGAGCAAGATGCACAGACTTTGTGGGGGTTTAGCTTCTTTTTGTTGTTGTTTTGCATCTCTGTGTAGTCAATGCACATCTCTCTGCGATTCTGTATATCTTAGTGGTAATCTAAAGTCTCTTTGTAGTTGTTTTGTGTCTCTTTGTCCTCATTTGCATCTCTTTGCAGTTGTTCTGTAGTTCTTTGTAGTTGCTTTGCATCTCTTTGTACTTGTGCGTCTCTTTGTAGTTGTTTTGTGTCTCTTTGTATTAAGGTTGTGTTGCTTTGTAGTCATTTGCGACTCTGTAGTTTTGTGTTTCTTTGCCATCATTTTGCATCTCTTTGCGGTTATTCTGCATTTCTTTGTAGTTGTATTGTGTGTCTTTGTAGTCATTTTGCATGTTTTTGTAGACTTTTGTGTCTCTTTGTAGTTGTCTTCTCTCTCTTTGTAGTAATTCTGTGTCTCTTTGTTGCTGTTTTGTGTCTTTGTGATCATTTTGTCTCTCTTTGTCGTTGTTTTGCATCTCTTTGTACTCATTACACATCTTTCTATTCAGTATATCTTAGTGGTAATCTAAAGTGTCTTTGTAGTTGTTTTGTGTCTCTGTAGTACGGTTGTGTATCTTTTGTAGTCATTTGTGACTAGTTATGCGTTTCTTTGTCATCATTTTGCATCTCTTTGCGGTTATTCTGCATTTCTTTGTAGTTGCTTTGCATCTCTTTATACTCATTTGTGTCTTTTTGTAGTTGTTTTGTGTGTCTTTGTAGTCAATTTGCATGTTTTTGTAGTCTTGTGTGTCTCTTTGTAGTTGTCCTCTCTCTCTTTGTAGTAAGTGGTAATCTAAAGTCTCTTTGTAGTTGTTTTGTGTCTCTTTGTAGTAAGGTTGTGTTGCTTTTGTAGTCATTTGTGACTGCAGTTATTCTGCATTTCTTTGTAGTTGCTTTGCATCTCTTTGTACTCATTTGTGTCTCTTTGTAGCTGTTTTCTGTCACTTTGTAGTCATTTTGCATATTTTTATGGGCATTGTGTGTCTCTTTGTAGTTGTTTTGTGTGTTTTTGTGGTCATTTTGCATGTTTTTGTAGTCATTTTGTGTCTCTTTGTTGTTGTTTTGCATCTCTTTGTGTCATTTGTGCCTCTTTGTAGCCATTTTGTGTGTCTCTGTGATTGTTTTTCCTCGTTAAGTAGTGATTTTGCATCTCATTGCGCTCAGTTCTGTCTCTCTGTAAGTGTATTGTGTCTCTTTATTGTGTCTCTGTAGTTGCTTTGTATATCGTTGTACTTAATTTGTGTATTCTCTTTGTTGTTATTTTGTGTCTGTGGTTGTCTTTCCTCTTTTAGAAGTCATTTTACAGCTCTTTATTGTTGCTTTGCGTCTGTTTGTATCATTTGTGTCTCTTTGTAGTTGTTTTGTGTCTCTTCAGCTGACACTTCAGGCCCCAGGGCTTGTGCCTGGTAGGCCTGTTCAGTAATCCCTCCATGTCTGCATGTTGTAGAAAAGCTGGATGTTCGTAGAAGCTGCAGTTATGACCAGCTGGGTCACATTTTCATTTTCCTTGTGCCTCATACTGTAATGTGACATATATAAAAAGTTCAGTGTGGTCAGGCTCTGAGTAATGTCGATGGCAAATATTAAACCCAAGCTGTGGTTTGTGATGCTGTCACAGGAAGCTTTGTCAGAATGAAGATATGGCAGAGAAACAGGCTTGAGGTTTCCACATGTCATCACTGGTTGACATGTGTAATCAAGGGGATGAACATATACTGCATCACTGAAATAACAAAAGGTCACACAGTCATTTCAGAAACATGCCATTTTAATCTACTTTCGGCAGTGATACTGGTTGACTTTTCAAATAACTCCGGGGCATTAAATGTTATTCGAAAGTGCAGAGTACAGCTGGGGAGAGTGGATGTCTAGGGTTCACAAGTTGCCAGTTCATAGCTTGCTTTAGCCAGCTGCACTGCCGTTAATTCTGTCCAGTAACATATGAAATTCCCGCAGATACATCATCACGTTGTCAGTGAAGACGACGAGGTGCAAATGCTCGCTGAAAGGTGACGGGCTCAGCAAACAAAACACTCTGCTGCCGACGTTGGCTCGTGTTTGCTCCTCTATGGGTAGACTCCTCCACACGACCAAAAATATCCGCGCTGACGTTCCACGGCTCACAAACAACATGACAAAATGTGCACTGTGTGAGAGAAAAAAAAGTCAAACTCGAAGCCAAGGCCGGTTTTAATTTGAGGCTACAAAGCACACACACACTGTAAAGAAAAACACAGTAGAACTCAGGAGTTCGGTGGTGATGGTTGTGTCCGGGCTCGGTTTGTGTGCTGGAGTCGTGCAAACACTTTAATTTGGATGCAGCAAGGGAAGGTCAGTCAGTCAGTGTCCTTGCAAGACCTCTCTTCAGCTCCTTAACAGGGCTGACTCATAATCCCAGCAGATGAACTGAACCAGTGATGGTAAACAGTCGAACATTACAGTACATGGAAGTGCAGACAGTGCCGGTCCAAGAATAACCGCAGCATTCTCTTTGTGCTTGCCCGTAGAACCACACAGCTGATGCCAGACCAATCACAATCCAGTCCAACTCAGTATTCTGTGGTGTCTTTCTCTTCCCCTCCAGTCAGTGAACTTGGTTAACAGAAAACATCTTTCATGAATTTATTTTTCATGCTCTTAACTTTGAACAGACATCAGTGCTTTCTCTTTTTTTTCAGTCAGTGGCGTGTTCCTTCTCTGACACATGACACATGTTATGTAGATTTGCACAGTGTTTTTAGTTGTTTTAGTTAATGAACATGAATCTCCACCCTTGTTTTTGTAAGGTAGAAATTGGGCAGGAGTCAAATATTATACGTGTTTGTGCAGTCTTGTCAAGGCCAAAGATGCTTTGCCAGGATACACAAGGCGGTCCTGAACCGTCTCTGGTAGTCTCTCGTAACGCTTCAGCTTAACTTCTTTCCCCCTCTCCTTTCCTTTTTTCACTGGCTTGACGCCACACCACATTCAGCCAGCCCAGAAAATCACTGGAACCCCTAAAACCTCAGCAACATCAGGACATAAGAAACCAATGATTCACAAAAATTGCAGAAGACTCTTCGAGCCATAATGTGGAGATGTGCTTCTTCTTGGCTGATGAAAAATTACAGTATCGTGCAGAGGGACACACATGACCAAATGCGATTACAGGCGGGCAAAAAAAGATATCAAATTTGTAGCCACGCTAGCAGCAGCGCTCTATACGGCATGGTCTTGCATTGCCAAATCTATCTCCACATGGCTGCACCAGGGCTGCAGAAGGGTTTGGCTGAAACCATATTAATTCCACACAAAGGGAAAAAAAGCTCTGGGTTGTTTGTATTTCTCTGAAACAATCACAGCCGTCTTGGGTGGTGCTAACCCCAGGATGCACTGACGGTGCCCTTGCAAAATAGTGTTGGGAGGGAACTTGTTTTGGTGGAACATTTGCACGTGGCGAGGCGAGCTCTGGCAGTAAAATGGCTAAATCCTTGCAAAAGAAAATGCCACATAAAACATAGTAGCTCGCTTGCTCAGAAGTTATTGTGTCACACACAGTGCTAAAACAAAGTGTGGACTAGCCACGCGAGAATAATTTCACACAGTTTCAGGAATTTTGAAGACAGATACACGCAAATAGAGAAGGGGGAAGGGCACTACCTGCATCTTACATCCATTACTGCTGGTTCTTGCAGGGTTACAAAGGGGTCGAGGAAAGACAGGACCGCAGAGTCTTTTACCTATCCCTGCTGCTCAATGCTTTTTTTTTTCCTCAATGCTGATTGGCTGTTGCCGCACAAATCGGTTGAGATTTTTCAGCTCTCACAAATAAGCGTATGCACTACTCGCGTCATTCACGCCTATTGCAGAGGCTCTGCATTGAAGTAGAGCGTTCGCCGTACCCTGACTCTTCCTCTAGTGCCATCATCAGGTTAAAATTTAGCCATACTTTGGTTTATGACCAAGTAGACCTACTTGCAAAACTTGTTAGCAAGCTAAACAAGGTGAGCTGAGCTTCTCGTCAGGAGGACGTAGTTTTTATTGATGAAACGGGGAGTTGGAGGTCCTCCCTCAGGAAATTTTGAGCATCAAACACTTAATTACCTGCATTCTGGTTAATGTTTATGGAACTTTTTATGCATTGCCTGCATTAATTTAAGGTCGAAATGTGTTTACTTAAAATAAAAGTTACCTGCTACCTTCATGTTTTTGTTGGGGGGGACAAATGCACATGTTGTTAATACTGAGGAGGACTTGTCCCCTGCTTCTGATGCTGTGACACAGCCAAACAGCAGACCACTGTTCAGACCAGTGTTTTCAACATGTCACGCCATTTTCAGCAGTGTTTGTGGCGAAGACAAGCGGATATTTTTGAGGCGACACTGGCACATTTTCAGCCATGTTTGTGGTGACAAAACCAGGTATTTTAAGCCAAAACACGATCTCTTCCTAACCATAACAAGAGGTTTTTTGTGCCTAAACCTAACCACATGTTAACCGCAGCATCATCACAACATACAATTTAAAATTGAAATGTAAAGTTTCAACAGATCCGCTTCATGTGACACTGAACGTATCTGAGGTTTGCAGAAATGTACAAAGCCAACATTTATTCTGGCGATTCTTTGTGAACATGTTGGCGTGCGAACATTTGCACAGCCTCACAGAGCAGCACGGCTGTAGACTCTTCCTCTCCCACAGAACTTCACTTCACTGCAGTGTACTGCAACAAACAACGTCACCTACATGAAATGAATACAGTGCGAAAATAACCTGAGAAAGCTATCTGTCCTCTCCCCCTCGAATAGGCTCCATTTCACCAAACAGAGATGTTTTTCTTCTGGTTCGGAAAATACTTTCCTTTCATTGATGAAAAGATAGACGGCATTCAGAGATGAAATTACTTTCCAAATGGCCTCTGACTCACCATCTCTATTCCCAGTGCTCTCTCGCGCTCACCCCTCCCTCCCTCACCCCCTCTTCACCTTCACTCGTCCTTGAGCATGTTCTATCTATTGTAACTGTATACAGCACTTAGCACTTCAGACGGCAGACAAACCAGCTCAAGGACAACCGCCCACTCTTGTGATGCTCATAAATAGACTATTTGTCCAGGCTTACCAATCACCTTACCCACCGAGCCTGTGTGGGTGCTTGTGGACATTGTGTGGCTCACACCAAAATAGATCTGCTGCTGCGTGAGGGTGGATTCGGGCCTCCAGCCTGCAGTGAAAGAGACCAGTTTGCACAGGGAGAAGCATTGTTGTGCCTCCGAAAATTAACAATAATGACTCACAAAGTCTATCCCTTTATAATGTGTGATTTCTTATCATCCGTTTGCAATCTGTAGCGCATGAAAACAGGTGGTCTCACCTCCGCAGAGCTTCCCAGAATGCAACACTCTCCCAGACTGTGTGGGACATGACCGTCAGCACATTCCTGGAGAGCTGGATCCCCAGAAGCAACAATCCCTCCTTCCTCTCTTCCCTCCCTTCCTTCCTGCCGCCCTCGTGTCCTCTCCTTCGCTTCCGTGGATTGCATCACTCGTCTGCCTCCTGGCCTCCTCTGCTCGGACCCTTTAATCACATGTGGCATACACACACAAGTAAATGTGTGCACACCACAGACACACACAAATGCAGACACACACACACCCATTGTGGGCAGAAGGCACCCTCGTCAGTCCTCGTACTGGTTTTGTGGCTTCAGTTGGAATTTTATGGTTGGTTTGAGCGGAGGATTCTGGAGGCTTTCCAGCTGCCCTCCAAAGACTCCGCTCCTCTCGTTCTCTCCCTCCATCTCTTTGTTCCTTCCTTTCAGCTCTCCTCTCTTTTTCCTTTACTCCTCTCTTTCCTCCCCCCCTCCCTGCTTTACCCGCTCGCCCTCAAGGTCAGAAATATCCTGTGGTTTAGGTCTGATCCCCTTGGATATGCCTTCGCTCTCTGCCTCTTTCTGTCTCTCCCTTCCTTTCTGTCTCACACACACACACACACACACACACACACACACACTTACTGTAAGCATACTGCACTACTCTAAGCATTCCCATACAGGAAACACATGCTGGGATCAGCATAGGCGGGTCTGCAAGTCTTGCAACTGCACACACACATACACACACTCCCTCCCACCAGGGGTCAATCGAACATGTAACATTCATAAAGGCAAAAATCATCTATCAACTGTGCTGAAGTTGTCATCACGTAAAGACCTTATCCATCTTAAATCCAGTGGTTCAGTAACACTAAATTAAAGAGACTGATCCTCAACCTCTTCCCAGTCAGTGGACTCTCTCTGTGAGGGGACTGCACTGACTGCAGCCAGGTTAACCCTGCTCCTCTGGGTTCACCTATTCTCTGAGTTGTGTAACATGGCAGACGTCCAGCACTTGTGTAATAACAGGGGCCTTAGCTGGCTGAAAGGACGCCAGTTCAACCAGTCATCCTTTCATATCCGCGGGTTAATGGAGGAAAACAAAGTCTTGCCCAATTAAAGCTCTGATCCTGAGTCTCCTGAGTGTGAGCATCAGTCATGGCCATGCAGATGTCGAGTCAAGGTTTTCTACTGGAAAATAATACTCTGAAACTTTGTATCTTGCACACTGAGAAATAAGGGTTTCTTCCTGAAGGAGAGAGGTTTTACCCAGAACCATTTGCTTTTAAGGAACCCTTTCTTGAAGAGACGACTCATCAAGCATTCTTTGTAAGACTGAAGGTTTCAGTAAGAACCCTTTTCATCTGAAGAGAGATTGTTGAAAGCATTGTTGTCAAAAGATCCTCACCCTGAGATGTTCAAATGTGTGACCATGTTTCAAATGTCTGGAATCTCCTTGATGAATTCATCTTACTTTTGTTCTGCCGTAGTTGATATCGTCACCATTACGTCATGCCATATGGTCTGCCAAAACTCATTTTTTCCCTTTCTACTTTATGGCACCCAGTACTTAGCATCTTGTATTTGGCTCCCAACCTTACTGCACCATTGGAATAGTAAAGTCTGTAGCATTCACGAAATCCTCACCACAAAACGTGATTGTGAACCATTTATGGCCTTATGGCTCTGGAACACATCAGCTCCTTTAAGGCCCAGACACACCAAACCATCGTCACAGAACTAGCGGCGAAGAAAGCCAACTGTCACCGTCACCTCACGCGCCAACGACCAACCAGCACACACACTCTGTGCTGACATGAGAGGAAGTTACACTCCATACCAGCAGACGGTGGTCGTCCGATATTCATCATTATAAAAGGGAAACTGGAAGACCGTCATGATTAGTTAGCCAGTTAGCACATTGACAACACAATGAAATGTTCAGTAATCTTACCTCAGGTAAAACTTTTAAAAACATTCTACCACGAACCATATTGGGCTCTCCTATGGGGACAAGCAGAAGAACCCTATATGGTTCTAGCTAGCACCTTTGTTTGTAAGAGTGCCCCATAAAGCAGGTTTCTTGCTTTCCTCCTGTGGATAGCACTGACACACAGAACTAAACACTGACCTTGGATCTGTGCAGAACAACTCCATCAGACATTTGTTCTTGTCGTGGCCCGTTGTGATTTCATGAACCGGCTCTCATTTTTCATCAGGAAAAGTTTTGTAACATTTGTTTGATATATCAGTAAGAGGGGAACATGGGGTGGACATTCTGTGAAGATAATATGCCTCTTGCAACCATATGGGACTTTCCTCATTAATTTTTATTACCACTTTGCGCGCACACACACACACACACACACACACGGGCCTCCTGGCATGCCGAACACTCTGCTGACATATCTGGCCTTGAGCTGAGTCAATCACTCGCAAGGACAGGAGTTTTGACAGGGATTGCCGTAGCGCCGTTTCGGATCGACGCTTTAGCAGGGTAGACGAAAGACTCTCCCAGTAAAATAAACCACAAATAGTTCTCGAGAAACGTTGCACCCTGCTGCTCGGTTTCAGCTTGTTGACACAACGGCTCAAGACAGATTGTTTTTCAAATATGCAACCGGTCGTCAAATATACAGCATCAAATTAACTTCGGGGGTCGCCTCCCTAAAGTCTGTGCTCTCCATACTGCATTCGCCCATTTTCTTTGGGTAGTCTCCCAGAAGTGGAGGAGACCACAGACATGTGAAATGAAGCCCAACCATACGGCCAACTGGCTCGACCCATGTAATATAACCGACATGTAGATATACAGTAAGGCTGGACTGTTTTTTTTAATTACTCTCACCATATCTTAAATCTTTATATGCTGTTGTTTTAAATATAGAATACATTGTTTGATTCATATGGCCACCAGCTTCAGAGAGAAGTCCTATCTGGTACTGGGTGAGAAAATGAGGCATGTTTTTGCTGTACAGTGTCTGAGTATCCGATCCTTGAAGCTTGAATGCTGACCTATTCCCTTCTGACTCTTTGTGGATCGCCACAAAATCCCAATAATCCCAAGAAACACAGCTTTGCTTTAAGAGCTACCATTTTCTTTGTGTTATGAACCCCGCTCTCCTTCAACATCCTTTTGAAAATGCCCAAAAATGGAGAGGGAGAGGGGAAAAGGAGCGTGATGGGGGGGGGGGGGGGGGGGGTAAGGATCTGGATCTGACAGGCTGCTCCAGCAATGAGACCCATGACTGACACATTTACTGTGGAACAAGACATCCATGTGAGTGTGTGAGGGAGATAGACACGCAGTGAGAGGATGAGATAGAAATAATGCCTCTCTCTTTCACACACACACACACACACACACATGGCCAAATGTTAGCCTGAGAGTGTCTCTTTCTGTCAGCTGAGTCAAGTCACGGGACTGAAGCTCCAGTTCGCTAATTTCATTCTATCCATGCTGGCGAGGAATTTTGCAGGGGCACAGGCATCCCAGCAGGACTTTGTACCCGACTGTAAGCCTCGCTACAGACACTAATGTGTCACTTTTTCCATAATGAGCTCTCATTTGATCTGCTGCCATCGAAATGGCCCTCAGTCCAGACAACTGTCAGTGTTTATCCATATTATGAAGATAACGGGGCCATCTTCTGTGGTTTGGCGGTGTCAGATGAGCGGAGTGTGGAGGAGATTGTCAGAGAAGAGGAGAATGATTCATTGTGTTGCTCTATAATTGAATGATCCAGCATTCATCGTGGGCATGATGGTGAGATCATCTCCCACCATTAGGCCTCTGAGCTGGGCTACAGGAGAGCAGCCGCTGTGCACGAATATTTAAAGGACCATACCGGTGGTTTAGCACGTGTTAGCCTATTAGCTACAATTTCTTCTCTTTACTGCTATTTTCGAAAACAGACCACAGTTGTTAAGATTGATATCCCACTTTACAGGAAGACACTGGTTTCCATTTATTCCACCACGGTGTGAAAGTCATTTAAGCAGCGACTCGGAAGTGCGCTGAAACAGTAATCAATCACACTGAACATTTACTCGTCTTTATGTTTCCTTAGCTTTCCTCAACGGTGCATTCAGGAGCTTGAGATTTAAGAGCTGTCACCTTAAAGCAAAACTTTCTTTGTCTTCTTGTTTTGATTTTCCCACAGGATAGTTTTTGCTTTTCAGGAGCCAACTCGCACATCAAGGATGCCCAAAAATGTGGCACCAATACTCCACATCTCACACCTGCATTACAATAACTTTCATCACTATTTTAATGGCATACCAATCTCAGGCAGGTTTCAGAGAATGATACCCTTTGAAAAATGGCTCGCAATAATGGAAATTGTGCATGATTTATAGATGAAGGGATACACTTGGCAATTTAGTGTTGCACTTCAGTGACGTCGGTGAGGGACTGTCTGCATGTACACAGATACTTCTGAAAACTGATATTTTCCCTCTCAAGTTAAAAAATAATTCTGTCAACACAACCTTCGTTTTGCAAAATATCTCTGTCCATACTAGAATGCAAAAATGATCCCAAACAGTTGCTGGCATTTAAACACCTACTGGAGACCTCATCTCCATTGATACCCATTTTATATGAGGAAGAACAAGCTCAGTCAAACTTATGAGTGATGCTCTGGACATGTGGAAGTTTCTCTCCATTCAATCCCCCTCTGAAGTGCCCCCCTATAACATACTGTTCTATGTTGTGTGTTCTTCTTGACTTGCCGTAGGGCAGAGAGAAGTTTTGGGAAAAGTAACGTTGTTTTAGGGGTTCATGCATGTGTGGGAGTTTTGGTCAAAAAAAAAGGGCAGTGGTTGCTATTGGGGTGTTACACCATCCTCTGCCCCATTTATTGTATAATTTATTATTCAGCTAGGCCAGTACGGAAGCATATTGCATTCACTTGACAAATTAAAAAAAAACAATGTTTTGTTGAGTAATTTTTTCTGGTTTTTCATGGTAATTTTTTTTCTGTTTTCGGGATTTTTTTTTGTTTTTTTGCTTTTTATTGCTCTCTTAACTCAGAAAAAAATACTCAGAAAAACAGAAAAAATTACTCTGAAAAACAACAAAAAATTATCATCAATTATCATTACCGTAGGCCAGGATTCAGCAACCTTTGCTATCAAAAGAACCACTTTTAGCCAAAAAAAACCTGCCCTATAGTGATGGCAACACGGCCTATTTAATCTAGATTAGCCAATAAAAATCCCTAATACGTCTCAGTGAGCATCATTTATGTGTTTTACAACATAGTAGTGACTCTGCAGTGGGCTATTTATGATTATTTGGTACTTAAACTTTGCAGCGTTAATAGTGAAAGCAAACAAGTCTGTCCATTCACTATGAAATTCTTTATTTCCCTAGGATACGTTTTCTATTTTGGATACTGAATCAATAGCTAGCTTCACTCGGAGACTTAATACGAGCCATTGCTGATGAGATGAGGAAAAGGCGCTAGACATACGACACACATAGTTAAATGAAAATTACAACGTTTAAAAAATATATATGTATTCGTTTCTGTATAATTTCTTGTCAAAGCCACAGGGAGCCACTGGAGATGTGGCTCCTGAGCTGCAGTCTGTCTACCCCTGAGTTTGGCGAGCTCAGAACGCTCGGCTAACACCACCATCTGCTGGTTCGATTGGCACACAATGCGCCTGGCCCTGATGCCGGTCCCTGCAGGTTGTGGCTCCATGGCATTCATTCAGGCTGAGACCAACTGGGCCACATAGCCCAAGGCCTGGCCACCAGACACTAGCTGGCGAGCTCCCACTCAGGTCTGGCTCCAGAGGGGGGCCTCAGTGGACGAGGTACTCTTCTCCCGGATGTGCTGTGTCGTTGAGGTCTTCTTGAACCACTCTTCGTCTGGCCCCTCCCCTGGGACCACTTTGCCTTGAGATTAACTGCCAGGGGTTATTAACCTCCAAGAACACAGCTCCCAGGATAGCAGGGACATGCAAACCCCTCCGCCAAATTAAGGTGGCGATTCTTGGAGGAACCAAAAGGCAAAGCTTTCGATTTACTCATCCATCTACGTCCCAGCCCTCACCTATGGTCATGAGCTCTGGGTACTGACCGAAAGAACGAGATCACAGATGCAAGCAGCTGAAATTAGTTTTCTCAGAAGGGTGTCTGGCGGCTGATAATAGAGCCGCTGCTCCTTTGTGTTGAAAGGGTTCAGTTGAGGTGGTTCGGGTATTTGATCAAGATCCTCCTGGGCGCCTCCTGTTAGAGGTGTTCTGGGCATGTCCAGCTGGTTGGAGGCCCCGGGGCAGACCCAGAACACACTGGAGGGTTTACATATCTCATCTGGCCTGGGAACACCTTGGGGTCCCCCAGGAGGAGCTGGAAAGTGCTGCTGGTGAGAGGGACGTCTGGAATACTTTGCTCAGCCAGCTGCCAGCGAGACCTGGCTTTGCATAAGCAGTTAAAGATGGATGGATGGAACTATCTTTTTTTTTGTTTGTTTATGTTTTGATCACGACTGATACCCTTGAGTGCCATTCACGGTCATGACAGAGAATGATGCCGTGACGAAGGTTCTTTGTGAGAGATAAGAGAAGGTGCTTGACCTTCCTTGAGAAGCCATCTGTATAGGTATTGTGCGTGCCTACAGTACAGTACAGACTGTTCTCGATGTTAACAACACAGATACTAATAATGGCAGCACTTCATAGATGATAACTTTATATTTGCTGCTGCAGATATTTAAAACATGCTGTCAGATTTGCCTCAATACCTGACGTCATCCTTTTACCACAAACAAAAAGATGATTATAGCTGATGACTAGAGAAGTCAGATGTCAGTTTTGATCACACTTCATTAGTTGGACTCGGTGCCATCGTGACATTGTGAGAAGTCGACGTGTGTGTGTGTGTGTGTGTGTGTGTGTGTTTGTGAAGCAGTAGCAGAAGTAGTGTGGGGGTCACCTTGACTTTGCCACTGCAGTGCAAATCAGTAAGTTAGAGAGGGCAATCTTTTTCACATTTGTCTAGCCAGTCTCACATCAGAGCACAGAGAAGCAATTTACCCTCTCAGCATTGCACAAAGTAAACACACAAGCTGCAGTCATAACCTCGCCTCCTCCCGCCCGTCTCCCTCCCTCCCTGTGTGCACGCGTGATAAAAGCCACGAGGACAGGAGAAAGACTGCTAGGTACACAGGTAGATGGACAAAATGATCCAGTTTGCCTCATTAAGGGGAAAAAAAACGTTATGTACCCGGCGATCCTCGCAGAGCTGCGTTGTCATGGAAACCAAGCAGCATTGTCGCAGACTGTTTCCGTAGGGGTTCTTGTCTGTCTGTCTCTCCACATTTGCTCTTCATCAGGGACACTCAGATCACTGATATTCTACACCACGAGGCTATGACTCATACACATCTCGCTTTTATTTTTTTCTGCATCTGGAACAAAAAGGGGTGGGAACAAGGCCATGCACACACACACACAAAAGATACACATATACACACAGATGCACACGTTTATACTCCAAATGGAGCATATGCAACAATGCAGATTTTTAAATCCATTAGCAACAGACTTCCAAGTTGCAAAGGTTTCGCCCTTGTGCCATTTTCATAACATGACAGATGTGCGCCACACTATGTAGTCCTCATTTCTGAGTGGTTATCTTTGTGTCCGTCCGCCTTGGTGATCCGCGCTGTTTCCCCCCCTCATTATATATCAGGTAGATTATGCGCTTTAATCGCCCTTTAGTCTCACAGATCGGCTGATGCGCTCAGTGTGTTTCCCGCTTATCTAGGCCACCAGATGTCAAAATCCGGGGCCTTGTAGAAAGTCAGAACAGCATCCTCGGTAGCCTACCGGGCAAGAGAGAGGAGATGACTGATGTGGTGGAGAATGCCAAACTTTGTAAGGAGGAGAGGGGGGTTGTGGGAGAGACGGGATGCAAGTGTGTGCCAAAGATGTTTCAGGTACGCCGGCTGATTTCTATTTGAGTTGTAGATAGGGAGCCCGGCTTACTCAGGCCGTTGTTGGACGCACACACACACATACACACACACACACACACACCCTGAGGTGCAAGGTAGAACAAAGTGATGAGTGACCCAGTGTCTCATCGTTCTCCTGCCATTGCCTACAGCTGCTTCATCAAAGCCTCTCTTCTGGCACCTTTTCATGTGCCTGCCCGACACACACTCATCTACACACACATGCATGCTTGTCTCTTTGCAATTTATCTTTCCTGCCAGCTTGATCTGGCCGCTTATCTCTTCAATCTTTTCCTAACTTGGATGGACACACACTCCCTCTTTCCTCGCCCCCCCCCCCCCCTTCTTTAAAGGGGCATTAACTACATATGGCTTAACTACATTCCACATATGGATCTATGGACGGAGGATAAAAACATGTTTGAGACATTTGATGTGGATACTGTGTCAGAGAGAGAGTCTTTAATCATTACAATCCCTCTACTGCAGCATCTTCCCTCCTCCTCCTCCTCCTCCTCCTCCTCCTCCTCTTTGCTTATAGATCATGTGCTTTCAACGTTAATGATTCTCAAAGAATCCATAAGCGCCGGTACATGTATGTGTAGCATTTTCAATCTTCTATACGTTAACCAGGTGTATAATATAGCGCAGCACTGAGTTTACAGTCATTTCTGTAAATGAGGCCATTGTTGGTAGCCTCGGTCTTGCACCAGCAGCATCCAAAATTCTCGAAATTAAGAACACATTC